>OZ018330.1:133689970-134289970 GCA_963969495.1 Ceratothoa steindachneri
AGATGAATAGAGGAGATGGAGAGAGAGAGAGAGGGAGGAGAGTGAGTAATCGCAAAATAACGCCAATCTTTACCTGAAACAGGAAGTCTAGACACAAACTGCTCAACGTGGGGGGAGATTAATTTAAGGAGGGAAAATGTGTAGGAGCCAAATGATAAGAGTTCTTGAGGCGAGGGGCCTGAATGCCCCGCTTCTCTTAACCCTGCTCCTGCTCTGCAGCGGAAACGGGTCTTTATGCTTATTGGGGAGAGCCATGGCGCTACCAACCCGATTTGTCCTGATTGGCGTCCCATGGGCACTGTCCAATTGACTAGGGTAGACGCTAAACTTAAAAGCTCAAGGGCATCATTCCATGGCGTAAGGGAAGAGATATTTCCATGGGTTCGATCAGATGATCCTTAATCGGGAATATGCAAAAGGTACTAGTAGGATAAGAAGATGGTGAATCAAATCTAATTTAAGCCGTCGACGTTTGGCGTCGGAGGAAAGCACCCCATAATCTAGATTTAGAGGAACTAAGGGAGGGATGAAATAAAGTAGTAATAACAGCAACCCAAGTACTGAACGCAAGGAAACGAAGAGTTTCCGTGGCATTAGTACAGAACATCCTTTCGCTCCAGTCGAACACAAGACCAAAGAAACTGACTACCACGCCTAAGTGACCCAATATAAGTAAATATCCGTGCCAGGCTGAATGATATCTACAAAAGCGGCAAAAGTGTCATTTCTTTTCATTTTTCTGAGAAAATCGAAACTCGATAAAAAAGGGCATCAGTGCAGCATCTCATTTTTTTCTCTCGAAAATTAAAGCGCAAAGCTCAGGAGGAAGTATTCAAGCACAAATTAGTAATGAGAATAAATGGATTAAAAATAGTGGAAAATATATAGAAGCAGGTCCTTCTGTACGACATTGGGACGGGAGGCTGTACAACTGGGGTCACTGGGCCGTAGAAGGAAAGCGTCTCAGGAGAAGAAAAGTCCCCCTCGAAGTCCCCCGCATAGAGTGCTGCAAAGACATCTTCCGGCAACAACGAGTTGATACAGCAAGCGGATTACACTCCATCTTAAAATATCCTGTAATCCCTACAAACAAAAAGGCATATTGTTTCAATCCGATTTTAAACACATTTTCCTATCCATTTCAGAACATCTATACATTTTCCCTAATCTGACTTATGCCTCGCGTCCCGCATTAAAAGGTTGTTTCTTTAGTATTGTCAAAGTGCACAAGGAAAACCTTCACAAAAATGTAAGTACCGTAAATTAGCTCCCTGTATTTACCTATCTAGAACACTTTAGTATCACCCCATACTACATTGTACATATTTCTAACATTTTTTACATATGTTAAAATTAATACAAACTTTTACCATTATCATATATTCTTACCATGGTCACGTATTCATTCCAATGCTTAAATCAACTCTATTTCGTAATCAAGCACAAAGACAAGTTATTAAATTAAAAATATTTATATATTTTCTCCAAGTAGCTACATCATCCAAGTTCCTTATTAAGTAATTGATCTTACAATACATTTAAAACATTTATTATCCAAAATATTTTCTAGATTCAATTCATTAAATAACTTTTGTAATCTATCTCATTTCCTCTTTCGCTCCGAGGAAAGTTGTTTCATGTCACCAATCCAATTTCGTATCCGTTAATATATTAAATTAATAACTATCTTAATCTTAAAATAAATTTCCATATTCGAATTATTATATTTTTATTCACCTTAATTTTGAGCTACTTTAATAAATCCCTCAACAATTAAATTAAAATGTTATTTTCTTTGTCCTTCTATTTATCTTCCGCTATCCCTAGGCTTAAATTAAATTAATGTTTTGTAAAACTCATTTTCACCTCCCTTCTCAAATTTGATCGAGAGGTGTAACAAGGTACAGGTCTGCCTTATATTCTATACCTAAACTCGATAAGTGTTACCGAACAAAATTTAAATAAATAAATTGCATTTAATTGCGTGATATATAAATTTGAATTCGATTTCCTAAAATTTCTTTAATGCAGTCTTCCATTTTGGAAGCAAATTGGCTCCACTTTGGAAGCAAATTGGCTCGATTTTCTTTCCAAATCTTTTCTCATATTTTTAACGCTAACTTAACCATCCTTAAGCTAATTTCCTTCTTCTAATCGCATCTCCCATTATCTCCCCAATCCTAAACCTATTTAACAAATTATCATGGAGTATTAATTGCAAATTCCCCTAACTTACATTAACCTAGCAAAAGAAGCTTTATTGTAATATAAATATTTTTTAACAAATCATTCGCCTTTTTTACGGACTTAAAACTTTTCATTCTTATTTTCACACCCACACATACAGTATTTACATATGCCTCATCTAAAATTTCGATCGCGACTACATAGCTTCGAACCATACCCACAATAACTTCAGCAACCACGAACCAACTTTCATGACAGGCCTAATTCAACCAAACTTACATCCCAGTCCCAGTTAATTTACTACAATATGAGTAAAGTCAAGCGGTTCAGTGGCTGCAATTATGTGATCTGTCAGCAGCCTCTGGGAGCAACATAATATCGTGCTCATATCACGATCTTTACCAATAAGTATTTTCGGTTTTTATCAAACCATCTTATTTAATATCGCGAGGTCTGGTGTGGGGGGGGGGGGAAATTAGAGAGGCCTTCATTCAGGAACATGGGAGAACTGAGGTAAATAAGTTAGGTGAGCTTTTGTCGAGTCAGGTGATGGGAGACAGGCGCACACCCTCTTTCGAGAGCATTTGAAATAATTATCACAGGCTGAAGTTATAAATTTTAATGAACACATTCACATTTTGCTGACGATTGTGTACACACAAACTTAGATGAAATCGCTAAAGTGGCTGACCAATTTTATTTACGCGCATATTCAATTTGTGGGCCATCTAGGTTTGTAGCCCCCACCCGAAATGTTAATACACGAATATTTATTCACAGGTTTAAGTCCCAAAGGAGGTTCTGAGCAAGACGCTGGAACGCAACCAGGTGGAGCCTCCTCCATTGTCGCAACTTGCAACCTCAATTGAGGCGATCAGAATACAGCAATGTCGCGAGAGGTCAGGCGCAAGAACCAACAAGACCAACTTTGTCATCGCCGGCGCCGTTCGTCCATCCAACAATGTAACCAACGAAAGTACTCCAGGAAAAGAGGTGAGGCACAACATAATAACCCTTGAACTACTTCTCACTCAAATCATCACCGTAGTTTTCACTCTTACCCCTCTGATGCATGCTGGTATCACTCGAAATTTTGCAGTAACGCGGTATGATGTGTATAGCAATGCTAATTCTGCACAACCCTTACTTCACCCTCGTACTCTCCACCTCTCCAAATATCGTGGGACTATGTTTGTACCGTCAAACCTACAGAAATAAAGCTGAACGCCGTAGACAGCCATGCCTGTATAATAATCCAAGGAACTCACAATCATTTTTTCTACTCCCCTTCACCACCTCACTCTGCCACTACTTCACATCACTCATCAACCCAACAATTCTATTCCCCTACTTCAACACACCACTACTTTCTCAGCACACTCGGCCTACTTTAAACTGAAAAGGTAAGTGATGAATGGGTCTAAGACCTCTGACTTAACTTCAACTCTACAGGTTGGTCCACCTTTCTGTATTTCTAATACACTTTCTAATCTTTCATTCCTGGTAGACAATGGAGCTTAATGCAGTGTCATTCTAGCATCGCAAGGTAACAGAGCTTGGTCTCATTCGGACTTGGTTTTTCGAGCGGTGAACAATTCTGACATCAGGATCAATGAAAGAAGCGACCTTCAAGTTTTCCTCGGATTCTGTCCAGTTTTTCGTTAGTGCCAAGGTAGACAGTCTTATTTTGGGCCTTGATTTAATTACTGTCCATGACCTTTTGTTCGATTTTCGCCACTGCAAGCATATCAACAGCATGCCATCTCTCACCGTTTCTTTCCTTTCAAAGTTATTTCCTGTCTGTTCGTCTCCTTTTGGCTGACCCTAACTTCTAGCGCCTTCTGCAGTAGTTTACTGACGTTAGCCTTCTCCTTTCCAAATGTAGGCTCGTGAAACACATTGTGATTCACGGGATTAAAACTGCAAGAGAAGCTGTTTTTGCTCGTCCTAGACGTCTAGATCTAGATACACTCTCGTTCATGAAAAAGGGGCTAAGGTACTTAGTGGATACCGGTCGAGTTTGCTGATCTAACTCACCCTCTGCCTCTCCACTCCACGTCGTACCGAAGGCTACACCTGGCGAGTTCATGGCAGTGGGCGATTACAGGGCTTTGAATTCTCAGCCAAAACCCGATTGATATCCTTTACCATATTTATTGGATTTCTCTTCTTCTCTTTACGGTTGTTCCATCATGTCTCGTCTGGATCTAGTTCGTGCATTCAACCAGATCTCTGTTCATCCTAGTGATGTCTAAGAGATAGATATCACCACTCCTTTTGGCTTCTTCGTGACGGTTCGAATGCCTTATGGTCTTCGAAATATGGTATCGTACTCAACAGTTCTAAGTGTACTTTTGGTGTCTCACAACTCTCCTTTCTTGGATACCATGTTTCTCTTGACAGAATTCGCCATTTTTAGGACAAAGTTGCTGTTATTCTGGATTTTCTAGGATTTTCTTGCTCAAGCAACATTGAAGTTTTTGTGGTATGGTTAATTCCTAGCACAAATTCACCGTACCTCTATATTACCTCTAATAAGCCACACTAACTCTGAACATAATGTTGTACACCGTCTTCTTAGCTTAGAGGCTCAGAGTAACCCCTGCTCCCCCAATCAGTAGGCGATTTCTCTCATTTACACATCAAAGACGAAAGAAAACTTAGAGAGAGGCAAGGTAACAGCCGGAGTGGAGTGATACATCCCTACCTTGCTGAAAACAAGCACGATACGCAATTCCTACTCATTTCGTCCATCAAACAACAGAGAACGGTTTACCGAGGCACGAATACTCAATTCATTAATGATTTCCCAACTCCCAGACCTCATTTCGCAATTAGTGTCAAAGGAAATCGTTTCTAGAGGTTTCTGGGTCTCTTTTTAGCAGGGTATGAGGCAGCTGACGAAGTTCTTAATATAGAGGCGAAGAAATAATAATAAAATACAGTTTGGTATACTAAAGAGGGTACTACTTTCTCTGGGCATTATTGTAGTGATTACTATTACCACTACCAGGTATGCTTTCTTTTCAAGCGTTGGGGACTGGAGAGTACGCAATTAAATTAAATGAAAATGAGTGGAAGGTAATAGGCATGGAGATAAGAGAGTACTTACAAAAAATATCACTAAGGAGAAAATACTAAAGTATATATAATACACATTATTGCAGATGATTTAAGTCGTCCTCTTTACTCCCGTGCGTGTACCTAGAGATCAAGCTATTATAAATGCAGGCTTGTCTGCAGTACCTTTCGATGAGATACTAGTACTAATCCTTATTAACAGGTGTTTAATTATTCTTGCATCTTCTTTACCTTTATCGTTCACAATTTAATGAATCTAAGCCTCATGTTAGATGTCACGTTTTTTAATCCCCCGATCAAAAAAAACAATTCCTGAGGCTCACCTGAGAATCTAACCCTAGTGTTATGAGCATCGTGAAAAACAGAATGGACCAGATGGGAGGATAAGGCATTCTGGCTACTGCTGCAGGATATGCTATGAACGCGAGACCAGATCCGGAATCTACCACGTCCTTCACAGGGACGTTGATCTCATCTGCCATGAAACCAAGGATGCTGAAAATGACGAACCCGGCGAATACTGAAGTGGAACAGTTCGCCAAGGAGATAATAAGTGCATCCCTGTAAACAAAACACTTGTATAGTGGTCTCTCTTGAAAGCTTCTCTAGGGAAAGAGATATTAACATTAATGGTAACCTTAAATAACATTAAAACAATATCATTTTTAGCATGCTTGTTAAGGGAACATTTGAGGTAGATAGAAATGTATACGGCATTTGTCTCGAGGTTTCACCAAAGTTACTTCAGCAATATTATTTGCTGATGTGGGTAATGGAAAATATGTCATTCCTTTGATCAGCATACAATGTTACCGAAACACCTCTAAGAGAACATGCCGAAAAAGATGGTATGCAAAATCGGTAAACCATTGTTACCCTTCTATATAAGACCGTTGCAGGCAAGTGTATATATATATATATATATATATATATATATATATATATATATATATATATATATATATATATATATATATATATAACATGATGCCTTAAATCAGTCGAAATAGGTCTATTAGTCAAATAAATCAGGCCACAAACACATTCTGGGAATTTTAGTTATTGTTTCCATTCAAGCTTGTCTAACCACTTAAACCATGGGTGTTGACATATTTACTCTTGTTCCCGATGCAGAGTTGCTATTAGTTGTGGTATTTCTCCCTCTCCTCCACAAGAGCACGATACGGACAGGAGAATCACTTAGATCCCACCTAAATTCATACACCTGCTAAATGACAAATCATTCATAACATCCACTCGAGGACTCATTGTAACAACTAGGCTTTGAGCCAGAGGAGGCAGGCATTGCAATACGGTCATAGCGTGGTTCCTTCTTCTTCTTGCTTTATTTCCTCTTGTTTTTACGGAGGTTTTATTGTTTGGTTGTTTTTTATCGGAATTTTAAAGTAGCCTAGCACTAGGCTGAAATTTTAATTACTGCGACTTATGCCCTTGATAGCGGTCGCTAGATGTGTGCTATAGATAAAAATATCTTTGTCATGCGGGATTTTGTCACTCGCTCAAGTAGTGGAATTTTCTCACAGTTAATCCACGTTCCCCCAGCTACTTTGCCCCTTCTACCCGGACCACGAACATTAAAAATAAGAAGAGTATCGCACACTTGAAACCCTCCCACCTTATCTGGCTTAATCCACGTAATCAGATCGTTTCACTCGGAAGCCAACGCAAGAGCGCAGATTCAACTCTCCGCGATGAATTCCTTTCATGTGGGTCTTTTACATACTATTACGGGATGCATTTAGACTCTTTTTCCCCTTACATACTTTTTATCGCTCGTTAACATAAGATGACTCCTGTTCTCACTTTATTTTTGTTAATATCTCTCCTCACACTTGTTCTCATAAGAGTTGGGAGGAATTTCCTCCCCTCTCTTTCCTATTCGACAGTGATTTCCTTCTAGCCTTCACAGTCGCCAGATGGGCTTTCAAACTAAAAAAAAAGTCTAGCCTTAATCATTACTCCTACCCTGAGCCAATTTGCTCAGATTAGATTACACGTACCTCCTTAACACTTTTACTTCCATCCGATCCATAAGGGGTCATAAATTTGGCTCGTGTGTCACATTGTGATCTTTTCCATAGAAAGAGCCCAAAGAATTTACTCCTATTGCGTTCCAAGACCACACAAGAATGATGGTAACTTTATAACCTGCAAGATTGTTTTTTTTTTATGGTGTCCATCTGTAGATTGCCACCAAGAACACAAGTCGTCACAATCAATTTTAGCCTATTACTAGGCTATATTAAAAATCAGATATACAAAAAAGGTAAAAAAAAATAAACAAAAAACAACCAGCTAACAAAATAATACAAAATGAAGAAGACGCCGGAGGCTCCGGCGTCGTGAGAGAACGACACTTAGAAAGGGCAAATGGCAGCAAGGCAATAAAACCCATCCTACCCTTCGTTAAAAACGTACCTCATGCAATTATTCCGGAATTTGTTGTAGGAGGAGAGGGTGATGAGACCTCCAAAAGCGGTACTAAGAGAGTAGAAGATTTGCGTGGCAGCATCATTCCAAACAGTAATTTCATTCAGTTTTGTGATGTTCGGTTTCATGATGTAGAACTCTATGCCCTTGTAGGCGCCCTCCAGAGTTAGGCCTTCAGAAATGAGATGATGGTACCTCGGTTTTAATTATCTGGTAATTTATAACTAAATATTTATTTCGAGGGGCTTTACCACCGATTCGCATCGAGCTCCCCATATTTCAGAGGTACCTACAGTTTAACGTGGAATCAAAAACGTGGGTCGATACAATATATAACAGCCACTTCAATTCCAGTCCAAGCCAAATCCATTACTCGACCAACTACTGCCCAAAATCAATGTGGCTTAACCTCGAGGATGAAGGAAAGCAATGTTTTCCCATTCGGATAAGTCTTAGCCTTGGAACTAAAATAGTGATTAACATTGATCCTTACTTGCTTGCGTTTAACAAGGAAAGGAACTGACTTTAGCAATTCCCCGTCAGATACCAGCCCCCCAAAGCTCTGAATTCCGTGGTTCGGAATCTACCGTCGTGTGTATCATCTGCATTAATTTGCACGCCAAGTGCCCATCCCCCTAAAGAAACCGTCTCTTGGTTGAACTAATACATTTTTAAACGATGCCAACATGACCAGAAACAGCCAGAACAAGTATATAGACTACTATATACCAAATTCAACCATTTGGGGTAGTAGAGATTTAGGCATTGTAAATGACTGCCAAATGTTTAAGCAAATTATTCCATACTATGCAATTCCATAATTTGATAGAGTTCTCCCATCCCCCTATACAATGCAATGTTCACATGGGCTTTCAATTGTGTAGATGGGGCAGAATATAAAGCTTTATGTTCACTGCTGTCAACTTTTTTACTTGCATCCCCTATCGTTTTGAGTATTCTCTTATATGTATCCTCTACACATTTCACCTCACCACTCTTGATTAACCTCTTCAAAACCACTGGTCGAGATGATCGTTGATTTTTCCTTGCGCATTTTCTCTTAAATTGCTACAAATATCTCAATGGGGGGAAAAGGGGCAATGTTCGATGATTAAGATACAGAATCGAGTGTAAAAATTTGCCACCAGAGGTTTTTAATACACCCTTAGATAGAGGAAATAAGTTACAGCAATATTAATCACCATTAATTCGTATTTCAACTGGAGACAATCTTTTCAGCACTTCCTCTACGGGGTGTCCACAAAGTCTGGGTACATAGTGGATAAATACATACCTTTAGAATATTAAAATATTAAATATTAGAATATTAAAATATTAAAATTCCTATGTACCCAGACTTTGTGGACACCCTGTACTTTGTCTACCTCAACTTTCGATAAATGGGCTCGTCTCTTTGCTAAGGCGCTTTACCCTTTGAAGATGAATCAAGTGATCAGATATTATACGGAATTTTAACAATTAGATTAAGCAGATTGAGACCACAAGTGTGTAGGAGGATCTCTGGGTCAATCAGAGTGTTACAGAATGCTAAAGACTTGAGTATGGAATGTATCATGAAGTTACATGGGACTATGATAGTGCCAATGCAATATAGAAGTAAAAATAATGAAGAATAACATTGCAACTGGAAAAATTTAAAGGGATGTCTGGTGTAATATAGGTAGATAAAGTGAGGGCAAATGTGTAAAAGATGTTTATGGTGTGAACTTATTTTGTGCCCCGCCCCCTGGTTCTATTCATTTTTTAAAATTTTGCTCAACTGACAAGTGCCTTCGTGAGAAGAAGTCACCGCAATTAAAATTTTAGCCTAGTACTAGGTTATTCTAAAATTCGCAAACGTAACAAAAAATATGCGAACAAAAAAAAAGAAAAAAAGAAGGAGGCGACCCTGGCGTCTAAGGAAGTCCTGCCTCCCCCCGGTGCAGGATCATGAGACCTACAACTGAGTCTAATAAAATGAGAAGGGCAGCCTCCTCCAAAAAGTCAGATAATCCACACGTCTGAGTAGACGAATCACTCCGGAGTAGAAAAGACAAGCGGTAGTGACTCCAATAATCCCGTTACCGAGAAAGGTAGCATCGACGAAGATCACCCAAAAGGGGAGATTCAACAAGCATCTGCTGAAAAGTCTGTGGGAGAACGCAGTCGTTAGAGTAAAGTGCTGGGGAGCGTTCCATCAAATGGTGGTAAGTTCCGCGAGTGTACCTAATTTGAAAACAAAACAAAACACAAATTGACCTATTCACCAATGGGTCCATGGAAACAGCCGTGGCGCAATGTCACGCACCTTTAAGTATCCTAGACAGTCTTGAAACCGGTTTGCCAGGCCCGTTTCATTTCATGTAGTCGGTGTGAGGAAGAGCGAAAAGCCGGTCTGGTCGCCCAGTGCGTGAAGACTCTTTGGCGATATCATCGGTGCGCTCATTTCACGTAATTCCCATACGTCCAGAACCCCAACACAAGATAATCTTGACATTTACCCGGGTCGTGGCCCCTGTGGTGTCACGGATACCACAAACCAGTGGGTGTGGAGAGCACTCAGGGCGTTTTGTGAATCGCCTAAATCACAAAGCGTTACCTCACGCAACGAGCCGTGCATTGTAACCATCTTGGTCGTGAAGACAGACGCAGCGCCTAGTTGAGCCCCGTTGACTTCAAACAGAGGGGAGATGGAATTGAGTCCGATCCCGTCCTTGGACTGGAGACATCCCTATACACTGGCAGGAATCCAGCATGACACTAAGTGTGCTCCAAAAGGCTGAAAGCTATACTATTGGAGCTTTAGGAGCAGAGGCATGGCAACAAATAACTAAAAGTGGTACATCCAGAGTGGTGTCTTTGGCAGAACCAGAGGCGCTACCGGCCCAAGAGCTAAACCAAACTCTCAAAGGAGTTTCCTGTACCCTAACCCCTCAGCCTTTTGAGCTTAAGGTATGACCAGTATCAATTGGTGGTATAGGCACCGTCAAGATCGGCCGTATATACAGTGAGAGCCGTTTAGTGACTGATCGAGGCGCGGTTCGTGCATACAGGCGCATAGTGAATTGTGTACGATGCAGAGCAAGTGAAATCGCCCCAGTATCGACAAGTAGGCACTTAATGGGGGGCATCTCCGCCTGTGACGTCTCCAAGGCAGAGACGTCACGGAAAGAAAATGTCCATTGCGCAGGTACAAGGGACCACAAAGATGAAAATATGAGCCTCCTTATGAAGCATCGGTCGAAAGCAAGACCATCGAAACGGTGCGAATCCACGAGTTCCATCTTAATGAGAACATCTTCCGGAAGCAGCCTCAGTTATACCGTTGATTCCTTATGCAAATAGTACTACACTTATTACATTCCATAGCGGGACACCCACTTCTTGCTCCATTGGACCGGAGATCTCTCTCACATCCTTACGCGTAATCGACGATCTCGCTGAAAATCTAGAATCAAGATTGGGAGGTTTCTCCTCGCACCAATCGTGTGGATAGGCTACATAATACCATATCAGGCCTTTCCAGATCGAAAAACACCGTAGCGTAGTGTTGTTTACGAAGGCATTTTCCAATCTGAGAAGAGTAGTATCCAACGTGACGTGGAACTTGCGGAAGGCGCACTGCGTCTTCGAACATTTAAAAGTTTTTCCATCAACTTGCACACTCGGGAAGAGGTTGGGAGTCATTTGTTTGGAGTTATTGTTTCCAGTTATATGAATCTTTGTTGTAGATGAAAGTATTGATTTGCCTGTTGAGGTAGTGGATTTGTTAAAGTTGTTGAGCTTTGGCGATTTTCTTTTGTCTAGATGTTTCTTTCTTTTATAAGATTGTCTATTTCTTGTGTGAGATCGGGATTCAACCGTTTTCCTTGCCCTTAGGGTATATCTTTCTTGCTTTTGAGGTGGAATGGGTTGATCAGTCGTTTGAGTGCTTGGCTGAAAGTAGGAAATTGCTCGAGTGCGAAGTTGGATAGAATTTTTCAGTATAGTAAATTCTCTCCACCTGGCTCTTTTGTGAATTTTAGTTTTTTGAGCTGTGGATAGATAGGTTTTATTTGAAATGTGATGATGATTGAAAGGTGGTCAGATTGGAGTACATGGAAGATTGGCCAGGGGGGTTATTGTATGAAAACGAACTGAGCAGAGATTTGCCTGAGGCAGTGAGGTTGTAGGGAGTTGGAGGAATTCTTCTTGGTTGGTTTCTATTATCCAATATGTTTTTTAGTAAAGTTGTTCGATAATGGTAGCACCTCTCGATTGGTCTTTCTGTGATGTTAGCTGTGTGTTGTAGTTTGTATTGAAGTCTTCCCCTAAGAAAAGGTTTAGGAGCTTTGAGAGTGGCGCTAGATTTGGCAAAAAGCTTGCTGGCTATTGTTGAGATGAGCTAGGTTGGATGGTCATTAGGTGTGATCGGTGTAGACCATATCTTAGTGAAGGGTAGTTGTAGAAATGTTTTAGGGGGGATTGGTTGTGAGTGAAAGTGTTTCTAGATGGCATGTCCACGGAAGTAGAATGTATGGAAATAGACTTGCGAAATGATGATACGAGAGTGAGTGTTAGGGTGTGAGAAGGGTGGGAAGAGCACGGAAAAGGAGGTGGGTTTTATTATGTGAATCAGTGTGTGTGAGAAAAGGAAAACTGACCGAGAAGGAAGTGATTGATATTGTGTATGATATGTGTGTATAGAGGGATTTGTAAAGGGGCGTGCTTGGGGTCTTCTTCCCAAGGATGAACCCTGACTGGATGGAATGCTAGAGCGCCCCCCTCCCATCACTATGAAGTGCCTTCGTCTTGGACGAAATAATGGGCAGCCTTGGGCTTAATAGGACAAAGGAAGATGGGAAGGGCGGCGTTGAATCACACCAATCCACCTATGTGGGAAATTGATAGATGTCAAATTCTTGAAGTCATAAAGTTATTAACCACTTCGTGGAAACCAGATGTATGCAGGAGGGTGGCCGTGGCAAGTTGAAACACATGTAGAAACTTACCTCGAACAAAGAGAATCACGAGGACGACATAAGGAAAGAGAGCCGAGAAGTAGACCACTTTTCCTGAGGACTTCACTCCTTTGATCATACAGAGGCAGACAATGATCCAAGCGAGGGCGAGACAACCCACCAAATCCCAGCGCATTTCACCCATATTCTCCCACGTCTTGTTTGACACACCCAACATTCGATTTCTGCGTGGAGATACGAGAGGTTAATTAGATCAAGGGGGGTTGGGTCCTGCCATCAGACAACGGCGCCCAGTATCTGGGCCGAGGGAAACAAATGTAGTCGATGGAGGAGAAGAGGAAGCATAAATATCCAGATTCATGTGGAAACTAGGACAAAACCCAACAGGAAAAAAGGAAAATTCGAAAGTCCATCCTCAACCTAGTAATTGTAAAGATAAGTGAGAATAACAAAATAAAATTATACCCACTAACATCATCACCACATTACACAATTAGAGTACGTTGGCACACCTGCATTTCCATAAAATGGCAACACTTGTGATAACTATACATTTAATATGTTACCTGAAACGGTAAAAGTGTGTTTAAATGTATGGCACCTGCGAAGACAAAAGTGAGGCTGAAAAGTAATCTGGTATGACATGGGATGAATGGTTGATGGAAGTGGGAATGAGTATCGGTTGATGGTTGTAGGAGACTTGAACGAACGAGTAGGCGAAATAAAAAAAAGCTACAACACACTACTTCTAACACCCCTGCAATAACCTCGATCACCCACCACAACCCCCCAACTTAATCCAACACATCTACACTACCTTCGACCAAAGATACTTGAACACACTACCACCAAACAACATCCGAAACGAGCCCCCTTCCCCCGCATTAATAAATCAATCAGAGAAATCACCTCATAGAACACATAGTAATCCTATCTCAACTCAAGTCAAGCCACTTCACCATACTACAACAATACGAACACAGAATAAACCTTGCCCCGGTGCCAACATGCACCAGATTCAACCAAAGTCCAGATATCGAGCACCTACTCTTAGACTGCCCACACCTCCCACAAGCACCCACTAGACACAATATCTCCTCTCTAGGTTACCCGTGGAGTCACTCAGGGAGTGTGGTGGCCTTCTTAGTGGCCGTCCACCTCACAGAAGAGAGGGAGGAGGGACGGCAAGCAAGCCAGTAACTAGGGCTTTTGCTACACCTGGCTAGATTTGGAAGGTAGAGGGGAAAGATTCTACGTCAAGACAAACTTGCGAGTGGCAAATAATTTAACCAGAAATGTTGCATGATGGTTGGGCAGAGAAGAAAGGGTGTGGGTAAGAAGAGTAAGTCTGTTCCTAGTGGTAAAGATGCTGTGAGATGTGTTTGATAAGAAAGCTGTGAGAGCAAAGAGTATGAGGCTATCTGACCACAGGGTTGCGCTGTGTAACTTTTAATTGGTTGTGTTGTGGATGATACGTGAGGAAGTCAGGAAGAGGAGAATCATGAACAATAATTATTTCGCCTAAAAGGTGATTAATTTGTAAGCATACCAGCAATATGATGTCAGTCGCGCGTCAAGCATACCGCCAAATAACCGGACCCATGCATGAAATTAGCTGAAATGCTTATTTTGGTAATCTTATGAATGTTTACAGAGCCCTTAGATCAGTTAGTAATTTAAATTATCGTTTATTATTTTTTTATTATCATTACTCTATCTTTTATTCTCTCCTACGGCAATAAGGCTCACCAACACCTGGTGTCTGAGCGGAACCATCAGGGGTTGATGATACGAACCCCGAACGGATGGAAAACCATAACGGGGCGAAATTTGTCTCAATCCATGCAGCTTGAACAGAAAGCCTAACTTCGACTTAAAGGAAGAGAAAGAATAAACGACTTAGATGAGGATTTTTTTAGCGCACATCTCGCAACTATCTACAAAGGGACAAGTCGACGTAATTATCTTACAGCCAAATGCTAGGCTAAATTAAATAAAAAACGAAAAATAAAAAAGCAAACAAAACCAAAGACTAAAAAAAAAACAAGAATAAAGAGGTACACTCGGGTAATACAAATTCGAAAAACGCGCCTTATATTTTGCCGAAAACAGGGAATTATCTGGACATTGGACATAATAAGAGATGAAAAGATAGAATTAGAGAGAAAATAGTAAGAGAGTAAAGTGGTTAAGAAGTGAGTTTAAAGAATAGATGATGTGTAGAAGAAAGAATAAAAGATCCCTGGTGAAAGGGTAGCTCTGTTTGTGTTTTTTTTTATGGATTTCTTTTAATTATAAACTATAAGATTTTATAGTTTATTTAATCAAATCAGCATTGCTAATTTGATTAAAGGTTCTCATCTTGATGATGAATTTTGTTGTTGGCATTCAAGCCTTTTTTAGAGACGGGGTTTTTACATCCCGCTTTGGGTTTTTGAATAAATATTAAATTTTCCTAAAATTTTAGGTTAATTTGAAATTTCCTTTATTTTAATTATTATTAAATAATTAAGTGAATTTGTTTTATATGTGAGGTTGAATTTTAATTAAAAAACTTTTACGTTACACTGGTTGGTTGAGTCTCGTCTATTGTCGATCACGTTGTGTATAATGGGGAGTCACGTCACCGTCAGACTGTAATTTACTACTTTTAAAGGGTCTTATTTGTCTGTCGGCCTCGATGTCTAAGTGTGTACGAGAGAATTCAGGGGTCAAGCGTGCACCAATGGCTTGCCATATCCTCTTAGCTCTCTCGTGGAGCGCCACGTTGATCGGAGATAATCCAACCGAGGCGTGGAGCTCCCTCTGTTTTTTGTGTTCTCTTCTTCGGGTATTTGTAATGAGCAAAACCGCCTTGTTCTGGATGGTCTGTAGTTTCGCAATGTGGGTCCAGGCGCACGCATTCAACGGCACCGGGGGGTACAAGAGTCTCGAGCGAATGCACGCATTGAATATCTTGAGTTTATTTGAGCGAGTTAGGTCGATGAACCTATAAAACTCCCTCAAATCTCTCTTGCTATTCGCGACTGTCCGCCCGATATGGCACTTGTATCCCCCTGTGGTGATTTTGAGCCCCAGGACCGTCCCTTCCGAGCAGTAGGGGATTCTCTCCCCCTCTACCCGTATATCATTGAAGGTCTTGCGAAACATGGGAATTATTTTCAATTTTTGGGCATTGGTCGAAATCTTCCATTTTCTCTCGAAAGAGTTGATGTTGGAAATCTCCCTAGCCGTATTTCTCGCCATAAATTCCCTGTGAACGTAGGCGGCTGTACAAATTTGCGATATACCGTCAGCGAACTGAACGTATATCGTACCTTCGGAAAGAGGTTGTGGTAGGTCACGTGTATATATGTTGTATAAAAGGGGGCTGAGACACCCCCCTTGTGGGACCCCAGATTCGAGCTCGAACTCGGGGCCTTTGTATTCTTTGAACTGTATATACGCTCTCCTCTCCATTATATAATCGCATAGAATCCTTTCAAGGATGGGGTCGAGGCCTATTTGCAGGATCTTAAATTGCAGGCCTCTCTTCCAAACCTTGTCAAATGCTTTTTTGACGTCGCGGAGCACCAGGTCGGCATGCCTTTTGCTTGCTTTGATGTTCGCAAGCTTTTCCGTAATAACGGCTAGTGCCGTGTCAGTCCCTCTTTTCTTTCTAAAGCCGTGCTGCTGCTCGTTATGCAGGTTGGCTTCGTCAAGAAAAGAGTTGACCCTATTTGCCAATATCTTCTCGAAGACTTTGCCAGCAAATTCTAAGAGAGATATCGGTCGGAAGTTTGCGGGGCAGTCCGGGGGCTTTTCCGATTTGGGAAGGAAGATCATTTTGGCTACTTTCCACTGGTCGGGAAAATAGCCTGTGTTCAGAGCGGCATTCATGATGTTAAGAAGCCCACTCAGAACATTAGGCGGGGCCTGAATGAAATTCTCCCTGGTCAGCCCCGTGGTACCCGGTGCTCTTTGACGAAAGGATTTTAGTGCGATGGAGAGCTCTTGGGCAGTTATTTTACTCCCATAGCCCTCCATCGCTCTTTCTTGCGACACACAATGATGAGGGGAGGTTTTATGTATTTGCGTGTTTAACTGTTGGATAATGTTATTTCGAAATCGAGGTCATAATTGTCGTTTTCTTCGGGGGTAATTTTAAAGATTGAGGACCAGAAGGTCCTAAAAATTTCCTCAATCTCCGTCGTCTCGTCAATTTCTTTTTCGTCATGTTTAAGTACAATTTTCTTTTGAGGGGGTTGTCCTTTTAAGCGTCTGTATGTCTGCCAAAAAGTTCGTGAGTCTCTCTCTATGTCAAGTCCCTCAATTAGTCTGTCCCATACCTGTATTTGTTCGTCTGTAATGAGTGTCTGAAGTTCGTCTTTTATCTGTCTCATTCGTCTGTGGGCATTGTGGTTGGGGCCTATCAGCGCTATTACATTGGACAGGTCTTTATACTCTTGGGCCAGGGCTTTCATGGGAGGGGTCCAAATAGGAGCTGGAAGGGTTTTATACTTAATGCGGGGAATGCTAATTTTATCTGCTTTTATAAGGAGGTCAGTGATTTTATCCAGCTCCTCATCTATTTCTTCTAAATTTGCGTCAATTAAAGGGTCTGGGATATAATTTAGAAGGTAGTTTTTATATCTTTCCCAGTCCGCCTGCTTATAGCTTTTGCGTTCTGGGATTTCTAGTTGAATGGGGTTTACACCAATTGTGATTTTAACCGCCTGGTGATCGCTTGGAATAATGGGGCCTGGTTCAATGTAATAGTTGTATGGAAACCTGATACTGGTTAAAACAATATCAGGCTTCGTTGCTGCATTACCTGTAATAAATGTCGGGAATTCGGGTCCGATT
Source organism: Ceratothoa steindachneri (assembly GCA_963969495.1). NCBI lineage: Eukaryota > Metazoa > Arthropoda > Malacostraca > Isopoda > Cymothoidae > Ceratothoa > Ceratothoa steindachneri. The sequence continues at coordinate 133,707,496 of OZ018330.1, forward strand.
CTTGTCGCATAGCGTCTGTCTAGTATTACCTCGATGTTTGTACCCGCATTGTTGCAGGAGGTATACCCTGATGCTGCACATCTTGCATTCAGATCACCAGCAAAGATTACGTTTCTCTTATGGCTGAGGATCTGTAGAAAGTTGTGCAAGGGTACATAGCCGCGTCTTGGGGGTTGGTACCCCGTGGCCACGACTAGACCCCTCAGGGTAGTGCCTACCTCAATGGCAAGGTAAGATTCATCTAAGTCGGGTAGTCTTTTGTATTTTAAACCTTTTTTGACGGCTATTGCGCAGCCGTCATACCGTTCCTGGCTGTGATTTTTGCTGATGACGTCGTATTGAAATTTTTTTATTTCTTTATGGGAGGTCATTCCGTGTTCATTAATGAGTATTACGTCAGGGTCATTTTGTCGCAAGATGTTGCCGTAGATGGAACCTTTTCCGACCCACCCATCGACATTCATCTGTATTATTGTTAGTCTGTCAGTCATTTTGTGTAGCGTGTGGTTTTTTATATGTATGGGATTAAAGTGGGCGCTTATTCGCGGTCCACTTTAGCCCCATGTGGTGTACTGGGCGAGGTGCGCTCCCTGCCGTTCCGTTTTTTTTCTAAATTCTGTATCTGTAATTGTGTGGAAGCAGTCGGTGGTCAGTTTTACCATGTTCCTCGAGAGAGCCTCCTCAACTTGCCGTTCCGGTACCGAATCGGAGCATTCCCACTTGTATCTTCCGGTTTTAAGGCCTTCAGACACTTCGTGAGACTCGATTTCGGAGGGGAAAGGGGCCGATTCGGGGGCATATAGTTTCAAATTGAAACCTCTCGAGTGGTATTTCAACTGGGTCTCTCTGCCTCGGGATGAGGAGGTTGACCTGGGGCCACGTGATTTTGAGAGTTTCCTCGACCTCGGAGACCTGGTCTCTTTCGGTCGGACCGCTTCCTTTGAGGGTGATTTTTCGTGTGTTTTTGGTGTATTCGTGTCAGTCTTTTGGGGTGTAAGTGGCGCTTGTTTTTCTGTATGTGGAGTATTTTTGTTTTTGTTGAGTCGTGGGTCACGTGAGATGGCTGTGTTCTGCGGGGTGGGTACCTTTTGGCACAGTTCTGGGCACTGAGGGGCCACACTTATGCGCATGACCTCCTCTGACGGCGGGTTGTCGGGGAGCCACATCTCCTGTAAGCCGTTCTTTACGAGCATACGATTGACCTCGGTTGCGAAAGTTCCTGGGCGTGTTATGTTCTCTATGTCTGCATAATAAATGCAGCACATAATTTTTGTGGAGTGTTCGTTCTCAATGTGAAGATAGGTTCTTTGGTTATTCGTTTCAGCGATAGCGGCTTTAGCGACTTTGGCGTAAGTTGAATTAACCTTTTTTTCCTCTGTTTCACGTCTTAAGTTGGTTTCCTTGAGGATTTCCGATTTTCTGATCGGGCACGCCATGGACATAGTCCGGTGGGGGCCTTCACATTTCAGGCATTTCGGTGTTGTTGTGCTCTTGCAGTCGCGCCAAAAATGGTTGCGACCTGCACATATGGAGCAAAGAGTCAGATCTTTCTTCTCTGGACAGTTTGAGGGGGTGTGCTTGCCGTACTTATAGCACCTGAAGCACATTTGTAAGTCAACAAACTCCTCCCTCTCTATCTGATCCGAGCAAACTCTAACACTGAATAATAGTAATCCTTGTTCCTTTGCCTTTTGCGCCATAGCCGTATCTTCGAAAACAACCTTGAAGACGTGCGTGTACGTTTTAAATTTTAAAACCTCAGCAACTTTCGCCCAAGGGTGGTTCCTTTCCAGTTCCTTTTTTATGTCTTCTGCTGAGTGGCTCCCAACCCAAGAGTCGAGGCGCCTGCAGATGACACTACGGTGTGTCTTTATTTGGGGTGGTGTGTGTGGTATCAGGTTAATCGTCTTACGGGCATTCAACTGCCTTGCTTGAGGTTAAGGCCTCACAATCGGCCTCCCTCGCACAAATGGCAGAGTAACCATTCGGTATGTCAATGAGTCGAACCAGTGCAATCTTAATATTCGTGTATATTTTTTCAAAAACCGTACCTCTGTCTGGCTTCGGGCCCTCCGAGAGGACCCGAAGAGTTATTCGAAGGGTTTCTCTCATTTTTTACTCATCCCAACTCTCTCTGGGTGTTTACACATGGGAAAGAATATGAAAAGACACTTGTATAGGAAAGTGGTGAGGGAAAAAAGAGGTGGAGGAGATCAAAAGAGCCAATGTCCAATACAAAAATCACTTTACCTCAATATATTAATCCACGTAGGAGCGAAGATCCGTCCCCGCACCGTAGTAAAGCAAAGAAAGCCAGTGGTCGATTTACGAATCGATCGATGAACAAACGTTCGCGCTACTATCAATAAGCTAAATCACTCTGTTCACAATCTCGCTAAAAATTCACTTAATAAATTCTCGAAGATGGCTGTCAAAGCGGGAGTCAGCTAGATAAAGCAGACAAAAGCAGTCAACAGGAAATTATCTAATAATTTCTTTGGATGTCTATATTGAACACTTTTTGAGAGTTGGAAAATATATAACAGATGGTGCGGTTAGTGCTAAACAATAAATGACACCACCAGCTGCTTAATGCACTATGGGGACACCCTAGTAGTCACCAACAGGGAAAATCAAGTTTCAGTCACCCATTTTTAGCGGATCAATATAAGACGAGAAAAAGTTAGTTCTTACTTAGCTGAAAAGAGCATGCGATCTCAATAAAGGCCGGACTTACTTATAATAATCTTCACTGGCAGATATGCGTGGAATGGCTTTCTCAGCTTCCAGAACTGAAGAGGAATTCTCTACTTCTACACAGTGAGTTTCGTTAAACATAACAAACTCGGCGAATGAGCAGAAGTTGTCGATGGAATGACAAGTGTTGTTATAAAAATACATACTGATATTCCTACACTCTTCTGCACCGTCATAGGTGAAACAATCTTTAAAAAACAAGATAACATTAGAGCTAAAACATTTCAAACTTTAAAATAATAAATAAAGTAAATTTTAATATGGAAGAGTTTTAGAAGCTTCAAATTCTTACTCATTTCCGAGTAGAAGTTAGATTCTAAGTGAAGAAAAGTAGTTATACTTGCGATTGAAACACTTTTATTATTGTACTGATAACAATAAATAATAACAAAAACAATTATCCCTAAGAATTTTATGCAGGAAATGCATTTGCCACCAGGAGTGGAAAAGAGGCACAGGGTCTTACTCTCTGAATTGAAGGTGTTGTTACAATGACTCCACGGAAGGACACTGGTAAATGATGCGAAGGTGTAGAATAAAGACCAAGCAAAGACCATGTTGTAGTAAATGGTCACCATACCCGTTATAGCAAGCATCGCCCATCCGATACCTGCAAAAAAAATAATAATAGTCTCTGTTTCATTGTAAATGGAGAGGAAGAATGCCACCACTGTGGAATTGCATAGACATTGTAGAAGGAAACTAAACACCCATTCGGGAAATAGGCGGGAAATGCGTTGACCTTTTGTATAACTCACCTCCCAAGACCTATTTCAAGGCAAGCTATTTTTTCCTACTTATAATTCAAAATTTCATCTGTGTATATTTTGTTTCTCTCTCTTAAGACATTCCCGTATGGTACTGCCAGTCTGCAGGTATTGCATCGTCGGATGAAGGGGGTTAAATTTTAGCCTCCAAATCCCCTGCAATGATTCTTTCCCCTTGGATCGACCAACAAACAAGAATGAAACGTAATAATTCTAAATGCAACAACCTAAATCCCCAAACTTTCCTCTTACCTGAAAATATAGGGGCCAGTTCTGGAAACAGGATATTCGGACCGAGACTCACATACTGTCCTAGGGCCAATTCCATGAAGAACATCGGAAGCCCCGCCAGCAACAACATGATTACATAAGGAATCAGAAAGACAGCTGCGGGTAATGAAGGAAATCAGAAATTAAACGTAGCCAACCTGTGAATGGCGAATCGGCCAGGAAGAGCCGAATTTGGAACATTGCTTTGATTTGCACAACAAAGGCTAATTAAAGAATTAGACACCCACCACTAACTGCATTGCAATGACCGTAGAGAGAAAAAAACTAGTATTTGAATTATATATATATATATATATATATATATATATATATATATATATATATATATATATATATATATATATATATATATATATATATATATATATATGCAAGATTTGTTAAAATCGACAGCGATGGCTACTTGGTTAAGCTTGCGCTGCAGCTTTTTAACCTTTTCAAAGGTCATTTTGTGGGTGAATTATGAAAAAAAAATAAAATGAGGGGCCCCATCCAAGCTTCTGTGGATTGGGGGACGAGGGAAGAGAGGAAAAGGGGTGATATTTAAATACAGGAGGTAGAAAGTTTGCCCGGGGATCGACCATCTCAGTTTCTACTTTAACAATTTTCACTGGTCTATAGATTAACATTTTGGAGCCAAGAGGAAAAATAATTATGATATTTACATACAAATATTATTTTGGGACACAAAAGTAAAAAATTGGCGATATACAAATAAAATAGAACAATACATTCATTTTAGTCTCAATAATAAAGGAGCAGAGTAGTTATATTACAATGCAGTAAAGCCTGTATTCAGAAACAAAATTTAATAAGGTAAATTCGGTTAGATTTTGTTTCACAATTATGATGTTACACTTCGCGATATTAGAGAAATCACTTTCTAGTCCGGATGTGAATTGGATCTAGGGTCACCTGTAGATGGCCGGTAGTGGCCACCGTTTTAACCGAAGGCATGTATGACTTGTATCTCTCCCGGTCATGTAGCCTGAAGAAGTCGTTGGCAGTACCTGGTGGGAGAGTAGCCTTCAGGCTGTCCCAGATGGCGGTGCTGCGTGAATGCAGGAAGGCATTCACTATCTCTAACCCGGTTCAACGATGAAGCTCCCTAGACGTGACGAAATCGTCCCATTTCACGTTGAGTATGAAGCGTAGGGCCCGATTTTGTACCCTCTGCATTTGAACCATCTAGTGGTGGGCAAACTGGCTTCAGGCGAGGTCTCGATGTCGGCCGCATTACATCATAGCCCGCCTTCTGGTTACCTTGCCTCCTTTGCTGATCATTTAATTTTCGTGTAAGCTTTTATTTCGCCGATCCAAATAATTCTTAAAATTTCTCAAATTTGATTAGCTAAAACTGTGATAGAACGGTTTGAGGCCGCTTAATTTTAACCACTATCACATGTTATTTAAAACCACGATGCTACCCACGTGCATCTTCACTTTGAAGCCAGGCGCCTTATCGCAGCCACCTGAGTCAATGTTTAAACAAAAACAAATATTCTTATATCAAGATAAAATAGATTTATTTTTGGATCGAAACATTATTTTAGCTTTTTAATTTTTGTCACTTTTGATTGGTCCTAAAATAAATTCTTATGTTAGATAATAATGCATATATAAAACCCATTTTTGTCAAATTTTTCATTGTTTATCCATAAGATGAGCTTAGAAAAGGTTCAAAGATGTCCCTGAAAAGAAAGATATGTAAAGATATGCCACTTACCAGCATTTTTACCACCTTTCGCTTTCTGGAAAGAAAGTCTTTGAAAAGGTTAAGAGGCTGCAGCACAAGCTTAACCAAACAGACATCGCTGTCGATTTTAACAAATCTTGCATACAACATGGCCCTCTGCATTTGAACCATCTAGTGGTGGGCAAACTGGCTTCAGGCGAGGTCTCGATGTCGGCCGCATTACATCATAGCCCGCCTTCTGGTTACCTTGCCTCCTTTGCTGATCATTTAATTTTCGTGTAAGCTTTTATTTCGCCGATCCAAATAATTCTTAAAATTTCTCAAATTTGATTAGCTAAAACTGTGATAGAACGGTTTGAGGCCGCTTAATTTTAACCACTATCACATGTTATTTAAAACCACGATGCTACCCACGTGCATCTTCACTTTGAAGCCAGGCGCCTTATCGCAGCCACCTGAGTCAATGTTTAAACAAAAACAAATATTCTTATATCAAGATAAAATAGATTTATTTTTGGATCGAAACATTATTTTAGCTTTTTAATTTTTGTCACTTTTGATTGGTCCTAAAATAAATTCTTATGTTAGATAATAATGCATATATAAAACCCATTTTTGTCAAATTTTTCATTGTTTATCCATAAGATGAGCTTAGAAAAGGTTCAAAGATGTCCCTGAAAAGAAAGATATGTAAAGATATGCCACTTACCAGCATTTTTACCACCTTTCGCTTTCTGGAAAGAAAGTCTTTGAAAAGGTTAAGAGGCTGCAGCACAAGCTTAACCAAACAGACATCGCTGTCGATTTTAACAAATCTTGCATACAACATGGCCTCCTACCACGTTATATATATATATATATATATATATATATATATATATATATATATATATATATATATATATATATATATATATATATATATATATATATATATATATATATATATATATATATGTGGTCATATGAGTTGCTGCCAGTCTGATCTTCAATTTCACGGCAGGGATAAGGACACGCAGGACGCTCAGGTACATGTGATTTATTTGATATTTAAAGAACAACGTTTCAGGTGTATCACTTATCTTCAGGTTCGAAAATCATAAACAATAAAGTACAGTTAGATATGATTGAATTATTATTATCATTAAACTTTTTAAGAAGTCATAAAATCTGTTAAAACTAGGAAAAGTCTAAATATTTTCATAGGGAAGGGCCGTCAAAAGATTTTCACGGCTAAATTAATGGAACTTCATTAAATAAGAAAAATTAAGACAGTAAAATAAATTGTGCGAGTAAAAATATAAAAAACCCAAATTATGAACAAACTAACATTATAAAAAGACATTAAAATCTTATTGAGATAAAAATATGCATTTCCACCGGGGTAGACGAACTCTCGTTCTGCAACTTATATCCCTACAAGGTGTAGAGATAGAGTTCGTCTCTGAGTTTCGGCTCATTGGCGTAGCTTTTGATCCCAATTGATTCTGGTAACCACACCTACGACGCCTTCGAACGAGCTGTCTGAATGCTCTCAACATTTTGAAAGTCATCTCCCACTAGTCGTGGGGCAGTGATCCTCGAACACTGTGGTCACTATACACTGCCCTCGTCTAATCCAAATTGGACTATGGGTGACAAATTTATTCCTCGGTTTCCTCCTCACCCCTTAAAATGCTGAACCTCATTCGCAACCTCGGAGTTGGTCTTTCCAGTAGAGCCTTCCACACTTCTCCCGTGAACAGTCTTTACTGTGAGATTCGGGTGCTCAACCTTGCCCTATCACCGACTCCAGATATGTATCAAAGGTTTAAAGATGCCTGTATGCTGCCGAGTCAACGGTGAAATTCGATTGGCGACATTTGATCTGTCCAGCCTGGGTGGTCTAAGGGTCCTTGTCCTTTCGTCCTTCGTCGTCGCCGACCCCTAGTTTGCGTGCACCACCTCCTACAGTTTTTACCAGCATGTGGAGCCTAAAAATGTTGTCCGTGAACCCTTGCTCCCTTAAGAGCCTGTTCCTCGAGCATGCGACCTCACATATACAATACTGCTCGATATAGACGGATGGAGACAGCTGAACTTCAGCCATTCTCTTAGTTTTTTAGACTGATCCAAATTTTACTTTTTAAAGATTTCGTCATTTTATTCTGTGTCGCCGGATAACTCTGCATCTCCTTTTCGAGATTTCTTTCCCTCTATAAGAGAATATATGTTTCAGTCGTAGCAGGTCGAATGGGATGGATGTACATCATTTAAATTATATAAAATCAAAAAGTCAGTTCGCTCTTGGCCTTCGAGCCTTTAGTGAGTACGGTCCTTAGAGGTGGGTAGCCCTTTGCCGTGTTCGCATCGGTCACACGAGACTTAACCGCGGCCATCTTGTTTGGCTGGTGTTCGAATCAGCCCTTGCTGACGGTTTTGTGGTGGGGACCGAACGGTCGCCCATCTTCTTCTAGAATGCACTTATTTCGCTACTCTCCGATCGTCCTGTTTCCCGACCCTTTCAACTATCCTTCGCCATCCTAACTTCGTTTTCTTCTGGCAGAGAAATCTTTTAAACCTTAATTATTCTCATTTTCTATCGCATAGTGGTCTTTTCCCTCTTTTATAATTAATTTGCATCTTTTTATTTAGGCTGCCATTTAGAATCCACTTGGATTAGGCAGCTGCACAACTGGTTCCTTCCTTAAATCCTTAAATCTACCGAACAATAGGTTGAGGTTCCTTCCCCTTTTCTTTGTGTATCCATAGCCAGCCTCCCTACACACTGCATTTAGTTCTTGGCAAAGCAAGGCCAGTCTCTGGTCATCGAAGAGGGTGAGGAAGTTGTAGATTGTGAGATATTGTGGACGGAATGGATGTTATGCCTTTGCTAAGGAAAATCCTACCATTAGGGTCGGAATCTCCACTGTCACGAATGTTTTCTCAAGATAAAGAAGTTTCTTGAAGGAAATGTTTTTCCTCATCGCGATAGCTGCACCGTCGTGCCGTCTTTAGTGACGACGATGTAGTTTTAGATCTTTATTTTATGTGTATCCTTGCTCTGAACTCTATAAATGACATGGTTCAGCATCCGAAATATGTTGTCATAGACCGTTGATTTGGCATCCAGCCATTAATTAATATTCGGGGCTGAGTATCTTTTGGGTGTTATTGCCATTTTCCATGAGCGGTGTTCTTGTTTGCTATTAGCTCATTTGCTGTTCTTGGCATTTATTTTATTTTTTAACTCCTTGATGAAAATGGTTCGGCATTTGTCCTAGTATAGATTGATGTCGTGGTTAAATAGTACTCTCTCGATCTTATCTTCTTCTCCTTCAGCATACTTCCACTGTACTTTTTCCGCACTCATTCTTAGATTACAGTCGGAAGAAGGCGGCTTGTTTAGTGACATTGATTTTTCAGTTTGATGTAATCTCCTGTTCTATGGGTTTATTTTTCTTTATTTTATTTTGTGTTGCTTTTGCTTTGTTCGTTACTCGTTTGGGATCGCTTTCACGTTCCATATCGACAGTTGGCGAGGTCGCTTTTTTGACATTCTTTTGTCTGTAGATTCACTTTTCTTCCTTTCTTCCTCTCTTTTCCTTTAGCCTTGGGTAAGTTCGTTTTGTGGTTATTATGGTTGCTTCTTTAGGGTCAATGATGGTTGGATTCGTGGGCGTCTGGAGATTATCTTTGCCTTTCTGGTTCTGATTCACGTCTACTTGCATTTGAAGCATGTTTCCAGATAAGCGATTGTCGGGAAGCCACATCTTGCTCAGGGCATTGTTCTTGAATATCATGTTAAGCTCGATAGCAAGGATACCATGGAAGGTGAACTTCCGAACATGCGTATACATGAAGCACGAAAGAATCTGTGTTAAGGTCTAGTTTTCGATTTAGGTAAGACTTTTTTGGTTGACTTTTCATTTCCATAGTCTTGGTTATTGTGGCTTGTGCGTACGAGGTGTCCCTCTTCCGTGCTTCTTCGCGTTTTTTGTTCATGTTGTTTTTGTTTTGCCTATGGATATTCTTCTTGACAGGGCAGGTCATAGCCGTGGTTCGGTGTCTTTAGTTGCAGTTTACGCAATGTTCTTATTCACTCCTGGAGAATTTGCAGTTATGACCTGATTTACTGCATCTGAATCACTTCTCTCCCGGGGCTTGGCAGGCCTGGGTTGCGTGGTTTTCAAGCTTATAGCATCAGAAGCACATTCTGGATAGGAATAAATTGCCCTCTTTCGATCTATTCTACGCTGATTCGTGCGTTTAACATTAGAAGTCCGTGTACTCTGCTGCCTTCTGTACGAGAGTGGTTTCAGCGCCAAAAAATTGAATACGTGAGTGTATTCTGAGTTATCGCACCTATTCTTGAAATTTACCCCATCCGTTACTTTTTACCATGTCTGTTTTCTGGATATTTCTTCAGTCATCTCCTCCCTGCTATGTTGCCCTGCTATGTTGTTCTAGGTTAAGACCTGGGAGTGGAGCTGAATTTTGATCTACTTTAATTCCGTGAGAGCTTTCTCTTGGTCAGGGTTTGTTCGTTTGTTTCAGCGACAAATTTGGCGAATGCCTTCTAGAGCATAAGTCAACATAATCATCTTATCGCCTAATGTTAGACTATATTTAATAAGCAAATGAGCAAAAACACGCAAAAGACAAATATAAATACACAAAAAAACAAAGGCAAAAAACAACAAACCAAAACAAAGCACGAAACAAAAAAGTAATGAAAAGAAAACACGATCCGGCCAGGCAGAATGAGACAACACCAAAAGGAGATGGATGAAGCGAAGGAGGCCAATATTCTGGAAAAAATCAAATAATCCACAAATCTGTGTAAAGGAGCCCATCGCGAGTACAAGGGAAAAGTGGTAGTGGCCCTGCTCGTTCGTCTACCAAGATGGGTAACGTGGGCAAAGATCACCAGACTTAGAAATTCAACAAGAATGTGTCAAACAGTCCTGGGGAAATAGCATTCGTTGCAGTAAGGTACAGGAGAGCGCTCCATCAAATGTCGGCACTTCACGCAGGTGTGTCCAATTTGAAGACGACAGAAAGTTATCTTAATCCGTAGTGGTATCTGAGGGTGAGTCAATGAGAACAGTCCATCTCGAATCGTTTTCTCCTGATTCCTTCCATTCAGTCGGTGTGCGAAAGAGTGAAATGCAGGTCTAAACGCCTAGCTCTCGCAGACTCTTTGTTGCCTTGATCTGCGCGGTCATTCCCCGTAATTCATATGTCTAGAAACTCAGAAGAAAAGATAATCTCGACATCAACCCGCATTGCGGCAACTATGACGTCACGGATATCGCAAACCAGGTGGTGTGAAGATTCCAATGCTCCGAGAGGACTTAGGTAATGCGCGACTCGCTAAAGATCACAATCCGCTTTCCTACCCAGAGACTACTCGATATCTGCCGTACCGAAAGGTGTATTGAAACTAGCTATGCTGCGAAGACAGATGTAGCCCCTTGGTAGAGCTCATATAACTTCAAACAAAGGGAATACGGCGTAGAAACTGACCCTATCCTGGGATATAGAGCTATCCGTATACACTGGCACTGATCCAGCGTGACATCAAGTTTACTCCCAAAAGGTTAAACACAAAACTCCTGGCGCTGTGAAGGCTTTGGGAGAAGATTATTGGCGACAAATAGTCAAAGGGGCAACCTCAAAGATGACGTCCTGTACAGAACTAGAGAAGCCAACGGCCCGAGAACTTCAAGAAACTCTCAAAGGAGATTCCTAGCCCAGACCCAAAGAACTTAGTGTATGAAAAGAGTGTCTCGGCGGCATAGGCAACGTCGATATCGATCGCAGATGCAGTGAAAGACATTGGTGACTAAGAGAGGCATCAGGCACGCGCGTGCAGGCTTATAATACACTTTGTACGGCGCAGAGCAAGTCGTATCTTCTAAGCATCGACAAGTAGTCTCTCAATAAGGGGGCGTACGAATAGCACCAGTAGCCAGGCAGAGAACGGAGTGGTAGATCGCGCACACCTTCTGTAATACACGCTAGGCTGCCCATGAAAAAAAAACTCTATTCCGTAGTCAAGCTTGAACGAACAAATGATCCATAAAAAACAAGGCGGTAGCCCTGTCATCACCTCAAGTGCTGAAAGTTACGGAGCGAAGAATGTCCATGGCGTGGGTAGAGGAGACCCGAAGGCTGCGAACATGAGCCTCCCAAATGATGCTTTGGTTGAAACCAAGAACCAGTAGTCCATGTAAATTAACCAGTTCAGGGCGTACCACGTGTGTGAGAAGATCAGGTCGTAGTAGATTCGTGGATGAAGGCAGAAGTGCACTGTCGTGGTATGACCAGGTGTACGCGATTATACGCACACTGGCCTACTGGCCGTCCGAAATTAAGGCTCCACCTGAGGATGGTTCTAAGAGTGCTTTAAATACAGAGTTGCTAGGCCAAGGAATATTTAAAACACAGCTACGAAAATATACTTTAGTAGGACTAAAGTTTAAATATACATATAGGGCAAGTTAAATGGCAATGCAATTAAATATTGACGGTTCAAGGCTAAGATGATTAACACAATCAATTAAGTTTGAACCGAGGGATAATTAATTAAGTAATGATTTTACAATTATGCAAGTTCTAGAGCAAAGGAGATCCTTGAAGTTCGACGCGGTAAAGGTGTGAGGAGCGTGACGAAGCGGGGGCTAAATCCCTTTTACCTTGATGTGCGGTGAGTAGGCCCAGGTAGGTAAGTTCAACCTTGAACTTGTGGGCGTCTCACGGGACACTCAATTCAACTTCGGGAAACTGAAGTTGGGGGCCTCTTATCCTTAAGAGGCAAGCGGAGGGTGCTTTGGGGATGGCTTTTCCGATCCTTAAAATCCGAAGACGTGGTGAGAAGGGTTGAAGCGCGTCTAACTATCTCCACGAACAACATTGAGTGACGACTAGCTCTTCCTTGGCTCTTCGACAATCACTCAATTCTTCTCTGGACGAGAATGTAGTCGATTCCCTCTCGACTAACGAAGAAGTTACGGCTAAGATACTGGACGGCAGCTTTAGACAAAATTTGCATGTGAACTTCGAAGTGTTGAATATATACTCCAAAATTATCTAGACGGGGAGAAAGATTCATCGTTAACAGACTTCTTTCATTGCCTTGGCTCGCGATAGGGGCCCATAGCGAGAAGTCGTGATGCCTCCTTAATAGTCTTTCCATTGTTCTAATTTTTGAGGTATATAAGGCAGACGAATTTAGAGCGTTTAGAGGGAAACTGGAGAAGTTATGGGGGTAAGGGGGTATTCCTTCTCTCTCTCTTTATTCTTCCACATGCACCAACTTAGTCTTGACCAAGGAAAATCTCAATGTGTGCTCTTCGCTACAGCGAGAGATGCGGTTCAATGCTTATTGGAGTCGACACTCGAGAGTTGGCATCTGGGGCGCACTAAAAGAGATCAAAAGGTCGTCCAAGTAGACTGTAGAGCGCAGCGTGAAAATCGCCCAGCAGCGCTGATGTAATAACTTTGATGCTGAGGACATTAAACTGTAAAACACCCTCATCCTGCTCCTTTAGGCCGGAGAGGGCTCCTACCCCCCATAAGAAGAATCGAAGATATCGCCTCCCCCCAAAAAAAACCCGGAAATAAAGATTGGAAGGTGTGCCCTCGCCCCCGATAATAAAAATAAAAATAATAATGAAAATAAAATAATAATAATAAAATAAAATACTATCAATAATAAAATAAAATAATTTTAATAATAAAATAAACTACTAAAAAAATAATAATACTAAAATAATAATAATAATACTATTAATACTATTACTACTACTAATAATAATAATACTAATAAAATACTACTACTACTACTAAAATAAATACTAAACTAAATTAAATAATATTAAATAACACAATACTACTACTACTAAAAATATTATTAAAATAAAATAGATTAAAAAATAAAACTAATGCTAATAAAAATAAACTAAAGATACAATAAGTGAAATAAAAATAACAATAAAAAAACAAAAACAATTCCAATAGGAATACTACCACTAATAGAGTAACAATAATAATAACAATAACAGCAACACCAATAATAATAATTATCATTATTAAACAATAATAGGTAATAAATAATAATCATAATAAATAATAATAATAATAATAAGATTTATACTAATAATAAATATAGAAAATACCGCTGGGAGGGAGCGAAGGGGAAGCGCACCAACAACTTTTTCAGACATCGCAGAGTTCACGTCACCCCAGTGACGGGGCTTCCCTAATTTGTATTCAGGCTGGGAAGATGTGCAACTCCTCCAGTTACTAAGTGTAACAGGCTACCTGACAAACCCAACCAACATGTTTGTTTGTTTTTTTTAATAGCGCCATTCTAGCAACTGTCACCAAACGACATTAGTGCCGAAAAAAACAAATTTAGCCTAATCTTAGGCTTATTAAAAAACCCCCCGAAAAACAAAGAGGAAACATCAAGAAAAAATTAAACAGTCAAAGAAGCACCCCTCCCCCCCGAAACAAAAAACAAGCTTGCTCTAAAATCTAATGGGTGAAACCTCCATGAAAATTTTCTGTTAATCGGCTAAAGAGCAGATTTATCATGAAGAAAAAGAACCAAGATTAAGAAGGCAACATTTATGACCAAGAAGGAAGATGATGTTAAAGCACTCGAGTATGATGCTGAGATTCATTAACATTGGGAAAATGAAACAAATGTACGGGATGATTCCAAGGACACCCCGCATCTTAATTCTACCCTCATCCCCCGGGGGAAAAAATCCTCGCACCAGTCCAAGGAGATTGAGAGGCTATATTACTCACCACCGCCATTTTTGAAGGCTAAGAAGGGAAATCTCCATACGTTTCCAAATCCGACGGCGAAGCCAAGACAGGATAGGAAAAATTCGCACTGGTTTCCCCACGTCTCCCGAGAATGAGAGTTTTCATCTACATCACCGTCCGCTGCGGAGCTGTGGTTGATCACCAGCTGCTCCTTTTTCTTCTCAATGCCCATCTTGAATCCACACAAGCCTTTCCTAAATGCACCTGGAATGGGGACATTAGGGGTAAATGCCTCAACTGAGGAGAAATATAGTATAATTTTATACTGTGCGATGGAAATAATATATCGTGTATTTTGTTCTAAGTACACTTGCTCCAGAAAGTATTCCTACCCCTATCTAATACCATAAGTTTGCCATAGTCTATGAGTTTTTTATTGCAAGGGATCGATAATCGGAAGCAACGAGTGGAATGTATTATTAGACACTCACGAAATTCAGAAGTTTCATAGACAAATAAATAAATAATAAACATTTTACGAAATTTTGAAATAAAAAGAATTAATACCGAATGCAATTTGGTAACTAATAGTGAATATTAGGTTAAGGAAAACCCGGTGGAATTTTATCCCACTCGTCTTGCTAAACTTCTCCAATGGATCATTGTATTTTAGGTATCTTGCATGGACCTGGATTTACAGTTCATGACATAAATTGTCTATCGGTTTGAGATCTGGTGACTGTGATGGCCATTCCAAAAGGCTTATTTAACCTTCTTCCAGGAAAAAACAAATTCGACAGATCTTTAAATAAGAAAACGTCCCCAAATGCACCCCTTCCTTGGTCAAGCTTTTGATCATCACATTTCGGATAATTTTCAAGAATCTTTCCGTACTTTTCTTATTCGTCGTTCCGTTGAATCACTGAAGTGTAGCAACATTTGTTGCACAGAAACAGCTCCATAACATAATAAATCATGTTTTTTTCCACAGATACCTTCATTTATTGGAAGACCAGTTGCACAACCTTTACAAAAAATATACCAGACATCAATTGGGCCGAATTAGTCAATGTTCATTACTTATCAGCATAGCAACGGCTCCAGAAATTCAACTTTCTCCAAATGATCCTAAAAAGGTCTTTAGGAGGACTTTCAAATCAATGATTTTATATGAACGTGAAAAACATTGACCACGTCCATGCAGTTGCGCTATTAGCAACATAAATTGACAGTGTTCAAACCAATATGCAAACTAATATATATATATATATATATATATATATATATATATATATATATATATATATATATATATATATATCAAGAAAAAGGAAAGTGCGTTCCTGAGTACTTTCGAACTTTATTCAGTTCCTTATGAAGGAAAACAAGGAAAATTGATATAAAGTGGTATTTAAATTCTTAGTTCTGTTTCTATTATTTTGATTTATGGGTATTCAGTTTGGTTATTTTAATTATTTTATTGTATTTTTTTGTTTTGTTTTCATATTTTTGTCTGTCTGTCTGTCTGTCTGTCTCTCTCTCTCTCTCTCTCTCTCTCTCTCTCTCTCTCTCTCTCTCTCTCTCTCTTTGCTCCCCCTTTTTGCTGCTTCTCGTGTCACCCTTACTCTTCCTCTTTACGCTCTCTCTCTTTTGCCGTTAATCTTGTTATTTCCTCTGGCCTTGTTCAATACTTTTTTTGCCACTTCATTTGATTTTGCTATTTGCTCCTGATATATCTTGATTTTCTGCCCCCCCCCCCTCTTTCCCTATTTCTTCATTGGTGATTTCTTGTCTAAGAGTTTGTGCTTTAATTCTTTTTCTTATATATAACATTGCTTTATTTTCACCTTCTGCGGGAGATGCCATCGTTGGTTTCGCTTTCAATTTTGAGCAAAAAAAAAATTAAATATGAAGATTAGGCATTTTTTTCTCAAATTTTAGATGTAATAGCATCGAGGCCATATCACAGAAATTGTGCAAGGAAAGATTTATTAAGAAAGTAAAAATTGTTTTATATATCGGGCTCGTAAAGGTCACCGGCCTTAAAGAGAGCCTGGTGTTGGCAAACTAGGAAAAAGCTTGGGAAACGAGATGTCTTCACAGTACCCTCGAGCGCTCTGAGGGAGGAGCAGGCATGAATACGGGGGGCAGGGTGTTCCACACTTTTGAAGCGGTGCCCTATGGAGAGGAGATGCTATAAAGTGCTGGTAGTGAGGGGCAGTTCCGTATCACTGTGCTCGCACGATTTGAAATAGAGAGAGAGTAACAAGGAGTAACAAGGAGGAACAAGAAGTAACAAGGAAAGGAAGTACCCTAGGAGACATTACGGTCCATTCAAAGAGGGTACCTTTGGACTAGCAATCGAGCAGGCACATGGCTGCTCAATTGTTTTGCGTCCCTAAACGGCCACTTTTCAAGACTTTGTCTAGTCTTCACTTAAACTGGTCAACAGATTCACTGTTGACAACTTCCACTGGAAGTGCGTTCCACTTACCGCAGATACTGTAAGTGAAAAAATTTCCAAACAGATTGCGGTTGTAACGCTTCAGTTCAAGTTTGTAGCCGTGATTGCGCGTTCTGTTCTCACTCAGTGTGAAAATATCCCGGTAGTCAACATTGTCGAACCCTCGAAGTATTTTGAATACTTCGATGAGCTGACCACGCAGTCTACGGGTTTCCAGCGAAAACAGATTTAATTCCCTTAGTCTATCCTCATAACTTTTATGTCGGATGGAAAAAATCAGCTTGGTTGCCCTAGCTTGTACGCGTTCCAACCTTGCGATATCCTTTCGAAACGAAGGACTCCAAAATTGTACGGCATACTCCAAGTGCGGCCGAACGAGGGAGTTGTAAAGACAAAGTACTATCTCCTTGTTACGGTATCCAAACTGGCGCTTTATGAAGCCTAACATCCTTTGGGCTTTCTTCTTCTCTGCCTTGATGCACTGTTTCGAGAACTTGAGGTCGCTAGTGATAGTTACACCCAAGTCCTTTTCAGTGTCACTCGATTCAAGAGCAGTGCCCTTAAGGATATACTAAGATTGGGGGTTTCTGTGGCCGATATGCATCACTTTGCATTTCTTCACGTCAAAAGGCATTTGCCACGTGTCCGACCACTCCCCAATCTTCACAAGATCTTCCTGCAGGCGGGCAGTATTTCCATCTTTTGCAACGTTCATACCAAGCTTGGTATCGTCGGCAAATTTGGAAATCTTGGCAACCATGTCACCGTCCATGTCGTTGACGTAGATGATGAATAGTAGTAGTCCCAGGACAGAACCTTGAGGCAACCCGCTAGTAACGGGCACCCACTCAGAAGCCCGTCCATTCACTACCACCCGTTGCCGTCTGCCACTTAGCCGGTTCTCGATCCAGCCGGCTACTTTTCCGTCTATGCCCAGCGCTCGCACTTTCCGGAGAAGGCGGCGGTGTGGTACCTTATCAAAGGCTTTCTGAAAGTCTAAGTACACCACATCCACCGCCTTGTCCCGATCGTGCTCACTGAACACGAAGTGGAAGAATTCCACAAGGTTCGTCAGGCATGACCATTGCCTTCGGAAGCCGTGCTGGGAACTCTTCAGTAGCAGGTTTGACTCTAAATACGAAGTCATTTTGTCCACCATCATGCTCTCCATGAGTTTACCGACTATCGAAGTCAGAATGATAGGTCGGTAGTTTGACGGTTGGTTACGGTCTCCTTTTTTGAAGATAGGAGTCACCTCCGCCTCACGCCAGTCTCTAGGAACGCATTTGGTCCGGATTGACATGTTGAAGATTGCGTTCAGTTGTCGTGACACTTGATCGCGCACTTCTTTCAACACTTTAGGTAGAAAGCTATCTAGGTCAGGTGACTTATTCGTCTTTAAGTTACTGATCTTTTTTTTATTTCCCCTTCGGTAAAGTCCATATCCTCCAGCTTTTCCCCCAAGAAGGAATACATTGGCTGAGGGATGGGACCAGACTCTTTAATAAACACTGAAGAGAAGTAGTCATTGAGGAGGTTAGCATTTTCTGCATCTGAATGCTTTAATGTCCCCTCCTTATTCCTCAAAGGGCCAATCGTTCGACGGATTGGTTTACGGCTGTTCACATATTCAAAAAACTCCTTGGGATTCTCTTTACAGAGTCTCGCCACTCGGAGTTCCTCAGACCGCTTAGCCGCCCTTATACTGGACTTCACTCTCCTGGCTAGACTCCGGTATTCGTCAAAGTCACCCGAGATCTTCGATTGCCGGTACACATTTCTCTTCTCCCTAAGCAGTTGGCCAATTTCTCGATTAAACTACTTTGGTTGAACAGAAGACCGACGGGGACATTTCAGAGGGATGAAACGCGATTGAAGACTCATGAATGTGGTTTTGAAACTGTTCGAAGAGTCTTCAACAGCCTCGCACTCTTCTAGCCTCGTGTCAGTCAGTCCCGCGCGTAGACCTGGAAAGTCTGCTCTTTTCAAATCGAGTTTCCTCGATTTACTAGTTGCAGGCACTGCCTTCGGGACTTTGACTACAATTCTAATTAGTCGGTGGTCACTGCCACTGACCTCTTCGCCAACAGAGAGGTTCTCAACGATGTCATCCTCAGAGAGAGAGAGAGAGAAAGCGAAAGAGAAAGAAAGAGAGAAATGAGAGACAAAGCGCAAGAAAGAAAGACAAAGACCAAGACAGGGATAGAAAAATAAAAGAGAAAGAGGGAGGGAGGGAGAGAGAGAGAGAGATAGAGAGAGAGAGAGAGAGAGAGAGAGAGGGAGAGAATGAGAGAGATAAAGGGAGAGGGAGAGTGGGGAAAAAGAGTGAAAGAGAGAGTGTTTGTTGTCTGGTAGCCAATAAGGCAGCAAAGCCATCCTTCTAAAAACAGGTAGCCGACAAGGGGGACGGGAAAGTGGACAGCCCATTAAACCGCAGGAGGGGGGAGGGAGGGCTATGGGCACAAAACCGGTCTTCCCATTAATCGCTCCACAACGCTCAGGATCTCTGAAGTCATGGTCTCTTGCGACCTGCAGAGGTGAAATGGCGTTCGTTGTTTATAGAGGTTTCTAAACCTTTCTCCTGGTAACACATGAGGTAGCTGGTCAGGGCCTTAAGACTAGACGAAAGGTTAAGCAGATAGGCGTAGAAAAAAAGTACTGGTGAGTAACAACAAGGAGTAACAACAAGGAAATAAGGTACCCTAGGAGACCTTACGGTCCATTCAAAGAGGGTACCTTTGGACTAGCAATCGAGCAGGCACATGGCTGCTCAATTGTTTTGCGTCCCTAAACGGCCACTTTTCAAGACTTTGTCTAGTCTTGACTTGAACTGGTCAACAGATTCACTGTTGACAACTTCCACTGGAAGTGCGTTCCACTTACCGCAGATACTGTAGGTGAAAAAGTTTCCACACAGATTGCGGTTGTAACGCTTCAGTTCAAGTTTGTAGCCGTGATTGCGCGTTCTGTTCTCACTCAGTGTGAAAATATCCCGGTAGTCAACATTGTCGAACCCTCGAAGTATTTTGAAAACCTCGATGAGCTGACCACGCAGTCTACGGGTTTCCAACGAGAACAGATCTAATTCCCTTAGTCTATCCTCATAACTTTTATGTCAGATAGAGGGAATCAGTTTGGTTGCCCTAGCTTGTACGCGTTCCAACCTTGCGATGTCTTTTCGAAACGAAGGACTCCAAAATTGTACGGCATACTCCAGGTGCGGCCGAACGAGGGAGTTGTACAGACAAAGTACTATCTCCCTGTTACGGTATCCAAACTGGCGCTTTATGAAGCCTAACATCCTTTGGGCTTTCTTCTCTGCCTCGATGCACTTTTTCGAGAACTTGAGGTCGCTAGTGATAGCAACACCCAAGTCCTTCTCAGTGTCACTCGATTCAAGAGCAGTGCCCTTAAGGATATAATGAGATTCGGGATTTCTGTGGCCGATATGCATCACTTTGCATTTGTTCACGTTGAAAGGCATTTGCCACGTGTCCGACCACTCCCCAATCTTCCAAAGATCTTCCTGCAGGCGGGCAGTATTTCCATCCTTTGCAACGTTCATACCAAGCTTGGTATCGTCGGCAAATTTGGAAATCTTGGCAACCATGTCACCGTCCATGTCGTTGACGTAGATGATGAATAGTAGTAGTCCCAGGACAGAACCTTGAGGCAACCCGCTAGTAACGGGCACCCACTCAGAAGCCTGTCCATTCACCACCACCCGTTGCCGTCTGCCACTTAGCCAGTTCTCGAACCAGCCGGCTACTTTTCCGTCTATGCCCAGCGCTCGCACTTTCCGGAGAAGGCGGCGGTGTGGTACCTTATCAAAGGCTTTCTGAAAGTCTAAGTAAACCACATCCACCGCCTTGTCCCGATCGTGCTCACTGAATACAAAGTGGAAGA
The DNA here is from genome assembly GCA_963969495.1 of Ceratothoa steindachneri. Taxonomy (NCBI): domain Eukaryota; kingdom Metazoa; phylum Arthropoda; class Malacostraca; order Isopoda; family Cymothoidae; genus Ceratothoa; species Ceratothoa steindachneri. The sequence goes on from OZ018330.1 coordinate 133,728,140, forward strand.
ATTCCACAAGGTTCGTCAGGCATGACCGTTGCCTTCGGAAGCCGTGCTGGGAACTCCTCAGTAGCAGGTTTGACTCTAAATACGACGTTATTTTCTCGACCATCATGCTTTCCATGAGTTTACTGACTATCGAAGTCAGACTGATAGGTCGGTAGTTTGACGGATGGCTGGGGGCTCCTTTCTTGAAGATCGGAGTCACCTCCGCCTCACGCCAGTCTCTAGGAACGCATCCGGTCCGGATTGACATGTTAAAGATAGCGCACAGATGTCGTGATACTTCATCGCACACTTCCTTCAAAACCTTGGGTAGAAACCCGTCCGGTCCAGGGGACTTATTCGTCTTTAGGTCAGCGATCTTTTTCTTTATTTCTCCTTCGGTGAAGTCCATTGCCTCCAGCTTTTCCCCCGAGTAGGAATCCGTCGCCTAAGGATGGGACCAGACTCTTTAGTAAACACTGAAGAAAAGTAGTCATTGAGAAGGTTAGCATTTTATGCATCTGAGTGAGTTAATACACCCTCCTCGTCCACTAAGGGCCCAATCCTACGATGGATTGGTTTACGGCTATTTACATAGCCGAAGAACTCCTTGGGATTCTCCTTGCAGAGTCTCGCCACTCGGAGTTCCTCAGTACGCTTAGCCACCCTTATGCTGGACTTCACTCTCTTGGCTAGCCTCCGGTACTCGTCAAAGGCACCCAAGATCTTCGATCGCCGGTACGCATTTCTCTTCTCCCTAAGCAGTTGGCCGATTTCTCGATTAAACCACTTTGGTTGAACAGAAGACCGACGGAGGCATTTCAGAGGGATGCAACTTGATTGAAGACTCATGAACTTATTTTTTAAATTGTTCCACGAATCCTCAATCTCTTCGCATACCGCTAGCCTTACATCAGTCAGCCCAACACGAAGGCTTGCAAAGTCTGCTCTTCTCAAGTCAAGTTTCCTTGATTGACTGGCAACAGACCTTACCTTCGGGATCTTGACGGTAAATATAACTAGCTGGTGATCACTACCACCGAGCTCTTCACCTACAGAGACATCCTCAACGATATCATCGTCAGAGGTGAAGAACAAGTCGAGGATATTGTCTCCTCTCGTCGGTTCTCTGACCCATTGAGTGAGGAACTCGTTGTTAGCGAACTCCAGGAGTAGCGCGCTCTCGCCACAGGCTGCTTTGGTTTCCCAGTCAACTTGTCTGTTGAAGTCACCCATAACGATGCACACTCTGCCTTGAACAAGCTCACCCAGCAGCTGGTACAGTTCCCTGTCCTTCTCAACGGGTTGGGAAGGGGGTCTGTAAAGCACCAGGGTCCTGTATCTGACAGGACCTATCTCTAGGTCAACGCCTAGGAGCTCGTGATCGGATATAATGTTGGAGTTCGAAGATTTGATTGTATCCTTGACATACAACATTACACCGCCACCCTCTCTGTCTGGCCTATCTTTGTGGAAGAGTTGGTAGCCAGGAACCGTGAATTCGCCTTCAAAGTCTCGGTTTGACGTTTTTATCCACGATTCTGTTATGGCTACCATTTCGGGTTCTTCCGTCGCTACGAGGTCACGGAGCTCAGGAAACTTGTTCCTGATTGACCTCGCATTAAACAGAAGAACTTTCAGGGAGTCCCCGACTTTAGGACTCCCTACGCTCTTCCGTTTCCCGGCTTGTTTGTTGGCGAGGCACCCCTTTTTGCGACCTCTGAGAAGGTCGTTCCTGGAGTGACACGAGGGTACTGGCGTACGTCCGCCCTCACTATGGGCCGGATACTTTTTTGGGTCCTCTCTACGACATCTTGGATCATGTTCGACAGAAAGGCCTTCCCTTTAAAAGAAAGATGTACCCCGTCCCTTTGGTAGAGATCATTTCTACCATAAAAGGTGCGGTACGGGTCCACAAAAAAGACCCCCTCTGCCGTACACAAATCTGCCAGGCGCCGGTTTAAAGACACATTCATCGAGTGAGCGGTCCGTGTTGGACCTCTCCTCGGGAGCATCCCGACTACCACACGCTTGCGGGTTTTCAGCCCACAGTCGTCCACGGCACCCATGACCGTGTCGAGGATTTTATCTGTAGGGCCTACCCTACCTCCTCTCAGGTAGAGGTCGTTTCCACTGACCATCAGAGCAACGACTGAGCTCTCAGAAATCTGTGATTTCTCAGCCTCTACTCTGATGTGGTGGTTACCACATCCTGGCAGGCAGCTTACCTTCACACTAGTGTGAAGGCGGGCCGCTAGCAGGGACTGCAGGCCCCGTGCTTGAGAATCACCAATAAGGGTGACTCTTGCACATTTGTCAGCAGGCGACTTATTCTTCCCCCTCGGAAGCGACTTGCCGCTTTCCTCTTGTATCTCTACATTTTTCTTTTTTTTCTTCTTTATCTTATTTTTCTTGTCTTTATTTGTTTTCTCTTCTTCCGTTTCTCTTTTCTCTTCTTTTCTTTCCACTTTCCCTTGCGCACCAGTAACGCTCGAATCCTCTACACTGGGGTAAGCAGCATTAAGGTCCTTTTTCTTCTTTTTCTTTTTCTTCTTCTCATTGGCTCCGCATGGCAGAAGTGGGGCTGCCAATGCAGTTTCACCTCCTTGGGCTGGAGTCGCATCGGCGGAACCACCCAAGTCAGTGGGACTTTCGTCTCGAGCTTGAGCCGACCGGGCCTCTAGTTTAGAGGCTAGCTCTAGGATTTTTTCCTCGAGACGCCGAATCTGAAGCGCGTGCTGCGTTTCATGGGTCTGTATTTTATTTTCCAGTGCCCTAGATTTTTCTTCAGAGGTTGTGAAGAGATCCTTGAGTTCATTGCAGCATGCTACTGCCTCTCGGATCTCTCCTTTAAGGATGCAGTCGGTGCATATACTTCCCGGGTGGCATTTCGAAAAACAAACTTCCCACGGTCCCGTCCCAGAGTTCGAGTCAATCCAGTCAGAAGGACATTGGACATTGGACATAAAAAGTGAGGAATATAGTAGAAAAGGGTTTTAGTAGGAGAAATAGTGGGGAAAAAGGGGAAAAATGATAGGAAAGTGAAAATGAAAGATACTATGGAAGACAGATCCCTGGTGAAAGGGTATCGCTGGCTTTCTTTGCGTTTTGGTTGTTTGTTTTTTTTGGTAGTATATAAATATACCAACCGGTAAATGCACTGGGCATTCAAGCCTTTGTAGTAATAGATATTATCTCTACGTGGCTTTGTAGAAGATTTTTTTATCTTCAGTTCTGGGTGTTTCACATCTAGATTTGATTTTTTATGTGTTTGTTTAGTTTTGTTTTGTTTTTATTATTTTTGGCGATATTTCGCATAAAAATTTGGGGAAGTGTTAATAGAACTAAATTCAGCAAATGCTAATTTTAGTGGCTAAATTCGTTTGGCTTTGTTCATGTTTTGTTGTGTTAGGAATGGGGTTTATTTTATTTTAAGTGAACTTTGGGTCGATATCAATGTCATTCGGTAGTCTACTGCTTTTAAAACAAATTGAACGTCTTATGTTAGATAAATTGTCAAAGTCGATGTGCTCGTGCACAAACTCGGGGGGGGGGGAGGTGCCGGTGCACTTTGTCCCAGATTTTGGTTGCTCTGAGGTGAAGCTCCACGTTTATGGGGGTCATCCCCAGTTCACCATGGAGTACACTCTGCCTTCTCCCTTCTCTCCTTCGGGTTCCCGTAATGATGTATATATCTAATTTGCACTCAGGTCGGAGTAACGTGCAGTTCCTTTAGCTACCAAGTATAAAAAGCTACACAGGGTAACCATCTACGATGAGTGAAGTGATAAGAGTTGATACAGAAAGGAAGAAAGTAGATGTTAGGAGGAAGTAGGATGAGAGGCTAAGCTGGGGAAGGACGGAGCGCACGGTGCCCAGAAAAACGCCCCGCGAGAGGAATGTGTTTTGAAGGAAAGTTGCTTCCGGCAGAACTGGAAAAGAGATAGGAACTATGAGGTCCGCTTCTCTTTCTCTCTCTCTCTCAGCGACTGCATGATTATAGGTCGAAAGTTTAATTTTACCCTCAGCAATGCCTTATGCGTGTGCGAATCGTGTAGGAAAGCCAGGGCAGCGTGCCCCACAATCCGATCGAGAATGTGTGGGTGATCCTCAAAAAGAGACGTGCAGGATCCGGAAGTCCGCAATTGCACACGGCCACATAGATTGTTCTTACAGGAAAACAAAAGCATGTAAGTAATTTTGACATCAAATAGACGTGCTTGTGTTACTCACTCAGACAACTTATGTGTGTATCGAAAACATACACCAATCAAGACACCGCGGATACGGGGCTGAACTTCTGACGTCGAGGCGGGGTTTCAATCCAAGTCAGCGCAGACACAAAACTTTCAGCAGTGTCATTGAGCTGTCCGCCCATTGGGCGGATGCGCTGATAATCACCATCGTGGTGGTAACTAAGGACGCATCATGTGCATACCATTTCCAACACCGCTATCATTTCCCTCACCGTTTTCCCCGCTCAGCATAATCACTTCCTTTGTTCCACGTAGCATTTACTTGGCATACGTGAAGGTGGGTGAGTAGGGTGGGCTGGGACCGCGATTTTGCATAAAAAGTTTAGGAGGGGGGAGGTCCCCTCAGTTTATTGTAAGGTAAGAGACGAAAAGAAGAACTGAGTTCCACAGATCTGCGGCGCGCAGTGCATTCCAGCGTTAACAATTTGGCTGAATGGTAAAAGAAAATCATTGCCACTCGAGCTCCCCATTAAATGACGTGATCCCACAAGTCACTCACACACAAAGAGAGAGAGACACACACACACACACAAATCAACTGCCCAAATTGCGAATCGGAATTAAACCTCGCTCTTCGTGACGAAGAAGGGTCACCACCAATCTTCCCCCGACGAATACCTACACCACTTCTGAATATTCCAAGGATAAGGAGAAGAAAGATGCCCCCTCCTCATCCCACCCCATCCATACCAAATGCGGATAAATCCCCACATCTATTTAGCAGATTGTAATGGCTTGATCCACGATTTAGAATTAACAGAAGAAAAGGTAGAGAGAGGTACTTGGTCCCAGGCTTCAAGAAATGCATCTAAAATATTCCTCAATTTACTGTCAGGATAAAAGTGTTGACTTCCGCACTGATTTCAATGGTGTGAGGCAAGAGATTGGTTACGTATTCTTCGGGCCATTGGTAAAGTTTGTCAATCGAATACAAGGGGCACACTTGGAATATTTGCTCTTTACACTTGAAGTATACAGAGCACATTTGCTCATTGGATTTAGGGAAGAACAAAACCAAACACTTGAATGATCCTCTGTAAATACATCTGGATCGCGGAGCAACAAGACTTGCACAATCTAAACCAGAAGAACGATTAGTGTTGGTTCTTGCATACAGATTTTATAGTAACCATCAGCCGACTGCTTACAAGGACATATGTCGACATAATTATCTTACAAGCTAATGCCCTTACATATGCAGAGCTCCTTACCCCACAAAGGGCAGCAAAAGAAGACCCAGCTGCCAAACTTTACTTCACAATTGAAACCTAAATTCTAAACCTAAAACTAAACCAAAGCTAACCTAAGCTAACTTTTTAATAGTAGCAACGTAGTACCTGTGTGCTTTGAAAGTATGGCTGGGCGAAGGAAGTGGTAACACAAGAGGAGATCTTCACTATTTGTCCTAAGCCAGAGAAGAGTAGGAAGAAAACCCATGTTAACATTACTTAGGCAGATTAACATAAATTATAACACTAACGTAACAAAGCTCTTAGGTTTTCAGTGTCGAGATGCGGGTTCGATCTCAGCTAGCGTCGACACAAAACTTACAATGGCGTCACGAGCTGGCCGCCCATTGGAGGGTACGCTGAACTTACTCACGCAAGGGTAAGTAGTTCCACACGCATCATGCGCTTTGCCAATCACAGCAATGCTACCATTCCCTTCCCGTTTTCACAGCACAAAGAACCTACTCTCTCCTTCGCTCCTTAACCCTACCGCTAGTATACTATTGTCTCTGACGAGTATGTGTGCTCATATCCATAATGATCCTGAACAGGTGCCCCCCTCCCCCTCTGATCATGAATGGGTTTTACGATTACGGATTGGTATAAAACGCACACAAAACTACTAGGACACATCACCGTTAAGGAGAAGCGGAAACTGGTACCTTCGGGACGATAATCTCGTTCACGGTACAAGAAGGACAAATAGTGCTCCTTACTACTACATAAATGTGAGGTTTGATTACGCAATAAGTTTCAGGGAGGGGAGTTGATTCCGCAAAATCAGGAATTAGGGGGGAAATTTGATCATGTATGGATCCAACAAATCACGTTGCCAGTGTACAACCCCCGACCACCAGCCAAAAATGGAGAGACATCACTTAAAATCCGTTCCTCAAGGTGAAATCCATCACGAGTAAATTCCGGAAGTTACTTTCGGGGGAAGGTGGGGGGCACAAAACCTATGAAACAATCTTTGATTGCCCTGTGAGATGGCATTGAAACATATAGATTGTGTAGTTAAATAATGTGAAGCATCAAGCTTAGGAAGCACAAAATTTGATTCTGCTAAAACTGCCGGCCACGATGACTGCATGAAATTTAGGTTGCAGGTGCTAGCTTGGCTGCGTCGTCTTTGGGTTTGGTCAGACATGATTTGATCATTGAGAGGGATTTCACTGTGTTCGATTTAGAGACACGATTTATTTAAACTTATGATTGCGACGTCACTTTTTGAATGTTAAATAGCCTTTTTAGCGACCAACGACATGGATACAGCCACCAAGAAGCTTTAAGAATTGATGGAAAGCATAAGCATCTGGGAGCACTCGAGACCGGCAGAGCATGCGACTCTCCAGAGTCCTTGCACCTTTCACAAGGACCGCACATGTCCCTGCAGACTTGCACAGACCCCAATTAGCCATGTTCTGGGGTAAATTTACAATGTTATTAACAAATAATTAAGTAATGAATGCCAAATACTAACACACAGGAAAATAGAGAAAACTTCATTTAGGAACACAGAATAAAAAATGAGTCCCAGATGATCATGTGTGCAGAAAAGGTGACTGACGATGACGGTAAGGATCCAGTCTGATGTAGCAGTACTTGTAACCTTGCTTTATTACGGGGTTTTGTAAAAGTTCTGTTACATTCAGGGAGGTTTTATGTTTTGATAGGTTTTCAGTGAGTGAGAGAAAAGATTTCCGTTAAACAAACTTTAAGTTCTACTTTTCCAGCACCTGTCATGAAAACGGCTTTTCCATTGTTTGCAAGTGTAGAATGTCAAAAGAATCGAGATCTCTGCTCTCCTGCGCGCGGGCCACAAGTCCGACATCGCCCAGCAGCTCAACGTCAGCCGGATGACCGTTCAGAGAGTCGCGGAGAGCAGACCTCAAGTAGTCAACCGCTTGGCTGTGAGAAAGGCCTTTGAAAGTGCTCCGGAGCTCAAAATGAGTGCGCTCGCGGTAAAAGAACATATCGGTGGCCAAGGTACCTAGAACCGTCAAGGAGGAGGGCAACAAGAGCTTAAGGTGCGTGGAAAGGACCCTGCTTATCCACCCTGTGTGAAAACAACGTCGGGAGGGCTTTCGTGCCTTCTCAACGAATTAAAGAGTCATGCCAATCGAATTCACTTTTTTCCGATGAAAAAACCTTTACAGTCATACGGTCATCAACAAGCAGAACGACGTGTGGTAAGCTTCCGACACCACGACCATGCACCCGACCTCTGTGATAATGCTCGGCGTCGTGACTTCGAATGGCGAGAAAATGCCGCTGGTGTGGTTCACGGACGGTTAAGGTTAACTGTAGCCGATTACAGGCACATCTTGGCTACAAAAAGTCCTGCCCTGGGTGAGAAAGATCACGGAGGAATGCAGAGTACGTCTTTCAGCAGGACGGTGCCCTGGCCCGCACGGCCAAAACCGTGCAAGAGTGATTGGGATCGAACAAAAACCTCTGGTCGGAGGACAGTTGACCACTGCCTTCACCCGACGTCAATCCCCTTGAGTACAGTGTGTAAGGCGCATGTCGAGGCCAAATCCTACAAGGTCCGCCACAGCAACGTCGACGAGCAGAATTCCTCCGTCAACTGCGTGTGTGCCAGCCAGCATGAGGAAGGACTTCGTCCGCAACGTATGTGCAGCCTTCAGGTCTCGCGTGGAGAGCGTACTCGCTGGTGAGGGCGGCCAGATTGATTAATATTACAAATTAAACACATATTTAGATGTTAAAACAATAGAAACGCGTCTAACTGCATCAAAACTCTCACTGTGTCCTTTGTTGAGAGCGTATTAATGAGTGTAACAGGACTTTTTCACTCCTCGGTATTTAAGTATGACCTTTCTAACGACTTATTCACTTCTCTTACTACCATTACCTATTTCCTTACTGCACTTCAACCCTTATAACAACGCTAGAATTCTTTTTATTCGCCTAAGATCTAAATGCAAGTCATTTCTTCTGGATACGTGTGCAGTAGCTGAAATATTCCCTTTAGGTCTGAAAAGAGTAAAATGTCTCTTTAACAAAATCCCTTCAACAATTTTTCCCCTCAAGGTCACCCTTTTAGTTTTCCTTATTGTTTGTGAATTACATATATGTATTGCTTAAATCTTCATCCCTTCGATAATTCCCTAAAAAATAAACTACACCTTCAAAAAAAAGAAAAAAAATGATTGGAAACTATTCCATCACATCTCTTGGGGCGACAACCTAAAACCCTGGGGGGATTCCGGGTTAACACTGAAGATATGCCCAGAAGAACAAATCGACCTTTTCAACTTTCTTTGACAGAATAAACCCGTGTTATTTATTTAGAAGAACAACAAGATCCACCAACGAGTACAGATATGAAGAATGTCAGGTTCCTGCGATTAAAATGATTTAAAATCGGAATGTCATCATAAAGGAAATTCAAGTTAAATATGAAGGTCATTACAAGGACATCCTGTTGTACTTTAATACCAAACAACTCCTTTCCTCTTTACTCCTCCGCTATAGCAAGGGGACCAAAATGGGAAGAGCAAGAAAATGAATAAAGATGCACTCAGGGAAAAATAGCGATAAGTAAATGGTTTGCTGATAATGGAAGAGATATAAGATTCTCGAATCCAAGGGAGTGAGAGGAATTCGTTATTTTGAATAAGAACTAAGAAGCGAAATCCAACGAGGGCATCTCAGCTAGATATTTTGTAACGAAAGGATCGTAAGAAAAATTAAGATAGAGGATATAAAAAGGCGTGAAAGATATATATCTCGAGTAGTCTAGAGAGGAGACTACTTAATGCAATCTGGCCCAGAAAGTCCTGCAACTCTCCCAAACCTACCCGGGATTTATTAGAGAAGAGCCGCACTAACAAACGGCTATCAAAAGCTATCGATAGCAAAGGCTCAAATATCAAAGCTAAGAACCCTATATGAAAACCACACGCAGGAAACAGAAAAAATGTATTCCAAGCATTTTCGTCTTTATAAAGGACCTACCCAAAACGCTAAGAATCTCTTTTCTCTGGTAATTTGCATGCTTGTCTCATGCAATTGAGGTTATCAAAATCACCGTGAGGATTCGTAGCTGTCCAAAACGACTCCCAACTCCACAGCATTACACCTGAGACCTTCTTACGGCGTCATGGAGATAATTAATATTAAATAGACCTCAAACGAACGTCCATGATTCGGTGAATTGGCTAGAGTAACAACTTTTGCTGGTATCTGGAGGTTTATGCTTTGCTGGTTTTCAGTTCCCATACATTAATTAATCCCTATCCGAAGGTGATTTTGGTATGGATCTAATTTAAGCGTAGAAAAGAGTTTATCGTTATTTAAAACTCCCAGCATATATTTCAATATATTATAAATTAAATAGGAGCTTTGAAGCAAATTTCCGATAACAAAAATATCTTTTTCTAACATTGAAAACATCATCTTGAAAGTCTTAAACGTCTGGAATCTGTTTCCGGCAAGGGTCCACATCAGATTCTGCTGCAATAGTCAATAATATGGTTCGATATTTCTAAAATTGCTAAACTTCTCCGGTTATTAAACTAATAATTCAAACTGTAGAGTGAGCTAAAAAAACCCTTCCATTATAATTGAATAAATATTTTGGTGATGTAAGGAATTGCATAAAAATGGGGGATTTACGAGTATATAAATTCTAAAAATAGGATTGAAGTGGAGCCCAGCAAATTTGGGAAATTGTTTGTCTGCTATTCTATGGTTGCTACATATATGGCAAAATGTTTAGCAGAGACAAAATTGGCGCACCATAAATGTGTGTATATGACTTGGGAAAGAACAACCTCTGACCCCCCCCCCCCCCCCACCACCACCACCATTTTATCGGAGACCACGTGCTATGGTATCGCGCCATGGACGACGTCACTTCCTGTTCGAAAATTCTCGAATTTTCGACTCCTGAGAAGGTTGGGAAAATATTTCCCAAGCCTCTTCTCACCCCCATCCCCTCTCCCCCCTGATGACGAGGTATGAAAGAGCCGCTCTGTCTCGCCCCTTGCTGCTAAGTGATGAATCGAATCTGCCTCCGGATTAAGATGCCCGGAGCTTGTGACTCCTTTCTACAAACTCCCCCTTCCCCTTCAGAATCGGGCATACAAATACTCGGGTTATTCTGTAGTTCGTCGAGTCCAGCCCGCAACTCAATGCCGTCTTTATCGTCTCGTCCCGTGAGCGTTCGTCAGACAGGAGACTCCTTCAGCCATGATTCTACCCAAGTCAATTGGTAGCTTCTGTGAACGGCGCCTTTGAATTTGCGCAACAGTCTCTCTTCGTTTAATCGAACCGAAAAAATTCTCCATCGATTACCTTCAAGGAAAAGAAGATTCCTCTTTCATTTGGAATTAAAAGAATTTCCCCATTCCCCGTCGATCATCTTCTTTGAAGTTTAGCTATCTTCATCGGAAGGTTGGTTCGGATCGTGCCCCACTTGCCTCATCGCAAGAAGGATCTTCCTCGAAGTCATCGACCCGTAAGACTAAAACCCCCTCCATTATTAATTAGTATTGTCAAGTTCCCCCTTTTGATTTGAGCCTAGTTACATTAATCAATTAATTCCATTTGAGAATCCCTCCTCATAATAATTATCAAGAGACTATCTCAATTTAAATAATTCCTTTTTGTCCATTATTATTCTTATTTTAATCTTTGTAAATAGAATTATATTTTTATTGTTTCATCTTTAACTAACCTTGAACGATACTCTCGGCCTATTCAAGTAAATCTCGCCAATCATTTATGCACTCTGTTTGATTATTAAGGATTTGAAACCCAACGCCTCAAGTGTGACCTCCTAGTCGGTCGTTAATCCCTGCGAACAGTCCTTCAACGATTCGCATTCCAGTAGGTGATTAAGTCACCCTCCCACATAATATAGTAGTACTGTATGGTATAGAGTGGTTGTACCACGATATGACTATTGTTAGTCTTTTTTGTTGCATAAACTACCAAAAATATGTGAGAGTCCAGATATTGGCTTTGGTGTATAAATTGCAGTTATCTTAGAAAAATTCCGACTACTCTACACTCCCACAAACCTAATAGGCAAACTATCCACCCAGCTACCATATTGTTAGCGAGGAATAAAATACCATTCTTACTAAAACCAAAGCCTAGAATACAGTGAAATGAAAACCTTGCAATTTCTCTCTCTCTCTCTCCTTTTTTAACAATGGTCACAATCAATCATCAGAGCTTTGCACCCAAATGGCTTCCCGTGTACAGAATTACTGCTAGCATTTTTACGTCTCAATGAACCGTTTACCAGGCCAATGGTTAATACATTCAAGGAGATAGGCACAATAAGGTAAGGACTAACGAGGGGTCTAGTAAGCATCAGACTATCTACTTGTGCAGAGTCAGCCTTAGAATCGTATTGCCACTAGTAACTTGTTTAAGAATGACAGCAAGTAGGTACGAACGAGTACATCTGCGTGACATGCATATTTCTGGACAACGGCCTCGTGATAGAGACGGCAATAATGAAGCTACTATTGATCAAGAAAACATCATAAACCAGCTGCTATTCTGCAGAAGGTAAGAATATTAGAGGTGGAAGAATGAACGAAATTATTTTATTCATTGAAGCACCTTTTCGGACTTCTGGGTTATCGGCAGTCTGGAGAAGAAAGTGGGAAGCCTCTCCTCCAAATACCCCAATGATTCAAGAGCAATTTGGTCATGAATAGTAAATTTTTTCAGTATGGTGACTTTTTAAGAAAATTTAGCGATCCCATAAAGGGGCCATCAACGAGGGCATAGCTGCCAAAAATACATACACAAATTCCTATCTTTAAACCAATTGCAAACAAACGGAAAAAAGAATACCAACAAATTAAATCACAACAAATACAAATGGTACTGAAGTAGTTCAAACAATCACGCATTGAATCACTGGGCTCTTGGCCTGGAAAGTCTCCTGACCTAAATCCGATCGAAAACCTGTGGGCGATGCTCAAAAGGCGGTTAAAAAGCAGGACCTCACAAACTATCACAACTTCCACTCAGTACTATAACTAAAATGAAAAGCAATAGTCAAAATTAACTCCATTGGGTGATACCAGCCAGCATGGTACTGCAAGTTTCCAAAGTTAAAGATAAAGGTCCAACACGCTAAATACTCAAAAAGATAACCTTTTTTAAAGGTATTAAACTTTTGAAACAATGATTTTTTCTTTGATTTATGCTATTATAAAATTATGGACGCATATATTATGAGTTGAAATTTTGAAGCAATGATCTTTACGTTGTATCACGTGACTCCATCTCCCTGCAACTGTATTTTAAAACCTTCGCTAAAGAACTAATGGACTCTGTCTCAAATCAAGCACAGCGAAGCAAGATCTTGCCACATTATCGGCAGTCGATCTGTTGATCTTTCTACAGCGAATCTATTAAAGACTAGGTAAGGAAAAACTCCGAGGGCTATCCCTCAGTGCCCAAATTTTCCTTGTAGCTCCCTATTATTCCATGGTGGGATTTTGAACAATCCCTAATATCTGAAGTACTTATACTCTACTCAACGAAGCTTCAATATGGAGTGATTTTCCAGTCCTGCTGGTGTACACTCACGCCACATCACTGAGGTCGTTCTTAACCTTTGGTGATGCTTTGCCATACCATGGTTTGAAACAAGACCGATTTCAACCAAACTTTCGGCTAGCCTCAGGGCATCTCCTAACAGCACAAAGTGTCTATTCGCACATTAGTGCATCCATGCCACACCTTTGTGGGACAGTCTCACCCTTTGGGTAACGATTTATCTTTGGTCAGTATGCTATTAATTTTATCTGCAATCGGAATTGCCTCTAGCTTTGTATCTAGAATGTTTACTCTGTAATTTAAAAAAAATCCTGAAATTTGAATCATTAAAAAATTGTTTATACTCTTAGATCAGCTCTTCTTACTTTTAGTTATGTCAGTATACTGATATTTTTAGCGTAATTTCTTACTATGTCCGCACAATTTTATAATCTCGGAGCGGGAAGGAAAGTACAGTCTCTTGTCTTATCAAAACAAGGTCTGCTGACCAAAAGTTGCGTGCTCTCACTTCTTCTGATTTATGACATTATGACCTTCAAAACTTCCAATAATTCCAGGACTAATCTTGGGAGGACCTTGGAAATTTATATCATTCGAAAGAGAATGTAAAACAATATAAGAGTTTCAAATTTCGTTAGAATCGGAGGAATAGTTATGATATTGCCAAAACAAATTAATTCCCGAGCTAACCTGAGAGGGCCTGGCAATTATATCACTCGAAAGAGAATGTAAAACAACATAAGGGTTTTATATTTCGTTAGAACCGGCCTAAAAGTTATGATGTTATTGCCAAATAATTCCTCTGTTAACCTTGGGAGGACTTCTGCAATTATATCATTCGAAATAAAATGTAAAATAACATGAAAATTTCAAATTTCGTTAGAATCGGCCGAAAAGTTACAATGTTATTACCAAAACAAAAACAAAACAAAACGGGGACCAACCGACCGACATAGTGAGATATAGAGTCGCCCACGACTAAAAACAAAAAAACAAAACAAAACAAAACCCCAAACGATATCACAAAACAAGTCTTCCACCAACCAGTGTCATTAGAGCCAATCCCTGGACACAAGGTTGACCCACATCTGGGCCACGGTCGTGTGGAGAGACAGATAACCCATATTCGACCTTCAAAGTCGCTTCCCTTTCTGTTTTTATTCGCGTGTGCTTATTCGCGGGCGACTCTATATCTCACTATGTCAGTCGGTCGACCGGTCGGTCGGTCGGTCGGTCGCCGTTTTGCTTTTTTTGTTTCGGTGATAACACCATAACTATTCAGCCGATTCTAAAGATGTTTGAAAGTCTCATGTTGCTTTACATTCTCTTTCTAATAATATAATTGCCAAAGTCCTCCTAAGGTTAGCCGGGGAATTATTTGGCAATAACATCATAACTATTCGGCGGATTCTAACGAAATTTGAAACCCTTATGTTGTTCACATAATTTACAAGGTTAGTCATAGAATTATTGAAAGTTTTGAAGGTCGTAAGGTTATAAATCAGAATAAGTGAGAGCACGACACTTTTTGGTCAGCAGACCTTGTTTAAAACTAAAGAAATCCTTGCTGGCAGGCCACCATCTCAGGCATCACGTTTTGCTCATTGGCCTTCGTTTCCACGCATGAGGAACACTACACCATTGATCTTCAACATTTGTTTATACCAAATTCCCCGAAAAAATTATTTGAAAGCTCTACTCTTTCGTCACTATAAATCTGCCTGACTCTCTTAGATCAGATCATGAGGTGAGCACCACAAAACCGAGCTTTCAGTCACCATGGTGACGTATGGAAATGGACAAGGACAAGCTGGATTCCACCTCTTTACTATATAAGATGTAATATATGCTCATATGCTGCTGCTTATCTCAGGAAGATTGTGTACTTTCTCAAGCCGAATTCCCGCAAGTATTTTCCCTTCCAGCTCCATTCCTCTAAGGGGATTTGCGACTATATATCTTGTACATATTTTCAATTCATCTATTTTCAACACTTTCTTTACAGATACCACTTTACAAACCTTCTGAGAGATACGCCCTCGTTCGTTTTTTCTTAAACCTTTTGGAAAAATCCCTGAATAAGCCCTGTTTAATATAGGTTAAATGGCTCGGAATCTTGTTTCCTTCAAACTACCATCATTTACTTATATTATCAACACGATTCTTTCGAATGCTACTCAAAGTTTTTCCAAAATATTTGCACCGATCAGGATAGAGGGCACGAGTCTGACACGTTACTTTGACTAAAAAGTCAATTTCACTCCCCTACCGACTGCGAAGCCGTTTTCTGCGTTTCTTATGTTTGAAGGTACCCACTTTATGAGTTATATTGCCCCACCCACACCCACCCTCCCCAAAGAGCCACCCTACTCTTCAGGCGAGACGAGCTCCGATCTTAGTGATCTTCCTAAGCAACTTTCATCAGGTTTTGCGCAAATCTCCTGCTGATGAGGGCCTAAACTTTAATCTCAACACCCACGGCATCATCGCAGCTATCGAGGATTTCCATCGGAAACTGAAGAACGAGGATCTTCAACTTCAAACTTTTTTGCTCACCTTCATTCATGATCCTCGGCGCCCTATGGTCACGCCACCAACGCTAATTCTCTAGGGCAATTGGTATTGGTATGATGGTACTTACCAACATATGGCACGAACCTGTGTTCCTCCTTGCAATTTTCGATCTGGAGGATACAAGCTACTTAACCAACAATAACAATACATTTACAATGCAGGAAACTACAAGCATCTTTTCCCAACCTACCCGTCTCTCGAATTGGCGACCAACCATACGATGAGAAAAATCACTATATTCAAACGACTGCTCTGCCAGTGCACTCCAGGCCACGCCGTTTGCACCCTGCAAAACTCAAGGCAGCTAGAGAGGGATTTTCTTAAAATGCAAAAGGAAAGCATTATCAGACAATTTTAATCCCCACGGGGTTCACCTTTGTAACTAGTTTCAAGAAGAATGATAATTATGGGTCGGTTTGTGACTTTTATCCAAGGTCAATAAACTCTATTGATATCCTATGCCATTCCTTTCAGACTTCACTTCACTCAGTGCAACTGACAAATAATTTTCAATTTGATCTCCGACAGGCATTTCACTAAATAGCCGTAGAAAAATCGAGTATAGATAAATTACTTTGACTACTACCTTTGCTCTCTTGAGCATATTTTCATGCCATTTAGTGTGAGACAGTCATCCCAAACTTTCAAATCGTTTCATTCACAATTTAATCACAACCATTTGAAATGGGATGCCACTTGTTTGTTCTATATTGGCAGTTTCAACTCTTTTTGACAAAGCAAATTAAAATACCTTGGCTAGAGACCAAAATGACCCTCATTCTCAGAATCTTTTAAGGGAAGGAGACACAGGAACTTACATTTCTTCGCTCTCTCTCAAGATTTAATCTTATGATAATAGTTGACGCGTCGTAATCATTGGGGTTGTTCCAACATCTTTTCGAGTAGTGATTTTTAACCTTTGACAAGGAATGGCACACCCTGGGACCAGAGACACTGTTACCAAAGGCAATCATTTCAAATACACACTCTCTCATTCACACACACACACACACTATTTCAAACACACACTCACTCACTCTCGTACACTTACACTCTCAGCCATTTTCTCACAAACTATCACTCTCTCGCCCACGCACACACTCTTTCACATACACACACTCTCTCTCACACACACTCCTTCACCCACACACTCACTCACACTATCACTCTCAAACTCTTTCACACAAGAACTCTTTCACTCACTCACACTTTATCTCACTTACTCAATCAAACTTTCTCTCAAACACTCACTCACCTACACTAACTCTCACTCACACTCAAACACACTCTCTCTCACTCCCTATCTCTCACACTCTCTTTCTCTCTCACACACACGCATACACACACTTTTTTACCCTCACTCTCGGGCAGGAAATGAGTCTTTTAGAGACAGAACTATGGCCTGAATATGGGTTTTTTCCTTTCTCCGATCCTAAAGAATCTGTTCATGGAAAACTTTGAGAAACACCGCCCCTCCCCCCTATCTTAACTAATATCATAACATAGTTATGATATGTTTATGATGTATGTGTCACGTAGCTTTTTAATGATAACGCATTTAATTCTTTCTTTGAACAATTAAACAACATTCAGCCCGCCATTAAATTCAACGTAGAATGGGAACAAAAAAACTCATTGACATTTCTGGATGTCATGATTTCTAAAGTAAACAACAAAGCAGATTGTTCTGTTTACCGGAAACCAACCCACTCCAATGCCTATAGTCACTATTTCTCTTGCCACAACAAATCTATTAAAAGGTCCGTAGTTTCTTCCCTGTTCCTGAGAGCATATCGCATATGGGATCCTTGTTTCCTACAGGATGTAATCATTATGATAATCGGAACATTCATTGAGCAGCATTATCCCCTTTGGTTCATAGAAAAAAGTAATTATAAAGCTAGAACAAATTTTTACTCACTAGCTGATCCTAACGAAAAAGTATGTAATAATTATTATATTAAATTTCCATACTCGCCCCAATTAATTAATTTTAAAAAGTTGACACTGGCTAACAACATCAATGTTCCCTTTCAATACGAAAAAACGATCCGAAATATGTAGTCTGCTAAAAATAGAGCCACCGATAAAGAACAGGGGGTTTATTATACCCTTTGCAAATCTTGCAATCAAGTTTATATTGGCGAAAGTAGCAGATTATCCAAAAGAATAAAGGAATACAAATGCGACATGCGCTGTGGAAGCCTTTCTTCTAGTTTGTTTCTCCACATGTCAAATAAAAACCATTTAATTGACATCGATAATGACAAAATAATTTATAATTATCACACTTATATATATAGACATCTAATAGAATCAGCTCTTAGAAAGGAAATTCCAAACTTTAATAGAATATAATGGGGTCTCCTTCGAAATCTGGTTTGGCAAATAAATTGATCCTAAGACTGGTTTCTTTCCTGCATATATCATACCGTATAAAAGAGAAGATAAAATATTTTTATTTACAAGTGATCGATAGTTCAAGATAGTAGGGGAGAAAAAAGAAATCAAAAAATAAAAAAGAAAGAAAAAGAGGAAAAAAAGAGAAAATAAATGGAGGAAAGGAAAAGAGGAGATAAAAGACAAAAATGAAAAGAAGGGAGTAGGAAAGGGGGAGGATAGGTCAGTACTCTCTTCTCCTGCAGGCGTCGCCAGCGAGTGCTGAAAATAATAAACGTATAGGAAAGGCAAAAAGACAAAGAGGAAAATCACATTCATTCCATGCCATGTAGAGGGACGTCGCTGGAGTCTTCATATTCCACGTTTGTATGATCTTAAAAGTGAAGTAACTTTGAGCTATAGCAGAGTTAAATCGCTTATTTAGTAGTTTGAAACCGTTTGGGAGTGTGTTAGCCCTTTCGTCCATCTAGAACAGTTTTCTGTAATTGATATTAGTAAATCCCTTCAAGA
This sequence comes from Ceratothoa steindachneri, assembly GCA_963969495.1. Lineage (NCBI taxonomy): Eukaryota > Metazoa > Arthropoda > Malacostraca > Isopoda > Cymothoidae > Ceratothoa > Ceratothoa steindachneri. Next base: position 133,746,642 of record OZ018330.1, read on the forward strand.
TTTTGAATACCTCGATCAACTGCCCAAGTAATTGTCTACTTTCAAAAGATACGGTTTGTTTTGAATCACAGGAACTACTTTAGTAGTTTTAAACACCAACTATTTTGCCGATGCGCCGTCTCCTGTTTCAGGTTGAAGCCAAGCTATCGCATCATTAAGACCTACTAGGTTAATGCGTTGGAAGTCGGGTTTGAAGGTATCGATGTGAGAGCGTCTGTTAGATGGAATGTGAATGGAAAACATGAATATGCGGTGATCGCTTCCACCCAGGCATTCTCCCACGCTGAGTCCGGATACAATGTTGTCATCAGTGGTAAACACCAAGACTAACATGTTATCACGCCTCGTTGGCTCCTCAATCCACTGTGGCAGGAAGTTATCCTGAGCGAAATCAATTAGTCTCCTGCCTTCATTATTTCCTGACCAGTTCCTCCAGTCAGTCCGACGGCAGTTAAAGTCCCCCATGACCAAACTCGTTCGACTATTTATTAAGTCGGTGAGCTTCCTGTACAGGCTGGAATCCGACTTTTCTGACTGACTTTGCGGCCCGTACACCATCATTACTTGATAATAGGAGTTAGCTAGATCTATGTTAAGCCCTAAAATCTCGTGACTACATCTCACCTTGCATTCGACAGCGTGAAAGCCGTCCTGGACCATAGACCATAACTCCTCTGCCTTCTCGACAAGGTCAGTCGAGGTGGAATATTGTATAACCGAGGATTGCAAACTCACCCTCGGAGTCTAAATTTTCAGTATAGATCCACGTTTCTACGATCGTCACGATCTCTATTCGTTTATCTGAGGCCAATACTGCCACGAGGTCGTCCCACTTGTTTCATATTGATCTCGAGTTAAAAAATAGAACTTTTAGAGAACGCTGGCTAGTCCGCACGTTCCCTCCGCTAACGCGTTTCCCAACGAATCGGTTAGAGCGTTGTATTCAGATGAGGAAGCATCACCATGAGTGCCTTCCGAGTTGTCTGGTTCTTCTACCTCTGAAACCGGTTCTTTGTCACCGGCAGGCGTTCCATTAATCCTTTTGGGTTGCAGTATAGCAGGACCTTCTGCAGCAGGATGCCCCGCATTAACCTCCTCTCGCGGCTTGTCTTGAGTCTCCTGCTCGCTGTTACCTGTCGAGTGGCCGCCTGGCTCGTTCCGTGCAACCTTCAAAAACCAGAAGGCATTCCTCTCGATTAACTCAGCCAGAAAATTCCATCCTCGGTCGTTTAAGTGGACCCCGTCCTCCACATATAGGTCATCTCATCTGAAGAACAAGTCGACCAGCTCTACAAACCTAACTCCTGTCGAAGGCACAGAGGTGACCAAGACGTTCTTTAATGCCAAGAAGTTTGCTATGTGCGTGTGCTATACCGAACTTCCTGGGTAGCATCCTCACGAGTATGTCCTTCTTTCTCTTGGATCAAAGATCACCTGTAATCTTTAGGAAAGTTTCACTATATGTTCCGTTTGCCTGACTCTGCCCCCTCTAAAGAAAAGGTCTCTTCCACTGACCATTGAGGCAAGTACGGAGCTCCTAAAGAAATTCCGCAACTTCTTGACTTCGTCGCGAAGTGCGTAGTTATTCCTCCCAGGGAGGCATCGTACCACCAATCTGTAGCACTTTTCCCCACTCAGGTGTTACTGAAAGCCTCGGATCTGTTTCCCCCGCCACTACGCATTGCACGTCATTGTCCAACAGGACGGCAAAGCGATTTAGGATTCTTAGAAGATCCTCTGCAGCGTCTTATGCTTCTTCTTCTTCTTCTTTTTTACCCTCCTCTTTTTTCTTTTTACTTCCTGAAACTCTCTTTCGTTCGAGCTCGCACTCCTAACTTCCAGTGAAGCCCTTACTGCCGCTGCCGAATCGCTCGTTTCGGCCGGTTCAGCCTTACTCTCTGGCGCACCTCTCTCAGCTTTAATAGGAACTTCCGCAGCCCCAGTCTCCCTGTTTTCGATATTCTGCTAGTTCATTTGATGTGCACCCGACACAGAAGGTTTCGCCGTCTTGCAGGTTGGCGCGGATCTAACAAAGTCAGCAAACCTGTGGCCTGCCCCTCAACTCCCTCCCTTATCCCTACCAGGGTCTGTTAGGCGAGCACCTTGTCAGGATTGAGTGGTAGTACGTTCTTCCATAGGGTCTGTCTGCCTCACCAGCTCTTCCAAACTCTTTCCCATTCCCTGCAGGTGACTTGGTGATAAAACGTCTCCGGAGTTACTCAACTGCCCCTTGAAGTCGTCCCAGCTAGTTCCTCAGGTTTGTCAATCCAGAATAGTTTTCTTCGAATTTACCAACGTGATTCCTCACCACAGCCAGCTCGTGGGGATAAAGCTATTCTGCTTTACTCATCTATGTCGCATAACTTGCTGACGCTATGACGAGTGATATTTTTAAAGGCCCCCTCCTTAAAATCTAAACACCAAAGAATTCCTCCGCACCTAGGGCATTCAGCTTTCAATTGTTGGCCACCAGGCATTCTTCTCTATGTATTTTATACTTGTGTCAGCTGACTGGGTGCGCGATCTATCTTCGACGTTTGTGACCACTAAAATGAGAAGGAAAAGTTTGGTGATGAGTGTCTAGGTAGCCACATCCGCCTACCCTGAAGGTCTTTCCATCATCCCCTAGCAGACCTACACATTCTCCTTCAACACTAACTGAAAGGGTTTCCCCGTATGCTAGACGATTCCAAACGTGTCGCAGCTTACGGGACGCACCCACAAGTGATTTCTCACTGTTTTTTTCGCCAAACTAACAGGAGCAGGAGGAAAACCAAGGTCGGAGCCATACTAGGCCCTGCCCAGCAGCCAGATATTAACCCAGGAATTCAAGGGATATCTTGCCATAACTAGTGGCCTGACCCGAGACCTTTGAGTTAGCCTGGTAGGCAACTAGGCGTTGGAGTTGTGACCAGTAACAGCTCAGCCTAAATCATCAAAGGAAGGTCACGGAGGCTGGTCAAGCATTAAGCAGTAGTGGTGGACTTTTCGGGCAATACAACCTCATCACATTATTCGGTCCCATGTCGACCTAGGACCCCTCCGTCCCAGTCTCTCACAACTGTGAGCGTCAGAGTGAGAGAGAGAAAGAGTAAGTAAAAGAAGTAACAACAAGGAAAGAAGGTACCCTAGGAGACCTTACGGTCCATTCAAGGAGGGTACCTTTGGACTAGCAATCGACCGGGCACATGGCTTCTCAATTGTTTTGCGTCCCTAAACGGCCACTTTTCAAGACCTTGTCTAGTCTTGACTTGAACTGGTCAACAGAATCACGGTTGACAACTTCCACTGGAAGGGCGTTCCACATACCGCAGATACTGTAAGTGAAAAAATTTCAACACAGATTGCGGTTGTAACGCTCCAGTTCAAGTTTGAAGCCGTGATTGCGCGTTCTGTTCTCACTCAGTGTGAAAATATCCCGGTAGTCAACATTGTCGAACCCTTGAAGTATTTTGAGGGAATCAGCTTAGTTGCCCTGGCTTGTACGCGTTCCAATATCGCGATGTCCTTTCGCAATGAAGGACTCCAAAATTGTACGGCATACTCTAGGTGCGGTCGGACAAGTGAGTTGTACAGGCACAGTACAATCTCCTGGTTCAGATAACCAAACTGGCGCTTAATATAGCCTAGCATCCTTTAGGCCCTTTTCTCCGCCTCAATGCACTGTTTCGAGAACTTGAGGTCACTAGTGATTGTTACACCCAAGTCCTTTTTAGTGTCACTCGATTCAAGAGCAGTGCCCTTAAGGATATACTGAGATTGGGGGTTTCTGTGGCTAATCTGCATCATTTTGCATTTCCCCACGTTAAAAGACATTTGCCACGTGTCCGACCACTCCCCAATCTTCCCAAGATCTTCCTGCAGGCGGGCAGTATTTCCATCCTTTGCAACGTTCATTTTAAGCTTGGTATCGTCGGCAAATTTGGAAATCTTGGCAACCATGTCACCGTCCATGTCGTTGACGTAGATGATGAATAGTAGTGGTCCTAGGATAGAACCTTGAGGCATTCCGCTAGTAACGGGCACCCACTCAGAAGACTGTCCATTCACCACTACCCGTTGCCGTCTGCCACTTAGCCAGTTCTCGATCCAGCCGGCTACCTTTCCGTCTATGCTAAGCGCTCTCACTTTCTGGAGAAGGCGGCGGTGTGGTACCTTATCAAAGGCTTTCTGAAAGTCTAGGTAGACCACATCCACCGCCTTGTCCCGATCGTGCTCACTGAAAACGAAGTGGAAGAATTCCACAAGGTTCGTCAGGCATGACCGTTGCCTTCGGAAGCCGTGCTGGGAACTCCTCATTAGCAGGTTTGACTCTAAATACGACGTCACTTTGTCTACCATGATGCTTTCCATGAGTTTACCGACTATCGAAGTCAGACTGATAGGTCGGTAGTTCGACGGTTGGTTACGGTCTCCTTTCTTGAAGATAGGAGTCACCTCCGCCTCACGCCAGTCTCTAGGAACGCATTTGGTCCGGATTGACATGTTAAAGATAGCGCACAGATGTCGTGATACTTCATCGCACACTTTCTTCAACACTTTAGGTAGAAACCCGTCCGGTCCAGGCGACTTATTCGTCTTTAGGTCAGCGATCTTTTTCTTTATTTCTGCTTCTGTGAAGTCCATTGCCTCCAACTTTTCCCCCGAGTAGGAATCCGTCGGCTGGGGAATGGGACCATATCCTTCAGTAAACACTGAAGAGAAGTAGTCGTTAAGGAGGTTAGCATTTTCTGCATCTGAATGTTTTAATGTCCCCTCCTCATTCCTCAAAGTGCCAATCGTTCGACGGATTGGTTTACGGCTGTTCACATATTGAAAAAACTCCTTGGGATTCTCTTTACAGAGTCTCGCTACTCGGAGTTCCTCAGACCGCTTAGCCGCCCTTATGCTGGACTTCACTCTCCTGGCTAGCCTCCGGTATTTGTCAAAGTCACCCGAGATCTTCGATTGCCGGTACACATTTCTCTTCTCCCTAAGCAGTTGCCCGATTTCTCGATTAAACCACTTTGGTTGAACAGAGGACCGACGGGGGAATTTCAGAGGGATAAAACGCGATTGAAGACTCATGAATGTGGTTTTGAAACTGTTCGAAGAGTCTTCAACAGCCTCGCACTCTTCTAGCCTCGTGTCAGTCAGTCCCGCGCGTAGACCTGCAAAGTCTGCTTTTCTCAAATCGAGTTTCCTTGATTTACTAGTTGCAGGCTCTGCCTTCGGGCCTTTGACTACAAATCTAATTAGTCGGTGGTCACTGCCACCGAGCTCTTCGCCAACAGAGAGGTCCTCAACGATGTCATCCTCAGAGGTGAAAACCAAGTCGAGGATATTGTCCCCTCTCGTTGGCTCTCTCACCCATTGAGTCAGGAACTCTTTGTTCGTGAACTCCAGGAGTAGTGCGTTCTCGCCTACAGGGTTCTCTGGTTTCCCAGTCAACTTGTGTGTTGAAATCACCCATGACGATACACACTCAATCTTTAACAAGTTCTCCTAGTAGCTGGTACAGATCTCTGTCCTTTTCAACGAGTTAGGCAGGGGGTCTATAAAGCACCAGGCTCCTGTATTTGGCAGGACCTATCTCTAGGTCAACACCTAGTAGTTCATGGTCGGATACGATGTTGCAATCCGTCGAGTTGAGAGTATCCTTGACATACAACATCACACCGCCACCCTCTCTGTCTGGCCTATCTTTCTGGAAGAGCTGGTAACCGGGAATCGTGAATTCACCTTTAAAATCTCGGCTTGAGGTTTTAATCCACGTCTCCGTTATGGCCACCATCTCAGGTTCCTCTGTTGCTACGAGGCCACGGAGCTCAAGAAACTTATTCTTGATTGACCTCGCGTTGAACAGAAGAACTTTCAGGGAGCCCCTCAGTGTAGAACTCCCTACGCTCTTCCGTTTCCCGGCTTCTTTTGTGTGGCAGTACCCCTCTTTGCCACATCTAAGAACGTCGTTCCAGGAGTGACACGGGCATACTGTCTTATGTCCGCCTTCACTCTGGGTCGGACGCTCCTCTGCGTCCGCTCTACGACATCCTGGATTAAGTTACAGAGTGCAGCCTTTCCCTTGAATGAAAGGTGCACTCCGTCCCTTTGGTAAAGGTCGTTTCGACCGTAAAAGGTGCGGTAAGGGTCCAGGAAGAAGACCCCTTCCGCCGTACAGAGGTCGGACAGGCGCTGGTTCAGGGTCACGTTCCTAGAGTGAGCTGTCCGGCTAGGACCTCTTCTTGGGAGCATCCCTACAACGACCCGTTTGCGAGTTCTCAATCCACAGTCATCCACCGCTCCCATGACCGTGTTGAGAATTTTCTCGCTGGGGCCTACTTTGCCTCCTCGGAGGTAGAGGTCATTCCCACTCACCATCAGGGCAACGACTGAATTCTCGGAGATCTGAGATTTCTTAGCCTCTACCCTGATGTGGTGGTTTCCCCGTCCTGGGTGGCAGCATACCTCCACACTAGTGCGAAGGCGGGCCGCTAGCGGGGGCTGCAAACCTTGTGCTTGGGAATCGCCCACAAGGGTAACCCTCGGACATTTCCGTGCAGAGGTTTGAGGGTTTCCTCGCGGAAGCGAACTCTTGGTTCCCTCTTTCTTCTCCATCTTATTTTTCTTGTTCTTCTTTTTCTTATTCATCTCTTCCCCCTTATCTTCCTTTGTTACATACTCTTCTGTTTTTCTCTTTTCTTCCTCTGCTTCAACTTTCTCTTTTTCAGCTCCTACTTTATCTTCTGTTTCAACTTTCTCTTCTTCCTGTTTCTTTCCCTTTCTTTTCTTTTTCTTTGAGGGTTTATCCATAGCATGCGGAACTAGCTCTTGGTGTAATACTGCAGATGCAGTGTTTAGTACAGGGCTTGACATTAGCTCTGCTATTCTGACTTCAAGCCTGCGAATCAGTCCGGCGTGTTCTAATTCGAGGCTGCTTATTTTTTCCTCCAACTTCCTGGATCTTTCCTCGGAAGCCCTGCATGTTTCCTTTAGCTCCTTGATTTGGCCGTTTAAAATACAGTCGGTGCAGGAACTGGCCAGGTGGCATTTCGAAAAACACCTCTCCGGAAAGTCCACGCACCACTTATCTATGTGGCATATTGCGCAAGTGTATTTTAGAGCTCCCAGTCCTTTCTTGCCGGTCATTCTAAACACTTTCTCTCTTTTAATACTTTGCGACCAATCAATGATAAAAAGGGGGGCTGGTGAGTTCTCCCCGCGTGAGTCGCTCCCGCCTATTGATCGGAGTCGTTTCGGAGTCTTCCAGAAGGCACGCTCCATGTGCTGCTGTTCGTCCGACCGAGTCGTCAAGCTTCGGCGTGCCGTGGCTCCCAACCAAGCAGCACAGACGGTCCCCGAAGGGGCCATCGATTTCTCACCAGGTGAACAACAACGAAGCACGCCCCTTACTAAACTCCTACTAGTTCCCTTCACAACGGCCAGGATCTCGGAGCAGCGTTCAATGGATATCCCGCCCCACCAAGAGACTCGATCCAAGGCTTTTTATTGGCCTGGCAAACCTGGGAACAAAAGGCCGTCACCTCGGACCGATGCTACCAAAGGCACCCGTAAACGGGCACTGGGAACGGTCAATAATTACGCGCCTGGGAAGGGGTTAACGGGGCACTATTCTGATCCTATTCATCGTGCCCCAACGCCTAGGACACCTCTAGTCCTAGTCTCTCGCAACCAGTGAACGTCGATTGGCGTTGTTTATAGAGGTTACAAAGCCTCTCTTCTGACGCGTGAGGTAGCTGCCAGGTCCTTATATGTAGATAGAGGGAAAAAAGGGAAAGAGTGACATGATAGGAGTAGGCTTTTTTTTGTTGTTTTTTTCTTTTTGTATAAGTGGGAGAGATAGGATGAAAGTAAAAAAGGAGAATGATAGAGTAGAAAAAGGAAGAAATGACGCACTTAGTCTGGAATCTCGTTTTCGACCAAATCGACAAGGTAAGCCCTACCAGGGGTACCCAGAAGAGGTACCCCCGCCGACATAGCTCGAAAAGTCAAAGGTACACACAAGCTCTATTCCCGCGACAAGGGGGCGTCACCTCTCCTTCTACTTTCTTTTTGTGAGAGAGAGAGGAAGAGAGAGAGAGGGAGAGAAAAAAGAGAGAGAGAGAGATAAAAAGAAAGAGAAAGAGAAAGATAAAGAGAGAGCAATATATATAGAGATAGAAAGAGAAAGAGAAAGAGAGAAAGGGAGAAAGGAAAGAAAGAGAGAAAAAGAGAGAGAAAGAGAGAAAGAGAGAGAGAGAGAAGGAAAGAGAGAGGGAAGGAGATACAGGGAAAATAAGTACCCTAGAAGACCTTACGGTCCATTCCATGAGGGTACCTTTGGACTAGCTGTCGAGCGGGCACATCCCCGCTCAATTGCCTTACGTCCTCCCTAAACGGCCACTTTTCAAGACTTTGTCTAGTCATGTCTTGAACTGGTCAACAAATTCACTGTTGACAACTTACACTGGAAGTGCGTTCCACTTACCGCAGATACTGTACGTGAAAAATTTCCCACACAGATCGCGGTTGTGACGCTTCAGCTCAAATTTGAAGCCGTGATTTCTTGTTCTGAGGGAAAGAAAGAGGGAGAGAGAGATGGAAAGAGAGAGGGAAAGAGAGAGAGAGAGAGAGAGGGAGGAAGAAAGAGAGGGAGGGGGAAGAGATAGAGCATATCAGCGCTTGACCACTAGCGTATAATTTCAGTTAAAGTTTCAAATCATAGAGAATTGATCATTTTTCTCCATGAAACGAAGCACTTTAAGGTAATTTACTATTCAAGTTTTGAAAGCGAATTAAGTAATGGTGCATGAATGAAAGTTATTTAATTACGTCATGCAGTAATTTTGAAGTCATACGTTCTGTTTGGCGAAGAATCGATCCCATCCTGAATGTGGATTTGAATTCCCTTCTCTCCTGGCAATTGCTAAAGGGAGACAAACTGTCCCCAAACTATGAATTTTCTTGAGATTTACCAACAGGAAGTTATATGAGAATCAAGTTATATATTTTTCATCGAGTAATGAAAAATGGCTAAACTAACAAGAAATTTTGTCACAAAGGTAAAAGAGACCATCGAAGTGGTTCAGAATTGATGGGTCATTGCGCTTAAAGCCAGCCTGGCAAGGGCCTAAAGAAGGCCCTGTTGACCGAACAGAATAGTGGCACCAGGATAACGAATGGGGGAAAAACAACGGGGACACTGACAAAGAGGGCTTTGAGAAGCAGGTCCTAAAGTGTTGCTGTTGGGGAAAATGACGATATGGAAGGCGCAGGTATCGAGTTATTAAAAGAGGAGCACATTGATATGCTTAATGAAATGATGGAGCGCAACTCTCTTAAATCCAACTCCACTGTCGAACTCTAACAAGTGTCCCTTTTTGGGCAGGAAAACTAGAAGTCTTTGTTGATACGATAGTGGCTAAAGTGTGAAAACGAATACAACCACACATCAACCTGGCACCAGGAAGTTGTGAAAACACCTTTTGCAACAGATGGCTATAGAAAGGCAACGTATGATTACGCCATTAAAGCTCCCTCTCTAGAATAGGGGATCTGCACTACTCGTAAACAATCGCAAAATATGGCGACAATAGAGAGAGATTAGCAGCGCCAACCAGATGGTAATTTACTGCACAACGGAAATAGCTTTGTGCATTCCCCTAAACCGGTCTCGGACGCTCGTCGCTTCTTCTAAAGAGTGGTTGTAGACGATTCCACTCGGTATAGTACTTGGTTCGACTCTTTCGGCCTTACCTTCTCCGTGCGAGGACGGCCCGAGCCGGAGGAGCCATCCTTGGCCTGGTCACCTGATCGCATGGTCGCCTGCCTCCCTTCCCTCAGGAGCAAAAAGAACCGCGTCTTTTCTATTAAAAATGTTTCTTTGGGTAGGAGTAAGTGGTGCCCCGCCCTTCCGTCGAGAAGGCTCCGAGGCTGCCCGGATTAGCCTTGGCATGGTCCTTTACTAGAATGGTAAAGGACCGGGCTGTCTCTCTTTGACTACTTAGAGCCAGTGTCCCCTTAGGAGGGTCTTTTCCCGGAAACGGACCTAGGCTCCCAGGGTTTTCTACCGATTCACTCTCATCTCTCTGGAAGGATCCTGGCATAGGTGGAGAGGACGACTCGGGGCAGGTTTTCATCTCAGGAGGGCCCTCCATTTGACCACTCCCTCTATAGGCTTTGTGAAGCCCAACCATGGGGTTAATAGACCAGTGGTCTAATGTTTATATACTAGTCTAGGGGGCCCGGCGTGCCAGTACCTAACGGGAGAAAGCGGGATACTGGTACGCCGGCCAATAATAGTGTAACGATTGTTATGTAAAAAAGGGGGGAAAAACCCACTGGGACTGTAACCCCTTGTCCTTAGGTCGTGATCCCCTCTAGCTGCCTGCTCCCTTTCTGGTACTTCTGCCTCACTTGCTGGACACTTGAGAAAGCAAAGGGGGAGCACAGCCACCCAATAATTTGACCCAAGAGCAGTTCTAAAGAAGACGATATGTGGAAGTTCCCTTAGCTAGAGACTTAGAAGAGGTAAATACCCCTCTTAATCGTGAGACTTTGATTGGCTGGAGCGTAAATGTAGGTGGGAGGCACACTTTTCTTTAGAAGTGGAGCTGTCTGAGGGTGGCTCAGGAGATGGTAAGGGCAAAAAATTACCTTTTGAAGGTGGTATGGCGGGACACCCTCCATCAGTTAGCTTTGTTGCCGCAATCCACACCCCTCTCCCTCCAACATCAAGGTGAGGCGAGGTTTCATTTTGCTTGAGTGTTCTAATTTTGAAAATTATTTGACACGGGCAAGAAAAAAAAGCTTGTGATCATTAAAATAAAAAAAGAGTGGTGGGTATAACTCGCATACAGTCGCTCCCGCCTATCGCATCTCGAATTTTGGGGCCTTTCAGGTCTTCAAACTCTGAGCGTTTTAAAGGGTGATGTTCGCGCTGATCAGAAGTTACCCAGTGGACGGTTGGTTGCCTTTCAAAGCCCGCAACTGCCAATTAAGCAGACTGAGTGTCAGGTGCAACAGAATTGAATCACTTAATGAGTTGTACTAGTCCTCGACCAGACAGTCAGGATCTGAAGTTCTGTCATGGGACAGACCCAGAGGCACGACCAGACTTTTAGTTGGCCCGACAGCCAACACGGCAGTAAACTCCGCCCCTATAAACAGTATAGCCTTAATCATCGGAAAATGGCCATAGGGATGTGGTCAGACCATTACACGCAGGGGTGGGGTTATTGAAGCGAAACCGATATTCCCATTATTCTCTTAAGTATGGTCTTTTGCAATTTGCAGCTGTTAAAAGGCGTCGTTTATAAAAGTTGCAAAGCCTCTCTTCTGACACGGCATGAAGTATCTGGTCAGCTCCTTAAACCTATTTAGAACAACTGTAACCGAAGAAGGAATCATAAAAATATAAGGTTTCCACATATATTCCAAGTCTGGTTCTTATATTTGATGAGTCTTAGCAGCAGTTTCATCGGTTCATAAATCACTTTAAGGCCAGTTGCATGTTTAACAAGTATTGAAGGTTTTGCATTGCCCTTGTGCAATAATATAGCTTTAAGGTTAGCTTTGCTAGAGTCAGTGAACAGTCGTAATTCTATCCGATGAAAAACCCTATAAACGCCCTTTACGTGTTTCATGGCCCCGAAGTTAATAATTCTTGCTCGAGTCCTTTTCACGCAAATTCTGGCCAAATGATTCGAAGGTTGTTATTTTTTTATTTATTATCTATGTATGTGAGTGGCAATACTTTCTTTGAATTATGTGAATGTAGCCCTTGCAGATATTATTCTTTAGCCGCACGTTAATTGATTTCTTTACGTTGTAAAAGGACTTAAAAAATTCGCTTCATATATTTTAAGGTAGATTAGATTTGTTTTTTTAAATTTCCATTTTATAATATGATATAAAAATTAGTTTTATTTCGGTTATCACTATTTTAAAAAGTATGGACTTCATCAAAATTTATTGCGTAAGTGTATTGGAGGTGCATACGGGGACCGGCAAAAGGAACCAGCTTACCCAGGCTCTGCCAAAGAGTTGAAATGAATTTAGCGAGCCAGTCCATCCTTCTTTACGGACACTCCAGCCTAGAGGCAGGTACCAGGTACCAGGTGTAGCATTCTACACACGGTGTCCCCCTGCGAGGATAAAAAATGGGATAAATAACGATAATAGTGAAATAGTGACAAAAAAGGGATTATCACAAACACAAGCTCAACCTTGAATACTAATACTGGGGTCTTGGGGGTGTATCACGGAGCTTAAGGAGCAAGTTCATACTTGCAAAGCAACAACTTGAGCCCTCCTCGTAAGTGAGACACCCAAGAAGATGTACGCAGGTCACGTAACAGCTGAAAGATTCGTGCAAACGGACGCAAACGTTCCAGGGAGTACAGAGTAAAAACACTAAATCACAACGCACCCTATTTCTAAGGGTTAACACCATATTCTGCCCATAGTTCGCTCTATTCAGGATGTGAAATTTTGATTTCAGTAAAATAAAGCAAGAACCAAAGAAAGAATCTTAGTTTATTAAATTTGTTAAATGATGTTTTGAAGGGAAAAGTCTCGGAAGTTATATAGCTCTCCTTGACCATTGTGGCCCCTAGTTAGCAGGGATGGCGCAAGGCCGCCGAACCTGTCTCAATGCATAACCAAATTAGTTCTTTTTTCTGCCACTACAAAACATAAAATGTAATAAAATGAGGGATGAAAATACTTTAACTAAACTCATCAACCGGAATACGGTGGATGGGAAGGGGTATTGAAGTGACCGGGAACAGATTTGAACAGAGTACAGATATACAACCCGGCACCTCTGAGGGTCAAGGTGTGGCACTAAAATGGTCCTTATTTGAAATGAAATCCTTAATGAGGATTGAAAATTCTTCCTGCATTGTTAATATCAGAGAGAGAGATCGCCAAGCACAATATTTCTATAGAATTTGAATCGTCAATCAAACTAAAATGTACCCAGTTATGGTATGCGGGTACTAAAGCACTGGTCAGTCTCTTTGAAATTGCATCGGGTATATAGGGGGCACGAATCAGTTAGGAAAAACCTTGTTAAATGGGGACCGGTTACAAGTGCTGCATCTCCATGTGGTAAACTCATTCGAACTATAGAACACATTCTCCGAGGATGCCCTTTGGGCCCAAGTGGCTCCGGCCAAACCCTATTGTAAGCAAACGCCTTGGTCCTTCGGTCGACCCAGTGGTGGCGTGACAAGCTATGATGAGGATATTTCTTGGTGTAGAGGACGAAGGTTCTCCATATATGTCCAGTGCAGCGGGAAGGTGGCTAACTATTGCCATGGCAACCATATAAAATATCCAGTCATTATCCACCTCGAACCCAAATGTAAGAGGTGCAGAGGAGGTGAAATCTGGAACCGATGGTGTAAACTTCCAATCTATACAATCCTTTAAATGCAAACAGGCACCTCAGTACTCAGGAAAGAGAGTATTCTTAAAAAAACGAAAACCAACGGGTGTATTAAAATGCCTTGGAAAAGTTAATCAAAGTAAAGTTATAGAAGATAATCTCCGAGTGGACAAAATTAGACTTTCGTAGGGGCAGTGGGGTTCAGGTAAGCCTACAACTCTACGGAACTACGAAGGCAGGTACCTGAAACAAAATGTCATTTGCTGCATTTAAATATTTAATTAATTATTTATTAGAGATGCCATGTGGAATTTCTGCCCAAGATTCACACAACATGTTGAACTAATCTGCCTTTGATGTTGGTTTTCTTGGCTTTTTTCTCACTACTCTCTTCAGTATACCCCAAGAGCGTTCAATGGGGCTCATATCAGGGGACTGTATTGGCCAAGGAACGTCTTTTGACCTGGGTTTTTTTTCTGTCAGTCCTTCGTCTTTTTGGTTGTTTGACATAGAGCACCATCTTCCATAAATGTGTTATATTTTACTATCTGACCACTGGAGAAAACTTGGGAAAATACATCTTCATCCTTCGGAAAAAACTTCTCCGAGTTTATGTGGCCAATACACACTTTACCAGTTCTGAACGACCAATTCTCTAGATTGATCTCCACACCATTATTAAAAAAAACGCCTCGTTTCATAGTTGGTTGCAGTCGAATTGAAGTAAACTCTCGATTATGCAGTCTCCAAACCCACGCACTTTCACTGTTAGAAAATTCTGCAAACTTGTTTCGTCCGAGAATAGCAATCTGCCAGAACTCTACCGGTTTCTCTACAATCTCATTTGCCCACTCCTTTTGGTGGATATTTGCTTTTCAAAGAAGAGGTTTCCACCTAGCTGCTACGCCATAATAATCAAGTTGATAGAGAAGCTTTTGTATAAGCTAACGTTTAACTTCAACAAAAAACGGAGAATGTGAATTTATCTGCGGATCTTTGTCCTTTCTCATTGTTCCTTTATCAAAAAAATTAGAAACGGCGAAGATCCGCGGACAAAGTCACATTCTCTGTTTTCTGTTGAAGTTAAACGTTAGCTTATACAAAAGACTTCTTGAAATTTCTATTTTTAGAGAAATGCATGGTTGTCTAATCATATATAACCCTCCTGAAGAGGGCAAAGGAACATAAAATGAAATCCGGTTCACAAGGACCAGCAAAATACTTGGATATGAACACCAACACGTGTGATGGATATACATTATGTACTACAAATGCAAAGAATAGAAGCTTGGAATTAGAAATGGGTAGGGCAGCTTGATTGAAGAAACAACGTAAGATGGATGCAAGAAATTTCCAATGGCAGAGTCTATAATGAGCAAGCACCTTTATAAAGAGAGAAACACTGAAAATGGTCTCGCAGAGAGCAGGATTATGAAATGTGCTTTTAATGGCAGAGGTATGGTGGCAGGCTCAACCGTTGGACCAGATCAGTGGAAACCTCTGGGGACGGGGAGGAGGGGGGGATGACAGCGGGATGAGACCCTAAGGCAGTGGTTTTTAACCGGAAGCGAACCAAAATTGCAAAAAATATGTATTTCAAACATTTCTAAAAAATTCTAACAGCACTTGAAAGTATTTTGAAACTAGAGTCTTTGCATTGTGCAACATAAAAACAAGGAAAAGAGAAAGATTGAAGAGAGTGAATGTAGAAACGAGAGTTGCCTCGTCAACTATACCTCCCGATATTAAAGAATTATGTGATACTCATCAAGCTCAAATTTCCTATTAACCTTTTAAAGGCGAGATTTATTATTTTTAAATTTTTAGGTTTTGTTTCGATTAAATTAGCTTAAATGTCAATCGTGGTTAATTTTGAAGTGCTTTCCACGTAGTTAAATAAATATTATATTGGGGTGCCGCGGCTGGTTCAAGATAGCAATTAAGGTGCCACTATCATAAAAAGATTGAAAAACACTGAACTAAGGTATAATGAAACAAATAAAGCCTAAATAAAACGTTCTTCTCAAGTAGATATAAAACCATGGGACTATCCGACCAACTAGGGAATATCTAGAGAGTAGAATTAACACGTTAAGGGGATAAAGTCCTATTAAATTATTTTCATACACTACTTTTCTCTATTTACAGCGTTTTGAATTATATTATTAAGCAACATTTAACACTTTCCGTTGCTCAAATACATCTTGCCATTAATTACCAGAAATTTAGACTCCGATTGTGTGTTACACGTTTCGATCCACGCGACTTGAGTCATAAGCAGCGGTTTAACGTGGAAATGTCCAAATATGAATGTATAAATAAAAATTAGTTAAATAAAATGAAAGTTAAAAATCTATAAATCCACAAAAACAATGTTGGGGGGCGGGGGGGTGGGGGTTAACGGTATGAATGACTTTCAAAAGCAATCTTAGCATCTTTTAAACTCTTCGAATAAACTGACTCCAATTATCAGATTGCACAAACGGTTTGTGAGGGCCTACGCAGGACCTTGGTCGGAATCCGAGATCTCGATTATTAAAAGGATGAGTTTTTGTTTAATTTTAAAATCGCATCATGCTGTCCCGGCCCAAGGACCCTCAGTTTGCCCTCCTGACCCGAATGCCGGCAAGAGGATCTACGGCTATATATTTTCGACATTATCCCTTCCTCCACCTTGGTCACTATTTATAGATCTCTTTCGGCATGATAGGCCCTGGTTGCAGGAACACAATGCGCAATAATAATAATTATTTTAAAATGCCAACGTAACAAAGACCTGAATCACGATTACGCAAAGATGAAAAATGCATCATTCATTTTATGGTTTGGAGAATTCAAGTTTTTGGTTTCTTCTGATCTGGGAATTTTAGACATTCATTTCGATGATTCTGAAAAAAACAACCTCTTTGCCATGTTCTCAGAGGTAAACGCTTTTTCCTTATTGTGGTTTTAATTGACGGTCAATAGTAATCAAATGAAATAACAGAAAAAGGCGATTTTTTTGTCAATTCATCAAGGTGGAATTGAGGACTGAGATGAAACTACCCTCCCACCAGGCTATTACGAACATTTCTGGTATACCTCTACTAGGCAAGAACTTCGTGACTTATTAAAAGAATTACCTATCATTTTTTGCCTGCTTCATTATCATTCTGCATTATTTGACTCCCTCTTGCTA
Organism: Ceratothoa steindachneri; assembly: GCA_963969495.1. Classification (NCBI taxonomy): domain Eukaryota; kingdom Metazoa; phylum Arthropoda; class Malacostraca; order Isopoda; family Cymothoidae; genus Ceratothoa; species Ceratothoa steindachneri. The sequence goes on from OZ018330.1 coordinate 133,763,189, forward strand.
TTTAGCAATCTTTTCCTGAGGTCACTTCTATCCTTTGACAACTTCCTTCTTTCCGCTCCTACATTACCACCTGTTAGTAAATTTAATTGTCTATGCAAATAATGGTGGCAAACAACGCTTCTTCCTGAGAATGTTCCCTTGAGGAATATGAAAAGAGGTTTTGACCTTGATCTTTTGAAGTGTCGTGTAACTTCGAGGAGTGGTAGGCCACTCAGATTCCAAGGAAAGTGAAAGGCGAGACCAAACGTGAAGGTATGAAGAGGCGCCTCTCACAAAAGAAACGAGGAAATTATGGAATTTCCCCAATGCCTCCGACGAAAAGCGACGGCTAAGCTTCGCGAACCCCATTGAATGTCTTCCACTAACTTTCGTTTACGACTCTTCTGCTCTCATCAAAGCTCCCACGGGGTTGATCTCTTTCGGGAGTTTCCCGTAACGCTTCTTTGGCTGATTATACCAAATATTGATTCGAGTATCATCTACGGGGTCATTTCTGGTCTTCTTCCCAGCAAGTTTCCACTTATACTCTCTCTCTCTCTCTCTCTCTCTCTCTCTCTCTCTCTCTCTCTCTCTCTCTATATATATATATATATATATATATATATATATATATATATATATATATATATATATATATATATATATATATATATATATATATATATATATATATATATATATATAAATATAAAGTCAACAGCCACGACGGAAAATGAAACACGGGAGATCTGCGAGGCCTTTCAACTTGACTTCCATATTTTCGTGATTCAGTTATACATATCATCATCATCATCATCATCATCATCATCATCATCATCATCATCATCATCATCATCATCTCTAACTCTATAATTTAAGAAGGGGATTTTTTTGAGTATTTGAATAATAATTTCATCTTAGTTTGGTTATGACTTATGTTTTTTTATCAAAGTTATTTCTAATAATTCTTTTATAATATCAAAAAACAAAATGGTGAAGTTCAGAAAATTTATTTTTATATATCTTTTTCTATAACTATTTTTAGCAACGTGATATTTTGAAAGGGGTGGTGGGGGATTTAGTTTAGAGTTCCTTTTTAAAATTATTAGAATTGGCGAAGTTCAGAAAATTTATAAAAATTTAACCATGGCTGCTTTTTCTTTTAGATCTTAAATTTTAAGGCGAACATGCCTGTCGCGTACCCCATATTAACATTGCAATCACCTTGCAGATTTTTTTTTTTCTTTTAAGAGCTCATCTGGCGACTGCCTACTTGGGCATTAGTCACCGTATTAAAACTGACCTAGTTCTATGCTACTTTAAAATAAAATTAAAGAAACGAAACGCCCTAAATGGGGGAAGATCTTGCAGAAGAACAGCCTATTTTGTAGTACTTATAGTATCATTTTGAAGTTCTTCTAAGTCGGGGTATCCGATTATTTAAAAGATCATTCATGATCCATCAAGTTTACTCTATACATGAATACACTTCCTGCAACATAATTGCGTGCAATTCTGAGTGGTTATCGTCCACTATTGAATCAAAATTGCTTTATTATTGGATTTATTTTTTAAGTTTCCCGACTGAAAAGTCATTTTAATTTTCCATTTTCTGATTCCGCGCCAAATATGCTGCTATGCATTCGTGTCTCCACATAAAGGCAAAATACGAATGTGTGAGCAAGAGTATGGTTTTTTAGCGCCCTTCTGGCGATTGCCGAAAAGGGTATAATTCGCCGTAATAAATTTCAAGCCTAATATTAGGCTATATTAAAATTTAAAAAAAATAAGGCAAACAAAAATGCCCCAAAAAAAAATTCCATCAAAATAAAAAAGTAAAAAAACAAAATAAAAACAAACAAAGCAAAACCAAAATAGAATTAAGCACGTTCCGGTGTTAGGGGAGGCCCGCCTACCCCCCGGCAACCCACACCGAAGAGAGTCAAATAAAATAGAGGAGATGAGCCTCATTTAAAAAGTAAGATAGTCCACAAGTTTGTGCGCACGAACTCGTCCCGAGTACAATGGACAAGCCGTAGCGACCCCGCTCGCCCCAGGACCAGAACAGCCAACGTGCGAGATCACCCAGACTGCGACATTCAACGAGAATATACCGAACATTCCAGGAGTCAACGCAGTCGTCGCAGAAAGGTGGAGGTGATCGCTCCTACAAATGGTGCGTTCCGCAAGTGTGTCCAATTGGAAGGCGAAAGAAAATCACCTGAAGTCGTCGCAGCAGGGGTGTTTGGGGGGGGTGATCCATGCGAACAGTCACGGGGCAATGGCACGCACTTCCTCTCGGCCTTCTTCCATCTTTTTTGCCATGCAGCCTGGAGGGCTGCCCTGAATCCTGCCATGTAGTCTGTAGGAGAAAGAGCGAAACGCTGGTCTGGTTGCTCAGTCCGCGCAGACTCTTTGGCTGGCGTAGTGCTGTCCACGAATAAAGGCCTCGCAGACGGCATTTACCTGTCGTAGCAGAGCATCCGACGTGGAGAGGAACTTTTGGAAGCCGCAGTGTGCCAAAGACAGGTGATATCTGCATCAACATGTACACCCCAGAAGTTAAAAAGATTGGGCGGAAACTGGCCGGGTAGAGTGATCTCTCCCCGGTTTGAAAAAAGCAAGCACAGTAGCAATTCGCTAGGATTCTGGGAAGATACGCATTTTCTAGATACCGTTGAGCAAATCTAACAGAAATAACATGTCTCGTTCACACAAGTGTAGAAGCATGGCATACAAGACATCGTCCGAATCTGGGGCGGTGTCCGCGCATGTAGCGAGATCGGAAGGCAACTCACTCAATGTAAACCTGACGTTGAAGGGTTCTCCTCCTATGGAGGAAAAGTCCATTCAGTAGCCTTCAGGGACATCACGATGTGCATTGTATGCTGACGAAGCATCATCACGGCTAGAGAATGTGGAGAAAACGGGCGGAGTCATTCAAAAGCAACTGTGGGGCAGTTTTTTAGGCAACTACGACCCAGAATATGATAGTTGAATGGGAAAGTGGTCAATACGATGAATAGCATCGACCACTTCTCACCCAAAATCAGGTTGTGCGTCCAGAGAGCACAGGGAAAGATCGATGCAAGAAACTAAACGAGATCTTTGGTAGTGATGCCTAAACTCATCTACATTTAGGACACCTATCCCTAGCTCCTCCATCAGGTCGGCAACGACCTGAACTCTGAAATTGATGAAGTTGTTTCTCTAGAGGAGGTTTCTTGCAACCAAATCCCTGAACAGTAGAAAGGGTCTCGGCAATCGTGGTACGACACTGTGGAAGTCCCCGCGTCCAAGTCGGCTAACGGTGGAACGTATGCAGAAATAACTATACCTTCTATTGAAGTAAAGTTGCACTATTACCTCCTGAAACCCTTATACTCTTGGAGGATATGCAGAGGCAACGTATCCAGCATGCTTTACTATAAAGAATAACTAGCGGGAAAGAGAAGGAAATGACCATCCGCAGCTTCTCCCAGCTGGCCCTAAGCCGACGCTAATTCCATTCAAGGTATATGCTCTCTAAGCCTAGCTTGGAGGAGATACGGGAGGCCTCTTTGAATTGAAGACTCTCATGGGAATAGCCGTACGCTTGCCGGAGGAAGAGCTCGTGGTGCTGTCGACTTGGGGGAATTATCGAAGGAGGTTGGGCTCGCTATGCTAGTTTTTTCCTCCCTCCGCCTTGAAACCTTTGGTGACCAGGGCTGGGTGGCTCCGGAGGTGGGTTTCCCTCTTCTAGAGGGTCCTGCGTTCCTGAATCATATAAGACAGCATCATGAAAACCTTCGGAGAGTCTGCTTCATGAGAGTATAACGACTGGGTGGAATCTTATGGCCGTTTCGCCTTATCCGAATTGGTCATGCGGGGGAAGGGAGAGCCTGATTTCTTCAGAGGCTTGGTGTGAACTATTGTGTGTCTAACTCTACCAGGTGAGCACCCGAGTGGGTAAAAGCACGCAGAAGGGTGTCAAATGAGCGCAAAAGCGACCATGCTCGTAGGCCTGGAGGGGCCAGGAGCAGATAGAGTTGTTTTTAATATTGAGGCCAAGACGTACTAGGTAGCACTGGGCGCGCCGGGACCAAGTCTTTAGCCTCGCTAAAGGAGAGAGCATTCGCCAGGATTTCCTTCTGCAAGAGATATTCGCCACATTGTTTCGATGAAGCAGGGTGGTGCTCTCCGTAATTGACACGCATGGCCATATACTATGAAGACTTATATTATACAGCCTTGGAGTAACTCAGACAGACTTCGGATAAACCCGATTTACACGTCTATATGTGCGATTCGTATGGCCAAAGCGGTTTTGGTAGTAACACCTAGCAGCAATGGCACGAATGGATTGACACGGTAGTGATACCAACCGATACGCACTGACTTAAGGAACCTGTTTTCTCATCACATGCTCGACTTTGAATGCTCTTTGTTCAACGTGCTCTTCTGTGAAGTCTTTTAACGAGTAGTCTACGAGTTCCATCGCATAAACCACTCCTTTCACGAATTTCATAGTAGATTGTGGCGTCACACTCACCGATGAGCCATCGAGCCTCCAAAGAAAAGTAATCATGGCCACGTCTAATGGGCCCAACGCATTCGCCAGAAGGCTTCCGTCCGAGAAATGGGTAATTTTTGGCTATTTACCAGTAAATCTAGGTAAGCTTTCTATTAATGGAGCAAGTGGTCTTTGGCTAACTTGCTGCCATCACTGGATAAAATAACTAAAAGCTTTTGAAACCATCCGGCTAAAAAGCAAGCCTATCTCTGAGTGAGTAGGCCCGACGTAATCGCGGCTCCGCTCAGTGCACCTGCGACTTTGGTCTTGTTCTGGGCCTCGGAGAAGGGTGTGCCAGCCTAGGTTTGCTCGCTTGCCGATACGGTAGCAGACCCGTGCTTCCCCGGAGCACCCGCGGAGAGAAAGGTATCCCCTGTTCTCTTTGATTTTTTCTTACCTTTTCTTTTCTGTTTTGGAGATGAGGGTGGGGAGTCAACTCTCTTCTCCTCTCCGGAACTGACCACAAGCCTGGCCAAATCTTTCTTCGACATGGAAAAAATCTTGGTCGTCAAAAGGACACTAGGTTGGGGAGGGGATCCTTGGTCTCCTTGCGAGTCTTCTGAGCCAGCGCCACCTAGGGAGAGCCTTGCAGATGAGCGGACTCAGGTTAGGTATCCGGCAAGGAGCAATGGTTCGCCCATAGAAGACACTGCCATCTTACGTTGGATCACCTTCAGGACGATCCCCACATCAGAAGAGCCCTCCAAATAGCAATTCCTCCCTTAAAGTGTTTGGTATCCAGACCGGGGATCCATAGAACCTATGGCTTGTGAATGGAGCCGACATGCCGAGTCTCATTGGTAAGAAAGGGGGAGCGGGCATGCCAGCTCCCATTAACCTGGCAAAGCTCCGATTGCGTGAGTAAGTCCCTGGGACGATATCGCTTCTTACCATCTCTAATAGTCTTGCGGTGGGTCACCTGTCCACATCGAGAGGTGCAGGAACCAAACCAATGTGGCGCGTCTTTTGTCGCACTGTGTTTTGGCAAAGGTTTGCAAAGACTTACCTAACAACGAAATTTCTTACACTTGTGACCACTAGAGAAAAAAGGGGTTTGGTGGGCTATATTTCGCGTTTATCCGCTCCCGCCTATCCTGTCTCGGGTTTTCGGACTTTTCAGGGGCCCACCCTAGGTGCGTTAAAGAATGGTGTTCGAAACCTAGGACAGCGACTCACCGACCAGAAGATACTTAGTGGCCGGTCGTTTCCCGCAGATTGCAGCTCCCAATTGGACAGCCAGAGAGGTAGGGTCACATGGCTGATATCTTTACTGGGGTGTACTAACCCTATACAGGGTGGCCAAGATCTGAAGGTCTGTTGTGGCGATGCCAGAGGCAGGACCCGAGACTTTTAATTGGGCACGCCCGCCACAAGCAGTACAGCCTTATGCACCAAGAGAACGGTCACGGGGAGGTGGTCAGCCCACACACAGGGAAGTGGTTATTGGAGCAAAACCGATATTCCCATTACCCAGTCCTCGTCAAAGACTTCAATTCAACCCCTTTTCCGGGGCCGTCTCGAATTTGCACTCTGTCTGGGTGAGAACATTTCCTCCCTCTACTAAGTGCAGATAGACAAAAGGTTGAGGAGATAGTCGTAGGGTAAAAACGAAAAAAAATACTAATAAAAAGTAGCGCGTTAAGGGAGAAAGGGGAAAGTGTACCAACAATTTTCCCAGGCCCCATCACAGAGTTCAAGTCAACCTAGTTACAGGGCCTCCCTAATTTACACCAGAACGGGAGGACGTGCTGCTCCTCCGGATACCACGTGTAACAGTGTGACCCCCTGAAAGACAATAGTACGAAAGATGTCTCATTGTTTTAGTTGCTAAGTTTTTCACAGCCTCGATGAGGCTTAATTTGTAAGACTAATAAAAGAATTTCGCTTCTCGAATACCGAATTCTTCTGTTGCCAAGCAAAATCCTGGATGAAAACTAGTCATTGCACTTAGATGTTCAAAGTACCTTTCCCAAACGCGTATCTGCTTTACTATATTTCAAAGTTGAGAGGTTTTAAAAAGTTAATTTCCAAATTAGCCAAATAAAAAGGAAGTAGGACCTTGAAAAAATAAAATTAAAATCACTTTCAGGAGCAGATGCTTCAAAGTTACTTACCCAAAGATGTTGACAGATTCAATAAAGACCTTGTAGCTACTGAGATAAACTAGGAACAAGAAATGACGCTTATTCCGAGGGTGTGGAGGACAAAAAACAACACTAAACCCCCCAAAATGAGACTGGTGATTACCGGAACATCTCAAGACGTCCAGAACCTTCCTTTAAATTAGGGGGTGGGTAGATTCCAATGCCAAGTGACTTAAGAGCCCATCTGGCGACTGATTGAACGAAAACGACATTGAGATATTCAATTCACGAGTATTTATATTCGTGAATCTTTAATGCGACCTTGAATCGAAGCTGGAAGGTAAATGACGATCATCGAGTGGAAGTTAAGTGGTAAATCGACGCATAAGTAATGGAGAAATTTGATCGATGATAACATCAAACAGTGATGGCATATGAGATCATCGAACATAACAACCTCAGAAAATAAAAAGGAAAAAATTCACCGACAAACATGAAATCTTTGCGAAAAAACAACAATACCTATCTCCATGAAATAATAAACATGATTTAAACCATACTGATGATTTTAGTATTATCTACTTTAATTCAAACATTTAAGAAACATGAATGCCTGAGTCACTTAATGCCGAAAACCTCTTTTAATTCGACCTACAGCTAATCCATCTAGACTACCGAGCAAAATAAGAGAACTATTTTCCTTTATTAAAATATTTGTAAAAATATGGGTAGGTAAATGAAATTTCTATGGTACATCAAGGCATGAATTTAATATATTTGGAGAAAATTTCCTATGATACAATCGTATATTCACGAACTTATACTAAATGAACTGACAAAAGAATTTGAAACGTGCAAAATAAGAGAACGATCATTCACAGAATTATTTAGCAATCAAATACCTCAGAAACAAAGCAAGATTTGACACCGGTGAAACTTATAACACTTCATATAAAGATGTCGATGCCTTTGTTTTCTAAATCCTCGGCGCAACGACGACCACAGGAACTCACCAGTTTCTTGTATGATTCTGGCGTTGTTTTGCACAATTCTTGTTCAATTTTCTTCCATAAATCCGTCAGAGTTGAAGGCTGCTGATCTTGAACTTTGTCTCTAATTATACGCCAGAGGTTCTCACAATTATGTTTAGGTCCGGGCTCTGATCAGGCGGCTTCATTACTTCGATATCTTTGTGTTCGAAATAATATTGTAATCGCTATGCAGTATGGCATGGCGCATTGGCCACTATAAATACGGCTGGCTGGTTTAAAGATGCCCAGGGTAAAAGCATAACATCATGTTGTAGGAGATTTAGGCACACATACTCATTTACCGTTCATATTATTCGCACTAGTGAACCAACTCCTTCAGACGAAAAAGTCCCCAGTGCCATAGTGCTGCTTTATGTATGATTGGGAGACTTTTTAACACATTTATGGTTAGTTCTGTCACCAGCAGCGCGTCTAATATCAGATCCAACTAAATTAAAAAAGAATTCGTCCCAATCTTCATCTGTCCAAACAACATGAGCTTCATCATATTCGAGTCTCGCCTTCTGGTTCTTCTTAGTGGTGAGTGGTTTGGTTGCTGGAGAAGGAGCTTTTAAACCAAATGCATTGAGGCGATGGGACGCTATGAAACGACTCACTTCTTAGAAAATATTAGTCTTAATTTTTCGAGAAATTCCTGCTGCAGTCTCGAAGGGAGCCTTATCGAAAAACGTCTAATAGCTTTGTCTTCGCGGGTGGTAGTTAAGGGGTCGACTGAGTTTAGCATGAGATTAATAGGATTTGTTTTCATCGTATACCTTCAGAACGCGCTAAATTACATTCTTGGACCTCCCTACCTCTCTTGAAATCACAGAAAGAGTCCTTGCCGTTGTTTTCAAGTGAACAATTCTCTGATGGAGCTCCTGAGTCACTTTATCGCGTTGTGGCATCTCTGCAGAGTGAGTACGACAAAAATGGCGGTTGTACCGTTTTTATCAACTAAGCAAAATGTTGCCAGATGATGTCAAGAAACTTTTAGAATGTTCATGAAATCGGACTCTTATTTATTTAGTATAATTTCTTGAATATATGATTGTCTCGTATGCAATAGTTATAAAATATATTAAATACATGCCTTTTAGCACCATGGATGTTTCATTTACGTTCTCATCATATTTTTGAAAATATTTTATTAGAGGAAAAGTTATCTCATATTTTGCTCGGTATGTACTTTCACCATTACCACCTGATAAAGGCAACTTTCCTCCTAGAGCTGCTAGGATCCGAAATAGACTTTATAACAAAAGGCAATTGGAACTCACGAGGAGGAAAAAGCAAATAAAGGCGAAGAAAAGGCAAACGGAGTCTTATTAAAGTGATAAGATATTAAAATGAAGGGAAAAAGTAAAAATAAGCTATGCAAACACAGGGCAAGAACTTAAAACTTGAGAGGCAGCATATATATATATATATATATATATATATATATATATATATATATATATATATATATATATATATATATATATATATATATATATATATATATATATATATATACACACTTCTGCTTGTTCCTATCTTGTATTTTAAACAAATTTAAAACTTGTAGTTTCGAAACGTTGTGTGAAACATTAAATAATGTTGCAAATGTTTCTGGTAGGCGGGGGATTTCTCCTCAAAATTAAAAGCAGCCTTCACGGCCGGCCAAACTCTGTACAAGTATATATATATATATATATATATATATATATATATATATATATATATATATATATATGAGATCAGTAACTGTGAGTTAGTGCTTAGATAAGTGTGGTGTATTGTATATTCCTTTTTTTAAGTGATATCCGCCTTTTAAACAAAATGAATGCAAATAAAGTTGTGAGAAAATGCGATTGCATTATTGAAAAATTATTAAAAAGGAAGTTCTGTGCGATGCCTTATAATGAAAAAGAAACTATTATTAAAACAGGTAGGCCTACGCCAACACTAGATGCCATCCAAAACAATGTTGCACTCGGAAATACAATATAGGCCAATATGATAGAACATCTTGACTACTGGTTGTGCATACTTACTGAAGCTATTTTGACATTTAAATAAAGTTTAGAGAAATAACATTTAAAAACTTAACATTAAAAAAAAGGTGAGTAGGTTACAATTTTATAGTTATTGCGGAGGAATGAATATAATGAGGACAAGCAGACGCTAGTTTGTTTATACAGCGTCAACCGTTACGTTCCACATGGGCCGAAACTTCCCCATCCCCTTTTTCCCGCTGCCCCAAGACCCTCTGAAGTCGCTCGCAAAGAAGGATTTCGATCAGCAGATTTCGTAATTTACGAGACGGGTGGTGTAGTTCGTTAATATAAACATAAGAGGGTGTGAGAGCCTTTAGAATAAAAATCTTGCTGGCTAAGGCTTCGTCAACAGAAAATATATGAACAGGCTCACTGTCCCCTCCGATTGTTTATGTCTATTTTAGCCAAATAGACGAAATCTCACCCTCCCTGTGCGTAAACTTGAAGGGGCGAAGTGTCACCGCGTTGAAAATTTATGGTCTAGGAGAGAGGCTTAACTGTGGGCTAGTGAAGGTTCGCATCTCCTAAATTCCCTCGTCTCCTCTCCTCCCAGGGGATAATCGACTTATATATAGTTCGATCTTGAAAAATTTAGAAAGAAGCCGTGTAGCGATCAAGAGAAGAAGACGAGTCCCTGAGTCAAACAGGGAATAAAGAACCAAGCGGGACTTAACCTCCCGAGGCTGTTCCTTTGGTCACATGCCTCCAACTAACCTCGGGAGAAGCATCCGCTGTTTTCCAGAAGCACCTTCCCACTCTCGCTTCACCTCAGCGAGGAACTCTCCAGTCCAACTCGCCTCAAATCAGCTCAGCCAGGAGGCTCACTTTCAAGGTCACCCAACTGTCGACACACTCTGAGTTAAAGGTAAAACGAATACAAAATTTATTCCTTTTTTGTTATTTCCCATTCCGTGCGAAAGTGTATTCGTAACAAAACTATTTCAATCTGGTAGTCGTAACCAGACTATTTCAATTTCAAATGACATAAGAACTAGCAATAAGTGAGCTTAAATCTCGTGTATTAGAAGTAATTTTTGAGTCAATCATCTCGTATTACTCATTTGCAGTGTTCATTTGTATAAGACCCTCTTGCTATAGAATTAGTCTATTTAAAGATTTAATATTTCATTCTTTTATGTAATTAAAAATATATATTGTCGGAATTGTGTAATTAGATCCTCGAACGCAGCAAATGGCAATAGATATATCATAATATGAAGCCTCCCTAGTTAAAGAATTAAATCAGTGCATCCTTAGAGAAAAGTGGAACCGATTTACTCATGTACGAATCAAACATGCATACGTACTCGGCCGTAAAGCACGACAGTTGCTTTTAATGAACAACAGATCTATTTCAATTAACATATTTATTTTTGTAAAACTTAATTTGCTTCTTCATCTTAAAAATCCACCGCATATATATATATATATATATATATATATATATATATATATATATATATATATATATATATATATATATATATATATATATATATATATGAGGAATTAAACCACATTCTCCGAAGACAATTTAATTCAGAACAGTTTTGGTGTATCTCACACCCTTTTTCAACTGACACTGGGCAGAAAATATAAGAGAAAAGCATAACACAAGATCCCCTCTTTTTCCTTCCAATCCCCTACTTGTGGCTAATCTGGGGGGGGGGGATAGGCCTAAACATATTGAAGGGCTGACATTTTACTATTTTATTTATTTGCGATCTTATTACAGGATTAAAAGAAAAGAATTCTTTGGGTTTTAAAAACTTCCCAAAATTTAGATACTTATATTTATTTATGAACTTCACCATTTTTTTTTTAGATATTATAAAATAAGTATTAGAAATAACTTTGATAAAAAAAACATAAGTCATAACCAAACTAAGAGGAAATTATTATTCAAATACTCAAAAATAAATATAAGTATCGAAATTTTGTGAATTTTTAAAACCCAAAGAATTACAAATGATGAAGTTCAGAAAATTTATTTTTATATATCTTTTTCTATAACTACGAGTATATTTTAGCAACGTGATATTTTGAAAGGAAGAAAATTTAGTTTAGAGCTCCTTTTTAGATTTTAAATTTTAATCTTAGTAGCGAAGCCATTGCCTGTATATATATATATATATATATATATATATATATATATATATATATATATATATATATATATATATATATGTATATATATGAGGAATTAAACCACATTCTCCGAAGACAATTTAATTCGGAAGAGTTTCGGTGTATCTCACACCCTGAGATACACCGAAACTGTTCTAAATTAAATTGTCTTCGGAGAATGTGGTTTAATTCCTCATCTTTTCTTGCGATATTGCATTAATTTTCATCATATATATATATATATATATATATATATATATATATATATATATATTTAAGAAAGTGCAAATAAATTTCTGCGGGTGGTAACAACCACAGGGCTTTCGCCTTATTTAACTTCTGCCTTTCCAGAACCTTTTGAAGCCAGGAAGAAAGATGCACAAACCCTGTATTGCAGACCATATAACAATATGGTACAAGAGAAGAGAAATTTGACGTAAATGAGCAATGGACAAAGAAACTTGTTTTTAAAGGCAAGAGAAAAGGACATTGGTACGTTCTGGGTGGGTTTGAGTCACGTTGCCTGGTGCTTAATGGTAGAGTATCTGACCGACGTTCTTTGTCTTCTCTTGGGCTTTAAAAACTCATGTTTCTTGGCTTATTGCTAATTTACGTTAAATTTCTCTTCTCTTTCAATATATATATATATATATATATATATATATATATATATATATATATATATATATATATATATAATCCAGATACATGTACCGTTTCCTTTACCTGTAATTATAGACCGACCAGGATCACTAATAATCATCGGCCGTGCCCTGGGCCCGGGTATGTACGACATGCGGGCTTATTCCACGTAGGTGATAAAAATTCCTTTATATGGCGACATGCGGCAGTCGGATTCTCGGCTCTCCCTGAAGCCCGCGTTGCAGTGTGGTACTACCATCTTGCGAGCTCTGGTGCAACTGACCATTATTTACATGACGATTACCGAAGCCGGCTAACTCTGGTGAGTTGCTCTCCTAATTTTCATAATTTTAACCATTTTTACTCATTTGTCTGCCACATTATCCGCATATTGCATACCTAGTACCTACTTCTTCAATCAGTATGACATATCTCTGATTTTATAGCCTTTAATTGAATTTATTATGACACCAACTCTACTCGTGAAGAATTAAACAATTTCATAAAGAATTCTGTTTTACTACCATATGCATTTGTAATCTTTCTGCTAAAGTTAGTAATTATTAAACTGAATTTTCTTCTGTAAATGTTGATATCGATATTTGAGCTTTGGAGAAGAGTACTAGCTTTCTGAAAGCGCGGAAGGCTTTGTTCCAAAGAACACACATAAATGCATTTTCAAGAAGGCATATTTTCTCTGCAAAAACTGTTACAACAAGTCGATAATCTCCTTTTACTTCTTCATTGTCTGCAATTTCATTTAATATAGCATAGACGTTAGAGTAATTTATGTGGTGTTTTCACTGATTCAGAATGGAAATGTCAACGTGTGGATAATAATGATTTTAAGGTTAGAATTGTACTATTTTCATTATGTGAGAATCCCTTTGTTATTAAATTTCAGCGCTTTGTGGATCCATCTTAATATGCATATAATTCCTGTTGACACTGCCAATCACAACTAGACTTAAAGAATGTGCTGCACATGGAATGCAACCTTCTAATGGATTTATTTTCTTAATTCTCGCTTGTAAACCAACATATTTCCCCGACATATTTGTAGCGTTATCATAATTTTGACCTCTGCAGTCATCAAGGAAAAGAGTCATTTCATCGAGAGTTATCAGAAATCTTGTTGAAGACTTTCATCTGAATGGCAGAGAATGGGAAGAAACTTAAAGAATCTCTCTACAGTACATCCACTCTTATTGATGTATCGTGCAATGATAGTCAGTCGATCTATTTTCGCTGACATCAGGTGTTGAGTTGACACAATAACATATCTTCACCCCTTTGTTCAATAAGTTCATTGCATATTCTTTAAGAAAGATAACTTGTCCCATTTCCTTTCTTACCATAACGAGAAATATATTTTGCAAGAAAAGGATCAAACTTTACAATCAATTCCAATGTAATTTCCGTTTCTAGAAAATCCAAATGCTACTTCATCTCCACTGAATGCTAGTCCACGTTGGGCTAAGATAATTGACTTCAATGCCCCATACAGTAATTTTTGGTAATAGTTTCTTTCTTCTTTCAGCTGATTACGAAGCTTACATCGATACATTCTTTATCTTTGTGTCTGCGATTTTTACAATAATTCGGACCCCTTACTAACTAGTAATCAATGTCAGAATCAGTGAGGAATTTTTTCCCAATGTCGAAGATCAGGAAACTTTGAACCGCGTTATGCATGAAGATATTCTGGTTCATCTAGTTTAGAAGTGTGAGGATCTGGTTCTTGTACTATGTCAGATATTTCATCAGTTTGCGAAGCAAAAAGAGCTTCTGAAAGCATTGGAGTGACTGGAGAACCAAGAGGTTGAGGACTTTTATCACTGGGAGTTTCAGGGATCAGAAGTTCAGCCTGTGAAGATCCAGGCTCTATGTTCATATATTGTGCAGTTTCACACCTAGTCCCATTGTTTGACAATTCAGTGTATGTATGAAGGAAACTAATAATCTTGGCAAGCTTTTCAATGATTTCCTTGTCCCTCTGCCTTTTCTTCCGTTTTTAGTCGCGTGGGACTCTACATCTCACTATGTAGGTGGGTCCCCTTTTTTGCTGTTCTGTATTTGTAATAACATAACTATTCGACCGATTCTAACGAAACTTAAAACCCTTATGTTGTTTTACATTCCCTACCAAATGCTATAAATGCCAAAGTCCTCCCAAGGTTAGCCCGGGAATAATTTGGTTTTGGCAATAACATCATAACTATTAGGACGATACACTGTTAAACTAGACTAGGCTATAATATGCTATACTCTGCTAGGCAAGCCTAGAATAGGCTATACTATGCTAAGCTATGCTAAGATATAATGTACAAAGGTAAGATATATTATGCTAATTTAGGCTGTAATGCTATGCTAGAATATCATGTAGTATGTTAGGGTACACAATAGTAAGCTGTGCTTGACTAGGGTATAATAGGATAGTATATGCTATACTTGTCTAGGATAGTTAGTCTTAGGCTAGTTTATACTATGATAAGCTATACTAGGCTAGACATGGCTATACTATGATATGCTATGGTAGGCTAAAGTATAATAGGCTAGGGAAGGTTATGCTCTGGTAGGTAATACTATGTTAGGCTACGATGGGCTAGCTAACCAAGGCTATAATAGGCTAAGCTATGCAAGATTATTCTAGTCTAGGGTATGGTATACTATACTAGTCTAGGATATACTAGGTTAGGCTATAATATGATACGCTTGGCTATATTATGTTAGGTGTGGTTATTGTAGGATAGGCTATACCAAGCTAGCCTAGAGAGTGCTAGACTAGGCTAGGATATCTATCATATGCAGGGATATTTTAGCTAGGCTATAGTAGCCTAGTCTATCTTGGCTATACTAGGCTAGGCTACTCTAGGCGACGCTAGGCTAGGCTAGACTATGGCATGCAATGCTAAGCCATACCTGGCTAGGCTAGAGTAAGCTAGGCTACGCTAGGCAATGGCATGCAATGCTAAGCCATACCTGGTTAGGCTAGGCTAGAGTAAGCTAGGCTACGCTAGGCAAAGCTACACTATGCTAGGCTACGCTAGACAAAGCTACACTAGGCTAGGCTACGCTAGGCTATACTTCAATGTGCTAGGTTAGACTAGGGTCTAGTAAGCTAAGCTAGGCTATACTAAGTTAAGGTAGGATAAAGTAGGCTATACTATGCTAGATTATACTAAGCTAGGCTAGGTTAGGCGCGGCACAGCTATGCTATTATATTTAGAGCTAGGCTATCCTATGTTTGACTAGGCTTGGCTACACTAGGCTAAAACAGGGTAGATTATACTATGCTATGCTTGGCTATGATATGCTATGCTTACTAGGTAAGTTTAGGCTAGGCTATACTATGCTATGCTAAAGTATGTGTCTATACTATGCTATACTATTCTGTGCTATGTTATGTTATACTATTTTATGTTATACTATGCTGTGCTATACTATGATATGCAATAATATTCTATAATATACTATGCTCTAATCTGCTATGGTATATTATACTATACTATGGAATACTGTGCTATGAATATTTGTCAGTTTTTTCAACGTCCTAATTACATAAATGAGGGGTGCTCAAAATTTGCAGCACCACTTATTAATTCTAAAGTTGTTTTTTATTTTAATCTAATTTTAGTTCTACTTGGTTAGTTACTTAAAAGTTTTGACTTATTTTTGTCATCTTGGGGAATTAAATGACTATTATTATATTAATAATTATATTTATTTCACTTTTTTTTCTTATTTCACCGTTTGAAACATATTCATCAGTGTGCTGAAGATTACGTAGCCTTCAGTACTACCATCCTACCAGTGGGACTTGACCTACAAATGCCATCTCAATTCCAAACTCGGGTTGACTTTCTGAAATGTGGATGTGAGAAACTACCCAGCAGCCAAACTTGCAAAGGATATTTACCCTAAAGAGCTTGAAAAGTGGGAACGAGGAAACAGTTCTTTTCTAGCCCCCGTTGTAAATTCAAGAGTCACAATCTTAAACAAATCCCAAAGAACTGGGAGCAGGCCAAAAACATATCCCTTGGGACATGAGAGCTACAGGACTAAGACATTTTCATTATAAAACTAGACAACCTGTTGATATCCTCAGGCGCAAGTGTAAAGTTGTTTATTGCTGTGAATTTGGCTGCGCAGGTTTCAAAAAAGAAACTCAAATTAATTTAACTCCCCTTCGGAGATGAAGATCTCTGTGAAGGAACTTGCTTTCATTAAAGGTCAGAGAGAAATGATTAATTCTTTTGGACCACATCAGGTTTACTCTCGAGATTAACTTGAGTAAAATAAACAAGTCAATAATTAAAAGCCACAAGAAGGTGAAGGAAGAAGAGTTGCTTACTATAAGTAGGCGAATGATTCAATGCCATCAAGTGAAATAACTCTCTCCTGAAGAAAATGAAGAACAAATCACTGATGCTCAAGATGGAAAGGATTGAGTTTATGAAGTGATATTAAAAATACCAACCATATTTTCAAATTCCATTAAAAAGCAACCCGGGAATTATTTTTTTTGGGGGGGAGGAGCAATAACATCATAACTATTCGGCTGATTCTAACGTAATTTGAAAAACTTATATTATTTTGCATTCTCTTTCAAATAATATAATTACCAAAGTCCTCCCAAGGTTAGCCCGGGATTTTTTTGGGGGGGAGGGGGCGGCAATAACATCATAACTATTCGGCCGATTCTAACAAAATTTGAAACCCTGAAGGTGTTTACATTCTATTCGAATGATATAATTTCTAAGGTATTCCCAAGGTTACTCCTAGAATTATTATAATTTGGAAGGTCGTAAGGTAATAAATCAGAATAAGTGAGGCCACGCGACTTTTTGGTCAGCAGACCTTGTTGAGCTCCACTCTTGTGTCTCTTTATGATGAACTAACTAGGCACTGTCAAAGTGCCCAGACTAACCTGCAATTAAAAATGCAAACAATACAACCCCATTTATACCCATTTCATTTCATTTAAAAACTAAATAATTGTGTGAAACTTTGTCAAATGCTTTACTGAAATCTAGATCTACCACATCAACACTATTCCTTATATCTAACTCATTGGTCACATAATTTAAATATTCTAAAAGGTTTGATAAACATGATCTACCTACGTTGAATCCATGCAGAGAATCTGAAATTAAATTGTTTTTTTCTAGGTAAAGGACTATCTCTTGTTTAATGATTCTTAACATTCGGACTGAATTTTATATAAAGTACTTTTAAAAATCTCCCACATTTCGTAACAACCTTTAGCATTAAATAAGTTATTCCAGTTTATATCATTAATCATATCTCTAAATTTGACATGGTTACCTCTATTTAGATCATTTTTGTTCTAAATTACAATCTGCAACTTTTTTTAAAGTCAATATAGAATCTTATAATATTAGGATCACTATTGTCTAAGGTTTCTCCTATATTTAAACGATGAATATTCATTGAAATATTAGTTAGGACTAGGTCTTGCAGCAGATAAGACACGCGTGGGACGTTCCGCCACGTCTTACTGCACGCCAACACTGGAGGGGCTCCGAGCTTTGTGTAATGTGTACACTTATATTATGTGTATTTATATATTATTATATCATATTATTATTGTATTAGATTATGTATAAATGTACGCTATTGCACAATAAACCTATACAAACAACATAATATATTGTCCCCTTTGTTAGGTAAATTAACTAATTGTTCAAGAAAGTTGTCATTAATGCATTTAATATTATCTTCGTTTAGTGCTGTAGAACTACAATTTATATCTGGCATATTAAAGTACCCAAGAATAAGAACTTGGCTTTTATCTCTCATAAATGCTTTCTCAATTTCAAGACTATCAACAATATTGGTGTATGGTGGTCTCGTAAAATAGCCTGACTTTAGTTTGACGTTATTCTTGAATTTAAAATTTAACCATATAGATTCTACATTAATGGGATTTACTTTAATATATCTACCTAAATTAGCTACTATAATATTTTTGCTGTAAATAAATATACCTCCTCCCTTTTATTTTTTCCTAACATAATTGAATAAATTATATCCATTAATTTCAAACTCCTTGATATCATCCTTATTAAACTGACTCACCCAAGTCTCAGTAATACAAACGATATCTAAACTCTCCGCAGTTATATAAGATAGAGAGTTCTATTTTTTCTAATACTTTTGCTATTTGTTTAAAATACTTTAATATCTAACTCTGTTCCTTAAATAGTGTAAGTGCAGTCTGGATAGTCTGGGACAACACTTAATAGCGTGACTTTTAATTAGTCTCTGTAAATTAAATGTTAAAGAAACCGAGACACCCCCAGCCTAGTCTACCCTAACTAACCTAAGCCAATTCAGCTTAACCTAATCTAACCAACTTAACCTAACGCTAACCTAGTTAAGTTAGGTTAGGTTGGTACTTGGGTTAGGTTAGACGTTAGCCTAGTTAGGTTAGGTTGGGGTGATCTAGTTTAGGTTTCCTCACTTTCCTGGGCTATAAGTAATAAAACGTTTCACTGGGACAAAAACAATAAATATATACAAAATAAACAACGCTGCAATACTTATGAAGTCATGAAGTGTTACCCATTAATAAGTGGCTAATAACAATAATTTCATAAACAAATATTCATTTGGGAATCTTCAAAAGTACAAATATTTGAAAACTTCTTACATACAAACTCCAGCTCTTGACTGGAACAAAATAAATATTTCTTCTTGCTGTGGTGACTACAGCACGGGGTCCCGTCAGTCTTACATCGGGATCGGCTTTCCCAAGGAGAAAGGCATGCAATGATATATTACAGTTTAGAGCCATAGTAATAGAGTTATAGTAGAATTTTAGGGTGAAGTTACAATTCCATCACCATTTAAAAACATTATAAATGTAGTAATCTTAAGGCTACAGGCATTTCAATAATGTGAGGGCCCATTATGGGTCGGGTCTAGCAGGTTTTGTCGGCCCCTCAGTGGTTGGGGCCCTACACCATGGCGTAATTTACATATAGGTAAGTCCGGCCCTGTGCAACATGTAATATTTTCAATACTGAAGTAAGGAGAGGATCTGCTGGAGCTAGTAGTAAATCTTTTTGTACAAAATCACTGTGGAGACATTTGAAGGCGAAGCATAAAAATGAACATCCTCTTGCAGAAGGAAAGCAAGAAAGAAGAAATGCAAAAGAAAGAAAAGAAAAATAAATGCAAGAAGATAGAACTCAAGTTTATGTTCTGCAAGAAAAAGCCTCTACATCAAAACAGTTTACTATTGTGGAGAAGTTGGATATTGGAAAGAAATGGGGTTCAAAACACCCTAAATAGATTGAAGGTGAAAATCTTCTCACTTATTAGCTCTGTAATGGATTGAAGGCCTATGGAACTAGAGAATGAACACTTCCAAAAATTTGTTAGCCACCTTTCAAAAAAGTTCAAAGATCCATCTGAAAACATAATAAGGACTAAACTTGTGCCAGACTTAAATGAAAAAGTCCAACATGCTGTCACCTCCAGTGAAAATGTAACTTACAGCATTACAACTCTCATTTGGTCATCTCTAAGCAAGGACTTATCCATGTACATAACTCCTCACTGGATTACAAGAGGAAACTTGCAGTACCTAAATGCATTCGTTATAATGCAGCTCATACGGCATCAAACCTCGCTTCATCTCTGAAGAATATAAACACTGACTGGAGATTAAGTAACGTGCATGTTATTCTGACAGCCAATACCACTAACATAGTTCTCGCTATAAAAAATGCAGGATACTAAAGCATAGAATGCTTCTGCCACATCCTACACTTAGTCGTCGATCATTCAGTGCTTGAACATAGTAGAATTAAGCTGATGATTAACAGGTAATATGTATATGTTTATGCAATAAACTGGCAGAACTGCATATAAAGCTATTGCAAATTTGAATTATAATGGTTGTCTGTTGATTTTGAACAATTTTACCGAACATTTTATATAACGTCAACTAATAGTAGTAATGTTGTAAATCTACTGAAGTTGATTTGTCTTTGTTCTTAAACCAGGGTGAGAAATCGGTAAACCTGAAGATCGGCGGCGCGCCCGAAAAAGTGTATTTTTTTCAGCTGAAACGATACTAAGTTGCGTTTCTGTTTCGTTCACCCGCGTATGAATGTTCATGCGCGTTTGGTTAAATATAAACGTTAAAAAAAACGTTAGAGCATTATTCTATAAACAATTATGATTATATACTGGGGGGCTGCGCCCTCCAGACCCCCCCAATTGATTGAAACTCAGGATCATCATAGGGGGGTCCTCCACGGTGATATCTCCCCGACATGTAGTCCCCTTGAATTTACTCAAAAAAGGTGAAACTTATTGGAACAGGGACGAAATATTTTGCGTCCCATCGGTCACGCCGCCGATCTTCAGGTTTACCGAGAAATCTTGTAAAGAAACAAAACCAAAGGCAAAATAAAATAGGAAGCAAAAAGCAATAATTGGGAGGAAGCACGCTCTGGCGTCGGGCGGAGGCCCCCTTCCCCTTCTCCTGGCGCGGAAATTGCAACCAACACCAAAGAGAGGTAAATAAAATCGAGGAGGCCATCTTCCTCCAAGAAGTCAAATAGTCCACAAGTATGTCTGCATGAACTCGTCCCGAGTACGAGGGACAAGCGTTAGTGAACCCACTCATCCCGGTCCGGGGACACGAACTGCGCCAAATTTCTTTCCGTCCATAAAATATGGAATTCCTACGTGTTAACCAACCCTCTCTTCTTCCAGCCTTGAATTGGAGTTGCCTTTCAGCCATCTATAATTGATGGTTTCCTGATGTATGTCCATCCAGCGGGGCTGCTTAGAAGTCCAATTTCTTTATTTAAATGATATTTGGTTATTTGTCGACAAAGCCTAGTTGATACTTTTTTATTATTGTATCTGATGTTCCTATAAATTATGTTAGGTCAGGTGTTAGGATGTATAAGGAGCCTTGCACCACTGTCGTTTCCACCTACATAAGTAAAATATGTGACCATTTTTCCAATGTTTCATTTCCCTTCTTGACTTAGAAGCTTTTTTTTATAGGAGGGAGAGATGCATCTTCGAAACAGGCACATCTCCTCCTCCAAGGAGTCCAAGTGGACCCAGATGGGCAAAGAGCGTCGGAAGTAGATGAAGGTAGAGGAGTAAATAAATTGGAAAGGAGAAAGAGTAAGAGAATTGAAGTTGGTCCTTTTTGACCATCTTATAGCATATAAATTTGATAGAATGTCCCATTTTTTCCTCTTAATGGAACTCAGTGTCATAAAATATGTCCGAATGTTGTACACAGAGTGGTCAATCTTTGGCAGCCCGCTAAATAACCCTGTGGATTTTTTAAGCCATCTGATGGCGAATTTCTCTATCACTCCCAGGGATGTAGCTCGTTGACGAGCTCTATTGGAATCTGTTTCGTAACAAATCCATTAAACAGTTTAAATTTAAATACTTTTCATATTTCTCGTTTGTCAAAATAAGACTAGAATCTAAATTAGCCATTGTGTGCTCGAATTTGATAATCCGTAACGATGTTTTTTAAGGAATAGCCAAAATTAAGATACTTAATATTGGGACTATCGGTGATAATATTGATGGCATAACAACAAGTCATCTTTCTTATTTTTAGGCAATTTTGTGCATTTTCTTCCGGTCAGCGATTTATTTGTTAAATTCTTCCATTAGCTGGTCTATTATCTGGTATTTGGGAGTAAGGGGCAATTTATATTATTGGAAGCTTGACAAAGCTCTTTATTGTTTCTACGATATCTTAAAGTTTGGTATGTCCACGTATCGAGTGGGCTATTTATCTTTAAAACTAAATTACTCATTGTAATTTGTTATGTGAGGTTTTAATTCTATAGGTCACAATTGGGGTCAAGGCATTTAATTTCAAGATGGAGCTGGCCTATCTAAATGCTTGATAATTTAAATTCTGCGTTGGATTTCTTTTTCATCTGTGAGACACTGCAGATAAGTATTTTTCTATTATTTCAAATTGACATAAGAAAAAGATTTTCAGATGGATGACACATACTATATAGGAATCGCTTATCAGACAAACAGGGTTTAAAATTAGCAGGCCAACATAACTCTTTTTAATAACAGGAGTTCTAATTTCGGCCTTTTGAAGAATAGGGGCTCCAGTTTGGGGCCATTGAAGATTATAAAAATATAATGTAAAATAAATGACAAACATTAGTACTTCATTTAATGTTTTATTAACTAAATGGTATTCAAAATTAGACAAAAAAAAATACTTTAGTAAATACTTTATTACATAAATCAACCTCAAAATTTGCACGAATACCGTTTCGAAACTTCAGCACAAAAATAATCAAATAAATTCCCGTAAATAAGAGTAAGAATTATTTTTTTGCATCTATGCATTTTTTTTTATTTATCTTCATGTTTTTTTCCAACGGGATTCTACATGCTGAGTTTGAACGCCTATTCTATTATCAACAAAATTTAACGAATGATTTGCAGTTTTATGCATGTATGTAGGTATCCTAAAATTAGTAATTTCTTTGGTAAGCCTACCATTCGTCTGGGTCTGAGTGCACAGTCGAACCTTACTTAAATACCTTTCTCTTTTTTGTCAAAAAACTACTAGCATCGCGTTGTTGAACTCTTTTCATTTGCCTGTGATTGATCTCGTCGAGGTATCTCATATTCCGAAATAACAAATTTGGGAATGTTTGGGTTTGTGATGTTTAGGTTTCTGCGAAAAGCATGACGTTACTTGTACCGTAATACCAGACCAACCTAGTTGAATTGGGTTATTTTCAAAATGCTTAGTACAAACCACACGAAAGAAGCTATATAAATCGACCATAGATTATAGTGAGAGATGTAATAATGTAATTTCTTCACCAATTTCATCGCACCAATAGAAAATAGCTTCAACCCATTTTTGAAGGGTGATTTTTAGAATTAAAGTAGAATAATTTTTTTTTTTTTAAATTGAGATTTAATGTTTGTAGTTTTCATAAGCCTTATTTTGGCACTTCCAAATATTTTCATCAAACTTTGAAGCACATTTCGTCCAGTTCATCATAATATTACAACCTGAACATTTTACTTCGCGCGTAATAAGTTCTTTATTTTCATCCCTGTAATCACTGGAAGAGTGTCTTCGATTAGTAACGGTTTGATTTGACTTTCAAATATGCTTCGATCCATGCTTCCTTTAAGGGCTGCTCACTATTGAATACTTTATAATAAAGAGGTCAAATTAAACCCTCCCCACGGGTTATTCACTATTAACGGCGCTACTTTGAGTATGTGCGAGAGTGTTCTTTTTCGTTATGGAAATACCCATAAATAGAGCAGTGACTCTAGCAGCAAAGTCTTCCTTTCGAACGGTGAATAATCAAGAACATTATGTGGATCCAGAACAAGAGCAAACATTCAGCCTAGTAAACGATCAGGGTTGGATGCCAAAACAACAATCTTCAGGAAAATGAGATGCGTTACTAGTGAACTTTTCCAGTCACTCCTTGATTACTTTTGCTAGAAAGTACTGAGAAATGATGCAGCAGATTTGTTTCTTACAGTTCTAAATGATATACGAAGCGTGTATCCTTAATTAAAAGATTTAAGTTATATTATTTGTATCCGTTATGATAGTACACTGAAGTGTAAAAAGGCCTGGTAGACCGCACGCTAAAGTTGCAGCCTATTAACTACCTTTTTAACAATAGGGGTCCCATTTTTATACTTTTGAAGAATAGCAGTCCCCGACCGATCGAGGATCGCTATTCTTCAAAACATCAGAAATTAGTGTTGGAGTGACGAGAGGAAATTTCTTAAAAGGAAATAAGCAACACAGTGGCAACGCCCATGAGTCATTTGAGGGGTCGCTGCACCAAATCCACTCCTTTTTGTCGTCATTCGAAGAGTGCAATTATGCAATTAAGAGTTTGCACAAGTTATTTTCACTCTTTCCGCCATTATGCTTGTATTCCCATCTTTAAACCCATGCAGTTTTAGATCTCCCATTCATTAATATCTAAATTATTTTGCCTGCCTTCCTTCAAAATGCATTTGGCGTCTTCATTAATCATCTTTATTAGAAGACTGTATTCAAACCTATTTTCTATTTATTTTAAATTTGTGCAACTTTCATAGAAAAAAAAGAGGCAAGCCACGAATCAAAACTAAAGAAACCTTTTCTGCACACTATAGATATCAAGAACGAAATGAAAAAGAGTCGTTAACAAAAAGAGGTAGGTAGGTAGCTTGATTGCCAGGTTAATTTTATTCAGTCTGATATTAAGGACTAAAACAACAACAAAAAAACATAAACAACGGAAGAAGTATGGGAAAAAGACTTGAAATATAATCATTAATGAATCAATTTCACAGAGATACTGCTAACATGAGTTACTCACAAATTATATATATAATACATGTAATTGATTAATTCCTTGGGAATCTGATATGTAGTAGGAATATGAAGACCCAGGTGATTACACTAATCATTTATTGGCCGGACGTTTCGGACCTTCACTAGGACCATCTTCAGCGACTGTGTCGACTAATGAGAAGGGTAAGGAATATTAACAATGACAGTTAAAAGAATGGATTAAATAATGACTAAAAAACGGATGAAGACAAGTTAAAATAATAAAATTTACAATTATTGAGATTAAAGTAAAAATACAAATAAAAATATATATAATTAATTAATAGTATCCAGTGGAATTTTTTTTTAAATAATAGAAAGAAGTGAAATTATAACATAGACTGACTTGAATATCAAATATTAAAGGTAACTGGAGTAAAAAATAAAACAACCTATAATATTAAATTATAAAAAACAACAAAAAACCCGAAAACAAATTAGAATGAATTAAACAGAGGGACTAACTTTTATCGTGCGAGTTGAGAACTTAACTAACTAAAGATATAAAAACTACGAACGAGATTTGTTCGGTTGGTCGGTTGGCTAGTTAATCTATTGAAGTGTTGGTTCGTTATATAGTGAATAGTTTAATTGAGGAGGAGTAATTATTTAGGTTTGGATTTATTTTATTGATGTACAGTGACTCTAAGTTTTTCAAATCGAGAGAAGTTAAGGCTGAAGATAATAGGGTAAATGAATCAGAATTAAGAGGACGATGGTGATGCTAAGAGTGTTGCCTGATGGAAGAGGCTTCAGGTTTAGAAATGGGAATACCAGTCCTAGGAGACAAACCTAAGTGCTTTGCGATCCTGCATTTGAGTTGTAAGCCAATTTGGCCTACATACTCGTAACGACTCTGGCAGGTCGTATATGTATAATTGTAAATTATACAGGATCGCAAGCCCAAAGGGATTGGGTCCTTATGGAGAAAAAAGGAATTTAACGATACAGGGTTTGAATTTATGCAAATGAATTGACATTAAGGGAAATGATTGTTGATGGTAGAGAGAAGGAGTTTGCTAAACTCGTATGTCAAATACTCGAGATAAGGAAGTCTAATGAAAACCTTCTGTTTAGAAACAGTAGTAAGAAAGAGTCGAGGATAATATATTTTGGAGAGAAATTTGGATACTATTTGGTCGAAGATGAAATCGGGGTAATATTAACTTTGAAGAAATCCCATAAATAGTCAGTTCTTCATGAAAGGATATCCAGTTAGAGCATATATAGTAGGCTCTAAAAATTCACTTTCAATACTGATTTAAGGGACAAGAGGTTAGCATCTCGCAAAACATAAGTTCGAGAAAGTAGCCCCACCCGCTGCAGTGAGTAATCAAGGTCACCAAGACCTCCACCAAGTTTGCCCCACCTTTCTCTTGAGTTTCAAAGTAACATAATCACTGATTATCCTCAATCTCCCATTATAACCATTCCCTAACCACGGTTATTAAATCAGTATTCGGAGCTTAAGTCCGTCTTATTTATGTACCCATATATATATATATATATATATATATATATATATATATATATATATATATATATATATATATATATATATATATATCCATATTTAATGTTGTGCCTTTTATTTAGTGTGTATTAAAAATCTATTTTTATCATTGTGTTTGTTATATTCCTTGGTCCCGCAGCTGACGCTATCTAAGCAAATCGCACTCTTAGAACAATAACAGTTGTTGCCTTGCTTGGCCTACCTTAGAGCCTGTGTGCGCATATTCCTGTACACTTGGCATACTTCGAAATAAAGATATTTGGCGTCAGGCTTTCGGTCTTCCCCACCTGATTTTGAAGCACTAAGTTCAATTGATAGCAGCTGCATTACCAAGAATATCAATACAACAATATATTAGGACAATTTTCTTTTGATCAACGAGTAACAACCAATTTTTAAGCCCATTCTTGTGTGGGGTGTCCACAGTTTATCTAGTACCTCAAAAGAGGATACTAGCTAAGCGGTAATACTAAGCGTCTTTTGGGGGTAGGTCGTGAGACAGATTCTCCCGTTATCTATTTATTTATTTTTGTGTGAGTTTGCCCGATTTTTACTAGGAATTTTTATAATTTTTGTCGTTATTAAAATTTATATTTGTTTTGGGGTAAAGCTTCAATAGCTCTGGCAGCTTTTTCATGCGCAAAGGCAGGAAGTAGCATATCCGGGATGTCTTCATTCGATCGCTTTCTTAAACAAGGGCAGATCCTAGGCTTATCTGGGAAATATTTAATCGCTTACGTCCAGGAAGAGGAATGTAATGAACGTGCGTAAAGAAAAGCACAGAGAGAAGAAGAAGAAGAAGAAAGAAAAACACAGAGAGAAGAAGAAGCAAGAAAAGCACAGAGAGAAACAGAAATCGAAGAAAGAAAAGCACAGAGAGAAGAGAATGAAAGAATTTGGCAGGCAAGAGAGAGAGATAAGTCGTGACCAAGTCGAGATAAGCTCCGTAGGATTTCGAAATGAACGGGCTCAAGTGCCCTCACTAAAATTCCCCGCATACAAAGATGGAGAAGATTTTTTCTCTTATTTAACGCACTTCAAGAAGATCTTCGAAGTCAACAATTGGGACTTAAAATCAGATGGGTCGCCCGGTTACTTTCACTCTTGAATTCTCGTCTTCTTGACATATTCATTTCGCTCCCTTCCAAGGCCACCCTTGATTATTCACCCCTAAAGGCTGAACTTCTTTCTGTCATTAACATGATACAAAAAATTTATAGAGTTAGGTTCCGCTCCGCGCGAATACAGCCGGGCCAAACCTACAGGCAATTTTGATTCACGCTTCGGCGTAATTTCCAACTCTGGCTGGATTCCGTCCAAGTATCAAATGATTATGAGTCGCTAGTTGACTTCATTCTAAGAGATCGACTGATGTCGACCCTTCCCCGTGAACTAAGGGCCTTCATAGCGGACACAAGAGCGTCCACTTTCAAGGATTGTGTGGAAGAAGCCGACCTTCACGCTTCTAGTCACGACCTTTACCCCATGGAGGTCAAGAAAAACCATCCCCCCTCCCTGAAACACAAGTTTGGGTTTAACCGAAGCCCATCCAAGGGCAACAACGGCTTCGTAAAAATGCAGGCGCCGAGTAAGTACAAGCCTTACTCGCCGCGAGAGAAAAAGGTCGTGAAGCCCCCGTTACTCCTCTGCACGCCTAGTAACTACCCCCGTAAACCAAGTGTATGCTTTACGGGTGGCACCCCTGGGCACTTAAGTTATAATTGCCCCCCAAATTCTCAACTGAGGACCTCGTCGAGTCACCAGGTCCACCAAATCTCTGCTGTCCTCTCGTATAATCCGCCCGCCGCATCGCCAGCGACCTCTGCTCCCTATCCCCCGGATCAACAGGTAAATTTTAGGTTCAACGAGAGTTCCCCCGGTGGGCTACAGTTTGAAAATGGCGCAGTAAATGGTTGCAGAGTGTCAACCTTCGTTAGAGATAGAGGTTCCACCTGTATAATAGTTTCCGACAAACTACTACCTCCCGTAAGTCCCCATCATAACAGGGGGAATGTTACTAGTGATGTTCCTCAGGGGTCAGTGTTAATTAAGGCCGTTGTTGTTCTTGATTTATATTAATGATCTCGACATAGGTAAAATAGCGCCGTAAGTAAGTTTGCTGATGACACTAAGTCGACTAGGATTATACTCGTAAGGTCTGACTCCGATGCTGAGGTATTGCAAGACGAATTAACTAAACAATTCCAATGGGCGGAAAATGAAAATTGGAATTTAACATAAGCAAATGTAATGTAGTGTGCTTAGTATAGGTAGGTGTAATCCACGAAATAATTATAAGCTGAATGTGAGAGTTTTATTAAAGTCAGAATGAGAAAGAAACTTAGGTGTCCTGGCAAGTTCTGACCTCTGGCCTAGAAAGGAGTGCCTAATTGTTAGGAATAAAGCTAATAGAGTATTGGGATTTATGGGGAGGAGTGTAATTAATAGGAGTACTGATGTCATTTTGAAATTGTACCTGGTATTAGTTATGACTCATTTTCACTATGGGGGGCAATTTTGGTCACTATATTATAAGATAGATATTAGTTCGCTCGAAATTGTGCAAAGAAGGCTGAATATAATGATTCCTAGGCTGAGGACCTTACCCTATAGTGGAAGGATTAGGAGACTAAATCTAGATACGTTAGAAAGAAGAATTGTTCGAGGAGATTTCTGAGGTCTTCAATTGGGTAAAATGTTAAAATAGGGGAGATATAAGTAATCTTCGTATTTTTAGTCAACATGGTAGTATACGTAACAATGGTTCTAAGCTGGACGGGTTTAGGAAAGAGATTGGTTGAAATTGGTTTACAAATCGAGTGGTAGATGAATGGAATAAGCTCACTAGTCATGCAATATAAGCGTCGTCCCTGGGGAGTTTTAATATTAGACTGGATTTATGGGAGAGGAAGCTATGTGGAACTGAACTTGGTGATGGGGACAGGAGCTTTCTCGTATCGGCTATTGATTATCCTTTTGCAGACTCTTTCCTATTATAAAAGTAAAGAAGTTTTCCTGTTAGCTTATCTGCATATTGGTCAATCTGGATACAGAGCACATAGGTTAAGCCAAAGTTGGAATATTGTATTCAAGTATGGTCTCCAAATGACAGACAAGATATTAACGTTATGGAGAAAATACAGAGAAGAGCAACAAAAATTATCCTTTCCTTGAAGCACCTTGAGGGCATTGAACATGTTTCCATTTGAAAGTAGGTTCTTAAGGGGTGATTTGATCAACTTTCTTAAATACATATTGGGTTTGATAAATCAGAAAAAGGGAAGTTTTTGAAGCTGGAAACTTATGATAAGACAAGGAGTAAGTGTCTGAAAATGAAAAAAATCGAGATGTAGGCTAGACTTTGGGAAATATTATTTCAGTAATAAAGTCGTAGTTTCTTGGAATGCATTGCTCGGGGATAATGTATATACGAGGGGCGGTCGATAAGTTTTGCAATTCGGATATAAGGAAACGAGATATGAGGAAAAGTGTTTTATTATTTTTCAACATAACTACTCTCGACTTCAATGCACTTGCGCCACTTGTCCCTGAGGCTTCGAATTCCTGACAACCAGCCAAACCGGCGTCCACGCAGTGCAGCCTTGAGCTGGCGGAATAAAAAGTAGTCGCTTGGGGCGAGATCTGGACTGTAGGGGGGATGGTTGAACTCCTAGTATCCGCACTCGCGCAG
This sequence comes from Ceratothoa steindachneri, assembly GCA_963969495.1. Lineage (NCBI taxonomy): Eukaryota > Metazoa > Arthropoda > Malacostraca > Isopoda > Cymothoidae > Ceratothoa > Ceratothoa steindachneri. Next base: position 133,793,265 of record OZ018330.1, read on the forward strand.
GGCAGCTTGTGCAACTCTGGCCTTGTGGACAGGGGCATTGTCGTGGAGGAGCAGGAAACCGCGTGTCAACTTGCCGCGCCGCTTCTGACGGATGCACTTCTTCAACCCAGCCAGTTCATCGGCGGAATATTGGCCTGTGATGGTCCTTCCACAAGGCGCATAGTCCACCATCAACACTCCCTCAGAATCTCAGAAGATGGTGGCCACGATCTTCCCGGCTGAGGGTTAGGTACGGAACTTGATAGGGGTCGGAGAGCCCTTGTGCTTCCAGGCCATGCTTTCGAGCTTGGTTTCGGGATCCCAGTGATGGACCCACGTTTCATCACCGGTCACTATGCGTGACTCGAATCCCGCCGGGTCTTGGTTGTACAGGAGCAGCAGCTCCTCCAAACTTTGACGAGGTTGAAGTCGATCATGGGCGTGAGGTTTCGTGAGGTTTCTAGGGACCCAACGGGCAGATACCTTGGTCATGGCCAAATATTCGTGAATGATATTGGTAACACTTCCATGTGATATTCCAAGTTCTCGCTCGATTTCTTCGACCTTCACCCGTCGATTTTTGAGGATCATCCTCTCCACACGGGCCACATTATCCTCGTTGGTCACGTCTGACGGGCCTCCTGGACGGGGGTCATCTTCAAGGGACTCACGACCATGGCGGAACTCCCTATTCCAGCGAGCAATGGTTGCATAGGAAGGGGCGGTGTTGGTGTACACTGCAGCCATGCGTTCATGGATCTCTTTTGCATTCTTGCCTTCATTGGTCAAAAATTTGATCACTGCGGGGTGCTCAACCTTCTCCATTGTTGAAAAATTTGTGACTGACGATCTGCGGTCAGCTACTGCTTCTTAAATAGACGAGGCAGGAGAGTGCGGCTGCAGGTCCTTACTTGTCATAACTTGTCCTAACACCCTCACAAACAGCTATTTCCCTTACTCTGTTTTGCCCTACTTATTCGCAAAACTTATTGACCGCCCCTCGTAACTCTAGTTTGACATCATTCAAAGGAAAACTTTATGGGGGAGGAGCATATGTGAAAAGCCCAACTTGTCAGGCTTACATGTATGTTTCATTAGTGCTTTTTTTCGTAAATTTTCTGCTCAATATGACGAGCCTACTAGCTGCTGATGCAATCCAATGGATGCAGATTGTATCATGAGGGAGGCTTGAAAGGTTTTTGGATTCTCTGACTGGGATAACCTCTAATAGTTTTTTCATCCTTTAATTTGATCTTATTTTTCCGTATTTATCGCTTCTTTCGTTATTCCAGGACGGAACGCCAGGAATGAGTGATTAAGTAAAGCGAAAAAAATAAGGAGGTGTAAACGATCTTTGGCAGTAAATCTCAACTTTCAAACGCGCTGTTTTTACCAAAGTTTCACCAAGAGTCAACGACAGTCCCTCCAATTTTAGGGGTTCGAGGAGCTGCATTCTTGTGAAGCCATCCCCCCCCCTCCCCGCCCGCGCCTGACGTTCCCTGGTACCTATTCGCTAACACCCGCTTATTTCGAGAACGTTACAGAGCCAACTCAATGGAGCGGAGTGTGAGGTCAGAATCACTCGCTGGCTGAGGCTGCTTGCAGATAGGACGATCTGGATACAGGATTTGAATGAACTAAGTAAATAGAGAATCAAGACCAGATGGATACGAGATAACTTGCTCATTCTCAACGTTCGTTAATTTCCTTTAGGATTTTATTTTATCCCATCTTCGCCTTAATAAAGAAGATGCTTTACTTATCACCAATGATATTTTTTCAAGCATGACTTATAAATTAGCGCTTATAAACTCGAGAATATATATATATATATATATATATATATATATATATATATATATATATATATATATATATATATATATATATATATATATATATATATATATATATATATATATATATATATATATATATATATATATAATTGGTAGCATACGAGATTATTTGCTTAAAGAACTAATAGTTTAGACACGCCTTATATATTTTCGTCAAAAAGTTCTGATTTTGGGTTCAGAAACGTAATTTGAAAAAGTGTCACACTGGAACTTGTTATTTAAGGCACTAGATTCAATCATATATATTTTTTTGCCCTTTTAACAAGTTTCTGTTAAAATGAGTTAAAATGTATTAGCATTATTATTTATGGGGTTTAGTAGTGGAAAAAAGCCCTATATATAATCACTTCCCCCCTGCCACCCCACCTCCACATTGTATTAATAAACTTTAATGAAGGGTTGATTTGAACCGCTCGTAAACCAATGCGTAACCATAAATCAGCATAAGAGAAGCTACCTTAAATTAAGCGAAATCCAAAACTTCTGACACACACACACACACACACACACTTTCTTAAGAGCTGAGCTGCAGGGGAGATACAATTTTTTGCATCATCGCGAATTCGTTTTTGCTCTTCGAGTACGTGGAATAGGGCAAATATTTTTAGGGGGAAGAGCATTAAATAAGCGAGACAAATTTCCGACTAATTTAATCCGTTGGAATAGTTTATTTTATACAACTAATCTAACCTAACTTCGACATTTCGAAATTAAACCGAGAAAAAATCACTGATATGAAACTGCGACTGTTAGAATATTCGAACCACATGACTAAATCTCGACATTTTTAAATTACAAATCCACTCAGAACAATTAACGGATGCAGAAAATAACCTGTGATTTAAGAGCAATTATGATGGCTTCGGACGACCTCCACAAACGTGGCAAATCAATGCTTCAAAATGAAATTCATATGAATCACAATTTTCCAGAGCGTTAAAATAATCAATTTAAGAAATCGCTTAAGCCAGAAAAGTGCAATAAAAAAGAAAAGAAAGAAAGAAAGAAAAAGATGTGTGTCATCATAAATAAGAACTCGCTAATCTATCTTTAATTCAAGAAGGCACATAAATTTGGTCACAAATAAAAATATATTGACGATGCACCGTGCTACCTAGAGTGGGTTTGAATACTTTTCAGAAACGGGTAGGATGACTTCGAAGGTTCCAATGACATTGCATCAGGATTTATAAAATAAATCGTGAACCAACGAAGGAATAGCTACCCGAAAGGGTTTAAAGAGGCTTATATATGAAAGGTGAATTTGGGAGTGATGAAAATGCGCCTAAAATACATAGAAAGGCACGATAGAATACCGAGATGACGCGGTACACGGTAGGTCCATCCCTGGGCTTTACAGCAGTAACCCTAAGTACTGGGGCGAGGGGCCCAGTGAACACAGGAGCGTAAACTTATAAGAAGGACGAGCTAGTGACAACCACTGAACATAGATGAATTACTTTCATAACGTTCTTATACCTCATCCCGCAGGTGTTTGTTTGGAATCCACGTGCAAAAGTGGCAAACACCATTTACGGTCCATATGTTGTGCTACACCACCCCATCTAATCCCTAGTGCTCTCGGTGAGTACTGTAGTTCACCACCTGAACCGTAAATGCTATTGTCACTCTTTGAGGGTGGTTAAAAAAAATAGGCCTAGGGGAGTTGGGGCTTTAAAAAAACTTGTAATGTAGTTACGAGAATAGGGGGAAGTTGATAGGGCAGTTATAGTAACCATTCATCTATACTTAATTTTAATCATTACACCGATATTTTCGTGCATCTGCGCCTATTTATTTAAAGATAAGAAGGCAATACTGTAGCTAACTAAGCTCTTCTCACAATCAGGGGGAAATATCGCATAAGCGAACCTTTCTAAGGAAACACACAAAATTGCGTATCAATCAGCTCTTTTAATCGTTATCTCTGCTTTCGAAGAGAATGGAAAATTCACTTTATCCATTCTAGTTCGATGTTATAAATAGAGCATTATTTGACTTTACTTTACTTAAGGGCGCGGGTCATAACAATCCCTTTTCACACTCGTTCAAAGGCAGTCCAACATCCACACGATTCTGCCCTCCCCTCCCATCTCTTGTGTGGTCTACCTCTGTTTCCTACCTTGAAAGCTGCCTGTATAAAATTGGCATACATATGTAGCTTTCTGGTGGTGTTCTCTTTATTTGCAATGGCCCAATTAAAATTATGCGGTTAAAAAGTCAATGTTGTAGGTAACTAAGCTCTTCCTTGCGCCTTCTGAATGGATAAAAGTACATTTTCACATTCTCTTCGAAAGCAGAGATAACGATTAAAAGAGCTGATTGATACGCAATTTTGTGTTTTTGCCTTAGAAAGGTTCGCTTATGCGATATTTTCCCCCGATTGTGAGAAGAGCTCCTTCCGAGGACTTGATGAAGAGCTAGGTTAGCTACAGCATTGCCCTTTTAACCGCATCATTATAATTGCGACATTGAAAATAATTCTCTGTTTAAGATATGAGTTTAGAGTCGACAAATATATGTATCTTCCACCCCTTTTTATCACTTTTTTACAGATCTTCCTTTACAAAATTTCTGAATCGTCCTTTTTTCTTCGCCGGGCCTACATTTCTAGCTTCGCCCATCCAGGATGGAACTAGAAATAGTCACAATAAAATACCATCACCTGACTAAAGAAAATTGAATTACTCAATATTCAAGTAAAGAATAGTCATACCCCTAAGAGAGGGGACTGACCCACTTCAAGGAAATAGAGTCATTATAAAATACAGTCACCTGCCTTATGACCTCATAAAAAATAACATTGGAGCGCCTAACGACGCCTGGCAAGTGCGTTGAATTCAAACACTAAGTTATTATTTTTGAAATGGGGGCTTCGCACTCCCTATCCCTCTTTAGAGTTGGGGAGTTGCTCGACCCGCTATTTGTAATCAACTCATATACATACTCTAATTCTAAAACTCTAGCATTAGTTTCGAATCCATACATTATATAAGCTCCGCCCTCGAATGCTAATTAAACCTATCATATTTTCTTTAATAATGAGTAATATCAAATGTTCATATCATATTTTAATTGAGAAAAAAATTCTGGTGAATTTTTACTACACATTCACCGATTTAAAGAAAATTTTATGACTCCATTTTTAGCTCGGGGTTGAGCACTGCAAAAAACAATCTACATTTGGGCCCCTAAAAGCATCCGGCAACTGCCTTTAATTCGAACTCTAAGGGATTATGTCGAAATGGAGGGCTTCGTCCCTTATACCTCTTCTAGTGGTGAAATAGGTTGTACCCCCCACACCTCGCTATTTTTTAATCAGCTAGTAATAAGGCAACCCCTTGTTGCCTTATTAACAAATTGAGTCAAAAAAATATCCTCAAAGCATTCTATAAACTTACAGCTTGCTCTATCCCTTCCTATCATATTTTCCCAGTCCATAGAATTTAAATTAAATTCACCAAGAATAACTGTATCTACTTCACATCCTTTCCTTTCAATAAAGTCAGTCTGTTTGGGTGGTCTGTAAAAGGCTCCCAAGTGTATTATTATATTTTTACTCACCTTAATATCTATCCACAGTGACTCACTCAACTTCTTCTTGCTTTATAGAATTATTTAGATTTAAAGAAATGCTATTTCTGATATAAATAATCAACCCACCACCTGTTCTACCTCTCCTTTGACTAATGTACATATCATAACCCTGTAGTTCAAATTCACTCATATTGTCATTAAATTTATTTTCATTAACCCATGATTCTATTACACATATTATATCTTCATCAATAATATAACTAAATAACTCAATCTTCTTATTTCTAAGACTACGAGCATTAGTATAAAGACAACCTTCCACTCTATCTCCTCTACATCTCGTCGCTTTCCCTGCCCCACCCTGTTCTCTTGTATTTCCCTAATCACTCTCGTAACTAGTTTTCCTCCTGCTGTGTTTCTTGACTGCAACATATAAGCCCCATCCCTGATAAATATTCAAATCAATAATATTTTATCTAATAGTGAGTGATATAAAATATCTATATCATATTTTAATTAAGAAAAAAATCCCCTCAAAATGATATATATAATAAAATATGATGCGATTCAAATTAACAATGTGGCTGTCTACTAAATATTAACCCAAATCTTAATTCAAATGTCGGAATTTATAGACTTATGTGAAACAGCATCTCACGAAAATAACTTGTATAAGTATTCAATGTGTAACTGTAATCTCAAGATTAAAGAGAATTTTGTGGTTCGGTATGACAAAATTAAAGGTAATCTTGTCACCTTCCAGGATTACGATTGGTATTTTCCAGTTTCTGGCCGCTTCCTAGGTTAGGGGGTTAAGCTAAGGGCAGTTTTTTTTATTAAATAGTTCGTCGACTCTGTTGTATATTTACAAGTTTCGCGAAAGTAAAAAAAAAACAATTGCACAGATCTATATCAGCACCGTCGTGCTTTTTTTTGTTTATATATATATATATATATGAAATAAATAACTCACAAAGTAACACGTGAGGTTCGCAATGAATGCAATGTCCCGCAGGAAAAATGAAAAGGGTGCTTCCAAGTACTTTCGAACTTTATTCTGTTCATTCTCAAAGATAACTACAAGAGTAAATAATATAACAAGGGTATATATATATATATATATATATATATATATATATATATATATATATATATATATATATATATAAATATATATATATAAGCTAGTAAAAGATAAAGACCGCCTCTAAGGCAAGAAATCACCAATGAGGAAGTATTATTATATCATTTTCTCTTGTAGTTATCTTTGAGAATCAACTGAATAAAGTTTGAAATTACTTGGAAACACCTTTTTCATTTTCCTGCGGGACATTGCATATATATATATATATATATATATATATATATATATATATATATATATTATACTAACTGCCATTAACTTAATAGTTATCCATTATTTAGTTAATCATAAAAAATGTAGGTAGTTAGCCCAAGCTCGTATAACCATCTAATGTTGTTTTCCTCATGGACTTTTTATTCTCAATTTCCCTTTCACTATGTTTCAGCAGTATGCTGCATTTGGTTCGGCGTCTGTTAACCCTAAGCCATTTTTTACTTATGCTGCCTCCTCTGTATTTTTATTTTCCGATCGAAAATTTTTTTAATAAACTTCATTTCAGTCACTCATTTAAACTTACCTTTCTATTAAATTCATTCGTTATTCTTTTTTAAATTAAAGTAGCGAAATTACTTTGGAATAAACTTAATATTTTAAAACTCTATTTGGGGTCCTTAAAAGGGACGCGCTTCACACAAGAATCACGCCAATAAGGATCTTAAACATCCGAACTTGTTGAGTATAAATGTGTGACTAAAAGTTCAACAGGTAAGCGTCAAATTAGCTTCTCTCACCTATACGGACACAGCGTTCGTTTGTTCGTTAGCAGGTGGATTCTTTTCAAAGCCAGAGTTTAGTCAGACAGCATTGTGACGTCATACTTTGGAAGTTAAATATTTGGGATTCACTTAAAAGGAAAAAGACGTAGAAAATTGGGATAAGTTGCTTAATTGGTAAAATAATACGCGAAGAACACATGAAAAAAAAGGATCAAGTTAGGGATACGGATTTAAGGCTCATTTATTTCAAATAAGATTTGATCGGAACAGATCGCAATTAATTTTCATTTTCCGGTGGAATGTGGAAGTACTAAGTAAGGAGGGATCACGTTTGCATCCTCGCATGTTGTTATGTTTGTTTTATGCATTTCCAATACGATTCAATATGTTATCTATGAACACCTATCTGTGGATTAACGAAGTGCAAAACGTGGCTGACTCTGTGCTGGAAATTTTGATTATTAGCCAGATTTCTGTGAGATCGCTATTCATCACTAGGGATAATTAACATAATTTAACGGATAACAAAAGCCACGAGGGCCTACCAGAAGTCATCCGAGAAAACCAAAGAGCTCTGCAAGCATAGCCCATGCATCTCCAAATACTGCATCCAGAATAATGCTTCTAAAACATCACCAATCAAGGCTTGTCAAAACTAAAGCATGCCGCTACAATATATATATATATATATATATATATATATATATATATATATATATATATATATATATATATATATATATATATATATATATATATTAAAATATGTATATTTGGCCCAGCATAAAATTTAAAAAACCCCTATGCTCTTATTTACCCATCCATTTATCTAACCTGCCATTGAACACATTTAAACTTGGAGTACTCACAACCTCGTGAGATATTTTATGCCAGAAGTCTACCACATTTATTAGTAAAAAATATTTTCGCTAATCTGACCTACGCAGTTGTTGTTTTTTTAATCTTCGAGTGATGACCACTGGTCCTATTATTGCCCTCCAGATCCAATACCTTGCTAATATCCAATTTGTCTATCCCATATTTTAAAAAAATCTCTATCCTCTTCCCTCTCACACACACCTTTCAATAGAGAAAAAATTCAATACTCTCAGTCTATTAACATATTCGAGGTGCTTCATCTCTCACTTCTTACCGATTTTTGGCGAAAGTGTTTATTTGTCTGTGTTCAACAACTTCCATCTACCGAACAACTGGTGAGTAACTATTATCTACGAGGCCAAAGACCAAAACTTGACTTATAGAATCCTGACCTCGATGGTGTTTTGGTTAGGTTAAGTTAACAAGAGCTAATGCAAACCTACCATCTGAGGTTATGAAAACGTCCTTGAGGACTTTCCATGTCAAGAATATGCCCCCTACAGGCGTTGGGGTCCTTATTTTCGACATGATCCGTAAGGTGGAATACCTAGGATTATTTTTGATAAGCAAAACCAATGAAGCAGACTGTAAAAAATAAGTGAAGATAGAGGAAGAGAAAATGTGTGGAAGCTATATAGCCACACATCCTCCTGCCGGTATTGCAGACGGAAGGCACCCAACTGCGGTAGTTGGGACCGGAAAGGTACCGAATTCTCTAAATGTCAGCTGCAGCGTGTTGTTCATGTTACATCTCAGACCCTCTTGCGGAAGGAAAAAATATGAACCGAGTTTAAAGGAAAACCATATAAGGACTCTATAGATAAAGTATATACCTTAAAATGCGCCTCGAAAGTTTCCAAGGATAAACCTTAGATAAAAAAATAAGAGGATAGAAGAAAAAGGTCACCTTTGAAATGCCTAAAAACCACTGGATTATTATGGATAAAATGGAGATTCCCCCAAAAGATTAAGATAGGAATCCCTGAGCGCTCAAATATAGATACAAAGATTAACAGATAGGTCAGGCGATAATCCAAAGCATTATTTTCAGCTTATAAAAGTAAAAAAAAAAAAAAACAGTTCAAGAGGACCGAAAAAATGTCTCTTTTAAATAGCTATTTTATGTAAACTTTTAGCGTGGTTACTCACAACTTAATTATTAAAAATAATAAAGGACTGAATGTAAATCTACCAATAATAAACGTTATATATACATATTTACAGCGAGGATGTAATAAACGCAATTAATGAAATGAGTTCAGATAAAGTTGCGGTGAAGACGGAATTTATACCAGTAGTGATAAGAAAACGAAATTGGTGTTGTGTTGGAGAAATCTCGTTCAATTCCATCCTGAAAGAAAATTTTGTGGCGATTGGAAAATAGGAAAAGTCGTAACTATTTTCAAGAAAAGAAGGAATGATCATAAAAAAAGGTATAAAGAATTAAGTTGAGGATTACTAGGATAAAAAAAGAACGTTTATTAAGAACAAAATAATACGTGAGCGATTATTAAGAACAAAATAATATAAGTGGACGATTAGTAAGATCAGAGAAATAAGTGAAGCAATAGTAAAAATCAGTGAATGATTAGTAAGAAATAAAGAATGATTAATAAGATCAAAGTAATAAGTAAAGGATTAGTAAGATCAAATAAACAAGACAACTGTTATAAGATCAAAAATATAATTGAAAGATTAGTAAGATTCAAGTATTAAGTCAACGATAAGTAAGAACAAAGAAATATTGTACGATTAGTATGATCAAAATAATAAGTGAAATATAATTTAGATCGAAATAAGTGAACGATAAGTTAGATAAAAAAAATCAGTCAACGATTAGTATGATCAAATAAATAAGTGAACGATCAGTATGATCAAAGAAATAAGCGAAAGATTAGTAAGATCAATGTAATGAGTGAACGATTAGTAATAAATAAGCAAACGATTAGTACGATCAAATAAATAAATGAATAATTAAAGTAAGATATATGAAATAAGTGAACGATAGGTAAGGTCAAAAAAATAAAGTGGACGATTAGTAAGAAACAAGGGAGAATTAATAAGAAATAGATAAAAGATTAGTAAGATCAAAATAACAAACAAACAAACAATTTATAGGGAACTACAGGAAGCCATAAAAGCTCATACTTGGTAGGCCCTATTAAGACTAAGGCTAAATTGGGTAAAACTCCCTCTAAAATTTATAAGCCTTTTTAACTTTATTTTCTCTTAAATATTTATCGAATTTTTTTTTCATAATTTCTGTATTTGGAGCGATGACTACTTCTTGTTGTAGATTATTCCAGACTTGAAAGATGTGGTTGTTGAAGGCAAATTATTCCGTTGACGTTTTTAATTCCCACCTCGTCATCTTTTTGTGGTGTCCTCGCGTCGTTATCACGCCTGTTAAATTTAAAAGATTTTGAGTAATATCGGGCACATTCATCAATAATTGATATATTTCTATTTGTTCTCGCCTTTTCCTTTTATTTTCGAGAGAAAAGAGATTGAATTATTTAAGCATATCATTGTAGCTAAGATATTTTATGCCCCTTATCATTTTCATATAGCGATGTTGTACATGTTCTATAATATCTACATTTCTAGTTAATTGTTAAGACTAGAAGGTAGCAGCATAATCTAATATTGGTCTAACTAAACGTGTCTAGTTGTAACATCGTCTTCGAATTACGCGTTGAGACAGACTTTATCTTCAGGGGGTACATGGATACAACAGTCTCCAGGTACCTCCTCATACCACTATAATCTGCTTTTCTAAAGTCTGGGATTCTAAGCTTATTTATTCTACCGATAACCTCGTTCCATTTGAACTTAAATCTAATTTAGCAATGGTTGCTATTTCCAAAAGCTTCCCCACTCTCTGTATCACTAATATCTTCTTCCCTATTCTTTATTACTTATTACAATATATTATCACTCCAGGTAGGCTGGTTCACAACTTGTCTAAAAACATTATCCTGCACCATAGTAAAATATTCCTCAGCCTCCTGATCACCTACCGGATCACCCATTATACACACATGTTTACTTCTACATGCACGTTCTCTCTCCAGTCACAGAGGACACGAAACCTCCTTAGTAAGATTTGGTGGTCTATACAATAATCTTATGACAACTTTAGTCTTTCCCTCCTTAACAGCTAGCCATATTGTCTCCCTGTTATTTATCTGTTTTAATTGTAGTATTTTCACAGCTTTAGAGATTATCTATAATATAAATAAACCCCCTTCCTCCTTCCCTCCTGTTATTATCTCTATGAAACATATGATAACCATCAGGCTGGACCTTTTGTCTAAAGTTCTTTCCTGACAAATCAATCTATATGACTTTGTTATCGCAATAGAATAAATATTCTCTTCCCTCACTAAACCTATTAACAAATTCATCTTATTCCTTTGCTCTTACTATTTGTTTTATGCCTCTCCTTGGTCAAGAAATATTTTTCCGATTTTTTATTTTCTTTCAAGCCAATTAAATGGGAAAAGATTGTAAAACAAAATGGTAACTATATCAATTAAATTGACTGGAAAATATTAGTTTTCTATATATTTTTTTCAAAGTGCCACTAACTTTCCAGATGACCCAATATATGTATATTGTGGTCCTCTATAAGAAGAATGGTCGCATTATTTCGCTTCCTTGTTTTCCTCCAGCCAAGCATCAAGGGTGCTGAGTCTAGTTTAAAATATTATTTCCATGTTAATTATTATTTTATTGTGAATCGTATTTGATATTTTTTTATGATCAACAGGCTCCAGCTCCTGAAATATTTTTATAATTATTTCTAAATATAAATCAATCAATTATTATTTAATTAGAATCAATCAAATAAAATATCAACTTAGTCTTTTGTTACCATTTATTCATAAAATTATTTAATTATCCATTCAATTTATCCTTGCTTAGAAGAATTCATTATATCCCATTTTCGATATAATTGAATTATTATTCTAGTAATTTTAAATTAAATGAAGTCTATTCATAATCGTGTTTATCGTTTGCCTTGTTCTCATTCTATTATCCATCATCACACGTGATTCGCTCGTTGGCTTTTATTTATTAGTTATTTTCTACTATTTTCATATTCCTTCATTTCTTATTAGGATTTATCATGTGGTATTCCACGGGCATCTAGGCCTATAGATACCCATCTATACAATCCGCAATATAGTCTGATATTTATTTAGCTAGATTGAGTTCGATAAGGTGGCGATGTTGACCTCACAATGAATAAAGAGTGAACGTGCTTACAGACCGCACATAATATAAAGAGTGAACGTAATTGTAGACTACAAAAAGAGTGAACGTGCTTGCAGACCGCACACAATATAAAGAGTGAAGGTGATTGCAAACCGCACACAATATAAAGATTGAACGTGCTTGTAGACCGCAATAAATCTAAAGAGTGAACGTGTTTGTAGACCGTACACAATATAAAGATTGAGCGTCCTTGTAGACCGCAATAAATGTAAAGAGTAAACGTGCTTTTAGACCGCACATAATATAAAGAGAGAACGTGCTTGTATACCGTAAATAATATAAAGCTTGAACGTACTTGCAGACCGCACACAATATAAAGAGTGAACGTGCTTGTAGACCGAATACAATATAAAGGATGAACAAGCTTGTAGACCGCACATAATATAAAGAGTGAACGTGTTTGCAGACCGCAAAAAAACGTGAAGGTGCTTGCAGACCGCAAAAAACAGTGAATATGCTTGCAGATCGCAAACAATATAAAGAGTGATTGTGCTTGTAGACCGCACTCAATATAAAGATTGAACGAGCCTGTAGACCACACGCAATATGAAGAGGGAACGGGCTTGTATACCGCACACAATATAAAGATTGAACGTGTTTGCAGACCGCACACAATATAAAGAGTGAACGTGCTTTTAGACCGAATACAAAATAAAGGGTTAGCGAGCTTGTAGACCACACATAATATAAAGAATTAATGTGTTCGTAGACTGCACACAATATAAAGAGTGGAAGTACTAGTAGACCGCACACAATATAAAGAGTGGAAGTACTAGTAGACCGCACACAATATAAAGAGTAAAGATGCTCGTAGACCGTCCATAATATAAAGTGTGAACGTGTTTGTAGACTGCACACAATATAAATAGTGAACGTTTTTATAGACCGAACACAATATAAAGAGTAAACGTTCTTGTAGACTGTTATAAATAATCAACGTGTTAGTAGACCACACACAATATAAAGATTGAACTTGTTTGTAGATCGCATACAATATAAAGAGTGAACGTTCTTGCATACCGCACACAATATAAAGAGTGAAGGTGCTTGCAGACCGCACTCAATATAAAGATTGAACGTGCCTGTAGACCACACGCAATATAAAGAGGGAACGGGCTTGTATACCGCACACAATATAAAGATTGAACGTGTTTGCAGACCGCACACAATATAAAGAGTGAACGTGCTTTTAGACCGAATACTAAATAAAGGGTGAACGAGCTTTTAGACCGCACATAATATAAAAAAAATAATGTGTTCGTAGACTGCACACAATATAAAGAGTGGAAGTACTAGTAGACCGCACACAATATAAAGAGTGGAAGTACTAGTAGACCGCACACAATATAAAGAGTAAAGATGCTCGTAGACCGCCCATAATATAAAGTGTGAACGTGTTTGTAGACCGCACACAATATATATAGTAAACGTTTTTATAGACCGAACACAATATAAAGAGTGAACGTTCTTGTAGACTGTTATAAATAATCAACGTGTTAGTAGACCGCACACAATATAAAGATTGAACTTGTTTGTAGATCGCATACAATATAAAGAGTGAACGTTCTTGCATACCGCACATAATATAAAGAGGGAACCTACCTGTAGAGCACACACAATATAGAGAGTGAACTTGTTTGTAGACCACACACAATATAAAGAGTGAACGTGCTTGCAGACCATGAATACAATATAAAAAGTGAACGTGTATTTAGACTACACACAATATATAGAGTGAACGTGCTTGTAGACCGCACACAATATAATGAGTGAACGTGCTTGCATACCGCACACAATATAAAGAGGGAACGCGCCTGTAGACCGCACACAATATAAAGTGTAAATTTGTTTGTAGACTGCACACAATATAAAGAGTGAACGTTCTTGTAGACTGTTATAAATAATCAACGTGTTAGTAGACCGCACACAATATAAAGATTGAACTTGTTTGTAGATCGCATACAATATAAAGAGTGAACGTTCTTGCATACCGCACACAATATAAAGAGTGAACGTGCTTGTAGACCGCACACAATATAATGAGTGAACGTGCTTGCATACCGCACACAATATAAAGAGGGAACGCGCCTGTAGACCGCACACAATATAAAGAGTGAATTTGTTTGTAGACTGCACACAATATAAAGAGTGAACGTTCTTGTAGACCGCACACTAAAGGATCACCATTTTGGCAAATGAACATCCTTCCTTAACTAACATTTTCCAAGTTAATGAATTCAATGGGAGGGTATTAAAGTAATCTAATGTAAAATTATGAATTATCCTAACTTAAATAAAGTTAGGTTTAGGTGGCATGACTTCAACATACCCTCCTCTTGTCCCCCTTTTCCCTTTCCATTCTTACGGGACAGGGTATTTGCAATATCGAAAATTTAATGGTGTTCAAACTGAAATCTTAATGGAGAATGGTCAAATAGCCATTCTTTGGCTGTGTGTGTCAAGAATATTTTTTTATTGCATACTTTTGTATGAAGAAATTTATATCTTTATCATTTTCACAACACAATTTTTTTACATCAACTTCATAATCCTAGAAGAGGCCAATCTTGATCGACAATTAAACGTTCCATTATTTGTCCCTTATTTCCTCCTTCCCTATTGTTGCAAGACAATAAATATACTGATCGTCGTATCACCCTCAAAATCACTTAATAACCTCTCTCTTTGTTCCTTCCAAGTCATTATGAGAATGATAAAACACGCTTAAATCCGCTTACAAATATGCATTTAAGGAAAATAGGCCCGGGCTAATCCACGGAGAAATTGAAATATTTGAGTAAGAAAAGAAGCAGTTGTTTTAATTGATTTTCTAATGTATGAGGGAGGGGAGCTTAATACTGGAGATGCCTAAGGAAAGTGGGACAAGTTGATTTTTATGGGTCTCCGACTTCTTTTGAGTGCAGACGTGTCCTTTCAAAGCCTCTTACTACACATTCTTTTAAAAGCTTTAAAGGGGTGGCTTAGTATATGAGAGCTACTTTTTATTTTTATTCGTATTGTACTTTGTTTTTGTGTACATGTGTATTTATGTGTTCCAGTATCTTAAGTGTATAAATAAGGGCATGTTTTGTTGTAGTGTCAGTGTTTTTTGTGAATCTCAAGCATTTTCTCATCATGTTCTGTTACATGCTTTCTCCTGGTCCCTACCATTAATTGCTACTGCTTTTAGTTTATTGATTTTCCCTGCATTTTCGTGCTAACTCTTTGCATGATTTTGTTCGAGTTTATTCTCCCCTAGGTGCTCTATTTTAGCCTTTCCCTATTCTCAAGGGAGTAATGAACTCAGGAAACTCCCTTTCTACATTATAGTGTCTTCATATTGATTTTTTCATAATTATTATTATTCATCCCACCCCCTCCCACCGCATCATATTGCCTTAGCGTTGGTTTGTCTCAGTTTAAATTCGTCCTCTACCATCGAGCCCCTCTCTCTCTGTTTCGCCCCCTCAACTCCTTGATTAACCCAGCCACCCCTGTCCATTGCCTCCCCCCCGAGGCGCTTAAAGCCCTATAGCCTTTCTCTCTTAAATCATCCGTGAAGCTCTTTCCGACTTCCTTCAACAAAGCCCCGTGTCTTATTAAAGACTCGTGTTAGACGTTAGAGAGGCATTTCATTGGCAACTACACTACGCGATCTTTTCCGAGAGGTCCCTAGCACGCCTTGCTTCTTCTCCACTTACCGACCCCTATTCTGCAAGGAGGGTAAAGGAGGGAAGCAATGAATCTCCATATTTAAAATTGGTTTGTTGGCGTTTAATTCTCTCCGACGCTTTATGAACGCCCAAACCAATATCTTCCAACGACGTTCTTCCTTCTCGTTTTGAAATGGCTAGACGCCAAGAGAGCGGCGCGTCCTCCGGTCCTAAAAGACCTACTAGTGTCCTCTTTTGACAATTCGGCTATGCACTTTTCATACGTCTTCTCTTACCCTAACATTACCAATTCCTCATCAAATTTCAAGGCAAAATGGATTCGTTGGTTTTCTTCTTTTAATTAATAAAAAAATATATTAAAGAAATCTAAGTATAAATAACGACCGATTCGTGTGTATAATTAAATGATATATACCTAGATGAACGGATACTATTATATAATAAAAATATGAAAAAATATTACAAATAAAATAATAATAAAAAATGAATACAAATATGATAAAAATAATAAAAATATAAAAGTAATAAATATATAATAATAAATTAATAAATATTTAATAAACAATGGTAATTGTACAGATGAACAACTCCAACGTTTAAAAAATATATATACTTTCAATCCTATTTGAATATTTTTTTTGCTATTGAATTGGCGTTTAAAGCACTATTTTTCGAGTTATTAGCATTTAGAAGTTGTATTTCCCAATACAGAAAGTTATTCTTTGCCGCAGTCATGACGTCATAAGCCTGGAGGAAAGTGAGTTTCATTGCACCGATTCAAGAAATACCTATTACCAACGATGCTAATTTAACTACGATGTACATTTACAGGCGTGCTAACACCCGTGCTCGCTGGTTTATTTTGGAATTGCCAGCCTAAGTGAAGTTTTAAATGATAATATAAAAATTACTAAAAGGAAACTTTACATGCTGAGCCCCCCCCCCCTACATGTTTAGAACATATCTCAAACCATTTCTTTGCTCCGCCCATTTCTGTTGCATATTAGTATTTTGTGGGTGGAAGATGTTGACGCTTGGGGCTTGTTTTCTCTCATGAAATCAAATTTGATTCTGTAATTAGTGCAAACCAATTTGTCATTATGCTGACTATTGCTTCTGGCTTCGGTGTGTCTTGACTTTTTGGCGGTGATCGTTCCGTGTTTCTGAAAAAGAATAGCTACTTACAGTGATAATAGCTAGGACTCCCAGTTTCTTTTTACACAATGCGGGACGGTGCCATTTACATATTTATAAACACGATTATACGAGGGGCGGTCAATAAGTTTTGCTTTTGCGAATAGGTAGGGCAAAACAGAGGAAGGGAGATGGCTCTTTGTGGGGGTGTTAGGACAAGTTAGGACAAGTCAGGACCTGCAGCCGCACCCTCCTGCCTCGTCTATTTAAGAAACAGTATCTGATCTCAGATCGTCAGTCACAAATTTTTCAACGATGGAGAAGGTTGAGCACCCCGCAGTGATCAAATTTTGACCAAGGAAGGCAAGAATGCACAAGAGATCCATGAACGCATGGTTGCAGTGTACACCGACACCGCCCCTTCCAATGCAACCATTGCTCGCTGGAATAGGGAGTTCCGCCATGGTCGTGAGTCCCTTGAAGATGACGCCCGTCAGACGTGACCAACAAGGATAATGTGACCCGTGTGGAGAGGATGATCCTCGAAAATCGACTGGTAAAGGTTGAAGAAATCGAGCGAGAACTTGGAATATCACATGGAAGTGTCATCAACATGATCCACGAATATTTGGCCATGACCAAGGTCTCTGCCCTTTGGGTCCCTAGAAACCTGACGCTCTATGATCGACTTCAACGTCGTCAAAGTTCGGAGGAGCTGCTGCTGCTCCTGTACAACCAAGACCCGGCGGGATTCGAGTCACGCATAGTGACCAGTGATGAAACGT
The DNA here is from genome assembly GCA_963969495.1 of Ceratothoa steindachneri. Taxonomy (NCBI): domain Eukaryota; kingdom Metazoa; phylum Arthropoda; class Malacostraca; order Isopoda; family Cymothoidae; genus Ceratothoa; species Ceratothoa steindachneri. The sequence continues at coordinate 133,811,253 of OZ018330.1, forward strand.
GGGTCCATCACTGTGATCCCGAGACAAGCTCGAAAGCATGGCCCAGAAGCACAGGACCTCTCCGACCCCTATCAAGTTCCGGACCCAACCCTCAGCCAGGAAGATCATGGCCACCATCTTCTGGGATTCTGAGGGAGTGTTGATGGTGGAGTATGCGCCTCGTGGAAGGACCATCACAGGCCAATATTACGCCGAGGAACTGGCTGGTTTGAAGAAGTGCATCCGTCAGAAGCGGCGCGGCAAGTTGACATGCGGTGTTTTGGTCTTCCACTACAATGCCCCTGTCCACAAGGCCAGAGTTGCACAAGCTGCCCTGCGCGAGTGCGGATTCGAGGAGCTCAACCATCCCCCCCTACAGTCCAGATCTGGCTTCTAGCGACGACTTTTTATTCCGCCATCTCAAGACTGAACTGCGTGGACGCCGGTTGGGGGATGATGAAGATGTCCAGCTCGCCGTCCAGGAGTGGAATGAACAGCAGTCGGGAGATTTCTGGTTGTCAGGAATTTGAAGCCTCGGGGACAAGTGGCGCAAGTGCATTGAAGTCGAAGGTAGTTATATTGAAAAATAAGAAAACACTTTTTCCTCAAATCTCGTTTCCTTATATCCCAATTGCAAAACTTATTGACCACTCCTCGTATGTAGGTAATAATAAGGGACATACCGCCCCGCATAGCTATACTATTACACATAGGTATATTATATATATATATATATATATATATATATATATATATATATATATATATATATATATATATATATATATATATATATTTAACCCTATGGGTCATGAATTATTTTACTCAAATATTATTATGTTGTAGTTTTGTTTTCTATTTATTTTGAAGGTATTTAATGATATAAAACACATTTTAGAAAATCTAGATCTTTATTTTTCAAATACTGACATGAACCATATATGACTCATTGTGACTATATTGATAAAAAAAATCCCAAAATAAAAAATCCAGAAAATTAAAAACAAAATGGGTAAATAATATTCATAAAATAAAAACAAATCATTTACCGAGGAGTATGAAAATCTAGGAAGCAATTTCTATCTTTGTTAAAACATAGCGAAATTTTACACTTGATGCAAAAGGCATATGTGTAGGGTCCATTACACCCCTCCTTTTTGCACCTTTTTTGTTCTTTTTTCCATTCTGGGAAATGGCCAATTCCATCATATTTTACAGCATTTTCTGCTTGACGTTGTGGTACCCTTTTAGTTGGCCTTCCTGGAGTTACATTGGCAAGTGGATTTGATCCGCATTTTATCATGCATTCTGCGATACTAATCCTGAACTTGAGAAGAGTCATTTGCTCCGGGAGAGCCATTCCTACAGATTCACAGTCTCTTCTGTACTGCAACCAAGAAGTGACAACTGCAAGGTCTACAAAATGGAATATGACTCTCAATGGCCATTTTTTAGATTTTATATGAATTATGTAGAGTGACATCAAAAAATCTAGCTTGTCCACACCTCCCATACTCCTATTATACTGAAGCACTGCTGATGGGCAAGGTATTTCTACTTTAGCTTTTGCTGTTTTGTCCCAACGACAGACATGGCCTGTCTCTTTATTCCAGGCATATGCAGATGAAAGTACAGTGACTATGGAATTGTCATTCCACTTCAGCAAACACATTTCTCCATCACTAGATGTGCACCCATCCATAGAACCTCTGCCTTCCTTTACCAAGTCCTTATTACTTTTTATTGGCAAATTCCCACCAACCCTGTTACTCCTAACTGTCCCAGTACAATATATCCCAAAAGCAGAGAGATGAGCCACTAAACGTGGCGAGGTGAAGAAATTATCAAAAAATAATCTATAATCGGCCAAAGGCTCTAGTCTATTTTCTACTAATGCAACAACTACAGACCCTGAAATCCCTAAATGATTGTACATATTCTTCAGGAAGGTTTGTGGATTTTCCTTGGTAATCAATAAAGTTATACGGCATTCCGGACTCACCACAAAGAAAAAATAACTTTATTCCCCAAGGATTGGGTTTCCCTTTCATGTATTGTTTGACCTGCAGTTTTCCTTTGAAGGGAATGAGTTGTTCATCTACGCAAACTCTTTTTTCAGGAATTTTTTTGGACAACTCTTTCAAATAGTCATCCATTATTGGTCGCACTTTCCAAAATTTGTCGGTGTCTCGTTGATTGTTCTGCAAGTTATCAACACAATGAAGGTTATTACGCAAAGTGCTAAATCTGTTGAACGTCATGGCATCGGCAATTATCTCATGTCGGCGAGCTTTACTCCAATAAACTCTGCGGTTTGGGAATCCAAGAGAGCCCATCTCAATGTGTATGCCAAAAAGAATTTTTATTTCTTCTGGTTTTGTATTCAGATTCTTCCCAGTGTTTTGCAAATAATACATGTTAGTTTTTTCACACACGTCTTCTATAAGCTTATTATGCATAAACTTAGTAAAATATTGGTACGGTAACATTGGCTCGGTATATTCGTAATCATGAGCGACTTCCATCGACGCTGAAGGAATAAAATCTTTTCTAACCCAAGAAAAATTTTGTTTAGTTGGCATGCGTGGTTCCTTCGTTGAAAGAATTTCTCCATCGTCATTCCCTGCACATTCAGCGTTTGTGATTTCTATTTCCATTTCATCATCAGGGCCTACCTCAATGAGTTCGATCTCATTTTCATCATCCGACAATCCGTCCACGTCTGATTCATTTCCGAAGTTTTCAGAATTGATAGCTTCTGCAATGTCATTTCCACTCAACCTGTTTTTAGCCATTGACCCCTGCAATTAAAAGAAATAGAATAAATATTAGTCATATGTAAAAATAAACATTAGAATTCTGCGAGTTCTATAACCCGCCTCATGGGAGCTACCCACCGCTGAGGTACAAGCACCTCAGGTAAATAGGCCTACTCTATTTTTACGACCATTTGGTCACAATGAGTCATATCTGATTCATGAAGAAAATACAGGGATTTATGTTATGACAAAATGGCGAGAAACACTTTATCACTATATATTTTACTTTCATGATGTCTCATGATTATAATAAATCACTTTGAACCACATTCTTGACATTATTATTACAATAACAAAGAGCAACTCACCTGACAACAACAGACACTCACAATAGGCAAGAACGGACTGATGTCACTCGGAGACTAATGGCAACTAGTCATCAGCGGAGATTTTTCTGAATTCTGATTGGTTAAGCAAATATCACTCACGGTGATCTGAAGGCTGCAGACTATAAATCTTGGTACTAAAATTCGCCGAAATTATGAGTCATATATAGATCAAGGTGACTCAAAGGGTTAAATATATATATATATATATATATATATATATATATATATATATATATATATATATATATATATATATATATATATATATATATATATATATATAATAAAAATGATTTTATAAAAGAAGTTTGTAATTAATAATTTAATACTCAGTTACCGAATTTGGTCCAGAATTGTACTTTTCATTGCAATGGATACTTCAAGATGGCTTATTTTTTATATTAGGTAATCAGAAAATTATAAACGAGTCATTTCATAATTGCACGTAGTTAATAGTGTCGCTTTCAAAGTGTTGATATATAAGTTGCGTTTTTGTTCTGTCCAGTAATTTTTCATCATTGAAAATACCCTTTCTGTTGACGCATTTGATCCTGGTAGACTCAAAAGGAATTCTACTATCTGAGAAATATTTTTAAATGGCATGTTTTTAGTTTTGAAATGTTCAAATATCTTACCCCATCTACTGTCGACCTCAATTTCACAGTCATTCCATTCTTTATTTTTTTCTATTGTCATAAAATTCTCTACACAAGTTACTTCATCAAAGAGATCATTATAAGTAAATTAGGTCTTTTGTCAAGAATAAATTCAAGCGTCTCTTTAACTGCTGTCCAATGAATTAATCTGTGAAGAAGTTTCCATTTGACATTTTCCATCTCTTCAAAATGCACATCCCACTCGTTCAAATAATCTACACATTGACTATAGAATGACAAAGTAGCTGTTGTAAAGCTTTGTATGTCCTTTCCTTATCTCTCTAAATCCTTCAGCATTTTTTTTCACAGTTAAGGGCAAAAATGACTCCTGTTTTTGTTTTCTTTCTATTAATTTCAGCTTTAAATCCTTAAGGATATTGGAAATTTCGGGTAAAGGAGCCTTTTTCGATTCCACCTTTAGGATGTTATCATGAAATAAGGAAGTGACTCGGCAATGGATTTTCAAAATATTGTCTAAGAATAGTAGGACAATGTTTGCGAGACAAGAAATGTACTTTTAAGGTCTTGAATAGTTGAATAATTTTTTCAGTGGCTGGCCTCAAAGATAGCCAGCCACTTGGTCTACGTTGACAGAATCACAAATATCTTTTAGTTCTTCAACTCTGAATGTTTATATGTATAAGAATGAGTAGATTTTTACAACCACAACTTCTATATCAACAGACAAACAATCACATGAACTCTTCAAAGCGTTATTTAAAATATGGGCTGGACAATTGACGCCAATTAATTTTCTATCTAAGCTTTGCTGGAGTCTGAAAAAAAACATTATTTTTTTCCCTCGTGATGATCCCCTAAGGTTTAAATTTATATTTTCCGCACAAGTGCCTGTAATTTATTAAACAAACTACGAGAATCTAAAGTTTTATGGATTAAATTAAATATTATTTCCGATGTCTCATTGTCTAAACTTCCCACTTCTAATACTTTTACATTAACTCCATTCGTGGGCAAAAAATACCTACCCAATAAAATGCACACTTTTAGATTCCCATGGTTGGAACAATCACTAAAAATTGTTAGGCAGTTAGCAAGTGAGAGATCATCGTCTAATGCGCAAGAATTTCTTTATATTGAAGCATTTTCTTATCAGTTTTGAAGTGCAATCTATAGACTTAAAAGATTGGTTGTGTTTAACTGAATGATAAATCCATGTTCCTTCTGCTACTGCTGTGCTTTTATTCTCTTCATCTAAGATATTACTTTTAAAAATGACTTCAAAGACATGCTTGATGACGCAGAAATATTTGCTCATTTATGTTTATTAGAGTTCAAATGGCGTTGAATGTCATTCTTACCCCAACTTGCAATTGAGAATCTAGAAAAACATGTGTCACGTCTTACCATGTTTTCACCTTTTTCATTTTTAATAAATGGATATTCTTTCTCAATATCCTCATTAGAGTAACACTTTATTTAAGAAGCCATTAAAAAAAATAGGGGTAACTCTAAAAGTGAATTGAAACTTTGACATCTGTCACGTTACACAATTAGGAGAGATGGGAAATGATTGGAGACTATTTTTTGTTTGACGAATGATGCGACGTTGTGAAATGTTGCCAAATCTATAAAATCTTGTGATTACTCCAATTGATGGACATGTTTGCCGCCTGCTTTCCCAATGAGGGGTGTTTATCAGGTCCCGCATTGGGTAATGATTCTTGCGGGACAAAAGTTCCAAAAATGCTAAAATGCAGGACGTCTGGGAGGCCTAATAATAGCCTACAGGTGATAACAATATAGGCCTAATTAAAAGGATGATAACAAAATTGTAGAAAAACAAAGGCTAATAATTCTTGCATATATACTTGAGTGGATGGATGAAAATAATACATTTTTTAATGATGTTAACAAATGTGCAAATTTGAACATTTTTTGCATCTGGCGAGACTAAATTTCAGATCCTACCTCTAGTTAAAGGATATTAGTGATTAGATCTCAAACTTTTCTTTTTTTTACCGTGCCAATTTGAAGGAAGATATTTAATTTTTCTCAAACATAACTTTTTAATGTGCGTTTAATATGTCATTCTACTCTAGCTGTTGCCAAAAGTATAATGTTGAAAGGTATTTTAAACAAGATGCCTAGTTGATAGTGAACTACGCAGAGCAAAAATAAGAGAATTGAAATTCCAACAAACCAGCCCCAAATTGTTTTTTTACGAAGAAAATTGGGAAATAAAAGGCAGCTACCATTGCATTTTTAAGAGTGTGTCACGGTTTAACGAAGCACATGAAATCTTTTGATGAATATGAATTGTAAAAGAGCATTTTTTGATACAGCAGACTCATTGTTTGATCAGTTAAAAACAAATCTGAAATAATCTCAGCTATTAAAGAAACACATGCAACTTTTCACGCCCACTTTTAGACGAAGAACAAAAGAGATTGGTAAAGATTTAAGAATGCACTATAAGAGAGTCATAGATGATTGTATTTTCTTTTCTTTTAGATTCGATAAATCAACAGATTCTACCGATACTGCGCAATTATGCATTTCATAAGAACTGTATTCCTAAAATATAGTGTTATGGCTAACACTAATATTTTAGGAATGCAATTTTTTAAAACAGATTGAATTATAGTTTGGGAGTCACCTTGAATGAATTTCAACTGTTTATAGGACAAATCGAGATTACTTCGTCTACATAACAAATTTTGTATGGTTTAGGTATGTAGACGATGTCATGTCGATTTGGCCTATAAAAAATTTAAATTCACTTAACAATTTCCTTAAAAATCTTAACGACTTCTATCCCACCATTAATTTTAAAGTAGAATGGGGAAAAGGTAATTGTATAGCCTTTCTGGATGTCAAAATTGTAAGAGTCATTGACCAAATTAGCTTCCCTGTGTACCGCGAAACCGACCCATTCTAACATCCATTTCTTTTCACATCAGGATGTTAATATTAAAAAAGCCGTTGTATCAGGTATGTTTTGAGAGCACTTAGAATCTGCGATCCTTGCTTTTTAGAAGACGAGATTACATATACAACTTGCAGATTCATTGAATTAAATTATCCCCTCCACGTCATCAATGAGAGCTTATCTAAAGATAAATCTACATACTATCTCCCCAAGGATAAAAATAAAGTGAGTAACACAAATTATCTATCCCTCCCATTTTCTCCCCTCCTCAAAGAAGTAACAGTTATTTATCCAAGTCGACTAAACTCATGGATCAGCTAAATGAGAATAGGTGGGCGCGATAACGAAAAAAATGTATCACGATAACCGATAAATCGATAACGATAACTTTATCGGCGATAACCGATAATCGATAACTGGCGATAAATTTTATCGCCCGATAAGGTAATAACCGATAAATCGATAAATCCAAAATTATAATACAATATTGATTATTGACTATATATAGCGTTATTCTATAATACAATAGTAAGAATATTTGAATATTGTTTCTTAGTTTCTTACCTGGTGAGGCTCTCCTTCATCTCCTCATAGGTTTTGAGGATCCTCCTCCCAGCTCGGACCTACCCATTTCTGCCTCCAAGACACGCGCAGCTCGCCCCTGTGTTAAACTGGAATAAAAAACTGAAATTATCGATTATCGTCAGTTTGGAACCAAAAGTATAGGCGATACCGATGATCAATAACGCAGGGGAGGGAGTCGGATAACCGATAACCCGATATCGTTATCGTGATAACATCCACCTATGCAAATATAGGAGGGACTGGGAAAACATTAAAAAAACACAATATATGAACACAAAGGTGATGTCAGGCGAAACAGTACTACATCCAGTATTTTTAACCACATTACCAATTACAACCACCAAATAGATTATTCAAAGTTGCAAATTATATGTAATTGTAAAGATTTCCGTCTAAGAAAAATTTTAGAATCGATACTAATAAGACAAATTCTCAATTTTAATCTTTCCGATGGTCAATTTAAATGTAGCTCCGATTCCCGGAACTTGATCATAAACAGTTTAGTTAATGATCTTAGAACCACACCCCAAAATTAATGGGGTTTTTTCTTCTTTTGTCGGGATTTTTAGGCTGTTTAGCGACATTTATGTCCATTCCATTATCAGTATATGAATGAAGAAGGTATGGTACACTTAATACCGAAACTAGTCTCGTAAATAAATTTTATGCTCCTATACAGTGGTTTCACCATCATATACCTTAATTCGCTATTGAGTTATTTCACTCATATGAGATGAGGATTGTTTCTAAGATAAAAAAAAATTATCTTGAATTTAGGCCGAGAAAATAAATATGGATATGAAAATAATAGACCAAGAGTAAAATATCAGGGCATATATAATGTAAATATTTTGATTATTTTTAACTAAAACCCCTTTGCAAGAGCTAGATAAGCCGTAAGCCACAGACCGAAGGTCTGTCTGGGAAGCGCAGGCTTCTCTTGTAAGGGGAAGTGGCGAAGCTGCTTCTCTTGTTACATTATTTTTTTCGATTTAATCTCACGATTGTGAAAAAGTTACTTAGCCGTCGCTCTTAATTTCTTCAAAATGATACTTGATATAAATATGGAACTTGTTTTGAATATCTTTTATTTATACATATTTATTTATTTATTTATAGACTTTTCGTTATTATATTAATAACATTTTCAAATTATAAATAATATGATATCTCTGAGCTGTTTATTGATTTGGGAAGTCCATCGAGGTCAATGATGACGGATGCCCGCTTGAGGGCATCAACCTACACTAGGTTTAAATGGGTAGGAATGTGTGCAGACTTTGGACCCGTATCTTGACCGAGGGGAGAAGGACCCTGGTGGCGAGAGAGGTTCAAGACGACTAGGCATCATCCTCAGCTGCAGGAAACTGCAGAGAGACCGGTCTGTTGGTGCTCGCCTAGAGGCACTCCCGTTCCTGCTTTGTGATCGAGGTATCCTTCCTCTAACCTTCGCCTAAAAAGGCAGAACCCATAAGGCAGTAGGGCGATGGGGGATGGGGGGGCAGTGGTTGGTAGGCGTCTGGGCGTGTCCACACACCATATCAAACAAATAAGCAACGAGTCGCGGGCTCAATGTAACCACCTAAAACAGATGCTAACAAAGGTAATTGAGGTCACTGAGTTAAAATATGATATAAGTTGACCACCGGGTGGCGCTACCTAGTCGGTAGAGGTGCTAAATCGGCCATTTTCGCCGCGGGCCCACTAGATCATGCTCATGCCTCCCTAGGGTGTGGGTGTGGATATGGTTGGAAGACGTGGATAAAAGGTGGACTTTAGGGGTGTATGGTAGTATGATAGTTATGCATGGCTGAGTGGGTAGGGCTTTCAGCCAGAAGAGGAACCCTGCACCACTACATCTTTTATCTTGCTGGTATTTTTAATCTAAATTTATTGAGCTTGATTATTTATATTATGGTTAGGCATATCATTAATTGACGTTTAAGGTCTTACGAAATTCTTCATTTTGATGTTTAAATTTGGCGATGAGTCGGCGGGCATGAATCGTATCTAACCCATATGATGGGTCTTCTGTTGGCACCCACTCTCAAGCCCCATTCACAACGCTTTACCAAGAGCAACCTAGCCGGTATTCACATTGACCTAAGGGATGCCAGGTCCCAGCTGGAACATGTCTGTAAATTTCCATGATGAAAAGGTACGGTAGCGCTGCCCACCATTACCTTTACCTACCTCTATCCCACCACCTTTAGCACTTCATTGTATATGGAACCCATTCATCAGCAATCTCACGTTCATTTGTCCTCATTCCCAGTCCTAGTTCTCTCAATACTCCACCCATGATAAATATACTGTATTAAACGGCCGTGGCGCCATCACAAATCCTTGCCTTACCACTTCTTCTTACACTTATATCAAACCACTCACTCTAGCCACATTTCAACTGAACACACACTTTATTTCCCAATATAGATATCCATTACACCATCGTAATCTTTATCACTCAATGGCTTAAATTCTTAGAACCTGCCAAAACTGCTTCACTATCTACAGTCTACACCATCACAAGCTTTTTCAGATCCATGAATCCAATCTACCCACATACATCCTTTGCACCATCCACTATCAATACCTTATTTTTTTATTTGCTCTATCTTCATATTCACATTTACATCCTCTCTCCTACTCTCAAGTTTTCCCAAGTATTCTTCCCTTCCTCTCTTAATTTGATTCTTCATTGCTTTCTCCTTTCTCACATCTTCTCATCCATACACCAGGCAAGTTTACCTTACTCAGCATAATCACTTTTTATAACTTTCAAAAGGTGTATACATGCGCATACCAGCGCTAAAAGAATGGCTTCGTCGCACAACTTTCTTTCAGGCTAAAAAGAAACCACCCTCTTGTCATTTGCATTCTTACAACGTACTCAACACTCGTTCTTCCCTCTCATCTTGTAACCTATATGTCTATTTATATCTCTTACAACCATCAACCGATCCACATTCCCAATTCTATCCATCGCTCGCCATTCCGAAACACCAATTACTCATTCTTACTTCTATAATTAACAAATCTTTCCTTCCCAATTCCGAGTATTTGTATCCTAAATGCGGCCAATTTGCTTTGATTCGTTAGCATTTTCTCAATAGAGACTTTGTCAACTAATTCCTACTCGAGTTCTCGGACACAGAATGAGTCACCCCTACGCAACTAGAACTTCAGAAGCCTTTTCGGAAACTTTTTCGGAAACCTTGTCAGGTGATTCTAAGGGATTTACAGCTCGGTCAGGTACCGAGTCACCTTGAAAATCGTGTTATGGTGGGGCGTCCATAATGATGTTAGAGATAGTGAGAGGTTCCACAGTCGATTAGGTTAATAATATCCCCCTCATACACCACTCCCTATGGATTTGAGTTCGTACTTGGGAATTCCATGTACAAAGTTGTTCCGGGAGCATTTTTACCAATTATTAGACCAGAGCTTGCGCTTCGCTACTAAGATTAAAATTTAAAATCTAAAAAAAAGCAGCCATGGTTAAATTTTTTTAAATTTTTGAACTTCGCTAATTATAATAATTTTAAAAAGGAACTCTAAACTAAATTTCGCCCCTTTCAAAATATCACGTTGCTAAAATATAGAGTTATAGAAGAATAGAAGAAGAAATACAAAAATAAATTTTCTGAACTTCACCGTTTGTAATTCTTTGGGCTTAAAAAAAAATCACAAAATTTTGATACTTATATTTATTTCTGAACTTCACCATCTTGTTTTTTGATATTATAAAAGAATTATTAGAAATAACTTTGATAAAAAACATAAGTCATAACCAAACTAAGATGAAATTATTATTCAAATACTCAAAAAAAATCCCCTTCTTAAATTATAGAGTTAGTGATGATGATGATGATGATGATGATGATGATTTATGGGATGAATTACCACAGGTCACAAATAGTCTTAATTTAAATATTCTCAGAGGAAAGTTAGACTATTTGAAGATTGCGCTTGTGGCAACTCGGATAGTTAACGCATAGAATCAACTGCCCGAACATGCTGTGGAAAGTAGAAGAGTCGATATGTTTAAAAATAGGTTAGACAAAATTATTGGGACAACTTGTATGCATGAAAAAAGGGAAACAAACATCAGAATCTCCTCGAGTGGACCGCAAGGCCTTTGACGCTTACCAACTTACTTGTAACTTCTGGTAGCGCTTATACAAAGGGTGGCGAAAGAAGAATATGTTTGCTACCAAAGCCTTTATTCCGACATTTCGCTTACAAAGTTTATTCAGGAAATAAGGAATTATTATACATTGACACACTTATATATATATATATATATATATATATATATATATATATATATATATATATATATATATATATATATATATATATATATATATATATGTATATATATATATATATATATATATATATATATATATATATATATATATATATATATATATATATATATATATATATATATATATATATATATATATATATATATATATATATATACATATATACATATGCATATATATATATATATATATATATATATATATATATATATATATATATATATATATATATATATATATATACAAAGAAATCAACTACAGGCTCTGCGGGTGATAATACAACCACCACAGGGCTATGACTGAAAGATGATTGTATTTTCTTTTCGATTCAATAAATCAACAGATTCTACCGATACTGCGCAATTATGCATTTCATAAGAATTGTATTCCTAAAATATAGTGTTATGGCTAACACTAATATTTTAGGAATGCAATTTTTTAGAACAGATTGAATTATAGTTTGGGAGTCACCTTGAATGAATTTCAACTGTTTATAGGACAAATCGAGATTACATCGTCTACATAACAAATTTTGTATGGTTTGATGGGGTAACACTTTGGGCGAAAGATATAGTTACTGTTCTTGGTAGCTTAGCGGTAAAGCATCTGACCGGCAATCAGCAGACCCGGGTTCGAATCCCGTCCAGGAATTCAAAACTTTTTTTCCCTGGCGTTATTTCTGTCTTCTCGGTAAAGGATCGCCTTCACTGTGCCGCCCTCTGCTCCCTCTGATTCTGGATTCTTCTAATGTCCCTCTCTCTTGCCTGTAAAAAACTCCGGTTTCTTGTCTCATTCGCGTCCAATTCTTCTTTTCTCTTGTAATATATATATATATATATATATATATATATATATATATATATATATATATATATATATATATATATATATATATATATATATATATGAATGCAATGTCCCGCAGGAAAAATGAAAAGGTGCTTCCAAGTACTTTCGAACTTTAATCAGTTCATTTTTAAGGATAAATACAAGAGAAAATAATATAATAAGGGTATATATATATAAGCTAGTAAATGATAAAGGACCACCTCTAAGACAACAAATCACCAATGAGGAAGTAGGAGAGGGACGGGTAAATTCAAGGTCAAACCGAGAGGCAAGAAAGAGTCAAGAACAGAGCCCAAAGGGTTAAAACGATTAACGGATAAAGCGATAGTCTAAAGAGGAAGATTAGGAGGGACAGGAGAAGTAAAGCTTGAGAAATTTATTCCTCGCGAACACTGGAATTTGGTGGCGCAGGAAATTAGTGGAATTGGTTCTTCAAGAAGTTCGGAAATGGGTTCCTTATGAAATTGGGTAATGAGTTCCTCACAAACTTGGAAAAAAGAGTTCTTGACAATAGGAAATGGGTTCCTCCCGAACCTATTAAAAAGGTTCGTCACAAACATGGGAAATAAGTTCCTCACAAACTTGTGAAATGGGGTCCTCACGAGCTTAGCAAATGTGTTCCTCATGAACTTGGGAAATGGGTCCTTGACGAAATTATAAAGTAAGTTTCTCACAAACTTCGGGAATGTGTTTCTTCCGACAATGAGAAATGGGCAGTGCCGGATTAAGACCCTTAGAAGCCCTAAGCACTAAAATATTTGGTGCTCTTATGCATTTGTAATTCCAAATATAAACCATAAAATAAAGTTTTATTTGTTGAAATTTCTAAATTAAATAAAAACTTACAGTAAGAAGAAAAATTATATTTATTGCTGTATGATTCCATTTTATTTATAGTTGAATAATTTTCTCCTACTTTTTTTCCCTTGCAAAGTCTTTGATCAGATCCTCATTACCAATCTTACCCAACACGTCTGCTTCTATACATAATAGAGATAAAAATCCAGCAGGCTTTGTTGCATAGTTGTGCTGATGGGATTTTTAATATATTTCAACCGTGAAAATGGCTCAGCTGAGCAATTTGTGACCATTAATGTTAAAAATATATGGAAGGCAATGTCTGCATTTGGAAAGCCACACTCAATATTGTCTTCTACAATTATTTTATAAGGTTCAGCATGACTAAATCTTGTATTTAAATTTTCTGTTGCACTGAACTTATGGCGCACATACAAATGAAACTGCTAAAGCTCAACTGAGAAATTACTGTGGAAGTCCTCTGGGTAAGCATCAATCAGCTTTTAACAGCATAGACAATACCTTTGAATGTTAGTAGAGAATGAAGTGATATTATATGGCACATCACTTAGAAAGAAAATCTCTCTGCTATTTCTTTGTATATCTCTCTTATTCTTCTTTACATCTCAGTTGCAAGTTTGTCAACATTGTGAAAAAGGTGGTGATACGAATTTTCTCTCTGGCATTTAGATATACAGTCGACCCTCGACTATTCGCGGTTCGTCATTCGCGCCTTCATAGTCGTAAAACGTAAGTGTTGGTTGGCTGACACGAGACGATTCCAGCCAATCAGCGTTCAGATCTCACTCGCACGACTACAGTATGTACAGTATATGTACCGATTTCCCGCGCTCCATTCAGTCGCTTGTGTCCCACGTGTGTGAGCGGTGATTTGTGTATTTGTCGGAATTTTGCGTGTTTTATTTCTCGTTTTTCAATCGTTTTACACCCTGAATAATTCTTGCTTTTTGCACCTTACTATTAACAATGCCTAAGCGCCCTGCATCATCTAGTGTTGCTAAAGACATGGTGAGTTTGGAGAAGAATTAAAAGTGTTCAGGCAGATTTGGAATCATGAGACCCTCACATGGTTCGTTCCATGAAGGCACAAAATAGCCTCGATCTTTCTATGGGCCCCTACTGGGACATGCTAAAGAACATGAAAAAGCAACGATCTCAATTGCCCATTACAGTGTTCTTCACCCCAAGTAAAAAGCCTGAACCCCTAACCACAGCCGAAACTACGCCCTCCACCTCTGGAAAAACTTTTCCTCCTCTTCCTTCTCCTCCGGTGTTTACTGAGCAGGAGTCTGAGGATAATTGGAATCTCCTCAGCTTCCTTGTGCAGTTATATTATCATTATTGTCATCGTCATCATTGAACTGCACAGGCAACATCATCTACAATCATCAATCAAAACAAAACTATCTCCAGGTGAGTAAACATTATACAATAAAATAATTTAATGTGTCCTGATACTTTATTTCGTACTGTATGTGTTCATGAACATGACAAAACATAATTTCTTGAATTAATATGGGAAACTTACTACGATGTTTGGGAAAGGTTGGGGGTGTTTTGGGGGTAGCGTCAACTATCCGCGGTTTTTCAATATTCGCGGGGGATCGTGGTCCCTATCCCCCGCAAATATGGGGGTCAACTGTACTTCTGGTGTATCTCTGTCATTGGGTACCTTCTTTCTGATACACTTGCGAGTTGTAGCTGCCTTTTAATCAACATTTGGTGACACTTCATTTGCATATTTTTCATAATTTTCAAATTCATATTGTGAAGTGCACAGTTGGTCAGCTATTGATACATACAGATCTGCACATGTTTTTAAGTTTCATATCTTCATTTTGTAGAACTTTGCTTACTCTGTTAAAATTCTGCAAAATCTCATTCCAAAAATTCAACATAAGAACGAATTCTAGCTCTTGCATCTTATCTGCAATATTATTTGCTTCTCTTCTAGCATCTCCCTTTTGTGACTGGTCTTCGGCTATATATTCTAATGCTTCTAAAATTTCAAAGAAAGATATCAAAATTGCTGCTTTTACCATAGTATGTGCCTCTCATTTGTAACAGAGAGGGCTTTCAAGACACTTTCATTTTTAATACAATCTTTAATAATTTTCCACCGGCTGGTTGAGGCTGAAAAAAAAAACGTATAGAGTACATATGTAGCAAACTTGTTTGTTTCTGAATTTTTTGCTGCATGCTCTTATAACGCCCAGACATGTTAGCAGCATTTTCATAAGACTGACCCCTAAATTTTGAAAAATTTAGCCTACAAGCTTCACATAATTACTGCAACACCTGGTTTGCCATTTTCTCACTGGTGTGGCTTTCTATTTCCAGAAAGGTTAAAAAGCGTTCAATAGGCTGTCCATCTTTCAGGTATCTCAGTACAACACTTAAGGAATCGCTATGGGATAAATCTGTTCTTGAATAAACGGACAACCTAAAATAACGTTAGGATTTAACTTCGTCAACAATGAAGGCATGGACCTTTTGTGTCATTAGTTGAAAAGTTTCTCGCAGGTGGTTTTTGACAGGTGACAAGGATTTCCTTTGCCAGAATTTCCATATTTTAAAATGTGGCCTACTAAAAATGGATCAAACTGGCTAATGAGTTTAAGCAGTCTTAAAAAATTTCCATTTTGCAATGATCTAAGCCTTTCTTCTCTTCCTTATGTGAAGGAATCAGTCAGCTTTGCATTCTTGCGCTCTAATTTCAAAGTCTTCTCTCATTTTTTGTTTGATAGTTTTCATTTTTATGCACCACTCAACTGATTTCGCTTCATCTTATTTCTTGAGGGTCTGTTAAATACAGAAATAAACAGATTATTTTGTTTAAATTATTATGCGGCAATCAACACAGCTACACATATCATAGGCAGAACAATAGAGAAAATTTTATTCCCAGCTTTAATTAATAAACAGATTTTGTTTCAGACTCGTATTTTCAAGTTCTACAAACTGTATAGAGGAAATAAAGATATCACATAGTTTTTGAGGAAAAACATCAAACACAAAAAATGTATTGTTTGTCATTTTTCATAAAATTAAGAAAAAACAGCTATCAAATAAAAACTATAAATGATATCTTGATAAAAATTCTAACCTTGTAGGACTTGAAAAGATAAATTGAATGCACTTTGAAGCATTCTCTATAAGTGTACCAAATATCAGCACTCGAGCTTTAATAATAAAAAAAGTTATAATGCTGGATGGAGTACACATTGCCATTTACTAAAAATAGGCTCTCCTGATTTTTTTCTCTCGAAATTTCGGTATTTTTAAGTCGCTGAGGATCCGGAAGTATTAGTCGGAGAGCAATGATTCAAAGTGCATTCGATTCGTATTTTCAGTTTATATAAACTAACTGAAGTGTTTTACGATATCATTTATAATTTTTGAGAAAACAACATCAAACACAAAAGATCGGTATTTTTTGTGATTTTTAAATTTGTTTTACAAAAGTACTCATGAAATAATCATTTTTAAAATTTTTGTGAAAACCTACAACTAAAATTTAGTTTGTAGCCTTGTGTACATAATCCAACTTGTGGAATTAAAAACTATGAGAAAACATCCACTTAAAAAATAACCTCGTTAAACCCATTCAAAATATATAAAACGTACTTATCTTTACTATATTAAACAGCCAGAGCTGAGTGTGCTATTGGAATAGTTATTAAGAAACTTAAAGCAAGAATGAGGTAATAAATGCACATGCAATTAACATCAGTGACAGTTGGCAACTAAACTAAGAACTTAAGAGTTACTATCCGTCACTTGCGCTGTTTCAAACGCGTACTAGACTTGTTCAAAACTTGTATAACTTCCAATCTGTGAGCACAGTTTGCTTTATTTTGCAGGATAAACATGACACTGGAGAGAGCGCTTTATAAACAGAACTTATTAATTTTTCATCAAATTTTGAAAATGGCTATAAATTGAGTTAATTTAATAATTTAAATGGTAAATTCGGATATGAAAAGTTTCTGAGGTGTCCCTCCTTCCCTTTAGACCCTAAACACGTGCTTATTTTGCTTATAAGGTTAATCCACCACTGGAAATGGGTTTCTAAGGATCTCAGCAATGAGTGCATAAATGAACTTAGGAAATAGATTCCATACGAACGTGGGAAATAGGTTCTCTAGAGCTTGAAAAATTAGTTCCTCACCAATTTAGGGATTGTGTGTCCTCACCAACTTGCTAAATGTGTTCTACCCGAACTCAGGAAATGAAATCCTCAAGAAATTGGAATATGTTTCTTTATGAACTGGAGAAATGGTTTTATCGTGAACTTTGGAAAACGTTTATCACGAGCTTTGTAAAATTGGTTTCTCATAAATATTTGAAGTTGATCCTTGAAGAAATTGGAAAGTGAGTTAATCACGAACTTGGGAAATGGGGTCCATCCAAACTTGGGAAATTGTTTCCTTAAGAATTTTGGAAATGTTTTCCATCCAAACTTGGGAAATTGTTTCCTTAAGAATTTTGGAAATGGTTGTCCACGAGCATTGGACATGGGTTCTTCACAAAAGTAGAAAATGGGTTCTTCACGAACTTTGGAAATGGTTTCCCCTAGAGCTTGTAAAATGAGATCCTCACCAACTTGGGATAAGTGTTTCTCACGAACTTGTATATGGGTCCTTCAAGAACTTGGTCAATGGGTTCCTCAATAGCTTACAAAATGGATTCCTTAAAAAGTTGGAATAGGCTTCCTCTCGAAGTTGGGAAATGTGCTCTTCAAGACAAGGAGAAAGTGGTTCCTCACGAAATTGGGAAACGGCATTCTGACGAACGTTTGTATTGGTTCCTCACAAACTTTGGAAATTTGTCCTTCACAAAATTTAAAAATGTGTTTATCAGGAACTCCTCAAATGGTTTCTTCACAAAATGTTCAAATGGGCTACTCACAAACTTGTGAATTAGATTCTTCACAATCTTGTAAAATGGGTTCCTCATGAACATAGGAAATGGGTTTCTCACGAGCATGGGAAATGGATTCGTCATGAAATTGGAAATTGGGATCATCGGGAACTTGGGAATTGGGTTCCACACGAAAGGAAGAAATTGATTCTTCTTGCATTATGGAAATAGGTTCCGCACGAACTTAGGAAATGAGTTCCTCAAGAAATTGCGAA
Source organism: Ceratothoa steindachneri (assembly GCA_963969495.1). Taxonomy (NCBI): domain Eukaryota; kingdom Metazoa; phylum Arthropoda; class Malacostraca; order Isopoda; family Cymothoidae; genus Ceratothoa; species Ceratothoa steindachneri. The sequence goes on from OZ018330.1 coordinate 133,829,651, forward strand.
GTGTTTTCCACCCGAATCAGGAAAAAAATTTACTCAAGCATCTGTGAAAAAGGGTTCCTCGTGAACTTGGTAAAAGGGTTCCTCGAGAACTTCCGAAATTGTTTAGTCATGAAATTGTGAAGTGGGTTCACACGAAAAAGGACATGAGTTCCCATTAACTTGGGGACTATTTCACTCAAAATTGGAAAACGGGCTTTTCACTATCTTGAGAAACTGGTTATGGTCGAATTTGTCAAACATGTTTCCCAAGAACTTAGAAATGGATTCCTCCTAAACTTCAGACAGGATTTTCTCGCGTGGTTATGAAATGGGTTCCTCACGTACTTCGGAATTGGGATAATCAAGAACTTTGTAAATGGGTTCCCAATGAAATTGGGACATGGGTGCCTCACGAACTTTGGAAATAGGTTGTGCACAAATTCGGAAAATGTGTTCGTCACGAACTTGTGACATGGGCTCTTCAGGAACGTGGAAAATAGGTTTCTCATGTACTTGGGAAATGAGTTATTCACAAACTTGGAAAATTGGTTATCACGAACTTGTGCAATACATTCTTCACGTACTTTTGAACTTGGTTCTTCACAACCTTACGAAATAGTATCATCAATAACATTAGAAAATGGGTTCCGCACTAACTTGGAACATGCGCTCCTCAAGAATTTGTGATGTGGGTTCCTCACGAACTTGTAAAATGGGTTCCTCACTAACTTGAAAAGTTGATTCCTTACAAACTTGGCAAATGGGTGCCTCACAAACTTGGAGACTGGGTTCCTCACGAACTTCGGAAATGGGCTCCTTACGATCTTGGGAAATGCGTTCCCGAGAAACTTAAGAAATATGTACGTCACGAATTTAGAAATTAGTTCCAACCGAATTTGGGAAATGGATTCCTAACGAACTAGGGAAAACTTTTCTCACTCTAACACTGGAAATGGGTTCTCATTAGTTTCCTAAATTCGTACCTAGCGAACTTGAGAACTGGCTTCCTCAACAAATTGGAAAATTGTTTCTCACGAACATAAGAAAGGGGTTCCAAACGAAATTTGGAAATTCCTTATTTACGAGCTTATGAAAAGGGTTCATTAAGAACTTGGGAAATGAGTTTCTCACAAATTTAAGAAATAGTGACTTCAATAACTTGGGAACTGGGTTCATCTCGAATGTTAGAAATGGGTTCCTCACGAACTTGAGAAATGTTTTTTTGCGAATTTTGGACATGAGTTCCATGCAAACTTAAGAAATATGTTTCCCCAGAACTTGGTATTTCGGCTCCTCACGAACTAAGGAAATTGGTTCCTTATTAAACTTGTAAACCGTGTCATCACAAACTGAGAAATAGGTTGCTTCCTAAGTTGGAAAATGGGTTCCTCACAAAATTGGGAAATAGGCTCCTCACGAACTTGGTAAATCGGTTCCTTACTAACTTTTTAAATCAGTTAGTTATGAAGTGGGGAAATAGGTTCCTCACTGTCGTAGAATGACTCCCGACGATACCATATATTACACTATTCGTTGAGGGAACTTCCTTAATTATCTTTAAAGTGCGTTTACGGTCTGGTGGCCGATATTATGTATCTTCGAAATGCTTAAGAAGTGGAACTGAGCTCAAGGATAATAATATTGCTATCATTAATAAAATAGAGTTTTATTAATAATAACTATAAACAATACACAAAAACGGAAAATATTGACATAAACAGAATGGAAAGGGTCGTGGAGACTCGGGCTAATCCAAGGAATTAAGGGATTAAAAAAAGGTAAAACAAATATAGAGTTAAAGAGATGTGATGGTTCGATAAACAATTTAAAGCACAGGATAGAATTGACAAAGGGGATCAATACTCAAGGTGAAGTTTGGCTTACGTAATTTTGGCACTAGTGGTGCAGAGGAAGGTGGCGCAAAGGAGTTTCGGTCCGCTAGGGAGCTCCAGCCGAAGGGGGGGGATCAAAGGATCCCGACGAGGCGTCTTGGAAGGAGAACCGTTTCTCGAGGGACGGCTTGAAGAACAATGGCTGTTCTAGGTTGTTCTCTTCTGAACAAAGGGGGGGGGGATGAGAACCGTCTCTTGTCTACGGGCTCAAGAACAATGGCTGTTCTAATGTTGTTCTCCTTTGAACAACAGGGGGGGTGAGAACCGTTTCTTGGCGAAGGGCTCAAAACGAACAATGGCTGTTCCAGGTTGTTCTCCTTGAACAACAGGGGGGGATGAGAACCGTTTCTTGGCGAAGGGCTCAAAACGAACAATGGCTGTTCTAATGCTGTTCTCCTTGAATAACAGGGGGGGGGGGTGAGAACCGTTTCTTGGCGAAGGGCTCAAAACGAACAATGGCTGTTCTAATGCTGTTCTCCTTGAACAACAGGGGGGGGGGGCCTTGGGGACTTGGCGTCGGAAAGGCTCGAACCTTTGGCACTCAAGGAATATTGTCCTCCTTCTGGACAAGTGATGGTGAATCTCGAGGTCGAGGTCCCTTGGCGCACAAAGGGAGAGAGGGTCGTGGTGATGTTTCGCGACGAAAATCTGGATCTCCAATCTGATCTTAGTGGTAAAGTTTCCATATAAATAGCCAGGACATCTCCTTGGCGTGGGGGGAAAATGGAGTGAAAGCTTGGAGGGAACGCACAGCCGGGCCGGAGAAAAATGCCTTATCTGTTCATAAGCCTAACTCGATCTGGCGAGGTCGGCGTATGGGGGCGAACGGGGGGACGATAACCTCCTTGTTTAAACATTGGCATCCGGTAGCTGAGATAAGACTCCAAGCCTCGAATCGAAGATGCACGTGGGCAGCATCATGGTTTTAAATAACATGTGGTAGGAGTTGAAATTAACGCAGCTCTGAACTCGTTCTATCACACCCCTCCATTCCAGTGGAAGTTGTCACTTCGAAAAAAAAAGAGAGAAGGGACAACAATAGAGCTCCGTTGTGGGGAACTCGTTTTCTTGTACCAACCGTACCTTCCTGCACCTAACTAGTATTACCTCAATACATATGATTATTTTGATCTTTAGATTACAGGGGAAAATAACCTTTAATACAACTTAATCAGAGAGAAAAAAAAGGGCATGGAACAATGAAATGATATAAACTTAGTACATACGGGACAAAATAATTTATACGTAAATTAATAAGAACAAATATATATACATACAAAAATTAGACATTGAGCGTTACAAAATTCAGACATATACATTAATTAATTATATTACAAAAGAATCTTAAATTAAGTCGTACAAGACGGTATATACCTACATGGAGATACTAATCCTATGAATACAATTATTCTACGCTATTCGGTAACGCATTCCTACTGAGTGCGTCAGCGACCTGGTTATCGGAACCTTTTATCTAATTTATTTTAAACTGATACTCTTGCAAGAGTAAACTCCAGCGCATGATGCGGCCGTTTGAGTGTCTCAAATTCCTAATATAGGCTAACGGACGGTGGTCGGTTCCTATTTGAAATTCTTTACATATCAAGTACAGCTTGAATTTGTCTATAACCCAGATAATTGATAGAGCTATCTTTTCTCTAGTGGCATATCTCTTTCCGCGTGGAAATAATTGACGACTAGCATATGCAACTGGATGACTCGTTCTGTCATCCACGTATTGAAGGAGTACACCTCCAATGCCCTCGTTGATCACGTCGGTCTTAATCCCAAAGGATTTTTCCGGGTTGGGCAACTTTAAAATGGGGGCAGAAATGAACTTACTTTTGAGCTGATTAAAATGGGAAACAGCGACATCATTCCAACGTAAACGATCGGGGAAATTCTTTTCCTGAAGGGGGCATAGGGGGGCCAAAATTGCAGCAAAATTCGGAACAAATCGCTGATAGGGAGAAGCTGATCCTAGGAACGATCTTAATGGCTTCTTTGTAATCGGGAGGGGCATGTGGGCGATTGCCTTAATCTTGTTCTCGTGGGGACCTAACTTGCTTTGTCCTATTTTGAAACCCAAATATTTGATGGTTTCGTGGGCAAAATGGCATTTGCTGGGGCCAATGCTGAGGCCATTTTTACGCAGTCGCTCGAAAAGAGCTAATAGGGCGGGTAAATGGTGATTCCATTTAATTAGTTCTTGTAGCTGGCTCTTCGGACGTGGTGTCAGCTGCGCGTCACTATCCAGGTCAGAGGGTTCTAAAGACTCGCCTGGTAGGGTAGGAGGAGGGTAATCGGCATCAGGTTGGATGCACACTGTCTGGATTACATTAAGGGACTCCGCGGGGCAATCCTCTTCAAGCGCCGATGCTTCGTCCAGTTCTACGAAGGTATCTCCATGGGCGCGTTGGGGGTTCTTTTTTTCTTGGGGTCCAGGGACAGTCTCCGTGTCCTTGTCTGGGGCCTTATCACCTAAGGGTTTTAGTGATTCACACTCCTCTTTTGCCGTCCTAAAGTCCTGGTTAGGGGTCTCCGAGAAATCGGACGGTATCGGGGTTCTGATGGGGACAGGCTCCTGGGCTTCTTTCTTATCTCGGCCTTGACGAAGGGCGGCCTGAAAAACAGGGTCGAAACTTACTTGGGGGCTCTGTCCTATAAGTACGGAACAGAATTGTATGGGTGCTACAATGACTTCAGCCCAGCCATTATAATATTGACACTGCAGGTAACATCTAGCGACGGGGAATCGGTTCGCCCGTCCAAGTTGGTCATGTACCACCGCAAATTTTTCGTGGTTAGAGGCCACTGGGAGGAGTTCGTCGGACACGATGAAACACGTACATCCTGTGTCCCTGACGAGAGTCAATACTCGGCAGCCATTCACGCTGCCCTCCTCAAATTTCAAAGTTCCTGGTGAACTTTTATCAAAAATAAAATTTACCTGGTGGCCTGACGGAGGGGGAGAAGTTGCTGCTTGGGTCTGCACCACCGGGGGAGCCGGGGTTGCATAAATCTGGTGAACTTGGTGGGCTGGTCCGCTTTTAAGCCTAGAATTTTGGGGGCAATTCCAGCTCATGTGGTTTTCTACACCACAGGTGAAGCATATGGTTGGTCGCTTCGGGAAGAGAGATGGAGGAGAAGTCTTAACGGGAGGTTTGGAGTCCCGTTGTTGGTTTTGGGGAAAGAAGTTTTGGGGTTTTACGGGGCTCGGAAGCTTTGTCAGCTTTCCTGGGAAGGAGCGCGAGTCCGTCCTTCTTTCTTCTCGTTGGATTTCTTTTTCTCGTTCTTCTCGTTGTATTTTTCCTTCTCGTTCTTCTCGTTGGATTACTCTTTCCCGTTCCTCTTGTCGGATTACTCTTTCCCTTTCTCTTTCTACCTTTTTTCTTTGACATTCTGCTTTAATCCGAGCTAATTCAATCTGAAGCTCAGCTTGTCTTATCCGTTCCTCTCTTTCTCTTTCTTCTCGTTGTATTTCTCTGTCACGTTCCTCTCGTCGGATTACTCTTTCCCTTTCTCTTTCTTCCTCTTTTCTTTGCTCCTCTCGAAAATACTCAATTAGTTCTTTTCCGGAGAGTCCCAAGGATTCTCCTTGCGCTTTAAAGATTTCAAACTGAGTCATCTTTGCACTTGGGGGCGCACTAGTCACCCAACTAAAATTCCTTGCAACAAGAATTATGCCTCTATAGAATTAGCCTACCTAAATATGGGCACTGACCTATTCGTACTTGGTTTCTCAATCTAAATAACCACTGACTAAAATCACAAAAAAACACAAACAAATTATTATAACCGTTCCTTGAGCTACTCCAGCTTCTTAAGTTTCAAAAAAAAAGGGGGGATAGCAATCGTTAAAACAAAAGGGAACTACTATATTCTATTATTATAACGAATAACACTATGCTTTACTCGACTGAGACCAGTGTTTGCAAAGATATAGCGTTAAACCTTACACACCTGATACCAAATTTAAATAGTATATATATATATATATATGTCGTAGAATGACTCCCGACGATACCATATATTACACTATTCGTTGAGGGAACTTCCTTAAATTATCTTTAGAGTGTGTTTACTGTCTGGCGGCCGATATTATGTATCTTCGAAATGCTTAAGAAGTGGAACTGAGCTCAAAGATAATAATATTGCTATCATTAATAAAATAGAGTTTTATTAATAATAACTATAAACAATACACAAAAACGGAAAATATTGACATAAACAGAATGGAAAGGGTCGTGGAGACTCGGGCTAATCCAAGGAATTAAGGGATTAAAAAAAGGTAAAACAAATATAGAGTTAAAGAGATGTGATGGTTCGATAAACAATTTAAAGCACAGGATAGAATTGACAAAGGGGATCAATACTCAAGGTGAAGTTTGGCTTACGTAACTTTGGCACTAGTGGTGCAGAGGAAGGTGGCGCAAAGGAGTTTCGGTCCGCTAGCGAGCTCCAGCCGAAGGGGGGGGATCAAAGGATCCCGACGAGGCGTCTTGGAAGGAGAACCGTTTCTCGACGAACGGCTTGAAGAACAATGGCTGTTCTAGGTTGTTCTCTTCTGAACAAAGGGGGGGGGGGATGAGAACCGTCTCTTGTCTACGGGCTCAAGAACAATGGTTGTTCTAATGTTGTTCTCCTTTGAACAACAGGGGGGGTGAGAACCGTTTCTTGGCGAAGGGCTCAAAACGAACAATGGCTGTTCTAGGTTGTTCTCCTTGAACAACAGGGGGGGATGAGAACCGTTTCTTGGCGAAGGGCTCAAAACGAACAATGGCTGTTCTAATGCTGTTCTCCTTGAACAACAGGGGGGGGATGAGAACCGTTTCTTGGCGAAGAGCTCAAAACGAACAATGGCTGTTCTAATGCTGTTCTCCTTGAACAACAGGGGGGGGGGCCTTGGGGACTTGGCGTCGGAAAGGCTCGAACCTTTGGCACTCAAGGAATATTGTCCTCCTTCTGGACAAGTGATGGTGAATCTCGAGGTCGAGGTCCCTTGGCGCACAAAGGGAGAGAGGGTCGTGGTGATGTTTCGCGACGAAAATCTGGATCTCCAATCTGATCTTAGTGGTAAAGTTTCCATATAAATAGCCAGGACATCTCCTTGGCGTGGGGGGAAAATGGAGTGAAAGCTTGGAGGGAACGCACAGCCGGGCCGGAGAAAAATGCCTTATCTGTTCATAAGCCTAACTCGATCTGGCGAGGTCGGCGTATGGGGGCGAACGGGGGGACGATAACCTCCTTGTTTAAACATTGGCATCCGGTAGCTGAGATAAGACTCCAAGCCTCGAATCGAAGATGCACGTGGGCAGCATCATGGTTTTAAATAACATGTGGTAGGAGTTGAAATTAACGCAGCTCTGAACTCGTTTTATCACACTCACTAACTTGGAAAATGGACTCCTCATGAACGTAGGAAATAGGTTCCATTCCAAACTTGGGAATTGGGTTCTTCATGAACATGGTAAAAGGATGCCTTACAAACTTCGTCAATGGGGACTTCAATAGCTTAAGAAATAGGTATCTCACAAACTTTGTAAATGGATTTGGAAAATTTCTCACGATCTTGAGGATCATGATTTCGTTGTATGGGGTGTTGAATAAAAGGGAAGCTTCGTGCCAAAAGCGGACGTACACTAAGGCAATGAACAGCGCCATGCCAGTCACTTTCCACTTTTCTCCTTTCGTGGTTTTGAACTGGTGTCGGAACAGGAACATCTTGAGGCAGTAGATGCCCTTTGACATCCACCTTGCGTGGTGGATAGCACTAGGGGCACAAAACGATCGTTGAGTCGATGTGCCCCTTTTGAGGAACAGGGCTGCAATGCAAGCTGAAGGAACTCAAAGTAGTCATATCATGCGGACACTTTGTCGGATCAGCCAGGGCAGATGCAGGTAATTCTTCATCTGGGAGCGGAACTTCTCCAGATGTCCTTCAAAGAGTGTTTCGTCAGCCACCGTGTAATCTTGCTGGTTGATGGTTTGCCACTCTTTCAGAAAAAGCTTGAAAAGGGCGACTTCCGAAACTCCAGTGTGCCAAGAGACGACTCGAAATACATCAGAGAGAACAATCTCCAATACATGATGGCGGCACGCCAACATCGCCAACTCCCTTCTAAGACCTTCCTCGATCCAGACGTACATCCTATTGTGAAGGCCAGCGTTGCCTGCAGTTGTATCGAAGACCAATCTAACTACTTCGTCGCGAATCTTCCAAGACTCGAACAATTCAAGACACACTGTGGCTTTAGCTTCTCCAGTACTTCGGGCAGCACTTGGGATACCCCAGCAACTTCTCGAATTCTTGAACAGATGCCAGAATCGCAACCTTCTTCACTGTCTTCACTCCCATCTCTTACAGCATTTCCCCATCCCAATTTATGAGAAGGAAATAAACTGCTTGAAAGTTCTTCTGCTCTTCTTCGTCTTGGATTTGACGTGTGCGAAAATGCGACCGCCGTATCGAACTTAGGGACAACGTCAGATCAGAAATATCTTGTCCCAAGGCTGTTGCACGACTTCAGGAGATTTGAAGATGTTATTGGTATTGGGCCTCTTGGTGGGAAGACCAGATGCACAGGGTGAAGTTGAAGGTTGGAAGTCACCTGTGGCCTCTCTGACTATGTGGAGCTGGAACTGAAGGCAGCAACGACCCCTTGAACTTTGGCCTCTAGTTCGTCGTATCTCCCTTGAGAGCAGCTTTTTGGTCATTTCTCTTTCCACGCATGACCTCGACTCTAGATTCGCGTCTATCCCTGGAATGCTTTACGAGACGATCTCCTCACGCTGCATCTCGAGGAAGTCCTTGTCTTCTTCGTTGGTCATGGTCTGGAGAGCATCGCTTGTAGCAACATCGAAGAGATCCCTAAGGTCATCCAGGAAAGTCTTCTCCTTGACATGGTCCGACTCTCTCTCACGAGTCCAGGGTTTCTTGAGTGCTTAGTATTCGTCGTGGATTCATCGAAGTTTCCTAAGAGAGGCATTTACCCGCTTTGTCGAGATCCTGGTCCTCTCCAAAACGGTGAGGACCTCGCCATATGCCAAGTTCAGTCCTTCCGATACGGTCTTCTTATCCACGACGTGATGGAACTGGTACAACGACAGCACATCCCACAGGCACATGACATGAAATCAACAGGCTTCCCGAAAAGCCAGCACTCGGGGCTCGAATGAGTATTGATTGCCATAACCTGAAAGTAAAAAGAAAAACGAAAAGATTAAAAGTGGGGCAACCTCTAAATATTATTGTATTGTGATAAAATTTCGCACACGAGAGGAATGGAACACGAAAATACAGAGGTGTGGCGAAAAGATCAGTGCATTCTGAAATTTTACTCTCGTTTTTTGGACCTAATATATATATATATATATATATATATATATATATATATATATATATATATATATATATATATATATATATATATATATATATATATATATATATATATATATATATATATATATATATATATATATATATTCTCGTCATTCGAAGTCACGACGCTGAACATCATCATGGAGGCCAGGTGTTTGGTCGTGGACACGTAGCGGACCTAGGAATGTCCTGGCCGAAGCTTACTACGCATTCGTTCTGCTGGTTGATGACCGGATCGGCCGACCGGAAAGATTTTTCATCAGAAAAAAAAAGGATAATCAGATTGCCATATTATTAAAGTTGTTGAGAAGAAGACGACAGCGCTCCCGAATTTGTTCTCGCATACGGTCGGGGAGCAGACGCTTTTCCACGCAGGTCAAGCTCTTGCCGCACTCCTCCTTGACGGAGCTGAATGCAGTGATCACGGAGATGTTCTTCTTCTTCGCAAGCTCTATCATTTTACGCTTCGTAACACTTTTGAAGGCCTTTCTCACAGCCAAACGGTTGACAACTTGACGTCTTCCTGAATGATGACGATCTTTGAGGTCTTTCCTGTTATTGATCCTCTCCGCCACTCAGTGGAAGGTCATTCGCCTGACGTTGAGCCGCTTTGTGATTTCGGACTTGTTGGGGTCCGAGACCATGAGAATACGTTTTAATGACAACTGCTGTAAAAGTAGAACTTTAAGTTTCTTTGAGGGAACTTATCTATCACACACTTAAACCTCTCATAAGATTAAAAAAATGAGTGTAACAAAACTTTTGCAAAACCTGGGATATATATATATATATATATATATATATATGCGTGCTAGTTTTCGCGCCAACCACAGCGGGCTGATGATAGTTTTCATTCGCATAAAGAAGGGATGCGTACATTTCCGTTTTCATCCTTTCCACCCTTCAGGACGGGCGGTGGTCTTTAGAGGTGCAAACAAAAAGTTGAATTGATAAAATGTGTTGCTTTTCCATTGATCCCGTAGTTCAGTTGGTAGAGTACTGGTCTCGATAACCAGAGGACATAACTTTACCGGGTTTGGTTAAGTTTTTGTCATTTTGTTTTAGTTATTGTTTTTATATACTCGCAACTTTGATAGCCATTCTGCTTTTTAGCGTTTAATATATGTTTTATTATATCACCTGATCCAAACCATAAGGATTGACGATTCACCATTCAGGTTTTTAAGTGATAAAATTAAAATTAGTATTATCCTAACTTATCAGTAAAGAAGAACTATTAAATGCTTTACATATAGTTTAAGGATCTATTTTTCTTAATTCTCATTTCATCAGGTCCATAACCCATATCAATGAATGGTCAGCACATATAAGTAAACATTTTTGATGTAGAATTTAATTTTACACTTTTACTATGGTGCGTAATTTCTGACAATATAAGGGTAGAGCCCGTAAATTAAGTGTTAATTTAATGTTCAACCGCTGTAAACATTTACTTTCAGCAAGACCAATTGTCCAATGTTACCATCCAAGAGACGACTTCGTTTGGGACTTGTATCATGCCAGCAAACGAAAACACCGTTTACTGGTGCAGAGGAAAGCACTGTGGTGTCATACCTCTTGAAGATCTTCTTTATAGCAAAATACCTATTTAGAGAGTTGGGGGCCTTACTGATACCCTGCAAATAATTCAGGATTTCCATGTCTTCCTTGTTGTTAGTAACAGAGAATGAGTCTTCCATAGTTATATAGAAATTATCTTCAGCTGATGACTCTGAGTTCACCCAACTATTACTGCTGCTGTCAGAATTACGTATCTTACAGAAATTTGTAGCTTGTCTTTTACGTAAGACTTAATTGCTTCATGATCGCCGAGATTAGGCCCATGCAACATTGATATCCATCTAAGTTTGAAATACGGATCAGATACTGAGGCCAACATAGGAGTAGTTACCTCGTGCCTTATCGAAAATAAATAAACAAATCTGGCATTAAAGCCAAAGACGACTGCTGCAAGTAATGACACTTTGTCTCAAGTGCAGGTCGTGTGGTTTGATAGGTCCTAATCTTGCGAAGGCATCTTGAGTCACTAGGAATGTTGGAAGGAGACAAACGTAGTGGCATTCTTTATCTGGCTGAAGTTGTTAAGGGTGCTGCAATTCATTTTAGGACAGAAAAATATTCTGAAATAAATTCCAAATTCATTTTCCCAAAATAAAGGAAAGATTCAGTTACTCAAAAGATACAGTCTCATCTTTCTTAGGTTTATTTATTTGGCTTAATTAGTCGTACATTGAGTTCCATCGGGTGACACATTGGTACCTAAAGTGGATGCCATTTATTTCCTGTAGTTTTTCTGCTCACTTGAGTTTACTAGCAAATTCCACAGTACCGAATATTTTCCCATTGCAGAATACTTTATCTTCTTTAATTCAGGTGAATTCAGTCCTTTATTTGCATCAATTGCTGCTACCAAGTTCATGTGTGGGAGGAACATCAAATATGAGATGATAATTTCACTGACTCTTCTCCATGCTCCCCTGAATTTTCGAGAAAGTTGATGATAACTTCTTCATATGAATCTTTTTCATAATCTGTATCAATGTCGTAGGTACGAATCTGAACACACACACCGAACTTTATAAAGCATTTTACCATGTTTGAATCATTATCGGTGACTGTTGATGCAACTTTTCTATAAGATAAACCATGGTCCGAATTTATCCTGTCCAATATTTCAGCATTGTCATTAAAGGTATGTTTTCCACTGAATTTTTGGCATGCGAGGGCAGATGATCCTCGCAATAAGTCATCGTTGATCTGCAATGCAAGAATATAAAATCAATGTTTGTATGTCGATTTTTAAAATTTAATTTAATAATATTGGTTAAAGACGCATCAGCAAAACTGCGCCACCAAACATTGAAGAGAAGAACTATGTGATATAAAGGAGACAATTCAGCGATGAGTTGCTTACCATACCATCACATCAGTGACCCATCCCATAAAAGAAAATTGTAGAAGAGTCCATATTCACAGCAAAATGAAGACTCACCAAATTAATAGCTGAGGAACACACGTCGAATAATTTAAAATATTATACTATAAGTCCATGATACTATTAGGCTGTCACTAATGGTCAATTTACCAATTATATCAAAATAATTGACTATATTAATAACATATCCAATGCGCAGTGGTTCTCATGAAACTGCAGTGATTAGTTAACTATGTCGCATGTAACACTCGCATGGTCAACGCTGCCAGTTTTGATTGTATGTCTTACTTCATTGTACTGGTTTTTGATGCAAGAGATCTAGCCAGGCCGAGTCTAGATGGCACCTGAACAGATGTGTTGACGTCTGCAAAAAATATTTTAAAATTAAACAAATACATTAGATTAGCAATGGAAAAAATATCAAAATATTTAGTTATGCTACCAATAATCTAATGTTCATACAAATAAGATGAATTATAATTATTTTAATGTGACATTAGCTATGAAAAAATAGCAAAATATTTTGATAGGTTGGCAATAGTTTAGTGTTCATGCAAATAATATAATTAATTATTTTAGTAGCAAAATGTTTGAGTTATACTAAAATGAGAGAAGATCCTTAAATTCCTGTAGTTTGACTAGGCTCAATGGTAGGAGCCGATTTACCACAAGGGAGAGTATCTTCTTTTCAAGGATATCCTTGCATATCGGTGGTCCTGGTTTTGACAAGGAAATATGGAACATGATTAGTGTTTACTGCAAGATTTCTTCTCCGATTCATATTCGCCCAAAAGATCGGAGTGTAATTTCTGCATAGGAAAACAAATTATTATCATGCAGAGAGAATTCTTGAATACCTAATATAATATTTATCAGAGTATCAAACTTCTAATTGAAATTAATACTTAACGAGATTCTTTAAAAGATTATCTTTAGCTTAAATTATTTTCACCATGATCAGTGCGTTTTTATACTATGTTAATTTTAAATCCGAATTTCATCCTTCGCTAACTAAATAAGTGAAATTACAGTTGAAAATGCCCAGTTTTTAATGTAATTACTAGTCCTTAATCTATTAATATCCGAAATGCACAATAAATTCAAATGGACGTTTATGTTAATGTAGCATTAATCTTTTATGGCACCATTATGTTAATGTTAATAGTTACTACTTGTTACTAGATAGTACCCTACCCTGAGGTACCTCAGAAGAATGCTTGTTGAGTGGAGGCCAGCAGACAGAATTGTAGCTTTCTTTGTGCACTGCATACAAATAACTTTGATACTGTTTCGAGTTTTTTCAACAGTTTACAAATATTTTCCTTTCATTAGCACAGATTGATCCTTATTACCAACACTGTTATCTAAATATATTGAATACTGTTCTGGTGATAACCTAGAAAATTTGGTTCCCTTGTAAGCATGTTGAAGTTGTAAAATTGCACTCATTACTAAAAAAATCAACCTGTAAATAAAGTATGTTTAGAATTAATTTATCATAAATACGGATTATAAGCTAAATTTTATGCTTATTTATACTATACGAGAACATACCATATTTCGCCAATATATATATATATATATATATATATATATATATATATATATATATATATATAAATACTAATAAAAATTTACAATTTTAGCTAAATTCTTCCATTAATAACGTTAACTACGTATACGTATTATTTGACGCATAATAAATGTGCATAATGTTCAATTATATAAAAAATAACTATAATTTAATAAATGATATCAATGATTGCAAAATATATACATGTTTATATGTAATTTCTATCATTTGGTGAAACAACAATCAATGGCTTCGAGTATGTGATTTGAAAACTAGTTTAAAAAGGAATCTTTTGCACACTTGTTCCAAAAAACATAAACAGTCGGTGTTGAACAAAGTTGTCACTAAAAAAAAATCAAATGACCTTCGCATAGCGACCTATTTAAGAATTTGAAATTAAAAGCGATCTTAAGGTCTAAATTTATCATCAAGATCAAGATAACATGAAATTAAGTAATCTTAGATTAAGATCACCATCATAAAAAAATATATTTAAAATGAAGAATGTGCCCATTTATGCGAAAAATCAACGGCGTTTGAGTTGAGAAAGATTTAGCTGACATGGAGGACTGAAAGTCATGTGAATATTGAGAAAGAGTTACTCGCTGCATGGTGATTCGTGCCGAGTATCATAATACCAAAATTTTAACTACTACTCAATGTTCTGTGAAAAATGGAAAGGTTGTAAGACGTGACATGCACAGCTTTAACGGAGTGTACAAAACCGCGGCAGTCAAAAATGGACAGAACAGGCGTTCTGACTGCATCTGTACCCCAAAATTCATCCAACAACTACATGAGAAGGTGATGGAAGAACCGAGCAAGGGAATCTGGGATTTGGCGGGATATATGGGAGTTGTAGTCGCCATGAAGCTTTCTCTGAATAAGGACCTTTACTACCACTCGTACAAGATGTTCAAGGGACAAATTCTGAAAGCCAAGGCCAAGGAGAATCCCTTGACGAAATCAAATAAGCTCTTGAACAAGCTAAGGTATCACACTGAGCAGAGGAAGATCTGGTTCTTATTAGACAAAAATAAATGCTCCCACGACCAGTTGCACAACACCCAGAAAAAAAGGTGGCTTGCCTATAATTCATGCGACGATTCATGTCTCATGAAGACAAATTCCGCGAACTGTGATGATCTGCGGTTGTGTCTCCAGTCACGGTGACGTCACGCTGCCCCTCATCTTTGAGCAGGGTCTTATGCAAAATTCAGACCGTGGTCAAACACTAAATAGAGATGGTTCCTGCTGGAACCAGCTCCAGAAGTGGTTGTTGGAAATTTCTACTACTTCATCAGCATCACTTTCTTGCCTCATAATTTCCCTGTGTTTTAATCCCATGGATTACTATGTCTGTGGCGCAGTTGAGAAAGAGACCAACCGCTGTGTCTTCAACATCAAGAACGACTTGGTCGCCAAGATCTAAAAGGTGTTGGAAGATCTGTCCCGGGACACAGTGAGAAAAACATGCGACAAGATAAGCAGCCGTCTTGAGGCCCCGGTGGTAGCAGACGAGAGCTACTTTCAGGAAACTATCTCTCAGCAAAAATCTAGATGATATTTTTGTAATTTTTAAAAAAACATTGGCATGAGCAGGGAGGGATCTTCTTTTATGCAAACCTTCAAATTTACCCCAACACGGGATATACATGTATATATATATATATATATATACATATATATGTATATATATATATATATATATATATATATATATATATATATATATATATATATATATATATATATATATATATATATATGATAGTGAAATCACTGTATAGGAGACAAAAGTTTAATTTACGAGATTAGTTTCAGTTTTTATATTATCATGCCCTCTTCAGTCGAATACTGAGAATGAAATTGTTACAAAAGTCTATAAATAGCATATAGATAAAAAAAAATAAAAATCACAAAGAAACACAAAACTAGGGAAAAAAGTCATTAATCAGGGTGTGTAAGTCTAAGATCGTTGACTAAGCTGTCTACGATGAGGTTACGAGAATGGGGGCTGCATTTCAATTGGCCATCTGACAAATTAAAATTGGGAATTTTTCATATTAATATAGATTCTACTATTTTTCTTTTACGGAGATCTTTACAATTATATATGATTTGTGCCTTTGAATAGTCAATTTGGTGGTTGAAATTGCTAATATGATTAAAAATACTGGATGTGGTACTGCCTCGTCTGACATCACTTTTATGTTCATAAATTCGTTTTGTTAAGGTTCTTCCGGTCTCTCCTATGTAAAATGAGAGACAGTTTGTAGAGCGAGACGGGAATAAATGTACACCTGCTTTATTTAGCTGATCCACGGGCTTGGTCGAAAGGAAAGATTTAAGGATAGAAAAAGGGTATTTAAATGTGGTTAAGCCTGGGGAAATAACTTTGTTCAGTCCTTTAAGGAGAGGAGAAAAAGGGAGAGATAGACACTTAGTATTACTAAATTTGTTTTTATCCTTGGTACAAAAATGAGTAGTGTCGTATAATGCCCCTTTTGATCCCCCCACACCTGACAACACTTTTGCCGTAGTATACCTTGTGGTCATGATATACTTCTTTGATGAAGTAGGCTTTGATCTAAGAGTGCAAATTTTGTTGTATTAAGAAAGAGCCGCTTCAACACGTAAGGATATAAGGAAACACACAGGAATTATCCCAAAATAAACATATATTTTAAATTTAACACTTAACTATGAAAAACAAACAGCAATCACATTTATATCTTCGTCCTAAGCTAACCTAGACTATACCGGTTGGACACTAGGCCTATTACAATACCTTCAATGACAAAAGTAAACAAATAGGCTCCCGGTAAACACACCAATTGCCGATTAGTATTTTTATCGTGACCCTTTCTGATTAGCGTTAAACATTAAATTAAAGTACTCTCTTTTACCAACAAACATGACCAGGGTTCACGCACAATTGTCTTTATTTCTATTAAATCGTGAAACGTATTAACCTCATACTATCGCAATAGGAATATGAATGTTCTTGCTAACTCACATGACAGACGGGATCAGGGGTTTCCGGAAGTCGTTGGAGGGCTTATTTCGCGCTTCGGGAATTTGGAGTGCCGATGATAGAATTTCGCCGGTATGTGATGGATAGAGCGAGGTAGGGTGCGGTCAACTTCTTATTTCAACCTTGCCTCTGGTTAAGTTAAGAAGACGGAGAGAGTTATGGTGCTCTTCGCTCCAAGAGTCTTCTTCTGGATAATCCTGAAGCCTCTCGGTGTCTTATACTTCATCGTAGAGTGTTCAACTAGATTTTGGGGTATTCGGTGAGATTTTTACCGTAATTAAAGAACTGAACCTCGTTGGGGCTGGGTTCTTCTCCTCTCACTCTTGCGGAGCTTGAGATGTGAGAGTCACTCGAGTGTGAGCGGGTTTACTTTTCTCCAGTCAGACTTCTTCTAAGTCTGTAAAGGATTATTCGGTTTGGCACCGATACAAAACTTGACGATTTATGTTAATTCGGCCCGGGGAGGGGGGATCGATCTTCTAAATCTGATTCTGTCGTTTCTCACGGAAATCGTCTTGTCTAGCTGAAGGGTCAATCTTCACGAACTAAACTTTCTTCTTTCTTACCGAATTCTCCTCTCTTCTCTTTCTTTCCGGGGCTTATTTATAGGCGGACCACCGCCCCATCTAAGGGAAAAGGGGCGAGGCCACAGAGGGAAGCGTGAATGGTGAGTTCGCATCTGGTGAGAGCGAGAAGTGCAGCGGTTGGCACTGAGGTGCCCAAATCGGCTTGTTAATTAGTGAGACCCTCAACCGCCCCCCCCCTTTGGCGTGCTTTTTGACTAGCACCGCTTTTTTTGTGACATAACCACGGGTTTATGGATCTCGTAGGTAATTGGATCGTTAGAGCGTCGTTTAAGGGCCTTAAGTGGTTGTCTTAACACAGATGGTCGCTCCAACTACCTAAGCGGCGGGGAGATCAAACAGGGTAGGCAGTTACGGTTATTCGCTGACTACCGTTCCCACAAGTCTCCTCATGGGGCTCGCTTCTCCGGCTTTCTCCACAAGGGGGAGGGAGAAGCTTTGAGGTATATGTCCGTCTGGCCCTCCGGGAGACTTTATGTAGCCATTTCTCTACAAGTAGATTTTGCTTTAGATAAACTTTCAATGATCACGTGGAAAAGATAATTTAATTCAATGAAACTGAAGGTTATTTATGTAATCTCTTATTATAGAAAGCAAGGGTCACATATCCTAAGTGCTCTCAAAAACATGCCTGATGCAACAGCTCGCTTAATGTTCATATCATGATGAAAACGAAATGGATATAAGAGTTAGAATGAGTTGGTTTTCGGGACACAGTGAAGCCAATTTTGTCAATGACTCTAACAATTTTTACATCAAGAAAGGATATACAATTATCTTTTTCGCACTCTACTTTAAAATTCATAGTTGAATGGAGGTCGTTTAGATTTTTAAGGAAAGGGGCAAATAGGTTTAAACTATTTATAGGTCAAATCGATATGACATCATCTACATACATATACCCCATCATAAACTTGTCAGATGGACAATTGAAATGCAGCCCCCATTCTCGTAACCTTATCGTTAACAGCTTAGTCAATGATCTTAGACTTACACCCCATGATTAATGACCTTTTCCCCCATCGTTTTTTGTTTATTTGTGTTTTTTTCTGATTTTAACGCTATTTATAGTACTATGTAACAATCGCATTCTCAGTATACGACTGAAGAGGGTATGATAAACTATATACTCAAACTAGTCTCGTAAATTAAACTTTTGTCTCCTATACAGTGGTTTCACTATCATATACCATAACTCGCCATTGAGTTATTTTACTTATATATATATATATATATATATATATATATATATATATATATATATATATATATATATATATTATATATACGAGGGGTGGTCAATAAGTTTTGCAATTCGGATATAAGGAAACGAGATTTCAGGAAAAGTGTTTTATTATTTTTCAATATAACTACCCTCGACTTCAATGCACTTGCGCCACTTGTCCCTGAGGCTTCGAATTCCCGACAACCAGAACTCTCCCGACTGCTGTTCAATCCACTCGTGGACGGCGAGCTGGACATCTTCATCGTCCCCAAACCGGCGTCCACGCAGTGCAGCCTTGAGCTGGCGGAATAAAAAGTAGTCGCTAGGGGCCAGATCTGCATTGTAGGGAGGATGGTTTTGCTCCTCGAATCCGCCCTCGCGCAGGGCAGATTGTGCAACTCTGGCCTTGTGGACTTTGACGACGTTGAAGTCGATCATGGGGCGTGAGTTTTCGAGAGGTTTCTAGGGACCCAATGGGCAGAGACCTTGGTCATGGCTAAATTGTCGTGGATGATGTTGATAACATTTCCATGTGATATTCCAAGTTCTCGCTCGATTTCTTCGACCTTTACCCGTCGATTTTCGAGGATCACCCTCTCCACACGGGCCACATTTTCTTCGTTGGTCACGTCTGACGGGCCTCCTGGACGGGGGTCATCTTCAAGGGACTCACGACCATAGCGGAACTCCCTATTCCAGCTAGTAATGGTTGCATAGGAAGGGGCGGAGTAGGGGGACACTGCAACTATGCCTTCATGGATCTCTTTTGCATTCTTGCCTTCTTTGGTCAAAAATTTGATCACTGCGCGGGGCTCAGCCTTCTCCATTGTTGAAAAGTTTGTGACTGACGATCTGCGATCTAGCTACTGCTTCTTAAATAGACGAGGCAGGAGCGTGCGGCTGCAGGTCTTGACTTGTCACAACTTGTCCTAACACCCCCACAAACAGCCATTCCCCTTGCTCTGCTTTGCCCTACCGATTCGCAAAACTTATTGACCGACCCTTGTGTGTATATATATATATATATATATATATATATATATATATATATATATATCCTATTCAAGGAGGATAGGATCACCTGCTGGACCTGAAGCAGAGCAGTTGTCTAATTATGCCATTACCTTAACCGCACCAATTTGTCTTGGATATTTTTCCATATATATATATATATATATCTATATATATATATATATATATATATATATATATATATATATATATATATATATATATATATATATATATATATATATATATATATATATATATATATATATATATATATATATATATATATATATATGCAAAATATCCCTGTTATTAAAAGGCTTATTTATAACTAAATTGTCCATTTTAGCCCTTTGATTTATTAATTTAGTTATGGATCTCTTGTTTATTTTTATATATTCACAATCTGGTGTGTATGTACTTAGTTTAGTCACATAAATGTCTACATTCTTTGCGTACAAGCTGGAATTTTCCGGAAGTAGACCTTATCTATTTGGTCTTATACTTCACATCCGTCTTTGATATTACTTTCTATTTTGGGTCTTTTCGTTCTACATGGGCCTGGCGTTGCTCTTCTGGTTCACACACACACACACACACACACACACACACATATATATATATATATATATATAGTGGCTTCTTATTCTCTTGCAACTTTTAACGTTTCTAAATATGTTGCTAATATGCTCTCTGGATTAGCCATAGGCCAATACACCATAAAAAAACAGCTATTCTTTTGTTAATGAATTATTGTCACACAATTTTGCCCCCTCAAAAGTCCTCGTCAGTTACAATGTATCCTCACTATTTGCAAAGGTTCCTGTTAATGAAATAGTTGATATTACTTTAAACCCAATTTTTAACATAACAGACATCTTCCACATTTTCTCTCGTCAAAATTTCAAGACTATTTTAGAAATGATTTTTAATGAGAATTATTTTTTATTTAATAACAAAGTTTACCAACAGATAACTGGAGTAGGTATGGGTTCACCAATAGCTCCAATAGCAGCTAATATTTTTATGATTCATCTTGAAAGCATCTTTATGAAACAATGCCCTTTAGATCTCAAACCCATATTTTAGCGTAGGTATGTAGACGATTCCTTTGCTATTTTCAATAATATAGAACATACCCACCATTTATTTATTTTTATAAACTCTTATCATCCTAACATTAAATATACCATTGAATTAGAGAGTAACAATCAACTTCCTTTTCTAGACGTCATTATAGAAAAGCCGACAATCTAACTACCTCAATATACAGAAAGCCTACATTTAGTGGCCTAGGAATCAATTTTTTTCACATATTGTGACTTGTCACATAAACTCAGTGCAATGAAATCTCTTATGTATAGAGGTTACCATATCTCCTCCAATTCTTCCCTAATGCACAATCAATTCCAGACTCTAAAGTCTTATTTTAAAAATAAGACTAATCAATAATTTTTTAACCAAAATTTACAGCCATCCTTTCTCTCATATAATGTTCCCAAAAATGAAAATTTTTTCGTAGTACTTGAAATGGGGCCTTACAATTTATTATTCACTAGAAAATGCAACAAATTACTCAAAAAATATTTCTTTCATATCAACTTCAAAATCACTTTTGTCAACCCACTTTCAATAGGAAGTTTCTTCTCGTCAAAAGACAAACTTGCTCTAGAAATGAGCAGCCGTGTTGTTTATGCTTTTAGTTGTCCATGTTGTTTGCAAGGAACCTATATTGGTAGTACGGTTCGCTCATTGAAAGAGAGGTTTTGTTCTCACATGGGAATAAGCCATTGCACTGGAAAAAATTTGTCTAAGAAGGAATCTTCTGTAATTAGAAATCATAGTATACAATGCAAGACAGAATATTCCATAGATAACTTCAAAATAATTGGTCATAATAACAATGAATATAGTCTAAGAATTTTGGAATCCTTATTGATACGAAAAATCTCCTACACTCAACATAGATAATGCCGCTGTTTCCCTTCTTATTTCTTAATTATATTTACCTCAGTCAACAACCAACCAACTTTCTCTTATTCAACAACCAACCAATCAAAATCCTATCCTTCTTTAAGCCACTTCCATTATAATTTCTTCACTTTGTGATTTCTCCGAACTTCATCAGTAAGCAATATTATACTGTAATTTTTTACTTTTGTTGTT
Source organism: Ceratothoa steindachneri (assembly GCA_963969495.1). Classification (NCBI taxonomy): domain Eukaryota; kingdom Metazoa; phylum Arthropoda; class Malacostraca; order Isopoda; family Cymothoidae; genus Ceratothoa; species Ceratothoa steindachneri. The sequence continues at coordinate 133,851,458 of OZ018330.1, forward strand.
TTTGTTTTTTTCGTTTCATTAGTCGCTACATTAGATTGATACTTTGATACTTTTGCCTTTTAAACCCCTGAGTTACTTTTTAATTTTTGATTTATCTACATGGTCTTAACTTGATTTTTTTTTAATATTGCAAGTTTAAATTTGTTTTAATAGTCCTCTTTAGTTTTCTTAAATTTTGTATTTTATATCGTCATTTTTTACCATATTGATCTTTTACTTTAGCATATTATATTCTTAATAAGATCTTAATTGTCTTTATATAATGATAGTTTTGTTCTTAATTTTTGAGTTTTATATTTTTACTCGTCTTAATTTTTCTAGTTTAATGAAATTCCATTACTTTAGCCTTTAAATAATCATTTTTTAACGCCCCTCTCCTATGAAAATATTTCAACTTCTAGTTTTAGCAGAATTTCTCTGACTTCATAATAAGTTTTCTGACAATAAAAATTTAATCATATCTAACTGTACTTTATTGTTTTATGATTTTAGAACCTGAAGAGGGTTGATACGCTCGAAACGTTGTTCCTTAATACTAAATAAATCACATGGACCTAGCATCCTCTGTGTCCTTACCTTAGCCGTGAAATTGAAGATCAAACTTGTCAGCAGCAACTCATATGACTATATACATATATATATATATATATATATATATATATATATATATATATATATATATATATATATATATATATATATATATATATATATATATATATATATAATTGATTCAATTCAACAGGCAGGAAAGATTGTTGAATTTCTTGTTTACACTTTGAAGGCGTCGGAACAGAACATTCAGGGATTGTTTCCAGGTTATTCAAACCAACACCTAAATCCATTTTCTTTATTAGTCCGAGACGACTTTCGAATGTACAAGGTCAACTTTGGGGACACAATGGCACAATGATTAGACGGAAGGAGAAAGAAAGGCGAAAGCCAAGGAGGGAGTAGAGGAGAAAGAGGAAATGAAAGAGGGTTGAAAAGAAATTTATAGTAAAAGAGAATTTGATCTAAGGTGACCTAATTCTTATAGCTGTGGATAAAATGTAATAGTTCCATTGTGTTTGTACATAATAATTAACGTAGAATCCTTATCAAGACCTGTTCTTTTCCTTTGACATTCCATTCCATTTTTAACTTGTTACTCCACTGCTATGTAATCGCAACTTCCTTATAGTTGTCGGGAGAACCGACTAATATCTGTCATCATTTAACCTTTTTCAATATACTGTAGCAATCATGCAGTTTTTTTAATTTCTGTGTTGAGCTATTGCCTTGTTCTATAGTGTTGTGTATATTTTATCTGTAATGTAGGTTGAAAGCTTCATTTATTTCACTTGACTCACCTTGTTCATTAATTTTAGTTTGTTTTGTCTTTGTTTCCTTATTTCACTCACTATGAATCCACTTTGTGGTTTGCCATATTCCACTTTTTAGCCCCTATACTGGGCTATTGGCTTGCATTTATGATTGGGTAATTAGTTGGGGTTCACTTTCTTAGGGTAGTTAGTCTTAATGGGTAAGAGTGTTCATCGGAGGTATTTTTCCTGGTTGGTTTGGGCTCCTTGGGAGCCTATCAATTTTTCGTGTGTTGAATTTTCCACTGAAAAATCTGGAGATAGTAGCGCTTGTTCTGATGCTGATGTCTTCTGCAAAGGTTTAAAGAGGTGAGTTGAGCTTCCTCGCAATATTTTTCTCCTCTTATTCTTATGACAATGTTGAACTATTTAATGTACGACTCTGGATTTGTCTCTCTCTCTCTTCTTCTGTTCATTATGGGTAGAGAGCTTTAATTTATACTCTTTGGAGTTTCCGCTTCTTTGTTGCTAATATGATATTTAGGGCAATGTGGTGAGAGATCAGCACCTCCATTTTTAGTGTGAGATAGATTTTTCCTTTGTTGGTAGTCCTTAATCCTCTGAAAGAAGTTAAAATGGTGAGCACTGGCTTGACTTTCGTTATCTTTTCAGCTACGTGTTTTATGCAGCTTTGACTTTAGGATGGTATCGGTAGAGTTGTTTTACTACTTCAATATCCGCTACCTTTCGTCTTGAGATTAGGAGTATGTCTGTTTGTTTTTATTTTTGGATTTAACTCGAATTGAGCACTTCCCTTTCTATTGCACCGCCCTTTACGGGTGTATAAGGCTTTAGTGCTTGTGGTGGGAAGGTTTTACTTCCTTGTTGATTGTCAGACCAACTAAAATTACCGTCTCTGATTTTGTCACAACAGATCTTCAAATTCTGGCCGCCTTTCGAGACTCATTATGTTTGATTACGGGTATCTACTGTTACCCTGCCCCTCTGTTTACCCAGTTGGAAGCTGCAGCCTTCGTAGAACAAGCGGTCATTAGGAATCTTCTGCTCGGTGTGCGTCACTGTACAAAGTTACGAACAACATTGGGTTAACTCACCCAGGGTAGAGCACTAAAAATTCCGAAAATCAAGGGTGTGAGAGGCGGGTGTGGCCCACGTGGGATACAGCCCACCAACTCCCCTTTTTTGCTTAGTGGTCACAAGTTTAATGAATTTTGTGTGTGTTGGTGAGTCTTCATAAACTTTCGCAAAAAATTCGGATAACGTCCTTCTTTTTAAATCGTCGCACCACCGGTGGAGGGGCTCTCCATCTAACCTTCTTATTACAGTAAAAGGGTTTCCCATTTGCCATCTTCGAAGCCGGTGCCGAAAAGCTCCACCTTTGTGAAGATGGCTTCCCTCCTCCTTTTAACAGGTTCAGATATTTCCATATTAACCCATCGTTTAGAGTTGCCTCCAGGGTGACTCTCTACTAGCGCAGGGTCAACTCTTTGCTTTCTTAAAAGCTCGAAAGAACATGGCGGTGAGAGAGCTTGCGTGATCTGCTTGAGTTAGGCTAGCTAAGCTGGGGGACTTTTAGTCCTGTAGGGTCACCCATGCCAGTAAGTAGCTGTAGTAGGATACAGACTAAGTGTTGTCAAACTTCTCTACCACTTCTTTGACGCGTCTCCTTGCATCTCCCTACCAACCTCTTCGATTCTGTTAGTACTAAGTTTCACCAACTCTCTTAAACTGACGAAAAAACAAAAAAAAAATACATCTATATTACAATAACTTGTTTATTAATAAGGGCCTCACCAGCTCCCTTATGTCGCGTGAGAAGAGAGGCTTTGGAACCCTTTTAAATAACGCCTTGGAGCACTCATAGGTTGCAAGAGACTGAGATTAAAGGGATCTCAGGCGTTTGGGGTACGTTTAATTGAGAAATGCTAGGTACTCCTTAGAAGCTTTCTCCTAACGTGACCATCTCCCTGTGGCAGCTACTTGGTGAATAAAGGCTCAACTGCTCTTTGGTGAGAGAGATTTTGTGCCTTGCTGGTCGCCAGATCAGCTAAAGATCTTGGATGAAGTCGTTGGCACTTAGCTTTACTATTTGCCTCAAGTCTGGCCGTTTCTAGTTGATTAGTAGGGCGGGCTTATTAGGAAGACAGTTACACCTCAATCACCCCTGTTGAAAAATCAGAGAACCAGTTCACTGGGGCTCTCGTGCTGCTCAGTTGGGAGCTGCGGCACGATTCGGGACGTCCAGCCCGGGGAAGACCTTAGGGTTGGTGTGCTTGGTCAAAGGGTTTCTGTTCGCCGAACGACCAAAAACCTCCTGGAAATAGGCGGATGTAATTAGTGCGAGAGAAAATCACGACCAAAAAACCCTTTTTCAATGCGTATGGTCCGAGAGTTTTGTAAGATGGCGAAGAAGAATGGTCCTTCATTTCGCAAGCTAACCTGCAAAATATGCAAAGTCTACAGATGAAGTGAAGACTTCGGGGGCAGGAGTTGCAAGGGGCTCACAGATGATGTTAGTGTCTGTGACTTCTGCGAACTCGAGAAGCGCCTGAGAGAGAGCATCGCTCAACTAAGAGAGGAGAACTCCCTACTTCAAAGGGAAGTTCAACTCTTAAAAAAAGAGAGATGCAGATGCTCAGGCGAGAAGGCTCATGACGTCCAGCAGCCGATTTATTCTGCTGAAGGGCTTCCTCAACGAGCCAAAAAGTAGAAAAGAAAGAAAAGAAAGTAGAAATAGAAGAAGATAAAGTAGAAAAAGAAGAAGAGAAAGTAGAAAGAGAAGAAAAGAAAGTGAAAAGAGAGGACGAGAAAATAGAAGCAGAAGAATAGAAACGGAAAACAAAAGAAGAGAAAAAAGGAAGACAAAAAGAAGAAGAAGAAGAAGAAGAAGAAGAAAAAAAAGAAGAAGAAGAAAAATGTAGAGATACAAGAGGAAAGCGGCAAGTCGCCTCCGAAAGGAAAGTCTAAGTCGTCTGCAGACAAATGTGCAAGAGTCACCCTTATTGGTGATTCTCAAGCACGGGGTCTGCAGCCCCTGCTAGCAGCCCGCCTTCTGTGAAGGTAAGCTGCCTGCCAGGATGTGGTAACCACCACATCAGAGTAGAGGCTGAGAAATCACAGATTTCTGAGAGCTCAGTCATTGCTCTGATGGTCAATGGAAACAAACTCTACCTGAGAGAAGGTAGGGTAGGCCCTACAGATAAAATCTTCCACACGGTCAGGGGCGCCGTGGACGACTGTGGGCTGAAAACCCGCAAGCGTGTTGTAGTCGGGATGCTCCCGAAGAGAGGTCCAACACGGACCGCTCACTCGATGAACGTCTATTTAAACAGGCACCTGGAAGATTTGCGTACAGCAGAGGGGGTCTTTTTGTGGACCCGTACCGCACCTTTTATGGTAGAAATGATCTCTACTAAAGGGATGGGGTACATCTTTCCTTCAAATAAAAGGCCTTTTTGTCGAACATCATCCAGGATGTCGTAGAGAGGACCCAAAGGAGTATCTGGCCCAGAGTGAGGGCGGACGTACGCCAGTACGCCCGTGTCACTCCTGGAACGACCTTCTCAGAGGTCACAATGAGGGGTGCCTCCTCGTCAACAAATAAGCCGGGAAACGGAAGAGTGTAGGGAGTCCTACAGTCAAAGACTCCCTGAAAGTTCTTCTCTTCAATGCGAGGTCAATCAGGAACAAGTTTCCTGAGCTCCGTGGCCTCGTAGCGATGGAAGAACCCGAAATGGCAGCCATAACAGAATTGTGGATAAAAACCTCACACCGAGACTTTCAGGGCAAATTCACGGTTCCTGGCTACCAACTCTTCCACAAAGATAGGTCAGACAGAAAGGGTGGCGGTGTAATGTTGTATATCAAGGATACAATTGAATCTACGAACTCTAACAATATATCCGACCACGAGCTTCTAGGCGTTGACCTAGAGATAGGTCCTGTCAGATACAGGACCCTGGTTCTTTACAGGCCCCCTTCCCAACCCGTTGAGAAGGACAGGGAATTGTACCAGCTGCTGGGTGAGCTTGTTCAAGGCAGAGTGTGCATCGTTATGGGCGACTTCAACAGCCAAGTTGACTGGGAAACCAGAGCAGCCTGTGGCGAGAGCGCGCTACTCTTGGAGTTCGCCAACAACGAGTTTCTCACTCAATGGGTCAGAGAGCCGAAGAGAGGAGACAATATCCTTGACTTGGTCTTCACCTCTGAGGATGATATCGTTGAGGATGTCTCTGTAGGTTAAGTGCTTGATGGTAGTGATCACCAGCTAGATAGATTTACCGTCAAGATCCCGAAGGTAAAGTCTGTTGTCAGTCAATTAAAGAAACTTGACTTGAGAAGAGCAGACTTTGGAAGCCTTCGTGCTGGAATGACTGACGCGTTGGTAGAAGTATGCGATGCTGTTGAAGACTCGTGGAATAGTTTCAAAACCACATTCACGAGTCTTCAATCGCGGTTCATCCCTCTGAAATGCCCCCGTCTGTATTCTGTTCAACCTAAGTGGTTTAATCGAGAAATCGGCCAACTGCTTAGGGAGACGAGAACTATGTACCGGCAATCGAAGATTTCGGGTGACTTTGACGAATACCGGAGGCTAGCTAGGAGAATGAAGTCCAGCATAAGAGCGGCTAAGCAGTCTGAGGAACTCCGAGTGGCGAGACTCTGTAAAGAGAATTCCAAGGAGTTCTTTGGATATGTAAACAGCCATAAACCAATCTGTCGAAGGATTGGCCCTTTCATGAATGAGGGGGGGACATTAAAGCATTCAGATGCAGAAAATGCTAACCTCCTCAACGACTACTTCTCTTCAGTGTTTACTGAAGAGTGTGGTCTCATCCCCCAGGCGACGGATTCCTACTCGGGTGGAAACCTGGAGGATATTAACTTCACCGAAGGAGAAATAAAAAAGAAGATCACTGACCTAATGAAGAATAAAAGTTACCTGGCCTGAATGGGTTTCTACCTAAAGTGTTGAAAGAAGTGCGTGATCAAGTGTCACGACACCTAAGCGCAATCTTCAACATGTCAATCCGGATCGAATGCGTTTCCTGAGACTGGCGTGAAGCGGAGGTGACTCCTATCTTCAAGAAAGGAGACCGTAACCAACCGTCGAACTATCGACCTATCAGTCTGACTTCGATAGTCGGTAAACTCGTGGAAAGCATGATGGTGGACAAAATGACTTTGCATTTAGAGTCAAACCAGCTACTGAGGAGTTCCCAGCACGGCTTCCGAAGGCAACGGTCATGCCTGACAAACCTTGTGGAATTCTTCCACTTCGTCTTCAGTGAGCACGATTGGGACAAGGCGGTGGATGTGGTCTACTTAGACTTTCAGAAAACCTTTGATAAGGTACCACACCGCCGCCTTCTCCGGAAAATGCGAGCGCTGGGCATAGACGGAAAAGTAGCCGGCTGGATAGAGAACTGGCTAAGTTGCAGACGGCAACGGGTGGTGGTGGAGGACAGGCTTCTGAGTGGGGGCCCGTTACTAGCATGGTGCCTCAAGGTTCTGTCCTGGGACCACAACTATTCATCATCTACGTCAACGACATGGACGGTGACATGGTTGCCAAGATTTCCAAATTTGCCGATGATACCAAGCTTGGTATGAACGTTGCAAAAGATGGAAATACTGCCCGCCTGCAGGAAGATCTTGGGAAGATTGGGGAGTGGTCGGACACGTGGCAAATGCCTTTTAACGTAAACAAATGCAAAGTGATGCATATCGGCCACCGAAATCCTCAATCACCCTATATCCTTAAGGGCACTGCTTTTGAATCCACCGACACTGAGAAGGACTTGGGTGTAACTATCACGAGTGACCTCAAGTTCTCGAAACAGTGTATTGAGATGGAGAAGAAAGCCCAAAGGATGTTAGGGTATATAAAGCGACAGTTTGGATATCGGAACAAGGAGATAGTACTGTGTCTGTACAACTCCCTCGTCCGACCGCACCTGGAGTATGCCGTACAATTTTGGAGTCCTTCATTCCGAAAACACATCGCGAGATTGAAACGTGTGCAAGCCAGGGCAACCAAACTGATTCCCTCTATCAGACATAAAAGTTATGAAGATAGATTAAGGGAATTAGATATGTTCTCGCTGGAGACCCGGAGACTACGTGGTCAGCTTATCGAAGTATTTAAAATACTTCGAGGCTTCGACAGACTGGACTACGAAGATATTTTCCAGCTCAGCGAGGGGAGAACAAGAAATCACGGCTTTAAACTTGAACTGAAGCGATACCACCGTGATCTGTGTGGGAAATTCTTCCCCTACAGTATCTGGGGTAGTTGGGACGCACTTTCAACGGAAGTTGCCAACAGTGAATCTGTTGACCAGTTCAAGTCAAGACTAGAAAAAGTCTGAATGAAAAGGAAACTTTGTTATATATAAGCATTCTTGGATTTAGCCAATAAGACTTAGTTGTAAATAATTTGAAATTAAGTTTATAGCACAAAATTGATCTAACTTGTAATATTGCCATACAAAAAGTGATGGATTTCAATGAACTAAATTTTTATAGGCTTTGTTTACTTACCCACTCGGCCGGCTAATTTAGGCAAGCCCTGAGTTCGTTCCGATAGCCCAACGAAGGCAACAATGCCTTCCACTGCTCGACCCCGAATGGGAGTCTTCCTAAACGGGGTTCACACGGAAGTGGTGGATTTGCATAGTTTCCTTGGTCTTGTTTTCGAACGAGGCATCACCTGGAAAGGCCATAATCGCTGCCTTAGAGTCTCTTATACCCGTATAGCAATGCCCTCGAGGGCATCCCTATAAGTAGTAATAATCCTGAAAAATTATATTCATATGTATGTAATATGTAAAATTATCATCAAAAAGTATAATCAATCAATTAATTTGTAACGGGAGAATATTCAACATAACTTCACCTTAATACATTAAAAAAGGGGAAAAAATACCAGCATTCGGGCTGAGATATGTTGGGAAACTTATGCCCATCATTTTAAATATGTATGTTTCTTTCGAGCAACATTTCGAAGATTACTACTTTGATACTCATTCGCCGTGTTAATAATTTGGTTTATTATAATTTATACATTATAATATATTGCTTTTAGGCTAATATAATTAAATCTAATATAAATATGTACTTTCAAACCAGTAACGTATAAAAATTCGTAAATTACAAAATTTGCGATGTGTTGCCAATAGATATGCGAGCAACTGTATATATATATATATATATATATATATATATATATATATATATATATATATATATATATATATATATATATATATATGTGTGTGTGTGTGTGTGTGTGTGTGTTGATGCAACGCTGTCCTTTATGGTGCACTCGGTCCGCAATAAAACAAATAAATAAAAGAGTAAAACAGCGGAACCCATCCCCACACAGCTGTTTACAACTGAGACGAGGGGAAAATAAACCTCTACACCTAATCATCAAATATATTGAATAACAACATACATAAAAACTTTCATCAAAACACATATGCATGTGTATGTCCCATTGATACTTCCAAGTTTTCAGGCTCCGACCATACCCAATTTCTTACATCTGGTCTTGAATCGCTCAAGGCGATTTTCAGGTTTCAAAACAAAGAAACGCGCTTCACTATTATCATAATTCATTATTCTCAGCGTTTCGCTCAACACATATATTGTGCGTTTATTCCCCGCCATCCTAGCAACTCGTTCGTCATTCATCATTACTCAGTGAATTACTTTTTTACTTCTCATCCGCGTTCACTTTGCTCAATTAAATTTTTGCACAGTTAATGTCCCAACTCATTCAAAGGCGAGTTTCAACCAACATCAAATTGATCCATTTGATTTTGATAAATGTTTAGTTTTATAAATAAATCTTATGGTAAAAACTCAGTGTCTTCTTTACTTGTGGAATAGTTAAGATTGTGCGAAAGAGGGGCGTCACACGAAGAGCGCTCGACATACGTAAAGAGCGCCAGAAGATGACCTCGAAGAAGGATGAATGACTCTACGGATGGATGACCCTGAAAACTCGAGCGCTGGGCCGAGATGAGTAGGAGATTCTTTTCATAATAATAATTTATTATATTATTTAATAATAATAGTTACATAAATTAGGATGTTTTAGAAGCTTTCTATGATAAATGATGTCACGTAAATGACTATTTTCAGGTTGCCCTTAAGCACTGAATGGTCAGTTAGGCCTATTGAAACATATACTATCCTTCAGGTAGAGTCGAAGAAAGAAGTCTGATGCTGTCGAAATGGCGAACGTGGAGCCTATTTGAATTTTGCATATCGTTAATTTATTCGATTTACGAATACAAAATAAAACTCAAGGATGTTTTTTGCGTTACTCCTTCATAAATTCATTTTATTGTATATTTCCAGGAGACATTTTTTTTAAAAGCTGAAAGAAAAATTTTAAATGTTTTTTTAGAAAAACCTTTTTATTTTAAAATAATAATCTGAAGTTTTTTATTCAGTCGAGCGGATAAAATCCTGGACTTACAGATGAAGTTTTTCAGCTCCATATTGTGCATGAAGTTAAAATTCGTACTTTTGAGTGTTTTGCTTTTTGTACAAGCTTTTTCCTGGAGGTTTATAATGTACTCTCCCGCCCCCAATATGTAACTAGACGACGCTTAGTCTTCAATAATCTGTTAGCTCCACCCTTTCATTGAATTTTTCCATTAATTAAACAGTTCATACTTGAGTACATTAGTTTTCTTTCGTTTCTGATTAAAAACAAAGCTGCATGTCACGCTTTGCTGCTCAAATTACAGAATACTGATATGCAATTTTGTCGTTATGAATTTCGAGTTTTCAGAATGACTCACTTCGCTCCGAAGTCCTTCCACGGCAGGAGGCAGCCCCAGCGCTGCGTTTCGAAGATTGGCCTAATTCAACAAAGTGACATAAAAACTTCAGCGGCCAAAGTGAACGCAGCATCGGAAATTTGGATCCCCAATCATAGTATACAAAAGAAAACCACTCCCTAAATATTATAAAGAGACTTTATATTTAATCTAAATTCAAATTTCATTATTTCAGAAATGATTTATTTGTTAAAGCAAGAAGAAACGGTCGGGTATAGATTAGGAGTTTTCTGAATGTTTGGGTGATTTTTCACTCAAACCATTACGGATATTACCATATATACTTATTTTTTTTTCTTTATAAAATACGTTCAAATGAAATAGAATATGTAGGCCCTAATGTTATTCAAATTTTGGCCTTGGAATTACCCGTGCCCTTCCCTACTCCCATCTCCTCAATAATCTGGAACTTTCGGCTGCTTTGACCTTCGGTATTCCCTGTTTTTTAATCCATCTACGCCTTAAGTTTAGTCGCCGAACAAGCTGAAAGAGGCATTTCCGAAACATGTTTTTCCTTCGCACTCGCTTTTCCGAGAAATTGGGTAAGGCTTTGGACTCAATGGGAGATGACAAAACTGAAAGTTGGTAGGTTGAAAATGCAATGAATTATAATTTTATTATCAACCCAAAATACATATTTTCAAAAGTTTGGAATTTATTTAATGGACTGGGTTTCTTTCCTTAAATTTTAATGGGTTAACTACCCCTTCCCCCGACACTCTTATGATATTATAATGTTGTCACGTTTAGCGAACTTTTCTGCCTTGTTTCCTTCTAGGTCGAGTAAAAGTCTCGGATCCTCTCTCGGGGTTTATCGGTGGGTCTTCAAATGACATATCTTCAAACCATTGCCATTATGTCAATAACCTACTAAGGCTGCATGGATAGGGTGACCTCTTCTGAACCACTCGCTCCTCTCTGGTTGCCTAGGGGTGAGCTGCGGCCTTTGGGAGACGAGTGGCTAGTGGGTGACCTCTGGTTGATGCAGCTGCGGAAGAAGGACCCACGGTCATTGACCCTCTTGCTAAAATGAGGACTCCTGAAATGTCTAAAACCAACGAGGGTCACAGTTAATCAAAAAGTTAACTTCGTGTACTGTTAATCCATTAACTAAAAAGCCAATTTCGTTAAAAATGTAATTGAAGTTAACGCTAAAGCGTTAACATAAATCATTATTTCATTGTTATAAAACAATACAGAAAACTTTGGGGAGTCTTAAACCACCTAAAAACTGCTAAAACTATAAAATATAAAAGACCAAAATTATAAAAGACAAAAAACAGTGAGAACATATTTAAAATTGAATTAATATTTAATTATTATTATTATTATTAAACTAGAAAAAAGTGATTAATAAAGTAGCCGAATGAAACAAAGAGGAAAACAAAAAAAATGACACAAAAGACGATATATACAGAATTTATGTTTTTGTTTCTCTATTCTTGCATTGGATGTGGATGATCTTCTCAGAGCTGGGAAGTTCGCAATTTTAGTTCGCACCTACGCAACCTAGCAGAACCACCATTTAGTTGTGGACTGATAGTTGCGGAGCCTGTTGGGAATCTAGGGTTGCGGACCTCTCAAAAATTCAGGTCAGCTACCGCTACTTTAAAAAAAGAAGACAAGACTACTGTATCCGCAGGCTAAGCAGCTATAAGAAATTAAAGCGGTTATTCTTAGTAATCTATAACATAAATTGTATTGATTAGTCGTACATAAATGTAAGGTCAGTGGTAGAGACTAGAGTGGGTTGTCTCTTTTTTGTGCGTGCAGAGAGATTCCGTGGTTTCAGGGACTTTTTGCGAAGAGTAGAAGATGGAGAAGTAAATGATTGTGATTGTGATTGAATCACACTTTATAGTTTGCTTCTTCTTATTTTTGACGGCGATTTTCTTTTTAGTTCATTTTGCCATTTAACATTTTTAAGGGAGTGATTAAAGTTCGTTGATCAACAGTCAATTTGGACAAGTATTTGATCGACAGAAGCGACAGGTTAGTAAATTGATCAAATTCGTAGATAAATAGTACAGTTATTGTCAATTCATTTTCTATGGATATTTTAAATAATAAATTTGAAATTAAATTAAATTTTTCAACTTAAGATTGTTTAAATTATAAGCAGTATGAAAGAGGAAGACCAGGACCTCAACCTCAGCAACTGCGATGCTGGTGCTCGCGGCAGTGTGGAGGAGGACAGTGAGAGTCAGCACCTATGGGACCCGAGACTGGGCCAGAAAGTCGAGATTTTGTGCACTTGAAGGGATAAGGCTTAATATATATATATATATATATATATATATATATATATATATATATATATATATATATATATATATATATATATATATATATATATATATATATATAAGAGAGAACCAGGGCAGCAGAAAAGAAATGCATTTTCTTTCTTCATTTAATTTTAACCAACGTTTCGAGGGCCAGCTTCATCATCTGGGTACTGGAATTATATTTAGTATAAATATAGTATAAATATTTACTAAATATAATTCTAGTACCCAGATGGTGAGGCTGGCCCTCGAAACGTTGTTTAAAATTAAATGAAGAAAGAAAAATGCATTTCTTTTCTGCTGCCCGGGTTCTCTCTTATATATATTGATACTCTGGACTATAAAGAACGGATCACTTGAATCTCTCTCTCTCTCTCTCTCTCTCTCTCTCTCTATATATATATATATATATATATATATATATATATATATATATATATATATATATATATATATATTAATATATATATGTGTGTGTGTGTGTGTGTGATTAAGAAGGCAATGCTATGGCTAACTAAGCTCTTCATCGAGCCCTCGGAAGGAGTTCTCCTCACAATCACGAGAAGAGAACGTATAATCCAGCCTTTCCAATCAATCTACAAGGACTGCTAGGCTGATTGATAGCAATCTTTTTTCTTTTCAACGATGTAGTGTCTCTTCTCTGATCGGTTCAATGGGCGTGAGAATAAAGTCACTGGTTTATGCCATTATCTGATGCATCTATTTCTATGGAAAAGGGGACATCTTCTTTAAAGTTTCAAATGCTTAAATAGCCTGAAGAGATAAAGGAAATTTGCAGCCATCTGCAAGAGGCTGTACTTTTTCCGAATAGCCGCGAACCCATTTAGCGTAGTATGTAAATAACCCCGAACAACCAAGTAAGGATTTTTTACTAGATGGTACTGATAATTCTAACAAAGGTCTCATTTATTAGGCATTGGGTTTTAGAATGCCGTCAGAAATTCGGATACTGAGAATATTAATTCAGGTTGAAGAAAACTTAGATTTCGCAGAATTCATGGAGAGATTGTATTTAGAAGCAGCTTCCATGAAACGGTTTAGATTCCTGTCATGTTCTTCTTTCGTTTTTTTCCGCAGACTGTTGTCTTCAAGATTGGCATAAGTGTTACATAGTTTGTTATCGGTTATAAACTGATTCATAAAGTATTGAAAAGCGGAAACCCCATTCGTAACACCTAAAAGTATGCGCCTGAATTGATAAAGACTGTTACCGGCCTGAAAAGCAGTATAAGGTCGGTCCTCTGAACATATTTCTATCTGATGATATGCATTGGCTAGATCAATCATGCTAAAATAATTATTAGCGATATTTACAGCAAAATCTTCAATCATGGGGAACGGTTAAGCGTCTAAAAGGGTGTACTTATTTATGGTTCTAGAAAAGTTGTTTCTTCTTATTTGTTTGATGTTACTGCCACTTGTGCGCGCCAAGGAGAATTCCTATGTTCAATAATCTCCTCATGGAGTAGATGTTTAACCTAATTTTCGACGAAATCAGCATGTTCGGAGCTGTAATGGCGACACTTGGTAGCAATTGGAGTGCAATCTGAGGATAAATTTCTAAAAAGTTTAACTGCAGGAATTTTTAGTTTAGTCAGTCCACACACAGTTAAGGATGGTTCTGTGCCCCCATAATTTAAGTTAATGCTTTTATGTACTCTTAGAAATGGTAAGCAAGAATAATATCAGTACAAGCATTTGTAAGTACAGTAACTTCAACTTTCTTATAAATGCGATCATTCATGGAAACGTTAACAATCAGTAACCTTTAGGATTTACTGAGAAAAAAGAAGACGCTATAGAAGCAACAGACGATCGTTCATGAAGCGGGAGAAGCATAGCTGATAGTACAGCTCATTTATAAAATTCTCTGAACTTCCACTGTCAATCAGACCTTGAAGTAACTGAGGATCTCTATTCAATTGAACAAGAGCAGTAGGCAACAGCAAGCCGCTGGTAGCGTGGGTGGAAGCAAGCGTGGCAGAAGATAGTGAAACAAGACGTTTAGATTTTGACTTCGAATTTTGCAAAATGCCAAAACTTCCCACATTTACGACAAATTACATCACGTACTGGACAAAGTGTTCGGTCATCTTCAGGATGGCAACGACCACCACAATTGTAGCGTGTTTTCTTCATTTTTTAAATATTTTTTGAAACAGCTGTTATAAATGGTAGACCAACTTCTTCACATTCTTCCTCTTTATTAGAGATCATAGATGTACCAGGAACAGCCACCATACTAGCAAGTACATGACCGGGAGTAACTAAGTGCGATTCAGATCTCAGTAATTAATGCTTGCTCTAATGCTCGAGCTTGTTGAGTAGCATCGATTAATGTAAGCTTTTGATTCTCAAAGAGTTTTGAACGAATGTTCGAAGATTTTAACCCTCGTATGAAGGAATCCCTTATACCCTAATCACAGTAGACTGCAGCAGTAATATCCTGAAAGTTTCAATCTACAGCGAGACAATTGAGAGCTTGAAGGTACTGGTCAATCGATTCTTCTGGAAGTTGAATTCAAGTACAAAGCAAATATTTGGCATGAACTTTACTGGGAGCCTTAATATAGGCAGCTTACAACAATTCGACAGCTCTCTATTACATCCGCGCATGAGGACAATTGTACAAGAAGAGCACTTCTAACTTGTCTGGAGAATGAGTAGATATTGTAGAAAGGAAATAGCAGAAATTTCTATACCAAAGCTTCCATAATTTACCAGCGTAAGGATCTGAAGTAGGTACATCAAACTTCTCAAATCGTAAGACTTTATCCATAATACATCTAAAAAGAATCAAAACAAAATATTAGTAACATGAATACATATGAACAAATATAAACGAATAAGTGCAACATATTAATGTGACAAATATAAACGAATAAGTGCAACATATTAATGCGACAAATATAAATGAATGAGTGCATCATATAACACTAACCTAACCTAATGTTTGTGTTGCTCCATAAAATTTTGTTGTTTATTTCCCACTTTTTAAGTGAGTCAGTACTTTCTGGCCAACCATATATTAATACTTCCATGAATGTAGCAACATCCTCACTCAACTATGACCTCAATATTACGGAATTTTTTTAAGTATCACTATTGAAATGAGACATCCTTATAAACGCGACATTATAGAAAATCGTAAAAAAATCAATAGCAACAAAATCAAAATAATCATATAAAACGCTCGATGGTTTTGTCTATATTGGAGTATTGATATTATTTTTCTTATCGATACTAAAGTTATTGAAATTGGACCTCCCGTTTAGGAGTAGAAGCAATATAGAAATGCCATTCTTAGTATTGGGGATAAAAGTTACAAAAAATATGAGAGTTACCTGATCAAATACTGTTAACGATTCGTCTGTCCAGCTTCCTCTGCGAGGTAGAGTTCTTGCTGCTGCTATTCAGTGTCTTGATCAGCTCCTGGATTGTGTTAAACTCTACATCGCTGAGTGGCAGCATGTTGGATACGGACAGATCCACAATCTTTTGGTCTACAGTAGCCTGTGGTACTCCACTTCCAGAAATAGTGATGCCAAAGGACTCGCCAATGTTTATCTGGTGGGCTTTCTTGTACCAGGAGCAGTGCTGGGAAATCGAATCGAATTCGAATCGATAAACCTTTAAAATCTATATATTTTCAAACTTAAATAGAAAAAAAACAAACAAACTGAAAAACTTTGGAAAACTCGAATCGAAATTTAAACTCGAACCGAAAAGAATTAAAAAACTCGATTTGGAAGCAAAAACGTCGAGTATCATTAATAAAATAATTTAGGAATTCCAAGAAATAACAGTGGTTTAACTTGTGAATAGTAGATAAATGTATATTTTAATCTTTCGTCCTAATCTTGTTTTGCTAATCACAGAATGACCCAAAGCTAAACCTTTCTTCTGTTGCGAGTTTTTAAATCCCTAAGAGATTTTGAATTTGAATTTATGTCAAATATATTCACCATATGCTGTCAAGTTTATTTTTAAAAGAGCTTAAATTGTTCTTATAAGATATTATTTGTACTCTGTATGTTTATTGCATAATATTTCAATATAATAATGAAAATTTGTAATATATACTTTACCAGATTTTTTGCACAATGTATACAAATTATTCGTGGGTTCTGTATTTTTATTGCATAATATTTCAAATAAGAAAAAATGGAGTATTTAGTATCCCATTAAAAACTTCCATTTAACTGCGCCTTTTCCTTCTTACATACGGTCCCTGTGCATTGAGACTTTGCAAATATGTTACCCATTAATTTCATTAGAAAATTACACAGTGAATTTGGGCATGTGGTACATATGGATAGCTATTGTAAACAAGAAATAACACAGTAAATAACGAATTTACCTTAACTCAAGGAAAGTGTAAAATAAGAGGAAGGGAACAAGTTCTATGTTAGTTTGTTATAAATTATATTTTCACGAGAAAAAAGTATATAGAACTCTGAAATAATAGATTTAAGCATTTGAAATGCAGGCTGAACTCGAACTCGAATTAAATTCGAATTCGAATCCAAATTCATATGTAGCAGAATGAGGTCAAAGGGTGACCACGTACCCTTCTGTACCCATGTGGATCCTGAGATCACCGCATGGAGCTGTGAAAGCATGACTGGTCCAGGGTAAGGGTGCAGCCTACGCCGTTATCACACGCCCCACCTGTATTTGCCTAGGAACCGATTTCATTGTCTCCCACGGCCACCTATCAGCAAACATTCTGGTCTTCGGTCCTAAGATCGAAGTCCGTAGGACATTCCCAGCCGACGTTATCATAATTCCCCCTTCCCCCGAAGGAGTCGCCGACTTTTCCCCCAAATCGCACGCATCTGGAGGGCCGTCACAGCCACCTCACCAGGCGTCTATATAATCCTTCGACTCGGTTTAGTAAGCAGCACTGTTAGACTTTCCACCTACTCCGGCGAACGAGCTGAAGGACGCTCGTAGACCCTCCTCCCCTCTCCCAGCGGAGATTTAGATTCCAGTCGAAGGCTAAATTGATCCGTGAACTCTGCCATAGTCAATCGGCAAGAATCCTTATCCGTGAACTCTGCCATAGTCAATCGGCAAGTATCGACATCCGTGAACTCTGTCATAGTCAATCGGCAAGTACATGATGAGGATTCCCAACTCCAAAGGCTCTACAAGTGCTCCTTCATCTGAAGCAAGAGGTAACCTGACTTCCTCCGTCGCATTCATCGTACCCCAACTGGCCCCTTTTCGGCAACGAGCACGTAAGAAATTATTGCCGTTGCCGCCTGCAGATTGATCTTGAATCTTGCTTACCCCATTGCTCTATTATTTGTGTCAACCCCCCCCCCCCGGTTTAAAATCCCCCTTAAATCACCAAACTAAATCTGACCTCTTTAATCCCTTAATTCACCTACCTGTATCTCGTGTAGGCATTTAATCCCGTATGTGCGACCATTCCCTTTAAACCCAATATTTGTGTAAATATAAATATCATTTTTGTTGATAGTAAAGATATATTTTCGTCATTGTCTTTCTTTTGCAACCCTAACGTGTACCAGCTACCTGTTAATCTGTGGCCAACTTGCACTCTGAAATATGTTTTAAAAGGACCCCGCAAAGTTAATAATAAACCAACCCCACTAGACTCATCACAATTTCCCCTTTCACTAATGGTCTTCAACCAACTTCTGCTCAAAGCTCCAAAGTACATACCTATATATATATATATATATATATATATATATATATATATATATATATATATATATATATATATATATATATATATATATATAGAGAGAGAGAGAGAGAGAGAGAGAGAGAGAGAGAGAGAGAGAGTCTGGCCATTCCACGACACCATATAAAAACATCGAAAAGCCGAAAAATTTGAATCGAAAAAAAATACAGAGAACTCGATTCAAAATCCGAATTTATAATTTTAAAAATACCAAACTCAAATCGAAACTCGAATCGATATTCATTTCAGTTGCAGCCCTGACCATGAGGTAAAAACCGACATATGCTTGTGTTTTTCCGCTTTTCCATGAGATTAACCTGCCTTGTGTTCTCCTCAAACTGTATGAATTTAGCTGTGTATGGCCTCTATGCGCTTCTTGAAATTATTGAGACCATTCTTGTGCCTCCTGATTAAGACGAGTATTAAACAGATATACCTAGAAGCTAAAAAAACTTATCTACTTCCCTTGACTTGAACATAAACTAGTCGTACAAGTGGGAGGTCCAGTCTCACTATCAATTTCAGCATCAACGATGTCAAAATATTTAAGATGTACAGATGCCAAAATTAGTTAATTACTTACGAAATCTGAAATATGTTATTGATGAAACTTTTGGCTATAATTTCACGATAAACAAATTGCCCTGAAACCTTCTTTTATTATATCAATTATAAACCACGCAGTGTATTGCATGTATTTTTATGTTTTCCTTTCGAAACTGTCTAACACAGGCGCACCGCAGCACTGCTGCACCGTTACACACAACCTTTTCTTTTTACTGCCCAAAACGAACTGAGATCATCCCTCTGTCATTCCTCCGCACTTCATGCAGTTATCTAAAATTTACACGCTGAAACTAGAATAAGATATGAATGTACTTTAAATTATCTTTCAGGTTAACGGACTTGAATTAACGAAAGGTAAATGTAACAAAAGTTAATCAGTGCGTTTATTTTCAAAGTTAAATCGTTAACGAAAAGGTTAACTTCGCTAATTAACAGCTTAACGGTTTTGTGCCCAGCTCTGTCTAAAACTTTTGGATAGAATTGGTAAGAGCAGTTTATTGCTGAATACAATTCGCCATTTTCCCTGCTTAGAACCATTGAAAATCTCCGACCGTCAAAGGTGCTTCCTGTTTCCTTGCGAGGCTTCAGAATCTTTCTTTCTTTTTAATTGAAGATTCTGGAGTTGCCGCAACAATGTGAGGGATCAAACCACTTTAGGGTCACTAGGGGTGAAAATGGCTATGGAAAATCTCTTAATGGAGGAGGCCTGTCCAGAAAATCAAACTTTGTAAAGAAAGTAGTATATGCCAAAAACTGGTCAAATATTCCCTTGAAGATATTACCGAAGAGTTGGCCAACCAGAGTGAGATCAGAGTTGTGAGAGCATTAAGGAAAGATAGAGGATCTTTAGATCTACCTTGAAACTGTTTGTCACTTTCTATCCAAATAGGCTGCCTGACTCGCTGTGTGTTGTTTGGCATCGCTATCGCATGAAAGCATTCGTGATGTTATTGTAATCCTGTCGCGGTTGACGCAACAAGGCGCCTCCTATGCATCTCAAATGAAACACACACACAGTCAGTTCCTAGCCCTTGCAGGCCTACAAGCACAATAGCTTCTACGCCCATTGGAAACTCTTCTGCGAGTTTTAATTCCCACTAGCACTATCCCGGCCAAGATGGCAGTAATAAGGGTGCAAGCCTTTCTCTGGCCAATAGGGCCTCACTCTCTAGCACAGCGTGAGCACATCGAGGAATACGAAGCGGCACCGCACAGAGTCGTTAGACTTGGAGGAGGAAAACCTTCGAAAAAGGTGGGAATCTATCACTCCTTGGGCAGTTTTAGAACTATCCTTAGGAAGGAGGGTAATAATAAGGGAGTCCTAACTCACTTGATTCTACCAAAAGATGAACGGAACTGCAAAGGATGAACGGCCCCGTAAAAAAATGAGGGAGAATCCAATCCAAAAAATGCACCACCAGCCGGAGAAATTGACGTATAAGAAGGAGAAAGCTTAAATGCCGAGCCAACCTTTTCCCTAAGACTTAGAGGAAGTTAGCACCAAAGGCTTGTTCAGCACCTAATAGCCGTCCAAGGTCTGGTTTCGAGTGCTATACAGCAATTCTTGTGAGGACCTCTTCCTCATATGGAGCTGATACATATGATTCAAGATAGATGCGGATGGCAATATCATTTAGTTGAATTTCAGTTCAATACATGCTAACTGTGAGGAGCTGCAGAAAACCACCTCGTGCCGTTCTCCATTAAATCTGCTTTCAGGAAACCTTGACAATCTCATTGGGATACAAACGTTGCACGAAACCCCTCCGCGAGATGTGGGCCGGGCCGTTCTCACTCTAGTTATCCAAACCTTCATTCTATTGGTAGTAGTTCAACTCTACCTATTTAGGGTATATTCTCATTTTGCTTTATATATCCCACTTTCAACCAGCTTAGATAAGGCTGAACTCTACCTTGTCGTAACGTAGTTTCCAAGACACTTTCTCCTTCTCAGAAACATGAAGGGTAAACATGGGTGTTTTTAATTTGAGAGCATTCACAAATCATTGTGAAATAACCGTCTCGTTTTCCACCTTTGACCTGTCCATACGCTCTTCTGATGCACATCTGGATTTTTTAGGGTGGGGATATCTACAACCTATATTGCAGTGATGACTTCTTCATCCAAATATAATCTTCTTGGGTGCTGAGGCTCGAAAAGCCAACTCGGCGCTACTAAAATTGACACGGTGGACCGCATTCAAGAAAATGACTGAATTTCTTATTTCAGTCGAGTACAAGGTGGTTAATAAAGCCTTTGAGTTTTTTTCTGGCCCCCGCATTGCCCTGGTTCTATAACTCTCTGGCAGGCGACGAGTGTAGTTGACTTGCGGGGAGAAGCGATATGCTATAAGCGCTAAATGTGCTCTTCGAACGATTTCACGTTATGTAAATATTGTTGGTAATGACCAGATTCCGTTTTGTTTCGAAGCACGCTGACCGCTCTTCAGGGTGGCCATACGTGTTTTCAATCAAGAGGTTAGGACTACTCTCGCGGAGATGTCAAAACGTTTCAAAAGGATTCGATTTAATTTCTTACTGGATCAACCCCTCCAGTTCTCCAGGAAGACTGGACCACCATCTCATACCCAGCATACATGGCTGAATCTGTCGTGACCGCTATCTCCACATACTTCAGCCGGTCTGCTGCTCAGTCACCATTCCAAGTAAGTTGCTTAGTCAATGAAGTCAGCCAAATGAACTTTACCTCTAGAGTGAGTTGCCTCTCGCTCGCGCTTCTTGCCCATATGCAGCCACTGGTCCGGCATAGATCTGGTAAGCAATGCTTTGACACCCTGGTGATTGAAGCATGGCCTTTCTCTAACCTTTGTTAAATAGTAATCGAGAGTATCTTCCCAGATTTCTGGCAAAAAGCTACCGCGCTCTCTTTTCGCAACCCTAGAAGAGATCATTATACCTCGTATGGCTTCCGCTTAATTTCTCTAACCTCCTGCGTGTAAAGATTGATGTATGTAGAAAAGGGCAAATGTCGGGTTAGCTTAATTCCTGGACAGCGGATTCCAAGTGTTTCTGCACAGTGTGGCTTCCGTAAGTTACATTACACATTAGATGCTCTGCCTCAGCTGTCTATGGCTATCTGCGAGGCTTTTCTTTGCAGTCAATATTTCGTAAAGTGTTTTACGTTTGGAAGATGCCTATAAAACCGTGTAGTGATACAGTATCATGGAGATCATCCCTCCTTAGGGAATGAGAACGCCTCTTCATTTTGCTTGAATTTTTACAAGATTGTCGATTCCTAGTACCTAAAATGCAAGAGGAGGAGGGACTGCAAGGAAGTTTCCTTAGCGTCACTATCTTTTCCGTGAGCATCACTTCGATGCTAACATAACATAACATAACATAACATAATTACACGGATGACAAAAGCCACAAGGGCCTATCAAAGGTCATCCGACTCCGTCAAAACCCACCCACAAAAAGCACCATCACCAGGGGAAGACAAAATCAAAGTGCCGGGGGATGTTCTAGCTACGCTCACTTAGACGACATTTTCTTAGTTTTAGTCGCAGCTCAGACTTATCCTCGAGATCCCGGTCCGAAAGGCTTCCATCCACCTCACTCTTTATGTCAAAACGTACTGATTTTTGTCTTCTTTGGTCAAAGTCAAGGTTATGCACTTTTTTTGCTTTCACGGGCATCACGCCGACCCAAACTATTTCCTAAATGGTATCGCCTTAATTTGGTTGACTAGCACTGATTATATGACCCTTTTTTTCGACAGACACCTCAACTGCTTCTTTCACGTTCCATTCTCTGTTGTATTAACAACATAATTTAACTGATGACAAAAGCCAAAAGGGCCTATCAGAAGTCATCCAAGTCAATCAAAGACCCTCTACAAGAACCACAAATCATCCCCATTAACTTCATCCTCAGGATTGTATCCAGAATTTTGCTTCTAAAGCGTCATCAATTAAGGTTTGTTAAAAACTCAAGCATGCAGCCACAATATATACATTGTAATTAAATTATATACATTTGTTCCCAACATAAAACTCCAAACTACCCATAATATTCTCTCCCCATATACTCATCATACCTGCACTTAACGCATTTAAAGTTGGACTACACACAACCTCCTGCGGTAATATATTCTAAAAGTCCACAACTGTTTTGGTGAAAAATTATTTTCGCAAATCCAATTTACACAATTATTTTTTAATGTTCAAGTGATGATCACGACTCATATTATTTATTATTACTCTTCCAAATAAAAGAAGTTGCCAACATCCAAATTATCTATCACAGAACAAATTTCCCCACTCAAACAGCTTCCAAAGGAAAATATTTAGTATCTCAAGTCTATCCACATATTTAAGATGCCTCAAGAAAGACATCTTTGTTGCCCTCCCTTGTACTGACTCCAGAAATGAGCTGGTGAATAATACAATGGAAAAAATTAGGGATTTGACCTGGATTTATCACCCCCCCGCCTTATCTTGAATTCTTCGCGGTAAGCCTTTATTTTTACGTGTAAGATTTAGACACCCATCTGTATTAATGCTCACTATTTTTTCGTATTTAAATTCAAGTTTACAAAACATTTCTCTAAATCTCCCAATAAATCTCCTCCTGCTATTGTTTCTTTCATAAGTTGCAAAACTGCTAATTCTTGTTAATTCAAATTTACTTATGATTTATCTAATAAAAATCAATCATCTGACAATTTGTCATACATATTGCAATGTTTAGTTTCATAATGGCGCTTCAAGTTGTACTATTTAGAAGCGGCAACAAATTCCGTACATATGACAAACAGTGGTTTATCTTTTTCGAGCTTGAAAGAGTACTTATAATTTGACTCATTATTAAATTTACGATATTTATCTATTTATGGGGGGGGGGGGTTCTCCTTTCACTCATTATTTTTTTCACTTTAAAGGGGCTAATAAATTACAAATAGAATCCCCTAATTAATTATAAGTGCGTAAGCCATATTGCACTATTTTTTAAAAAAAAATTTATACTGAATTCTTCACCAATCGACTCACGAAAAATTGCCATCTATTTGCAGGGGAGCCAAAACTATTTGCAAATAAAAGGTAGCTACTACGTGTAGACGATTCACAAGGTATGCCGTAAGGGAAAATAAAAAGGATCTTAAGGCATCCCAAGGTTTTTTTCGTACCTAATAATACCTAATCTAACTAAATCTAACTTTACCTAGCCTAACTTAACCGAACCCAACCTAATATGCTAGATTAGAACTTCAAAATATCTGAATAGCCTTTAAATATCATAATGTTTCGATATGTGATTAGATAAGTTCTGAAAGTGTTTAATAAAAACCTGTCCTGCCGCATAAATTGGAATGAATAAAAAGCAAAAGATGTCGTTTACTACCTCTTATCGTTTGTTTGTTTGTTCCACTAAGATTTTGTTTTCTGTATGAACACTTATGGTCAACAAAATTCAATGAATGCTTTCCTCTCTCGTGTGTTGGGTTAGGTTAGGCTAGGTAAAGTTGGGTTTAGTTAGGTTAGGTTATATTAGGATCGAAAAAATCTAGGGACGCTTCAACTTTATAAGATCCTTTTTCCTTTCCCTTACCGGATAGCTCAGGTGTCTTATCTTGAATTGATCCAGGATAATACATTGAGTAAGAAACCTAAAGTTCAAATCAAGAATAAGCACCTGACGCAACCTCAATTTAAGAATAAACACCTCATTTATGGACAATTCAAGATGAGGCACTTTAGGTGCCTAATCTGGATGGATGCCAGAGTTGGATCCGTGACGAATATTAAGCAATTAGGTGAGTTATATAGGATTGATGTACAGTGATAAGTTTGAAGGAGCCGATAACGTGTGTGTGTGTGGTTGTGATTTTGCGTGATACGAATCGCAAATAGCGATGATGTAGGTCCGGCTTGGATGGTACCTTAACTAATTTCAAGACGGACAAATAAATTATGTGCTGATTGGAGTAGACTAGGCCGTACATGTTCTCCCTACGAACAAGTAGATTGCTAAGAGAAAAAAACACATTGATCACTCTCACAATAAGAGAGAAAGAGGAAGGAATGAGAAAGCCCCAATGGCACATTTCTTTTTGCCTGTTGTTGACCACAGGTTGGCATTGCTTCACACGTGATATTTCTTCCATATCTTCAGGATAGCAGCTAGATATCTCTAGAACCAAATGAATTCACGCAAATAAGAATGAATGTTATGGATGAGGTGCAATTAGACTTTCATTAAGGAAAAGGCACATTACATTTGGGTTTCAAAGGTTTATTATTTCCATTGATACTTCCGCAACTCGTGGTGATAACGCTGGTCTTCCGCACACAAGGCGAGCTTTTAGATTTAATCGAGAGCAGATACTTAAAAATTAAGATGCATGATGGCGGTGCCCCCACCTAAAGATTGACTGATATGTTGAACATAAATATTGGTCATATTTAAATTTTAATGATTTCTAATATATACATACATATGCCGCCTAAGTGTCGTGTCATTGACGCTAATGCCTTCCCACCTCAATCTGTTTCGTGCCGCTTGTGTGAACCTACGATGGTAGCCAGCTACCCCACATTTCCTCCTTTATTTTCTCTATGTATTTAAGTCTCTGGCGTCCTCTTGACCTTCGTCCTTAAATTTTTCCCGATGGAATTAGGTTGTCAGTGAATGTCGACGTCGAACATGAGCTAAGAATATTTTAGGTCTCAGTTTAATAATGACTTTGATCGGGGATCTCTGTGTGCGTTGTGCCCGCCCTCATTAGTATTTGCAGATTAAATAACCTTGAGCTTTGCCATTGCCCATAATATACCTGACCTCGTTGCACTCTTATCTAGTTGTTTCGCCAGTCGAAACTCGGGGCGTTCCGTCCCTTTTGTCGGTTCGCCTTAAAATTAGATATAATAGATATAATATGGTATTGATATAATATAATGTCATACCACGACAGCTACCATTTTTGGCCTAAACTTCTGCAACCTACCAGTCTAATTTGTGTATCGCCGTCTGTGGGTTTCTCCTCGCCGAAGACCGTCTTCGCCTTCACCCCTGTCTACTTGGGTCGATTTCACTCATCGTCGCCGAACCTCTTTCGCCTGGGTTCCCGACATGGGTTATTGCTTCACTGCTCTGGTATCAGGTATTTTGGAGTATTTCTATCTTCTTACGTCCGTTTACATTAATTAAGTGTTATTCTTGTAACTTTGGGCCTTCGGGTAAGGGACGTAAGACAGGGAAGTTATTTCGGGAACACCTGTTACTAGAGTAGCGAAGTCTATTTTCATCTACAACGGCGCATGTCGTTTCGGCTTTAAACAATTTATCCATATAACCCATTTTTGTATGGGCGAATATCTTTTTGATTAAAACGACTTATGGTCGTTCGATGGTGCTAAGCATTTGCGACTTTTCTTATTGTTTGATGAACCCCCGTATAATTTGTTAACAGTTAATTTATTTTTTTTTAATTTTGTTGTAAATAATTCTGTAAATACCTTTTGTGTATATATATATATATATATATATATATATATATATATATATATATATATATATATATATATATATATATATATATATATATATATAATTAGGTTTAGTTTTTTTTCTTGTTTCGCCTCTTTGTGGGCACTTTACCTCTTTTTGCTATCTTATTTTTTTATTAATATTCAATTTAATTATTTATTTAGTTATTTATTTATTTTGTCTTGATTATGATGGGCACTTCGCCTACTTTTAATTATTTCTTTTTGTTTTCATTTGCTGTTAATTTGTGGGCCTTTCGCCTCTTTTAACATATTTATTTGTTTTGTATTTCTCCTTTGGACACTTCGCCTTTTTTGTTTTTTCATTTCTCTCTTTGTGATTAGTTGTTTCGTATCGTGGAGTCATTTCGGTAAATCTTTTTTTGGTAAGTAGGATTATTTTGTACTGGTTAGGTGTATATCTCGGCTTAGTCTTCCCGGGAGCAATCTTCCGCTTGGGAATAGGGCTCTCCTGGTGATACGTCCAATTATGGGTTGTGGTATATTCAGATTTGCGTCAATATGTGCGAGCATTTCGTTATCTACCTTTTCCCAGGTCTTTCTCCCTTGCCTTTGGAGGACCATATTCAGTGGCTTAAGTCCTGCCTTTGCTTGCAGTTCAGTCTGCCGAATACCCTACATTCTGAGTGCCAGCTATCAACTGGGTAGCTCTGTTCTAGACTCTCTGCATTTGTCTTTGAGAGGTTGAACTAGCTACCTGCATTACCACTGCTGGGTACATTAGTGTTGAGTGCACCAGGGCAGTGTACAGCATTTTGGTGTTGTTGGCGCTGAGGCTTCCGAACATGTACAGTTTTCTAAGCTCTCCTTTGGCTAGGGATATTCGGTTGTTGATGTGCGGCTTATAGCCTGTTGAGTTTATGCGCAGACCCAGGAATTTACCCTCGTCGGAGTACGGGTAAAATTCATCTTCGAATATGGCGTCATCTTGTTTCCAGCGGTTCAGTGGAACTTTCGGCGGTTGGTCTTGATTTTCCACCTTTTTTCGAAACGATTGACGTTTTCGATTTCGGCAGCTGTCTCCCTTGCTTAAACTCCAGCGTTTCTATATAAACTGAGAATGATCTAAGTGACGCCGTCTGCAAACTTCAGGTACATCGCATACTCCCCAACTAGAGCAGTAAGTCGAATGTGTACACAAAGTACAACAGTGGACTCAGACAGGTAACTTGTGGAACACCCGCCTTAAGCTCGAACTCGGGTCCTCTGTAGCCCTCAAACGAGATTTGGGCTTTTCTCTCGATGATGTAATCACAGAGGACCCTTTCCAAGATCGGGTTTAGCTGGAGGCCGTAAGGTCTTGAATTGTAGACCTCTCAACCAAACTTTATCGAAGGCCTTTTGAACATCTCGCATCACCACGTCTACGTACTTCCCTTCAGCTTTACAGCTGGCGAGCTTTTCGGTGAGAAGGGCGAGGGCTGTATCGGTCCCCCTTCTCTTGCGGAGCCCGTTTTGCTGAGGGTTGTGAGCTTCCAGCTCGGTCAGCTGATCTTGTAGCGTGTTAGCTAGAAGCTTTTCGTAGACTTTGCCTACAAACTCAAGGAGGGATATTAGCCTGTAGTCCACCAGTTGATCGGGGGGCTTCTTTCCAGTTCTGGAAGGTGCCTGAACGAGAGATTCCATTTGATTGCAACGGCATCAACATCAAACCTTCTTGAGAATGATTTTTTGTGATAACTCTGTAGCCCGGTATCTTTATTTGACAAGATGTTGTGTCAATACCGTGCTCTGTAATTGTGATGATGTCGGCGTCGAGCACGCGGAATATGTTTCCAGAGGTGGTTGTTTTTCCCTCCTATCCATTTACGTTGAGCGTCACAATTTCCTGGTGTTTCCTGGTGGTGGGACGCTTTTTCCCGTTTCTTTTCTTCTTGAACTCTGCCGTTGCAATCTCTTCAAATGTTCCTCTGCAGAGTATAAACATTATGAATGAAGAGGGCCTCCTTGACTATTCTTTCCTCGCTCTGTGCATCGAACTCCCACTTATACTATTTCTTTATGATGCCAACGAATATTTTGTTGGCGATCATGTCTTTTGAGAAGGGGAACTTCTCTGATGCGTAAATTGAGAGGTTAATATCGTCAGCATCTAGATGTCTCTTAGCCTCCCGTTTACTTTTTTCTCGGTGTCCATCTTTGTGCATGACCTCTGAGTCCGAAGAGTCCGAGGTGTCTGTGGAATCCGAAGTTTCCGTTTCTTCCTTCTTCTTTTGGTTCTTATTCTTTGGTTTTAGCGTGTTTGCCAACCCGGCCTTAGCTTCCTTTTCCTTCCTTGCCTCTATTCTTGGATCAGGCTTTTTATTCTGATCTTTCGGTTTCTCCTCCTGTTTTTTTCTCTTCTTGAGTCTGTTCTGACATTTTTTGGGGACCATTTGTAGTTGAATGACATCCGCTGATGGGAGATCGTCCGGGAACCACATCTGGTTCATGCCGTTCTTGGCGACCATCCGGTTTAATTCCTTTGCAAATGAGGCGCCTAGAGTAAAAAAATAATCCGCGCCATATGTATGATTTTTCGGTACAGCCGTTTAAAGTATTGCAATTTTTATTTTACGGTAAAAACACACGAATTGGTGCAGTATAAACATATTATACAGCAAAATGATCTTAATGAAGTTTGCAATACATTGAAAAAAATTCCATATATGTAAACTCACTCGATCACAAAAAAGGGTAAATTACAAAAATAAGTGCACTTTATAAGTGTACATGATAATAAATATTTTGGGACAAAATAATAGCATAATAATAGGGTGAGACAGTATTAAAAGGAAAATAGTAAATAACCACATATTGCAGCCCATTTAGTATTTTTAAATAATTAATTATTTTTTTTTTTCATTTTCTCGTTGTGAAACTACAGTTATTGTTGCATGACATGTTTTTTTTATTATTTTACTGTTAATAAATTTAATATTCCAACTCATCAACATCTTGAGAGCTGTAGAGCTTGCATAACTTAAGAAGATGGGCTGGGAGGTTATGCCGCAGGGTCATCGGGATCGTCGTCAAGGAAGTCGCTGTCCGATTCCTCGTCACCCCGCCCCCTCCCCGCACCTGTTGCCTGAGCTTGTGCCTGATCCTGCTCAGCAATCAGAGTCGTGAAGAATGCTTGATATTTCGGTAGTACGTAGTTCTTTAGCACCATCAAGTCAGCAAGTTTTTCCTTCTTGAGAAGCACTGTCCCCGTATTCGTCTTAAAGGAAAGTGGAGTAGGTGCTAAGTTTAGGTGCCCTCTATCCTGCTTTTTCTCCAAGGGAACTGTAACACTAACCAACCCTCCATACGAATCTTGGACCTTAAATCCACCATTGAATGGGCTCGATTAAGACAAGACTCGTGATTCAATGAACTTAGCATCCTTCAACTTGGCCCAGGTCACCTTACTGTTCAAAACACCATAGTCGTAAAACTTGTTCCTGTTCATGAGTACGACATGGAAGGTCCTCAAACGGTTGGCCTGTTCAATAAGATGAACATACTGTGGTGTGGTGTACACATCTATGGGTCTCACTTTCTTTTCAATAACACCTAAATCCCGGTCACATGGAAGGTACGAATATACCGGAATCATAAAGTAGTGTTTTATTTCAGACAAGCGTCCCGAGTGAATGTGCTTTAAACATGAAAGAACTACATTCTTGTTCTTGTTTTGCCCGGGACAGTTGTCTGAGAAAATTACTAGTTCTGTTATGTTCGGGCCAAGAACATTGTTAATATAATGGTCCAGACAGGATGCGACTTCACAAGTCCCCCCACTTCCCTCACACTCGTTCCACACATAC
This sequence comes from Ceratothoa steindachneri, assembly GCA_963969495.1. Lineage (NCBI taxonomy): Eukaryota > Metazoa > Arthropoda > Malacostraca > Isopoda > Cymothoidae > Ceratothoa > Ceratothoa steindachneri. Next base: position 133,881,553 of record OZ018330.1, read on the forward strand.
ATTGTGCCCTGTTTCCCCTTCACACTATGTACTCCAAAGGTATAGATCCACATTTTTCGTTTATAGTACTGTAGTCCTGACGACAGCTTTGGGGTGGGCAATGTTTGCTGAAGGACCATTCAAATTACTGCTTCGTGTGGCTTATCATCCTTAGCGATATGTTTCAATAATTTCTAAGCAACGCCTGCCCTAGTCTTGTGCACTGATAACTGAACCTTCAGAGCAGTAATTTGCGCCTCTTCAGTAACAGGGTCAAGGCGATTAATTTCAACATTTAGATTGTCACATTTATTGCACGAGTCACTCTTGGGTAGTTCTAACCCAAGGTTGAACTCCGTATTGAAAATGTGTTCATACTCGTATTGCCAAAACTTCAGTCAATTTTCTTCGCCCTTATTCTCATCAATCAACCATTTCTTAAACCTACTGTACAACGTCCGTTGTATTAAACCTGGAGAGATGTTTTTCCTGGTGGGAATCTTTGCCCTGCTGTAATGACTCGAATGTGTTCCCTAATGAGGTCTTTTTTCTCTTTACACGTTTTATTTTTCGACACATGTATACCCCTCCGATCTGGCTGTACAGTGCCAGAACTTGACACGTTGTCTACGGCATTACGTACCCGGTTCACTGTAATGCCATGCGTGTTAATGAAGGCTGTACAGCAAACGCTAATGTATCTGTTGTTGTGACGAACAACGTATTTCAAGGTGTGTGACACCTTACTTGACCGGCCCTTTGTTCTGGTTCTGTTCACATCACAAGACGTAACGCGAATGGCTATGCAAGCAGATTGTTTATAATGGTCTTCCAAACACCAAGAGTTCTTAAAAATCACTTTCACATGCTCACGTCCAACCAAATCGTAACATTTAAGAGGACACTTGCATGGACTTGCAACAGATCGAGCGTCAATTTCTTTTCCACCTTCAGTATTGTTAGGTATACTACTAGTTATGTAAAATTATGTAATTTTGTATATATTTGTAATGTTTAATATATATATTTGTAATGTATTTGTAATGTATATTTGTAATCTATATTTGTAACGTTTAATATATATATTTGTAATGTATTTGTAATTTATATTTGTAATCTATATTTGTAACGTTTAATATATTTATTTGTAATGTATACTTGTGTAATATCGGAGCAACAATCTCCAATTCCTTAATTAATTGCCCATAGCACAACCAACTAACTTTCTACCGATACTTATTTAAGTTCACCAAAAAACACTTAACGCGCTCCTACTCGAATTAATTTGCTCTAGATTTCGTGTAACTGTTCAATTAATGTGCTCTATTGTTTTGTGTTATTATTCAGTGCACTACCACTGCTATGTAAGTCCCTTATAGTTGTTAAGTTTGGCGCCTATGTACCCACACCTCTCTCCACGTGTGATAAGTACAATTAAGATTTTATTTATTGTATAAACTGTAAATAAGATATTCATGATTTCATATATTCATTTATAACCTTAATATAATATTTTCTATATTTTCTTTGTTTTGCCTTACCAATACTAGGTTGTGCTATAAGTTGAACTCAGATTTAAGCAATTTATGTAACTTATCATCGTTACTTAACTGTCGGTACACATTTGGGTTTCGTAAGACTGGCATAGAGTCCAGCTTAGCCTATAATTGGCATTCTCGAATCTTGTGTTCATAACGAAGTTCTTATAAATCTTCTTTAGTGTTGTGGGACTTAACCCTGCCAGTAACAGTAGTGTATTACTCACCAGTGTTGCGTTTATTTTTGCTTTGCACTCTTTTCCATGTTCCTACTCTCTTCGCCCCCTTACGGCTTCTTCTAGGAGCCACCATATCACTAGCACTGTCGTTTAAACTTATGTTTGCATTGTTATCCACTATTTTATCGTAAATAATAGGGTATCAAAAAAGCAAAAAGATTATTTTTTTTGCGTCTTACACACAAGCGGTCCGATGCAGACTGAGGCCCCTAAGCGCTCGCTGATTGGCTGAGCGGGCCCGTATGTCTATAGGGGAGAGGTTGATTGGCCAAGAAGGACACGCACAGAGGCCTTTTTGCCTATCTAACAAACGGGTTGATCGGCCACCACGTGCTAAAAACCACACGAATCCGGGTCCTTTGATTACGATCGAATAGGTCGAAACGTGCAGTAAGGCCTATGCCAACATAGAGGGGAGAGATACACCTTTCACATCCAGCCTATAACTCGAATACGTTCAAAGTGGCGCGGATTCCCTTTTGTCTCTGGAGGCCTCAAATGTCTCTGGCTGCGTCAGATTTCTGATGTGGGTGCACAAGAAGCACGTCAAAAATTTTGTAGACTCTTCATTTTGTATTTTGAGGTAAGTTTTCTTACTCTCGTCTCGGAGTAAGCTGCCTTTGCGACCTGAGCGCAAGTTGTTTTAGATTTTTTGGTTGCCTCTTCTTTACTTTGTTGTTGTTTGTTAGAGATAACAGAGAGAGAGAGAGAGATGCACCGCCTCGCATTACAATAACAGAGAGAGAGAGAGTTACAAGGAGTTACAAGGAAAGAAAGTACCCTAGGAGACCTTACGGTCCATTCAAAGAGGGTACCTTAAATAAAAAAAAATCACAGAGCTAGTATTAGGTTAAATTCCGCGCCTGCTGCTTTCCTTGGATGTGGTAGCCGTTTATCAGGCTCCCTCTCCGGAATCGAACTCAGATTTCCCGTCACCCATTAAAGCAATTGTTAGCACATAGCTTACCATCTGGCTGATAGGGCAGACACTCGCATAAATTAGCGTTGGTACTTTGACCATTGCGCTTAGCAACTTATATCCAGAGTTACCATTAAAGGAATATACGCCTGGGCGATCCTTTTCGTCTGCGCTAATGGAATTGCGAAATGATGAGACGCCGTGAGACACCATGAGACGCCGCGATGACCTGAAATGCCGCATTCACGGAAACCTGCGACAAGTGTGAGAGCCCAGAAGGTCCCATCTGAAGTCGGACAAAATCTGCCTCGCCGGGTAAGAACCTTCTCGGCCTCGCGCTAAAAGGCCGAGTTTATTCTCGTCTAGCGATGCGTCTGATGGAAAGGGAAAACCCCTATTCGACCACTATAAATCCTCCAACGCCAGATTTAGAAGGCAGTATCCGCCGAGTATCCGCCGTCCTCCCTGCCCCGACAGTATCCTATGTCCGCCCCAGTCGTTACCCAAGATTCGCGTCCCTTTGGACTCTGCACATTTCTCGCAGAATTTCTCAAACTCCCGCCCGGTATTCTCGTTAATTCGCGCGAGTCTACCTCAACCAGCTTACCCCGCCCCTCGAACGCGGCGTGCTCAATCTCGATTCGTGTTACTCGAAAGTAAGATTTAAATTGCCCGCCTCCCCCGTAATAGAGTATTGTTTAAACTTTGCGTTAAGGCAAGGATTACTCCCTTGAGCCAAATCTTCGAGGTATGAGTAACAACAACGCGCAACTCTCCTGTGCAAGTGCTGTCTCTGCCCTTCCCCCCTTTCCTCCAGTGTAAAAATCATCATCGGCTTAGTTTAAGCTCAAGGTCATTTGAGCGTTTCTCGGTCCATATTGTCCGTTTGTTTGTGCGGTGACCGCCCTAACCAAGTCTTCCTCACCCCGTTATCAGTACAAATCTAGTGTGTGTATATCTCATGTTAAAACTCCTTTTAACCTTGTAAAATAATATTGATTTATATATTACTAAAGTTATTTTTGTACTCGTTTTTCTGTTATCCCGGAATTCCAAGATATTCGACTATTGGCAAACCTACTTTCAGTAATTTGAACTTATATTGTAAACTTATATTGTAAACTTCCCACGCACTCGTAAAGTAGAAAGGGTGAACTTGACCCTATTCTACAACATTTAGATTAAACTGGTGTAAGGTTTGTAGGGTTTACCTATGACATGTATATTAATATGATTAAGGTGTGCGGGATTAATCTACGACATCTATATTAATTTGGTATTAGGTTTATGGGGTTAATCTTGGTCAATCAATTGATTGAAATTTGATCAATCTTTTGGTTAACCCTGGTAAAAATTGTTAATTGTTGGCTAATCTTGGTTCCAGTTCTGGAGATTAAAAGCTGAGAAAGAACAATTGCATACCTATTTTGCGAAGTGTATTTGTTCCTGTTCCCATTTATTTTTTTGTGTGAATTGATTTTCGAGTGACAGACTTTAACTATAAATTTTATTCCCTCACGAAATTGAATTGTTGTCCTTCGAGGCCTCATCTCGTGCAATAATGGAAAAATAGTATTATTCTTCGTATTGCTTTAGTAGGAGTGCTGTAATTATCGTCTCAATTACAGTGAAACCTCGACCGCAAAAGCTCTCTTTCGAGTGTTGTTCGTATGTTCGTTGGTTAACAAAACCATTCGCATTCCCGTTCGTGCGTGAAGAAACCCATAATTCTGCCATATTCATTGTCGTGCGTTAATTTAATTTTTGTTGTTGTGCCCATCGCTAAACTAGCAAGCATGTCGCCGTTTGAAGATTTTAAGGTCCAAGATGAGTCAGTCAGAGTCAGTGGAAAAGATTTGATGGCCTACATCCAGGAAGAAGAAAGAAGAGAAAGAGCCGCAAAGGAGAGGGGGGAGAAATGGAAAAGGAACGAGAAGAAAAATACAAGGAACGAAAAGAAAGAGGAAAGGAACGAGGAGAAAGAGAAAGAGAAAAGGAACGAGAAGAAAGAGAGAGAATCCGCTCGCACGAATTAGAGATGAGCAGAGCGAGGAACGAGACGCTCTCCATAAACTCATCGAGTGTTAGGATAGACGCACCGCAGTCTGCGACCATAAAACTCCCTATTTTTAAAGAAGGCGAAGACTTCGGTTCTTATCTCACCCACTTCAAGGTGAACCAGTGGGACATCGAGACGGACGGCGTAGCACAATTATTGCCCCTGTTGAGCTCTCAACTTAGAGATATATTTATCTCCCTTCCATCTGAGGCAACAATTGATTATTCATCGTTAAAAGGCGAGTTGCTCGCCACTTACAAGATATCCCCCATTTCTATCAAGCTAAATTTAGTAATTGTCGCATTCAACCTAACCAGACTTTTCGTCATTTCGGCTACTCCCTACAGTGTCATTATAATTTTTGGATTGATGCATCCAAGGTGCCTCCTGAATACGACGCCCTGGTCGATTTCGTCATCAAGGAGCAATTTCTTGCGTCGCTCCCTTCGGAAATCAGATCATTTGTGAAGGACCGGAAGTGCCACACTCTTAAGAAATGCATTGAGGAGGCAGACGTCTACGCGACTAGCCACAACTGTTGCCCGAAAGAAGGGAAGAAATCAGAACCCCCATCTCCTAAATCCCAAACCCACAAAACAAATTTGTTCCTAATAATGGGAATAAGTTCGTGAAGGTGACTGGGTCTGCCAAACTAAAACCCCTCTTTTCATCTGACCACCGTGATGTTAAGCCCTTTTCTCCCGACCCCCTGCTTCGTCATTCCGCAGGGGGCCCATCGTGTGCTATTCTTGTAGAGTTCCTGGCCACGTGAGATATATGTAACTGCCATCAAAACTCGGAGTTTAGAAGCACCCCTACTTCCCACCGTGTACACCAGGCCAGTGCCACTTCTAGGCCCCGGCCGTCGCAAAATGAAGCCCCCTCATCTTCGAACCCGCCGAATACAGTTAACCACCAGGTGAACTTTTTGTTAGATAAAAGTACCCCTGGGGCCCTCCAATTTGAAACTAGAGCCGTGAATGGGTGCCGAATCTCCACCCTCGTCCGTGATACTAGGTGGACGTGCATTATTGTATCCGATGCACTACTCCTCCCTGTGGCTCCGGACCACAATAAGTTTGGCCTAGCTCTTGATTACTTGGGGCGCGTCAATAAATTCCCCATTGTTCACTGCTACATTAAGTGAGCATATTTTACTGTTTGGGCTGAAGTCGTGGCAGCCCCCATAAAATTTTGTTCTGTTCTAATTGGTCAGTCGCCCCTGGATTTCTTTCGCCCCCGTGGCTCAACCCATTACTACCCGTTCCCGCGGAAAGAAGGAACTGAAAGCCCCTAGACCTCTAGAACCCCCGTGTGATCCCGAATTTCAGAGTGCGATGACCCATGACTTTGCCAAAAGCTAGAGGAAATATGAATCTCTTCGTCCCCTGTGGACCAAAACCCAGAATAAAACACGCGAAACCGTCAGAGGGAATAAGTCGATTTCCTCCCTCGTCAGGGAGGACCTCCTCTATGGAGTGTGCACCAAGGAAAACGACATCGACTCCCGCACATTATGTTTATCCTGTTCCCACGTCCCTCCGACCCTGCAAACTGCTCACGATAGCCTATTTGCTGGTCATTTTAGTCTCCCGAAGACCGCTCAGAGGATATTCAAATATTGTCACTGAAAATTGGGATCAACACTTAACCACCCTTGAACCCCTGGGACCACAATTTGACAATTGGCCCCGGCAAGTGCCAGCTCGCTTTTGGAACTATCGATTGCCTCGGCTTCCATATCAGGAATAATCGATTAGTCTCCCAGCAAGAAAAAATCCGACCCATTTACTTTTTTTAATTTATGTATTAATTTTGTACATGAACTAAATTTGTATATTTAACCATATAATAAAAAAACGCATATCCTTTATATATATATATATTTGCTTCTAGGTTTATATGTGTACAATCAATTTATTTTATATCCTTAATATTTTTTCTTTGGTTTGTTTTGGTATAATAGTAAGATAACTCCCCCTCGGGCCAGTGAGCTACACTTAAAGGTATTATAGAGAAAAATATCCTTCAGCAACCATGCCGTGGCATTGTATAACCTTGTGTACGTGTATGGAATAACCCCCCCGCCTAGCTCCACTATTTTGGTACTTTGGCTTCATTTTGAAAATGTGTACGAGGTACTCTCAACTTTATCCGCTATTGTGTATGCGACTTTAAGTTATATTCCTCCCCCACTAATCATTCTCCGATGTCACTTCTTCACCTGAAGATCCATCTGGGGATGGAGGAGTGTCAGAGGTGACAAAGCGAGAGATAGAACGATAGGAAGATATGCGCTGCCTCGCCCTTCAATAGAGAGAGAGAGAAATCATACACCTGGGCGATCCTTTTCGTTCCCCGCTAATGGAATTTCGAAATGATGAGACGCCGTGAGACACCATGAGACGCCGCGATGACCTGAAATGCCGCATTTACGGAAACCTGCGACAAGTGTGAGAGCCCAGAGGGTTCTATCTGAAGTCGGACAAAATCTGCCTCGCTGGCTTAAGAACCTTCTCGGCCTCGCGCTAAAAGGCCGAGTTTATTCTCGTCTAGCGATGCGTCTGATGGAAAGGGAAAACCCCTCATTCGACCCCTATAAATCCTCCAGCGTCAAATTTGGAAGTCAGTATCCACCGAGTATCCGCCGTCCTCCCTGCCACGACAGTATCCTATGTCCGCCCCCGTCGTTAGCCGCTATTCGCGTCCCGTTGAACTCCACACAATTCGCGTAGAATCCCTTAAACTTCAGGTATTCTCGTTAATTCACGCGAGTCTACCTCGACCAGCTTGCCCCGCTCCTCGAACGCGGCGTGCTCAATTTCGATTCGTGTTACTCGAAAGTAAGATTTAAATTTCCCCCCTTTCCCGTAATAGACTATTGTTTGAACTTTGCGTCAAGGCAAGGATTACTCCCTTGAGCCAAATCTTCGAGGTACGAGTAACAACAACGCGCAACTCTCCTGTGCAAGTGCACTCTCTACCCCCTTCCCCAAGTGTAAGCATCATCATCGGTTTAGTTTACGCTCAAGGTCATTCGAGCGTCCCTCGGTTCATTTTGTCCGTTTGTCTGTACGGTGACTGCCCTCACCAAGTCTTTCTCGCCCCGTTAGCCGCTGAAATTCGTGAAAATCTAGTGTGTGTATATCTCATGTCAAAACTCCTTTTAACCTTGTAAAATCATATGTCGAATAATCAGTGCTATATAAATCTCTTTCTTGAAGCTCCCGTAGGGATAGTGACTAAAAGTTCTCGTTATAGGCTGGCTTTTTTATCGGCAAAAAATATCTTTGTATATGCGTACTTTATCCTAAGTCTGACTAATAAACAGTCAAAAGTTAAAGTTAATGAAAGTGATGAAATGTGTAGTAGGTTTTCTGAGGTGTGGAATTGTTTACTAGTTTGCCTTGGTGTTGAGAGCATCACTAGCATTTTCTTTTTTTTACTTTTAGTTGTTTACGGTCATGTTCTTCCTTTTGTCTAAATATTTTACTAACTCTTAAGTTGGCTCCTCAGTCGTGGTTTTCAAGCCTTTCAAGTCATATTTTGCTAACTGGTAGGTTGTCTTTTCGTTAATTTATGTTTTTGTTTGTTATCTTAGCGTTGGGCATTTCGCCTCTTTTATTTAAGCTTTTTATATTTGGTGTTCCTTTAATATTTATCTTAATTTAGTTTAAATACTATTTTGGGCACTTGCCTCTTTTTATCTAAGTTCTTTATTGTTTTTATTATTTACTAAAGTTTTTATCTTTGAAGTTTGATTATTTTCCTACTTATTTTAATTTAAAATTACATGTAAGCACTTCGCCTCTTTTTTTCTAAGCTTTTAACTTTTGTTGTTAATTTCTATTTCATTTATAATTTAACTTGGGCACTTCGCATCTTTTTATTGATGATTAACTTTTGTTGTTTGTTTAGTTTATTTCATTTATTGTCATAATAACTTGGGCACTTTGCCTCTTTTTAATATCCTTATTGTCTCTTTTAGTTTATTTTTACCATCTCTTTTTTAATAAATTATTTTGGGGGTTTACATTCTTAGGTATAGATCGGTCTTATTCTTCCCTCGCACAGTTTCTTCCGCTGGGGAACAGTGCTGTTCTTTCTAATTTGTTACGTCCACGTTGAGGTATGTTGATATTATTGTTGATATTTGGGAGTATTTATTCCTCCAGTTTATCCCTCTGGATCTCCATATTAATTGGCTCGAGTCCCATTCTCTCGTGTAGGACTATCTGCCTGATACGGTCGATCCTTCTTGCGCCGTCAATAAGCAGTGTGGCTTTATTCTGTAACCTCTGCAACGTCCTGAGATACCTACAGCTGACCATCTGCATGACCACTGCTGTATATACCAGGACGGAGCTTACCAAGGCGGTGTAAAGTTTCTTTTTGTTCGGCACATTGAGGCTTCGGAATCTGTAAAGTTTCTTCAACGCTCTTTTGGTTAGGGAGACTCTGTTGTAAATGTAGGTTTTATATCCTGATTTTGTGAGTCGTAAGCCCAGGACTTTTCCCTCGTTAGAGTACGAGTAGTGTTCGTCATCTACGGGGATGTCGTCTAATTTCCGGCGGTTCATTGGAATTACCTGGAATTTCCAGTGGTTCGTCTTAATTCTCCACCTTTTTTCAAATCTGTTGATATTTTCGATCTCGGCAGCTGTCACCTTTGGTTTAACTCCAGGGTTCCTGATGGGACTTGGGACGATTTGGGTGATGTCATCTCCGAACTTTAATTACATCGTATCGTCCCGCACTGGAGCAGGGACGTCTATTGTGTACACGATGTACAGCAACGGACTCAGGCAGCTGTCTTGTGGAACACCCGCCTCGAGTTCTAATTCGGGTCATGTGTAGCCCTCGATCGAAATTTGAGCTCTCCTTTCATGAGATAGTTACAGAGGACCCTTTCCAGGATTGAGTTTAGCTGAAGGTTCAAGATCTTGCATTGTATACCTCTCAGCCAGACTTTATCGAAGGCATTATGCAAGTCTCTTAGTACGATGTCAATATACTTACCATCAGCTCAGCACTTGGCGATTTTCTCGGTTAGGAGCACGAGTGCGGTGTCCGCTCCTCGCTTCTTCCAGAACCCGTGTTTTTGTTGGTTATGGGTCCCCTCCTCGTCAAGTTGATCCTGAAGTCTGTTAGTTAGGATCTTTTTTCAGAATCTTGCCGATGATTTACAAGAGGGAAATGGGCCTGTAGTCCATCAGCTGTTCTGGCAACTTCATCCCCTTTGGAATAAAGATTTTTTCCACTTTGTATCCGTCAGGGAAGTAACCAGTATTCAGGGTCGCATTCATTACGTTGGTGATGCCCTGAAGCAGGCGTGGGGGAGCGTTTACCAGATAGTTTTGGGCAATCCCTGTCCAGCCATGAGCTATCTGATTGAAGGATTTGAGCATCTTCAGCAGTGATCGGTCGGCCGTGACCCTCCATTCTCCTCTCCTCGGAAACGTGCGGGTGGGGATGCGTGCGGTATATTATATTATTTAATTCGTCAATCACTTGGCCTTCGAAGTCCAGGTCGAAATCCTCATTCTTTTCTGGCGTTGTGGAGAATATTTGTCGCCAGTACCACCTGAGCCTTTCCTTAAGTCTCTGAATCTTTTATGGTTTCCCCATATTCTTCCAGCCTGATTTTCTCCTTCGGGGGCATACCTCTGTTTTATTTATATTCTTCCAGAATTTATGGGGGTTCTGCTCTGTGTCGAGCCGCTCGATAATTCCGTCCCATATTGCCTGCTGCTGTTTGTTAATCTGTGCTTTGAGTTCCTCTCTGAGTTGTTGGAGTCTTCTGTTGCGATCTCTGTTTTGGCTAAATTGCCTAACTTCCTCGTAGATCTATCTGTGTTCTGAGGCAATATCTCGCATCTCCTCACTCCACCTGGGTTGCAGAGAGCTTTTATATGTGATGTATGGAATATATCTCGTCCGCTTCCATGATCAGGTGTGTTATCCGTCTTATTTCTTCGTCAATATCTTCCAGGGTAGCTTCGCTTAGGTTGGCTAGTTCAAAGCTGTTGAGCATTCGCTTGTACAGCTCCCAGTTTGCTTTTGCAAACTTTTCCTGGGTGGGATAGGAATCAGAATAGGTGCGACGGAGATGGTGGTCATGATAGAGATATGGTCACTTGGAACCGTGGGGCCAGGCATACTGACCAGATTCAAAGGGAAGTTGGTGCTTGCCAATATTATATCCATGGCTGTCGCTGATATTTCAGTGATGTAGGTCGGAAATTCTGGCCCGGCTCCCCCAAGCCTATCCCGGTCAATGACCCACTGCAGGTTTCTGCCCCTCTCGTTTGTCCTAGTGTAGCCCTAGGACCTCAGTCTAGCCTTGAGGTTGCCCCCTATGAATACATTCATAAGTTAGGCAGTTAGTATTAGTAGATAATTGATGACAAATGTGGACGGCGTGGTGGTTGGTATGCTGCTGCAATCGTGAGTCCCCCAACAAGTGTAGGGATTTCGACAGTTACAAAGGACTCATCTAGTTCTAGTAGCCTTTTGAAGGTGATGTTCCTTCTTATAGCGATTGCAGCACCGTCTAATCTCTCTTGCGGGGAGTTCTTTGCCAGGACGTGGTAGTTCAGGATTTTCATCCGAGTGTTATTCGTGTTTACACCGTGTTCAGATATTAGGATAATGTCAGGGTCCGCCCTTTTGAATATGCTGTCATATTCATTCGCTTTCCCCAACCATCCATTCGTGTTTACTATTAAAAATTTTAAGGTGTTGTTTATGTTCTCCATGCTTTATGTCTACTTCTAGAGTGTGCCGCTTATTCATTGTGCTTTCAGACCTTTCCGCTCTTCGTCTTCTTGTATTCCATGGCCGGGATCGTAAATAAGGAGGCGTTGTCGAATTTCACTTCACCTGTGTAGTGTTGCCGCAACTTCAGTTTCATCTTCCGATTCTGTGATTGTGCATTTGAGTTCCTGGTTCTTAATTCCTTTTGTCCCCCAACAAGTGTAGGGATTTCGACAGTTACAAAGGACTCATCTAGTTCTAGTAGCCTTTTGAAGGTGATGTTCCTTCTTATAGCGATTGCAGCACCGTCTAATCTCTCTTGCGGGGAGTTCTTTGCCAGGACGTGGTAGTTCAGGATTTTCATCCGAGTGTTATTCGTGTTTACACCGTGTTCAGATATTAGGATAATGTCAGGGTCCGCCCTTTTGAATATGCTGTCATATTCATTCGCTTTCCCCAACCATCCATTCGTGTTTACTATTAAAAATTTTAAGGTGTTGTTTATGTTCTCCATGCTTTATGTCTACTTCTAGAGTGTGCCGCTTATTCATTGTGCTTTCAGACCTTTCCGCTCTTCGTCTTCTTGTATTCCATGGCCGGGATCGTAAATAAGGAGGCGTTGTCGAATTTCACTTCACCTGTGTAGTGTTGCCGCAACTTCAGTTTCATCTTCCGATTCTGTTATTGTCCATTTGAGTTCCTGGTTCTTAATTCCTTTTGTGATGCCAGTGAGGGATATTTGTTCAGGGAAAAGGGTCTTGTCAGAAACGTAAATCGTCAGACCTAGTTCCTCACCGTCGTACCTATGCTTGTTTTCCTTACTTTTTGTTTTTAGGGTTATTTTCTCTTTCGGGTTCGCTCTGGGTTTTGTCACTGTCCGAGTCTGCGTCAGTTGTAGTTTGAATTTCTCTTCTATGGGGTTCTTTTGTGGCAGCTTTTAATACCACGCTAGATTTCCTCGCTTTCCTTCCATCTCTTTTCTCGCTACAATTCTGGGGGTCAGGTCTCCTGATAGGTTCCTGTGTTTCTTTCCCTTGATCCTTGTGGTGTGAGTCCGTTATTTCAGTAGGGCTGGGAGACGTGGCTGAAACTACCTCTTCATTCACCTTTGGGGATAATTGCAATTGAAGGACATTTCCCGAAGGAGGGTTTTTGGGGAACCACATCTCACTCATATTGTTTTTCTTGAGCATCATGTTGAGCTCACTCGAGAACGTGCCTGGATTCGTGAGATTTCTTACGTGCGCATAAAGTATGGAGGTAAGAATTTTCGTTGACTCCTCGTTCTCAAGTTTGATGTAGGTTTTTATCGGAGCTTGTGTTGGGAGGGACATTTTTGCTGCTTGTGCATGCAAAAGTTGCCCTCCTCCTCTGTTTTTCCTCTTTCTTTGCAGCTTGTTTTCTTTTCATGGGGTAAGCCATGGCTAGTGCTCTGTGGCCCTGCCCGCAATTGACACAACTCGTTCTGCATACAATTTTTCCACCCATGACCCTTTTCACTGCCCCTGGAGCATGTCTCCTCTGCTTCTTGGCAATCTTTGGTGGAGTGGTGCTCCCTTTTGTAGCAGCGGAAACACGACTCCACCGGCGTGAATTCTTCACGCTTGATCTGGTCACCAGTGATCTTTGCGTGGAAGAGTAACATACCATTTTCTGTGGCTATCTGGGCCATCTCCGTCTCCTTGAAGATCACCTCGAATAAATGAGTGTATTCTTGATTTTCTCTTGGTTTCTGAACTTTATTATTTCAGAAATTTTCGCGTATAGGTGTAGTGTACCGAGAATTGTATGCGCGTGGTTTAGAAGCTACGTTCGCAACTCGCTACTTGCGTTCTTTATTTTTGTAGGCCCTTTCACTAATCCAGCAATCTGCAATAGTGCCCAGATCCGAGAGTGGAGTGTTACACTTCGGATGACGTTTTCAAGTGGCGTCTTTATTTCTTTAAAATATGCTCTGCTTCTAGGAGGAGTCTGTGTGGCGTGCCGAGAAGTGCAAGTGGTCGGTTTAAAGGCTTCGTTTGAATCAGTTTTTTTATAGACTACAAGGCGTAATGCTCCATCCAACCCCAAGCCTGGGCTCTATTGTAGATAGAGGGGTGTAGGGAAAGGGGCAATGAAAAAATAAAGCAAGAAGGAGCGATCACATCTCCCAGAAGGAGCTCCGCTATAGAGTTTCCATCAATTTTATTAACGCAACAACACACACACAAATGAATAAATAGAGAGGGAGAAAATATTAATAGAAATAATACCAGAACTATATCGGGAACTAGAGTCCCAGCAGAGAAAAGAGAGTAAGTAGTAAGAAATCAAAGTTTTCCAGATATATTTATATTCTACCTCGTTTTGTGATCTTCTTTGCTATTGCGCGCCCCATAAGATTGTTGCGAAACGTTGATCGTTAAACGGGATTTGGGTGATACGATAACGTCCCGATAAATTATTACCTGACTCCAAAAGGTAATGATGAATATTTTTGGCTGGACGATGAGCAGAAATTCTGATATGATTTTGTCTTCGAGCAAAATGGTAATGAAAACAAGAAGATTGCAGTTCTATTCATTTAGTGGCTTTCGGTAGCAAATGGAGGAGGAGTTCGAATTAGATTGATTATCAATTTCACGAGCTTATCTTTGACAATGCTTAAATACAACTCTCTTAATATTCGTGCGTTGGTACGATGAATGAATAAGACTCGTCTTGATGTAAATGCTATCTCCTAATGCAGAGTAAATGACTTGATTGTTATGACCCGCGAGATATGTGAAACTGCTCCACGAAATGATTTCTCTCAAATGATCTCTCTCTTCCTCGATTTGCTCGTTTTATACTTGGACACATTTCTATATATATATATATATATATATATATATATATATATATATATATATATATATATATATATATATACATATATATATATATATATATATATATATATATATATATATATATATATATATATATATATACACTACTTTTGAAAACCCTTTCTCTCGTGAGAAAATGTACTGAAACGGTGAAATTTGGTCAAACGCTTTTTTTTTGTCTTCCTTAACAACAAAATAATATAATATTGTGGTTGTAATTTGATGCTCACCGAGTGTCGTTACGATCGAGCTAACCCATTTTAAGGTTCCATTTTGTAACCACAGAATAATTAGTTTCATTCCCAATTTATCTTTTCATCGCGACTTTGGTCTTTTAGGGAAATCAAAATTGGAATGGTTCTAAAATATCCTGTTGCATGTTACAATGTTTCATTTGAGTTTCTTTTTGTTTCGTTTCACACATAAATTTATTTACATTGGCTGAGTGTACACATTACTGCATCATGGGCGTGTCTGTGCACATATTATGTGCACCACAGCATGCACATATATTGTGGTGCACCACATAACTATTATCCACCCAACACAACTTTGCATAAATAGGCACTCAACACAAGTAGCGCAAAAAAAACTTCACAAAATCCAAGTGTAACTATGATTAAATGAAGTACAAAAAAAAAGTTTTAAACAGGCGCATAAAAAAGTGCAATAAGTATGAAAAGAAAAGCTTAAGTGCAGATTAAAATGAAAAGAGAATTAGATATAACTTAAATAGATCTAAGTCTTAAGAACTAGACAAATCGAAAGGAAATGGAAAGGTCAAACAAAAAGCGATGCAATATCACCATGGCTAACTATATTAAATATATTTACCTCTACTTTTAATTTCTCTTCTACAAACAAAAGATTCGCTCCGCGAACCAGAAGCTGATGCCTTACTTATCTCTCCATAGAGTCAGCTTCATCACCCTGGAAAGCTTGAGAGTGAATGGTGAATGTGTAACAGAGATGGAGAAAATGATTGATTGTATAAAAGAGTTTTGGGAAAGTATAGGTAGGGTATGAGAGACGGCAGAGGTCAACAAAGGATGTGTGACACTGGAGAGTAAAGACGCAAGTGAGCTAAATGAAAGATTTAGGAGAGAGGAAGTTGAGAAATGATTGAAAAAGCAGAAGAATGGAAAGTCAGCTGGGCGGGATGAAATACCGTATGAAATGTATAAGAATGGAGGGAAGGTTGTGGTTGACAGAATGACAGAATTATTTAAGGTGTGGGAACAAGAAAGAGTACCGAGGGAATGGAATGAATGTAGAATGACTCTGCTGTACAAAGGTGGGTGTAAAAGTAAGAGCAACCTGAAGAGTTATAAACCACTAGCCTTGTTAAATAGAGTAGGGAAAGTTTTCAGTGCAGTGTTGAATGAAAGACTGAGCAAATGGATTGAAAGGGTCAGGGTGCTAGGTGAAGAGCAGAATGGTTTCAGGTTTGCCACAAGAGCGGAAGAAAAGAGTCCATGCGTAAACTAAGAAAAAGGACTTTCTACTGATCTTCTGAAGGAACCGGACGTTTTTGATCGCTCTCACTTCGTCGTCGAACTTTATATCACCTGCTCACTCACGGTCGCCCGCAACTACAATCTTCTAAAGGCTTTCGGCCCCTAATAACCTCTTGGAGTATCTCTAGCTTAGCTCTGGGAGACCTAGGCCGCCAGGCCCAGGTGAACGGTCCCCCAATGGAAGTTTCCCTAACCCCTAAGGGCAAACGTGGCCCCAGCCCTTCCGCCGAAGCGGACCCTCGTCCGACTTCACGTCCTCGCTTCAACCAAGACGCTCCAAGACCTAATATTCCTCGATCTCACCATGCCTCCAACTCAACCCTGGCTCCAAATGACAACTCTGAGTCTCAGAATGTTGTTCTCATCAGATCATCTGAAAACAAGGCCATATTTTCCCATCCATTAAAAGTCACAACTGCCCTAAACTCATCACCATTCCATAAACTTATAAAAGAGGGATCCTGCCGAATCTTGGGAAAAGGTACAGCCCTAAGAATTGAACTCTCTAATATAAATAAACTAGAGGTAGATCTTGAAGATGTCTCCACCCTGGGGGAATGGCCAGTCAAGTGCTGGCGCCCGGAAGATGCCTCATTAGGCAAATACAAATATGGAAGGATCTCTGGCCTTCCAGTCTCCCTACAGCAAGAAGACCTCAGAAACAACCTGCGGATCCTTGATTCTAACAGCCTGTCCAGTCTTATGGAGATTTCTAGACTACCTTCCCATCCTGAGGCTTCCACCTACTCAGCGCGTCTCAAATTTGCAGGAGGACTACCAGAAAGAATGGCTCTGGGCTTCACCTCCTACTCAGTTCTCCCATACATTCCCCCCCCTCTGAGGTGTTTCACATGCCAGCGTTTTGACCATGGATCACTGACCTGCAGATCCACACAAAGATGCAGCAGATGCAGTGGTTTTCATGCAGGCCAAGAATGCTCAAATCTCCCCTACTGCTACTTCTGCAACGACAACCATCGCCCCTCCTCCAACAACTGTCCATTCTCAGAAAAGGCAAGGCAGATCCAACGCAAATCAGTGGATGATAGTACCCCTACCTATACCATCCATGCCCAGCTCCGCTCCATTTACTCAGCCCCAAAAGACTCCAGGACAACTTCCACTGCCTCCAAAACTACACCCTCACTATCCTCCCAGGATATCCGCTCTTCTCCTAAAACTCCCCCAAGAAAGCCCCTAACTCCTAAGGGCAAACGTGGCCCCAGCCCTTCCGCCGAAGCGGACCCTCGTCCGACTTCACATCCTCGCTTCAACCAAGACGCTCCAAGACCTAATATTCCTCGATCTCACCATGCCTCCAACTCAACCCTGGCTCCAAATGACAACTCTGAGTCTCAGAATGTTGTTCTCATCAGATCATCTGAAAACAAGGCCATATTTTCCCATCCATTAAAAGTCACAACTGCCCTAAACTCATCACCATTCCATAAACTTATAAAAGAAGGATCCTGCCGAATCTTGGGAAAAGGTACAGCCCTAAGAATTGAACTCTCTAATATAAATAAACTAGAGGTAGATCTTGAAGATGTCTCCACCCTGGGGGAATGGCCAGTCAAGTGCTGGCGCCCGGAAGATGCCTCATTAGGCAAATACAAATATGGAAGGATCTCTGGCCTTCCAGTCTCCCTACAGCAAGAAGACCTCAGAAACAACCTGCGGATCCTTGATTCTAACAGCCTGTCCAGTCTTATGGAGATTTCTAGACTACCTTCCCATCCTGAGGCTTCCACCTACTCAGCGCGTCTCAAATTTGCAGGAGGACTACCAGAAAGAATGGCTCTGGGCTTCACCTCCTACTCAGTTCTCCCATACATTCCCCCCCCTCTGAGGTGTTTCACATGCCAGCGTTTTGGCCATGGATCACTGACCTGCAGATCCACACAAAGATGCAGCAGATGCAGTGGTTTTCATGCAGGCCAAGAATGCTCAAATCTCCCCTACTGCGGATCCATTAGGAACAAAAGTAGGAAACCATTATGGTGGAATCAGGAGATAGCTAGAAAAATTTCAGAGAAGAAAAGGGCATATAAAAAATTACAGGTAGAAAATAATATTCAAAATTTAAGTGATTATAGAATGGCTAGGAATGAGTTAAATAAGATTATAAAGAAGAACAAAAGGGTGTCAGAAATTAAATTAGCTCAGGATAGCAACAAAGATCCTAGAAAGTTCTTTAGTTACTATAAAATTAATAACAAGTGTGGCAGAGTTAAAATAGGACCTATCAAATATGAAGGGTTTGTGAGAGAAACTGATGAGGAAATAGTTGAGGTACTAAATGGTCATTTTGCATCAGTATTTACAAAAGAGAAACTAAATAGTCCTATGTATAGTACTCATAGGTCAGGAAAAGAGGTGTTTACTAACATTTGTGTGGATCGGAGGATGATAAAAGGACTAATAGGTGATTTAGATACTACCAAGGCCTCCGGCCCTGATAATATTCATTCTAGGATACTTAAAGAAGGGGTAGAAAGTATCTCAATAGCTCTGGACAAGTTATATACTAGGTCATTGGAATATGGAGAAATACCCGATGATTGGAAGAGAGCGAATGTAGTCCCCATTTTCAAGAAGGGTAGTAAAGAGGATCCAAATAACTTTAGACCGGTTAGCCTAACTCCTGTAGTCTGTAAAATTCTTGAGAAAATAGTTAAAAAAGGGATTTGCCAACATCTAGAGAGCGAGGGGTTAATCAGCGATGCTCAGCATGGGTTTAGATCAGGTAGATCATGTTTGACTAACTTACTAGACTTTCTGGAGTTTGTAACAGATCAAGTAGATAAGGGAGAGAATGTAGATATAATTTACTTAGATTTTAGTAAAGCATTTGATAAGGTACCACACAGGAGACTAGTTCATAAATTAAAAATGATTGGGATATGTGGGGGTGTTTCAAATTGGATAGCTGAGTGGCTGAAAGACAGGAAGCAAAGGGTAGTGCTAAATGGTGTAAAGTCAGAGTGGAGGGATGTTATCAGTGGGGTTCCTCAGGGATCAGTTCTCGGTCCATTATTATTTGTCATCTATATAAACGATCTTTGGGAGGCAGTTAATAATAAAGTGTCAATTTTTGCGGATGATACCAAATTAGCAGCTGTAGTTAAAGATATTGATGATAATTTTAAAGTGCAGGGGGACTTAAATAAATTGTTATCCTGGGCACATAAGTGGCAAATGACTTTCAACCTTGATAAGTGCAAAGTTATTAACATGGGAAAAGATAATAGAGAATTTAACTATGAAATGGATGGGCATTGGCTGAGCTCAGTAGAGGATGAGAAAGATCTAGGAGTAGTAATAGATAAGTCATTAAGGTTTTCTAAGCAGTGTATTGAAGCAAGAAATAGGGCAAATAGAGTGCTGGGTTTTATTAAGAGAAATGTCAGTTACAAAAGTAAGGAGGTTATTCTTAAACTCTATAACTCTTATGTTAGGCCACATCTAGAGTACTGTATACAGGCATGGTCCCCACATTTTAGACACGATATTAACCTTCTTGAGTCAGTGCAACGGAGGGCAACAAAGATTATTCCTTCCCTGAGGCACCTTGAATATGAAGATAGACTGAGGGTATTAAATATGTTCTCGTTCGAAAGGAGGTGTGTGAGAGGGGATATGATTGAGCTGTTTAAAATTTTTTCCGGGATAGATAAATTGGATGTTAGCAAGTTTTTTGAGTTAGATGATGGAAATCGGACTAGAGGTCACCACTTGAAAATTAAAAAGCAAGGGTGTAGGTTGGATTTAAGAAAATATTTTTTCACCAATAGAGTGGTAGACTTCTGGAACAAATTGCCGCAGAGGGTAGTAGGTAGTCCAAATCTAAATGTATTTAAGAGTAGGTTGGATGAGTTTATGGGAAGGGAAGGTTGTGATGGTTCCTAAGTTTTGTATATATTAATATTGTTTGTATATATCTATAGCTGCATGATTTAGTTCTTGACAAGCCTTGATTGGTGATACCCTTGTTTCTGGATGCAATCCTCTGGATGTAGTTTTCCTGGGAGTTTGGGTGCCTTGAAAAAGAGGCCGCTTGACTCGGATGACCTATGATGAGCCCTTGTGGCTTTTGTCATCCGTTATATTATATTGTGGGGGACTTTGATTTTGTCTTCCCCTGGTGATGGTGCTTTTTGTGGGTGGGTTTTGACGGAGGCGGATGACCTTTGATAGGCCCTTGTGGCTTTTGTCATCCGTGTAATTATGTTATGTTATGTTATGTTACTTCTGCAACGACAACCATCGCCCCTCCTCCAACAACTGTCCATTCTCAGAAAAGGCAAGGCAGATCCAACGCAAATCAGTGGATGATAGTACCCCTACCTATACCATCCATGCCCAGCTCCGCTCCATCTACTCAGCCCCAAAAGACTCTAGGACAACTTCCACTGCCTCCAAAACTACACCCTCACTATCCTCCCAGGATATCCGCTCTTCTCCTAAAACTCCCCCAAGAAAGCCCCTCCAGACCCCCTCCTATGCAGAGATGGCTGCTGCTCCCATCCCACCAAGGAACCTCGGTAAACCAAATCCACCTGTAACCTCCTCCTCTTCACACAGAGCCAACAGAGAGACCACTCCCAAGAGGCCCTGCCCCAGCCAATACTATCACCCCAAGAGCCCTTCTCCAATTCCTCCTCCATACCCACTTTCCCCAGTCATCCAGAATGTGCCTCTTCACCACCGCAAAGGAGCACCCTCAGCTCAGCCACTCATAGTGAAGATCACAAATCTCCTAAAAGAATTCGTCACCCTGCTCCAATCTGGCTCTCCTGTCCAACAAGCCCTTATCACTCTCCTCCCTAGTGTAATCAATCTGTTCACTTCATTCCTCTCATAATGGCTTCAATGCACAGCCCTATAATTTTCTGGAATGCCCGCTCCCTTCGTCACAAGATGAGAGACCTCTCTCTACTCATCAACTCTCTATCACCCAATATAGTTGGCATATGTGAGACCTGGTTCCAGCCTGAAATCTCACCCTCATTCCAAGGTTACACGGCACTCCGCAGAGACAGGTCAAATCGGGCAGGTGGTGGCCTCCTCCTTCTCATTAAACATGGATTGACCCACCGTCTCCACACACTCATACCATACCCCCAAGGCCTTCTAGAACTGCTGGCAGTGCAGATAGCCATCGGCGGAACCTGGTGTGACATTCTCATCTGCTACAACCCATGCCTCCCGATCACTGAGCAAGAATTTAACCACTATTTTGACCAACTCTCCCCTACAAGCCTCATCATGGGAGATTTCAATGCCCCCCACCCCCACTGGGATCCATCAGCCATCACAAGCCGCCCAGGCTCTGCCCTCTTTCAAGCCCTCCTCTCCTCGACCCACCTCTCCCTTCTCACCCCACAAGGCCTCTGCACCAGGGTGGACCCAGCAAAAGCCAGCCTTCAACCCTGGATCTGTGTATTGGCAGTGGGTCCTTCACCTCTTCAGTAGTTTCTACTGGCCAATATATGGGAAGCGACCATCTACCAGTGATCATCTCCTCAAATGGCCTCACAAACCCTCCCCCTAGGTCAATCCGCCCTCATTGGAAAACAAATCCAGGAAAATGGACAAAATTCCAAGCCTCACTCGAACCTCCCCCCCCAAATCTCCTCTCAGTTGAAGAAAAAGCCAACTGGTTTTCAGAATCCCTCAAGGCAGCTGGGGAACACACTTTTCTCCTGACTACCAGTCGCTTCAATGGCCGCCCCCGCTGTCCTTGGTGGACAGAAGAGTGTGCATCAGCCATCCGCCTCAGACGACTAGCATTTGCAAGATGGAGACGTCAGCCCTCCCAAACTAACAAAATTGGATTTAACAGACAGGACGCCAAGTGCAAAAGGATCTTACTTCAGGCAAAAAGAAACTCCTGGCATAAATTCTGTAGCTCGCTTTCCTTTTCCAAACCCTCCACTAAAGTCTGGACTTTCTTCAGACACATGACCTCACCTTCAAAGCCCAATTCCTATCCCCTCTGCTCAGGTGGCTTCCCATTAACAAATGAAAAAGACAAGGCTGAAGCCTTTGCCACAGAATACAGCCGACTATACAGCAGCAAAGCAGACTCTCTCTTAACCAGACCTCAAGCCAGGCTTCTCACAGAGAGTATTTCCAACACCAAAGATGACCCACTTGCATCCCCTTTCCAACTCAAAGAATTGCATGGGGCACTTTCTTCCATGAAAAAAGGCAAGGCCCCCGGCTCCGACATGATTCTCTCTGACTTCCTAAGTCACTTGTCTGAAGTTCACCTAAGCTTCTTACTGGAGCTATTCAACGACAGCTGGACCCAAGGCCAATTCCCCTCCCCATGGAAACTTGCCCTCATCCTCCCCATCCCCCCAAAAGGAAAAGACCCTAGTGACCCGGCATCATACAGACCAATTAGCCTCCTTTCCTGCACCAGCAAACTCCTGGAAAAAATGGTCCAAAAGCGTCTAGCCTGGTGGCTGGAATCCCACCACCATCACCACCCTAATCAATATGGCTTCCGACCAGGCCGCAGCACGACGGACGCACTCATACATCTAGACCACCTGGTGCAATCCACCTTCAAGGAACATCTAGTGGCAGAGGCCGTCTCCTTTGATCTGTCAAATGCTTTTGACACAGTTAACCATGAGGCCTTGCTGCACAAACTATTGAACCTGGGAATGCACGGTCCCCCCCTCTCATGGATCAAAGACTTCCTCTCTAACCGTCTCTACACAGTGCTGATAGGGTCAACCCAAGCTTCTCCCCGCAAGATCAACCAAGGAGTCCCACAAGGATCCCCTCTGAGCCCCCTTCTATTCACAATATACATAGCAGACATACCGGACAGTGTTCATACAACATCTCTATTATATGCAGATGACATATCCATCTTCTGCACCGCCCAAACTCCCCAACTGGTCCATGACAGACTCCAAAACGCAGTAAACGACCTCACAGCATGGGCTCAAAGTTGGAACCTGCACCTAAACAAGACCAAGTCCAAATCACTCTGGTTCACTCGTCGCCATCTAGGACCACCACCACCCTTGCTCATTTCTGGCACACCTATTGAACGGGTGTCCGCCCATAAGCTTCTTGGACTATGGTTAGATAGCCCAACTCTAAGCTGGAACACCCAAATCAACCAACTGCGAGAGAAATGTTTCAACTGTCTCGCCTTGATGCGCCGCATTGCTGGTGTGAAATGGGGTGCCTCCCGGGAAACACTCCTTCAATTCTACACAGCCTACATCCAAAGCAAACTAGACTATGGTTCGATTGTCTACTCTGCGGCAAATAAGACCCAGCTGGCAAAACTAAACCCTATTCAGCACAGTGCAATGAGAATTGCCCTAGGAGCCTTCAGATCATCCCCCATTTCAGCACTTCATGCAGAAAGTGGCATCCTTCCCTTAGAATACAGAAGAAAGAACCTCCTTGGAAAATGGCTCTATCGGACTACATACCTACCAGAAGACCACCCTCTTGCAACAATCATAGCCTCACACGCATATCTTCAACCCTGGCCAACTTCTTCACATCGCCCAGTAGCAGTCCGTGCAGCCCAGACTTTTGCTCAATTTGCTTTTCCTCTCCCACGGCAGGCTCCACTTCCAGCAACGCCTCCCATTCCACCTTGGATATCACTATCCGCAGTGATATCACCCTCCCTCCCATGTCAATGGACAAAATATGACCCACCCCACAAATTGAGAGCAATCTTCTGCAGCCTAGAAAATGCCACTTACAAAGACTACTTAGCCATATTCACAGACGGCTCCCACCATACGGATCCCCCCTCAACTACAGCAGCAGTCATCTGCCTAGAATGCCCATTTGAATTCACATGGCATTTAGATCCCCTGCACAATATCGTGGTGGCTGAACTGTATGCCTTGTTCCACGCTCTTAAAATAGCCCGGACACTAGTCCCCTCCAGGAAAATAATCATCTACACTGACTCAATGTCCTTGCTTCAGCTTCTCCTCTCCTCCGCACCCCTCACCCACCCACAACTCTGCTATGAAATTCAGGCATTGCTACTTGACTTCCTCATCCACCCTCTATGGCATGTGAAGCTGCAATGGATCCCAGCCCACTCTGGTATCATCGGCAATGAAAAAGCGGACAGAGCAGCAAACCAAGCTCACTCCACTCCCATTTTGGGAACACTTCCCATCTCTCCAGCCACACGAACCTCCCTCTGGAAGGCACACACCAGAGCTACATGGGAAGAAGACCTCCGCCAACAGCTCCATGGATCCTTCAGATCCATACTTTATGAGGACTCTGGTCCTATACTTTGGTCAAGGTCAATCAATCGTCGTCTTGACTCTGCCCTTGTCCGATTGAGAATTGGACATTCTGGTCTGTCTGCTCATCTCTTCCGCCTGGGTCTCTCTCCCTCTCCAGACTGCCCCTGGTGCCCCAATCAACCAGAAACCATCCAGCACTTCCTACTAGAATGCCTGCACCATCACTCCCATCGAGTACTACTCCGTGAAAAACTCAGAGAAATTGGAGTAATGCAACTCCCAATCCCAGTCATCCTCAACGGAATCGGTTACCCCATCCCTATCCGCCAAGCAATTTCCAATTATCTCCAGTTCTTTCTGACTAAAACTGGACAGTTACATAGAATATAAATCATAGATCATCCCCTCCCTCCTGTACTAACATGGCTTATCTCCTGTTAGATTGCTAAGTCAGCCCAGCAAGCAAAGTCCGCTAAATCTTTCCTAAGCCAAAGTACAGAGAAATATAAACGGCATTGACCTTCTCCAGGGCCCATAGTGCTGACCCACGCACACTCTGGCCCTCAATTTACCAAATTACAAGAGCGGAAGACAACATGTTCGTGGTGAATGAAATGATTGAAAGGCAGGTGAAAGATGGGAGTAATTTGTATCTAGGTTTCCTAGACATAGAGAAGGCATATGATAAGAGTAAACAGGGAGGTAATCATTGGAAATGAAAAGATATGCCTGCTGATGTTACGCAGATGATGTTATTGTGATGAGTGAGACAACGGAAGAGTTACAAAGGATGCTAGATGTAAATGAGTATGGCAGAAATTTTGGAGTTAGTTTTAGCAAGGAGAAAAGCCAGGTGCTGACGGCTATGCCACATGGAAAATCGGAGAAAATGTTCTAAAACAGACTAAAGAATACAAGTACCTAGGAGTGTGGATAAGCTCAAAAGGTAGTGAAAAAATGAAGAATGAGAAGATTAGTATGACTAACCAGTGGGTAGGTAGATTGATAAATATGTAGATTAGCGACTCGGCCAAAAAAGTGTTTTTTTTGGTAAATATTTTTGTTCACCCCTACCGGAATATTCATGTGCGTTTGAGTCGTCTGACATCAGACCCCACCTCTACCCCCATTATAATTCGTAAAATGATTAAAGGCCCTGACATGATGGTAAATATGTAGATTAGCGGCCCGGCCAGAAAAAAATTTGCGGTGTAAATATTATCGTTCACCCTTGTCGGAATATTCATGAGCGTTTGAGTCCTTTTCAAATTATAGCTGGCGCAATTTTTGTTTATTCTATAAACAATTAGGATTATATACTGGGGAGCTGTGCCCCCCCGACCCCCCCAATTTAATGAAACTCAGGATCATCGTAGTGTGGTCCCCCATTGTGTTTACCCCCACCCGAGCCGTCCCTTAAATTTACTCCAAAACTGTGAAACATTTTGGAACACAGACGAAATAGTACGTCCCATCGTTCGCACCGATAATCTACATATTTACCGACATGATTTGGTTAAATCATTCACCTCTGTAAACGTTAGCGCATTAGTCTATAAACAATTATGATTATATAGTAGGGAGCTGTCCCCTCCAGACTATCCCCCCCCCCCCAATTTAATGAACATAAGAACATAAGAAAAGAAGGAGACTGCAAAAGACCATTCATGGCCTACACTTGGCAGCTCCTGTTCCATTCAACACACAAAAGATTTCTTACCAGAGAAAAGTCATCAACATTGTCACCCTTAACAGGAGTTCGTCAGATCTAATCTACAATATACATAAAATGCATCCAGAGGATTATGTCCATTCATGCAACCGCAAAATATAATCTTCCCACTCCTTAGAAAAATATATACATATGTACATAAAAAAAAGTCAGTCCCATCTAGCAGCTTCATCCATATATTTATCTAATCTATTCTTAAAACTACCCAGAGAGGAGGCTTCTATCACATGCCTAGTGAGCCTATTCCATTCATCTACCACACGATTTGTAAACCAATTCCTCCCAATCTCCTTCCTAAACCTATACTTATCAAGCTTAAACCCATTGCTACGTGTCCTGTCATGTTCACTAAGTATAAGAACCTTACCCAGATCCCCTTTATTATATCCTTTTACCCATTTGAAGACTTCAATCAATTCCCCTCTGACTCTTCTCCTTTCCAATGTATGTAGATTTAGTTTTCTGAGCCTTTCACCATAGGGTAAGTTCCTTAGCCCACTAATCATCTTTGTCATCCTTCTCTGCACAGACTCAAGCAAATCAATATCCTTCCTATAATATGGTGACCAAAATTGTACTGCATAGTCTAGATGAGGCCTAACTAGCGCCAGATACAGTTTTAGAATGACTTCAGCACTCTTATTGCTTACACTCCTCCTAATGAATCCCAATATCCTATTAGCTTTATTCTTAGCATTTAGACATTGCTTTCTAGGACGAAGGTCTGAACTTACCAAAATACCCAAGTCTCTCTCACAATCAGTCCTCCCTAAAATTCTGCCATTTAATTTATAACTATTCAATGGATTATTTCTACCTATACTAAGTACACTACATTTGTCTATGTTAAACTTCATTTGCCATTTCTCGGCCCAATTGGACAGAATGGTCAATTCCTCCTGCATTACAACAGCATCAGAATCAGCCCTAATGGCCCTACCTAGCTTAGTATCATCAGCAAATTTACTCAGGTCACTACTTATACCTATGTCAAGATCATTAATATAAATTAAGAATAGCAAGGGACCCAAAACAGATCCTTGAGGAACTCCACTGCTAACACACCCCCACTCAGATTTAACTCCATCTATACTAACTCTTTGCTGTCTGTCACCAAGCCATGACTGAATCCACCTAAATATACTGCCATCGATCCCGTGTGCTTTAACTTTGCTCAGAAGTCGTAAGTGTGGCACTCGATCAAAAGCCTTACTAAAGTCCAAGTATAAAATATCATAGTTTTCATCATTATCTGCTGCTTCATACACCTTACTATAAAAAGACAGCAAATTAGTCAGACAGGATTTACCCTTACTAAAGCCATGCTGTGATTCTTTTATCAACTTATGCTTATCCAAGTGATCTCTAATATTCCTTGCTATAATAGATTCCATCATTTTCCCTACCACTGATGTCAAACTTACTGGTCTGTAATTAGACATATTTGTTTTATCCCCTTTCTTAAATATAGGTATCACATTGGCTTTCTTCCATGCCACTGGCACAATGCCACTCTCCAATGATCATCGTAGTGTGGTCCCCCCATTTTGTTTTCCCCCACACAAGCTGTCCCCTTAAATGTTCTCCAAAAATGTGAATCATTTTGGAACATCGATGAAATAGTACATCCCATCGTTCAAGTCGCTAATCTACATATTTACCAGTAGATTGGGCAGTCTAGCTAGGATTAGGGCTAGTAAGTATGATGTGGTGAGGGAAGTATGGAAGAGTGTGGCGGTGCTTAGTATTATGTATGGTATGGATGTAATAGCTTGGAAGGAAAAGGAAATAGACAAGCTAGAGACTGGCAAAATAGGGTAGGAAGAATAGCCCTGAACGCACCTAGGTATGCAGCGGTTGAGGGTGTAAGAAGTGACATGGGATGGAGTACTTTTAGAGAAAGGTGTATGAAAGCGTCTTTGAGGTATAAGATTAGACTGGAGCGAATGGCGGATACAAGATTGGCACGAAAGGTTTATTTGTGGAATGAGAACAGTAGCAGTTGGAATAAGAGGTGCATGAGGATGACAAATGTGTGTGGACTAGTAGCAGACTTGAGTCAATGTTGAATGCGAATGGGGAGTGACATACTGGGATGAGAGGAAGTGGAAAAATGAAATAGACAAAGTGGTGAAAGATGTGGCTCAAAGAAAGTGGATGGATGAGATGGAGAGAAAGAGGACACTAGCTATATAAGGAAAAAAAGGCACCAAGGGATGAAAGTTGGTATGATAGAAGCCTGGGTGTTGACCTTCTCTTCCGTGCTAGGATACAAAGTATGGATGTAAATGCGAGAAGTTACAGATGGTCAGTCTGGCAGTAAAATGTGTGACAGGGGTGAGGATGAGACAGTAGAGCATATCATGGAATGCGATAAGTATGTTAGTGAGAGAATGGGAATGATGCAGGTCATCTTGAATGAAATGGGATGTGAAATGAATGAGGTGATAGAAAAGAGTGGAAGAGAATGGCTGCTTATTCTGTTGGGACTGGGTGACCATTACATTAAAAGAAATGTTAGCTACAAGAGTAAGGAGGTCATCCTTAAACTAGGGTTAAATTACTTGAGTAGTGATAGTGTTCAGGGAAATACAAGAGTACAGGGTCAGGGAAGGAGAGAAAGGAGATGCAGAGGAGATAGGCCCTCAGGTGCTTCAGGGATAGGTGGGCTGAGTTGTCTTTACACAAATGCTCGTAGTCTTAGAAATAAGAGGGATGAATTATTTAGTTATATCATTCATGAAGATATAGATATAATATGTATAGTTGAATCATGGGTTAATGAAAATATATTTAATGATAATGTCAGTGAATTTGACTAGAAGGTTATACTATGTACATTAGTCAAAGGAGAGATAGGACTGGTGGTAGGTTGATTATTTATATCAGAAATAGCATTTCTTCAAATCTAAATAACTCTATAAAGCAAGGAGAAGGTGAATCATTATGGATAGATATTAAGGTTGGTAAAAATAGGAAAATACACTTGGGAGCTTTTTATAGACCACCGGGACAGACTGATTGCATCGATGAGTTAATGATTAGGGAAATAAGTAAAGGATACAAAGAAGATACAGTTATTCTTGGTGACTTTAATTTCACTTCTGTGACTGGGAAAATATGATAAGAAGAGATAATAAAAGAAGGAGACTGCAAAACACCATTCATAGAGCAAGTTGTAAGTTTATGGAGAGTTTTGAGGATAACTTTTTGACCCAATTTGTTAATAAGCCAACAAGGGGTGCAAATGATGATCACTTAGTTCAAGGATTGAGGGTAGGGGAATCATTGGGAAACAGTGATCATCAGATAGTTTGGTCTAATTTGCAAATAGTTAAGGGTAGAACAATGACAAACTCCACAAAAATTCCAAATTTTTATAGGGAAGATTACGATAAATTACGCGGCATGCTAAATCAGATTAGGTGGGATATAGAATTCCATGGAAAGAATACTTATGAGATGTGGGATATTTTTAAGACTATATTAAACATGGTTCAGGAACAGTGTATTCCGATGAAGTCTATTAGGAAGAAATGTAGGAAACCATTATGGTGGAATCAAGAAATAGCTAATAAAGTTTCAGAGAAAAAAAGGGCATACCAGAGATTACAAAGTGAGAGTAGTTTAGATAATTTAAGCCATTATAGGTCAACCAGAAATGAACTAAATAAGATTATTAAGAAGACCAAAAGGACAGCAGAAATTAATTTAACTAAAAATAATAATGAAGATCCTAAAAAATTCTTAAGCTATTATAGAATCAATAATAAATCTAACAGTGATAAAATAGGGCCTATTAAATATGAAGGGGTTTTGAAAGAATCTGATGAGGAAATAGTAGAGGTCCTTAATGATCAGTTTGCTTCAGTATTCACAGAAGAGAAACCAGTTAGATTAATTGATGATAATCCTAGGTCAAGGGAAGTAGTGATAAATTCTATTAATATAGACAGAGAAGATATTAAAGGGCTTATAATGCAGTTAAATACTAGTGAGTAAAGAGAATTTTGATATAATTGCGATAACAGAGTCATGGCTTGATTTGGCAGGAAATCACTTTAAACCTGAGGTTGAGATTGAGGGCTTTAACATGTTCCATACAGATAGGAATAGGAAGAGAGGAGGAGGGGTTATTATTTATATTAAAGATAATCTCCAGTGTTGTGTAAACAGTACAATTAAATTAGATGATAACACAGAGTCATTATGGCTAAATTTCAAGGAAGGTAAAAACAAGCTTGTCATAGGATTATTATACAGACCACCAAATCTTAGTAAGGAAGCTTCAAATCTTCTGTGGCAGGAGATTGAACGGGCATGTAGAAGTAAGCATGTGTGTATAATAGGCGATTTTAATTACAGAAATATAGACTGGGAAGCTCTTGTGGGTGATCAGGAGGCTGAGGAATTTTTGAATGTTGTCCAAGATAATTTTCTGAGGCAGATTATTAACGAACCCACTAGAGGTAATAATATACTGGATTTAGTTCTGACAAATAGGGAAGAAGTTATTAAGGATACTGAGATTGGAGGAAATTGGGGTAATAGTGACCATTGTGAAATTAGATTCAAGATGAAATGGAATGGTATTGATAGTAGCATGAACACATAACATAACATAACATAATTACACGGATGACAAAAGCCACAAGGGCCTATCAAAGGTCATCCGCCTCCGTCAAAACCCACCCACAAAAAGCACCATCACCAGGGGAAGACAAAATCAAAGTCCCCCACAATATAATATAACGGATGACAAAAGCCACAAGGGCTCATCATAGGTCATCCGAGTCAAGCGGCCTCTTTTTCAAGGCACCCAAACTCCCAGGAAAACTACATCCAGAGGATTGCATCCAGAAACAAGGGTATCACCAATCAAGGCTTGTCAAGAACTAAATCATGCAGCTATAGATATATACAAACAATATTAATATATACAAAACTTAGGAACCATCACAACCTTCCCTTCCCATAAACTCATCCAACCTACTCTTAAATACATTTAGATTTGGACTACCTACTACCCTCTGCGGCAATTTGTTCCAGAAGTCTACCACTCTATTGGTGAAAAAATACTTTCTTAAATCCAACCTACACCCTTGCTTTTTAATTTTCAAGTGGTGACCTCTAGTCCGATTTCCATCATCTAACTCAAAAAACTTGCTAACATCCAATTTATCTATCCCGGAAAAAATTTTAAACAGCTCAATCATATCCCCTCTCACACACCTCCTTTCGAACGAGAACATATTTAATACCCTCAGTCTATCTTCATATTCAAGGTGCCTCAGGGAAGGAATAATCTTTGTTGCCCTCCGTTGCACTGACTCAAGAAGGTTAATATCGTGTCTAAAATGTGGGGACCATGCCTGTATACAGTACTCTAGATGTGGCCTAACATAAGAGTTATAGAGTTTAAGAATAACC
Source organism: Ceratothoa steindachneri (assembly GCA_963969495.1). Lineage (NCBI taxonomy): Eukaryota > Metazoa > Arthropoda > Malacostraca > Isopoda > Cymothoidae > Ceratothoa > Ceratothoa steindachneri. The sequence continues at coordinate 133,912,847 of OZ018330.1, forward strand.
TCCTTACTTTTGTAACTGACATTTCTCTTAATAAAACCCAGCACTCTATTTGCCCTATTTCTTGCTTCAATACACTGCTTAGAAAACCTTAATGACTTATCTATTACTACTCCTAGATCTTTCTCATCCTCTACTGAGCTCAGCCAATGCCCATCCATTTCATAGTTAAATTCTCTATTATCTTTTCCCATGTTAATAACTTTGCACTTATCAAGGTTGAAAGTCATTTGCCACTTATGTGCCCAGGATAACAATTTATTTAAGTCCCCCTGCACTTTAAAATTATCATCAATATCTTTAACTACAGCTGCTAATTTGGTATCATCCGCAAAAATTGACACTTTATTATTAACTGCCTCCCCAAGATCGTTTATATAGATGACAAATAATAATGGACCGAGAACTGATCCCTGAGGAACCCCACTGATAACATCCCTCCACTCTGACTTTACACCATTTAGCACTACCCTTTGCTTCCTGTCTTTCAGCCACTCAGCTATCCAATTTGAAACACCCCCACATATCCCAATCATTTTTAATTTATGAACTAGTCTCCTGTGTGGTACCTTATCAAATGCTTTACTAAAATCTAAGTAAATTATATCTACATTCTCTCCCTTATCTACTTGATCTGTTACAAACTCCAGAAAGTCTAGTAAGTTAGTCAAACATGATCTACCTGATCTAAACCCATGCTGAGCATCGCTGATTAACCCCTCCCTCTCTAGATGTTGGCAAATCCCTTTTTTAACTATTTTCTCAAGAATTTTACAGACTACAGGAGTTAGGCTAACCGGTCTAAAGTTATTTGGATCCTCTTTACTACCCTTCTTGAAAATGGGGACTACATTCGCTCTCTTCCAATCATCGGGTATTTCTCCATATTCCAATGACCTAGTATATAACTTGTCCAGAGCTATTGAGATACTTTCTACCCCTTCCTTAAGTATCCTAGAATGAATATTATCAGGGCCGGAGGCCTTGGTAGTATCTAAATCACCTATTAGTCCTTTTATCATCCTCCGATCCACACAAATGTTAGTAAACACCTCTTTTCCTGACCTATGAGTACTATACATAGGACTATTTAGTTTCTCTTTTGTAAATACTGATGCAAAATGACCATTTAGTACCCCAACTATTTCCTCATCAGTTTCTCTCACAAACCCTTCCTGACTTTAGAAGAGCAAATTATAATAGGCTAAGGACTTACCTGGAGGCAGTTGTACAGAAACCAGGCAATGAAATCAATTCAGGAATAGATTCAATGATATCAGTTAGTGGAGACAATAATCACCAGGAGGAAGAGATTACAATTGAAGAGGAGTATGAAAGAATAATTGAGCAATTAATTACAGGTCAGATGATTAACATTCCTTATAAGGAGATTAGGACTAAAAATAATGACCCAAAATGGATGACAGATAAAATTAAGCATTATATTGGCATTAAAAAGGGCATTTATAGGAAAATAAAAAATGGAGAGGATCACTTAAGGCAGAGATATAATGAACTAGCAAGAGATGTTAAAAAGTTAGTTAGAGTAGCAAGGAGAAATTATGAAATTAAAGTGGCAAATAGGGCAAAGGAAGATCCTAAAAGTTTTTATCAATTATACAAAACTAAGGTTAGAGATAAAATAGGCCCACTTATAGATTCCAATGGAGAATTAGTGAGTGATAGGGACTCAATGGCTGGAATGCTAAATGACTTTTTTCTCTCAGTATTTACACAGGAGGATACTCTAAATATACCCGAGGTGTCAATGATCTTTTGGGGTAATGATATAGATGGAGTTAAATCTGAGTGGGGGTGTGTTAGCAGTGGAGTTCCGCAAGGATCTGTTTTGGGTCCCTTGCTATTCTTAATTTATATTAATGATCTTGACATAGGTATAAGTAGTGACCTGAGTAAATTTGCTGATGATACTAAGCTAGGTAGGGCCATTAGGGCTGATTCTGATGCTGTTGTAATGCAGGAGGAATTGACCATTCTGTCCAATTGGGCTGAGAAATGGCAAATGAAGTTTAACATAGACAAATGTAGTGTACTTAGTATAGGTAGAAATAATCCACTGAATAGTTATAAATTAAATGGGAGAAATTTAGGGAGGACCGATTGTGAGAGGGACTTGGGTATTTTGGTAAGTTCAGACCTTCGTCCTAGAAAGCAATGCCTAAATGCTAAGAATAAAGCTAATAGGATATTGGGATTCATTAGGAGGAGTGTAAGCAATAAGAGTGCTGAAGTCATTCTAAAACTGTATCTGGCGCTAGTTAGGCCTCATCTAGACTATGCAGTACAATTTTGGTCACCATATTATAGGAAGGATATTGATTTGCTTGAGTCTGTGCAGAGAAGGATGACAAAGATGATTGGTGGGCTAAGGAACTTACCTTATGGTGAAAGGCTCAGAAAACTAAATCTACATACATTGGAAAGGAGAAGAGTCAGAGGGGAATTGATTGAAGTCTTCAAATGGGTAAAAGGATATAATAAAGGGGATCTGGGTAAGGTTCTTATACTTAGTGAACATGACAGGACACGTAGCAATGGGTTTAAGCTTGATAAGTATAGGTTTAGGAAGGAGATTGGGAGGAATTGGTTTACAAATCGTGTGGTAGATGAATGGAATAGGCTCACTAGACATGTGATAGAAGCCTCCTCTCTGGGTAGTTTTAAGAATAGATTAGATAAATATATGAATGAAGCTGCTAGATGGGACTGACTTTTTCATGTACATATGTATATATTTTTCTAAGGAGTGGGGAGATTATTTTGCGGTTGCATGAATGGACATAATCCTCTGGATGCATTTTATGTATATTGTAGATTAGATCTGACGAACTCCTGTAAAGGGTGACAATGTTGATGACTTTTCTCTGGTAAGAAATCTTTTGTGTGTTGACTGGAACAGGAGCTGCCAAGTGTAGGCCATGAATGGTCTTTTGCAGTCTCCTTCTTTTCTTATGTTCTTATGTAAGGCATCTGGCCCTGACAACATTCATTCTAGGATACTCAAAGAAGGTGTAGAAAGTATTGCAGTAGCTCTTGAGAAGATATTTATTAGATCACTAGAGTCTGGAGAAATACCAAATGATTGGAAATTTTCAAATGTAGTGCCAATTTTTAAAAAGGGAAGCAAAGAGGATCCAAATAACTTTAGACCGGTAAGCTTAACTTCTATAGTCTGTAAAATTATTGAGAAGATGGTTAAGAAGGAAATTTCTGATCATCTAGAGAGTAGCAGGTTAATTAATGATGCTCAGCATGGTTTTAGAAAAGGTAGATCGTGTTTAACTAATTTACTGGATTTTATGGATTATGTAACTAAAGAAATAGATAGGGGTGAGAAAGTTGATGTGATCTACTTAGATTTCAGCAAAGCTTTTGATAAGGTTCCACATAGAAGACTAGTTCATAAATTAAAGGCTGCATGGGATATGTGGGAACGTTTTAAATTGGATAACTGAATGGCTGAAAAATAGGAAACAGAGAGTGGTACTGAATGGAGTGAGGTCAGAGTGGAGGAATGTTATTAGTGGCATACCTCAGGGATCAGTTTTAGGCCCTTTATTATTTATAATCTATGTAAATGATCTTGGGCAAGGTGTAAATAGCAAAGTGTCAATTTTTGCTGATGACACTAAATTGGCAGCTGTAGTCAAAGAGGTTGAGGGTAGCTTTAAAGTGCAGGGTGACTTAAATAAGTTGTTAGCTTGGGCTCAGAAGTGGCAGATGACTTATAACCTTAATAAATGCAAAGTTATTAACATGGGGAGAGATAATAGGGAATTTAGCTATGAGATGGATGGGTATTGGTTTAATTCAGTTGAAGATGAGAAGGACTTAGGAGTAGTAGTAGATAGGTCACTGAAATTTTCAAAGCAATGTATTGAGGCAAAAAATAGAGCAAATAGGGTGCTAGGTTACATTAAAAGAAATGTTAGCTACAAGAGTAAGGAGGTCATCCTTAAACTATACAACTCTTATGTCAGGCCACATTTAGAGTACTGTATACAGGCATGGTCACCACATTTTAGACATGATATAAACTTATTAGAGTCAGTACAAAGGAGGGCAACAAAAATAATACCATCCCTGAAGCACCTTGAATATGAAGATAGACTGAATGTATTAAATATGTTTTTATTTGAAAGAAGGTGTGTGAGGGGAGATATGATTGAGCTTTTTAAAATCTTTTCTGGGATGGATAAATTGGATTTCAGCAAGTTATTTGAGTTAGAAGGTAGTAATAGAACTAGAGGCCACCACTTAAAGATTAAAAAACAGAGGTGCAGACTGGATGTTAGAAAATATTTTTTCGCTAACAGAGTGGTGGATTATTGGAATAGTTTGCCACCGGAGACTGTAGACAGCCCAAACTCTCCTATTACCAATACCTACCAAACTACCCTTGCACTCAGACAGGAGGGCTTTCTCACTAACCTTGTCATACACATCTTTATACACCAAGCTCGCCTTGCATCCAGAATCTATTAAAGCCAAACACTCAATTCCATTCAATTCCACCTTCACACTCAGACACTCATACTTCCTACCAGACAGCACTTTCACACTAGACAGACTTACCAACACATTACTCACACTCATGTACCCAGAGGATACTTCAGCAGGTACCCTCTTACCATTCAGTTTCCCGCTTCAGACTTTCCATTCACACCTTGCGCTCTCAGTCTAATCCAACACTTTTCACTCGAATGTCCTTCCATCGCACAATAGCTACATACATTCCTCTGGTCACGACACATCCTTGCATAATGACCAGCCTTTCCACAATTACCTCATGCATATTTCATACTTTCCCCAGCAGTTGCCCCACCATTCAACCTCGGACAATCTTTCTTCAAATGGCGTATTTCTTTACACTCCAAGCACTCTTTCACACTTTCCTGGCAATCCTTTATCATATGCCCTTTCTTACCACACTCAAAACATGCACCAGATGTCCACCTACATTCTGCCAACATATGACCCTTCCTTCCACACCGACGACATTCCACAATCTTTCTCCCACCATTCGGTCTCTCGTTTGCTTGGACATACCTCGGTTTGTCTCTCATATATCCGTTCCCACGCTTGAAATTCATCTGCCCCCTTCCGTTCGACCACCCTCCATTTACCCATTCATTCTGCCGGCCCTGGAAGTTCGACATCACTCCAGCTGGCGCAGCATTCAGGGCATCCCTGTAGCTGACAAACTGCTGGGGTGGATGAAAGCTCCTGGGCTTCTTACCCCCAGTATTCACACTGTACCATCCATCCTCTTCTAGATCGCTTTCTCCATCAAATCGTCCATCTTCCAACAGCTCCAACACATCCTCCCACATCAACCATTCACCTGTCAGTCTCATTCTCTCCTTCTCTTTCCACTCAGCCATTCACTCACCTTTCGCGGGATCGTGTCCAAAATCTTCCTCATCAGTGGTTTACCTTCATTTACATCATCATCACCATACCTCTTTCTTGCCATACTCTCAAGCCTATGTGCATACATGTTCACACTTTCACTTTTCCCCATTCGAGCCTTCTCAAATTCATTCACCCTTTTATACTTCACACTCTCTTTCATTCGTTTCACCTGCCCAATCAATCTCTTCTTCACTACATTGTACTTTGGCTCTCCCACACTTGTTATCACTCGCAAGAACTCCAACACTTTCCCATCCAAACAATCTCCCAGAACACTCACCCAGTGACCCTTGTTCTGCAGGTACTTGAGCTTGCAGTACCGCTCAAAATCCCCGAAGAACTCATCCATACTCTTTCCCCCATCTGAGTATAGCGAATCCACACTCTTCCCTCTCGCCTTCCTATCCTTAACCTTAGAACCATGCTTACTTCCTCTCTTACTTTCCACTCTCTTCCATTCACCCCCTTTCCTACCACTCACAGTATCTTCTTTAGACTCAATCATACTGCCATCCATTCCATTTAGCGGAGTCCCTTCAGTAGGAGCAGGGGTCAGGGTTGTAGGTCCTGGGGCTAATCCAGCCCCTGTCATCATGTTATACAGGTCCTGCATCCGTCGGTCCGTCTGATCCTGTCGGTCTCCCATTTCCTTCTTCATCCTATCAGTCTTTTCATTCATCCCTTTTATTTTATTCTCCATTCCCTCCATCATTCCTCGCAACATTTCACACTCCTCTTCTTTCTTTCTCAACTCCAGTCTCAATCGCACTACTTCTTCATTCAATGTTTCCGCTACAGCCATTGTTCCCAAGTTAGTAAAAAAATAGGAGGAGGGAAAAATCAATCAAACTACTTGTCACACTAATTGGGTATGGACTGCAATCCAATCCCGTCATGCTCCCAGTTTCAAAGTCTCACGTCCCTATTCGGGTGCCAAATGTAGTGGGCCGAAAATATATCTCTAATCCCAATCGATCCAACCCGCTTCCTACACTGTCCGGACGTGAGAAATCGAGGGAGAATGAAACGGATTGTATATACAGTCCCTTTACTTACAAAAAAAGTACAATGATAGTTACAGTAATTTATATTTACAAGAGAAGTGTGCACACTTCAAAATGAGGCCAAATTCCCCAATCCAAATAAGATACCAAAAGAGAATTTTATAACAGGCGAATACAACAAATTTACTTAAATATATCTACACAAAACATAAAAAACACAACAACAACCGAACGAAAAGGGGCACGCGCTATTACTTGTGTGCTGGAGGTGGGTGGTAGTAGGCTAACATAAAAGGAGGCAGGATTGTCAACCAATGCGGGTATGGTGGTCCAGGTGTCTAGCGAGGTATGAAAGCCCTCCGTCTCAGGGCTGGGCAGAGCACTCGTCTAGAGAACCCTTCTTGCCGTCCGTCCAAGCTTCCACTCTCTCTAAATGTATATCCAAACAATCCTCAAAATATAATCTTTTGATAAAAGATTATTTTAAACAAAGTACTATTTTGTTTTAATTATAGTGATATATCAAAACTAGCTACTATCTTTCCAGAATATGGCGCCTGGAAAGAAAGAAAAACATTGTAATCATTTTATACATAAAATAAACAAAAACAAAACAAAGCCATTCCCATTCACACATACACACACACATTCTTACAGAGGGAGGGAGAGGGTACTGAGAAAAGGGGTGGGAGAATGGCCTTTTTACACACACTCACATTCGCTCCACCACAATGTTATGTCAGTTGCAAAAGTAAGGAGGTTATTCTTAAATTCTATAACTCTTATGTTAGGCCACATCTAGAGTACTGTATACAGGCATGGTCCTCACATTTTAGACACGATATTAACCTTCTCGAGTCAGTGCAACGGAGGGCAACAAAGATTATTCCTTTCCTGAAGCACCTTGAATATATAGATAGACTGAGGGTATTAAATATGTTCTTGTTGGAAAGGAGGTGTGTGAGAGAGCATATGATTGAGCTGTTTAAAATTTTTTCCGGGATAGATAAATTGGATGTTAGCAAGTTTTTTGAGTTAGATGATGGAAATTGGACTAGAGATCACCACTTGAAAATTAAAAAGCAAGGGGTAAGTTGGATTTAAAAAAATATTTTTGGTCCCAAATGGCAGCGCCTGGCTCTGCCAGGCCTGTAAGCACCTTGCAGTGGGGGCAACTGCGAGAGGTGATGAGCTATTGCGTCCCATGGCACAAATAGGGTCACCATGCCCATGAATGAGTCTTCAAACAACCAAACCCCTTTAACTCCCCTTGTAACAACGACGGAGCCACCCTCGGGCAGCTCCAGCGAAAAAATGGAGGTCCCCTTCCCTGTGCTTGCGCAGGGGACCCTCCATATTTCTCTTACCGGAAAGGAGGCTTACTCCTCTCCTTCGCCTACGGGTGCAGGGGACTTCCCCTCACCCCCTTCTGTGGAGGTGCTTTCGGGCACACCCCTCTTACCCTCGGCAGTCCCCTCTGTTCTTTCCAAGGGGACTGCCAAGAAAGCCAGCAGGCAGCCCTTAGCCAGCTGCTCCCCATCAAAGTGGCTCAGTAGGGCAAACTCCCTTGGGGGGAGAGGGAAGCCAGGCCCCTTCAGTCGCTTCCCTCAAAAGACCTGCTGGCAAAAATCTTAAACCTTGCCTGGGGTCAAGGCTTGTGCCTCCCCAAACAAGACTGGTGACGCTGGTAAGAGGACCTGCATTGTCCTGGGAGGGGATGGCCAACTGGAGGCCCCTCCTGTGATAGACATAGTCTTTGAGGAAACCCAGCCTCAGACGGTAGGGCCTTCCATGGGGGGGAATTTGGGCTCGGCACCAACCACCGAACCTGAATCCGCCCCTATGCAAGGTCCTCCTCAAACTGCTGGGGCCTCTGTGGCAGTACAAGGAGGGGAGGGATCTCCTCTGACCGGTGCCCCTGGACCACCAGGACCTTTTCCATTTCGGAAAATGACCTGGCTGAGGCCGGTCCATCTGGCCTAGGGGCTTCTGTCTGCAGAGGTGAGAAGCAGGTTCATTCCCCGCCCTCCTCTCCTAAAAAGACTTGGGTCTCCTCTCCATCTGCGGGGGCTACGGGGACGGGTGGGTCTGCTGTCACTTTGGCAAGTGACCAAGCCAAGATCGGCACATCCGGCCCCTCTGCCCCCTCCCTGGGTGCGGAGCCCCTGACTATGACACAGACACAAAAGTGCACAAAGCGGAGCCTCGATGACATCGGGGCCCCTCATTCAGAGGTTACCTGGCATTTTTGAGCCCGCTGGCTTCAAACGCTTTCCTCGTTATTCGCTCCACTGATGGCACCATGTTGGCCAAGGGCAACATGATCCATCAGAGGAGAGGATTAGCTAGTGCAATTGGTAGAGAGCCGAAGGTGACCCGTTTCTCGGACGGGAGCCTTCTGGCAAATGCAGGAATCCCGCTGAGGTGGCCAAGATAAGTGCTCTTCGGACACTTCATGGGACCCCGGTGAGTGTGACGCCGCACTCTACCATGAACTTTGTGAAAGGAGTAGTTTATGCGAGGGAACTCGTTGACTACACCATTAAGGACATCACCCTAGAGCTGGCCGACCATGTGGTGGCCAAGGTCGAACGTGTGATGAGAAAACAGGGAGGGGCCTCGAGACCCACCCCTGCACTCTTCGTCACGTTCAACTGTGACAAGCTCCCTGAGTCGGTGAGTGCCGGTTGGTACCGCTACTGCGTGAAGGCATTTGTGTCAGTTGGTACCGCTACTGCGTCAAGGCATTCGTGCCACTGCCGCGGCGGTGCTATTACTGTCACCGCTTCGGCCATACGGATCGTTCTTGTCGATCTGCAAAGTCGGAGTCACCCGAAGTTTGTGTAAATTGCTCCAAGGCTGCACACGATAAGTCAAAATCGTGTGTTGCCAAGTGTGTCAATTGCGGAGAGCCGCACCCCGCTTCTTCGAAGCAATGTAATGCATATCTCCTTGAGAAAGAAATCCTGGCCGTTCAGGCCCAGGATCGACTCTCATTCCGCGAGGCTAAGGACTTGGTCCTGGCGCGCCCGGCTCTGCCTGGGACGTCATATGCCTCAATAGTTAGAAAGGCACCCTCTGCTCCTGGCCCATCCAGGCCAACGAGCACGGTTGTTTCCGCGCCCATTCGGAGCCCTTGTGTGGGTTCTACTCAACCCGGGTGCTCCCCTGGTAAAGCTGGCGGCAAAAAGGGTTCACACCCAGCCCCGGCTAAAACCAGGGCTCCCCCCCCTCATCCCCCAGCGTGACCGTTTCCCGTAAGGCGAAACAGCCACGCGCCTCCACCGTCATTCGACTCACAGGAGGCAACACCCCTGAAGATGGTCGCTAGGCCATCTTCCAGGGTTCCTAAAGCTGTCCCCCGAAAGGAGGACAGCAACAAAGAAGCTTCGGCTCCTTCGCCCACGCCCCGAGGTGGAGCGAGTGGCTCGGAGACGGTGGTTCCTCGAAAAGAGGGGATCCCCGCCTCCGAAGCCGCAACGCACGCCTAAGGTTTCGAGGTGGAGGGAGGAAAAGACTCGTATGGCGAGCCCAACCTCTCCCAATAAGTCCTCGAAGACGACAGCGCTTTGTCCGGCTAACAGCGCCCGGGGTTCTGCCCCCGGGAAGCGTACGGCCATTCCCGTGAGGGTCTTCAGTTCGAGGAGGGCCCCCGCGTCTCCTCCGAGCTAGGACTGCAGCTGCACCTGGATTGGAGGTATACTAACATTTCTGCGTACATTCCACCGTCAGCTGACTTCGACGCGGGGGACTTCCGCCGCGTCGTGGCACGGTTGCCGAGGCCCTATCGCTTGCTTGGAGATCTGAATGGCAGGCATCCTCTCTGGGGAGATTACTCCATAAATCCCAGGGGACAAGTCCTTGCCGATCTGATCGAAGAGCTTGAGATGGGTGTCCTAAACGTGGATGAGTTTACGCATCACTGTCCGAGAACCGCTTCATTTTCTTGCCAAGTGTCAGACGGCCCTCAAACAGAATCGTCATCCCTACATGCGCTATAAGCGACGCCCGAACGATTTCACTGTCGCTGAATTTCGTCGGGCTAGGTTCCGGTATATTTCGAAGCACGCCCGCCGCTCTTCTTGGCGGGCATACGTGTCTTCACTTAACGGGAAGACCCCTTTAGCAGAGGTGTGGAGGCGAGTCAAAAGGATTCGGGGCAAGTTCTCTCAGGAACCCTCTCCCGTTCTCCAGGAGAATGGGACCGCAATCTCGGACCCCGCGTCCGTGGCGGAATCCTTCGCATTCTCTAGCCGGGATGCTGCTCCGCCAGCATTCAATGCACGTCGTGATGTTGCGGAAGGCCGCCGGCTGGACTTAAACTCCAGAGGCGGAGAACCCTTCAACGACAAGTTTACTGTGAGTGAGTTGCGCTCCGCTCTCGCTTCGTGCGTGGACACCGCCCATGGTCCGACCGATGTCCCGTACGCCATGCTTCGACACCTGGGTGAGCGAGGCATGGCCTTTCTGTTAGATTTGTCAAACAGGATTTGGGTGGAGGGTCTTCTCCCAGACTCCTGGCGAATCGCTACCTTGCTCGCCTTTCGCAAACCGGGAAGAGATCACTCTACTCCGACCGGTTTCCGCCCAATCTCTCTAACCTCTTGCGTGTCTAATTTGATAGAAAAATTGGTAAATGTTAGATTAGCCTTTTTCCTGGAAATCGGAGGCCATCTGTCTTCCGCACAGTGCGGCTTCCGCAAGTTCCACTCCACGTCGGATGCTCTGCTCCGACTAGAAAATGCCGTCTGCGAGGCTTTCCTTCGTAGACAGCACTAGGCCACGGTGTTTTTCGATCTGGAGAAGGCCTATGATACCGCATGGCGATACGGTATCATAGAGACTCTCCACACGATGGGGGCGAGGGGACGCCTACTAATGTTTATATCTGAATTTTTGCGAGATCGTCGATTCCGCGTATGGGTGGGGGGAGCACTCTCCGGCCCAAAGGAGCAGGAAGAGGGTGTCCCGCAGGGAAGTGTCCTCAGTGTCGCACTCTTTGCCCTGAGCATCAAAGGCATCACCTCGGTGATGCTGAAAGATGTTCTCGCTACGCTCTACGTGGACGACCTTTCGATCTCTTTTGGCGCGGCCCAGATGCCAACTCTGGAGCGTCGACTCCAACAGGCATTGAACCGCGTCTCTCGTTATGCCGAACCGCACAGGTTTCGGTTTTCTTTGGCCAAGACTAAGGTGGTGCACTTCTGCTCCCATCCACGGCTTGACCCTGAGGCTTTGAATTCCTGACAACCAGAAATCTCCCGTCTGCTGTTCAATCCACTCTTGGATGGCGAACTGGACGTCTTCATCGTCCCTAAACTGGCGTCCACGCAGTGCAGCCTTAAGCTGGCGGAATAAAAAGTAGTTGCTAGGGGCCAGATCTGGACTGTAGGGAACCAAGGGGACAGTTGGCTGTGGCCCCTTAATTGTGCCACACACAGATGACTTAGCGCTCAACTTTTTCCTTTCCCTCACTCACGGACAAGAGCAGTGGGACCAAAGGAGCTGACAAAGGGGAACATAATTACTCCCCTGTTGCTTTTTTTCAAGGTGTTACGTGTTTCCCCCTCCCTCACTTACTCATACCCTATCTGGCTTTATGTCCAGCTCCACTTCTTTCATGCATTCACTATTGGCCGTTTTCAATCACTCATCAAAACCTGTACTTATATATTTCGCCTGGTGGGGGGAAAGAAACATCAGACCTCAGAAAAAGATGGGGGGCCCACACTGCTTCCAGGCAGCTTTGTCTTCCCTCCTTCACCAAAACTTGAAACAAAAGGCAGGCATTAGATTGGGCACTGGTGAGCTGAGGCAAACAAAAATAGACCTACCAGAACATCAATGGACACTCAGAACTTTGGAACTCACCCACAGAGGAAAACTCATCGCCGACATCATCCCAAACTCAAATCACATGACCTTAAACACAGATACACCAATCTGCATACCCACACACATCAATCAACAACCCACTTCGCCAGACATCACCACTGCAGCAAACCCCCCTACACAGACACCTCACCTGGAACACGATACAAGCTTTTCCTCTGACCATCTCCCCATCTTAATTCCATTAACCCTTTTGCTGCAGACCCTTGTGGAGTGCCAGTGTCAAGGGAGTCATTTTTCGGAAATGCGTGAAAATAGCAAACTCAGATTTTACGTACTATAAACAAGAATAAATGCAATATTTTTGTATGTTTATACCACATTAAGTTACAGTATTTAAAGAACATTATAAAATTGTTAAATATTTAAATTGGGTGCATATTTTTTATTATAACATCATAAAAATCAACCTTACCTTTAGTACAAGTTGAGTGTGGTAAAGTTTGTTGCAAGGCTCAAGGCAAAGACTTGGTTTGTCTGTACAAGTTTGGCAAACATATCTTGTAGTCTTACGTATGCCATGCAGGTAGCATACATGGCATCGTTTTGAACCATTTTTTTGGTTTTCTGTTTGATGATAAGCAATGAAATGTCTTCCTGTCAGCCTTGGTGCAACTATGTTCATTGCAATAGGTTCACGAGTAGCAGTAAGTTCTTTTACTATTTGCGAATGTAATTTTATTTTCTCCACTAAACACTACATTACGCCTTATTTCACCAACATTGTTACCAAGATTTTTCCAGTTATAAAATGTATCATGTTTACGCTTTCCTGCAGCAGGAGCTGATTGTGAATGATTGCTGCTTTCATCATCGGATAAATCAACATTTTGTTCATTAAAATCACTAAGTGCAGGATTTTCAAAATTCATTAAATCATCACCCTCACTATCATTCGATAATTCCATCTCTAAATCACCGTCACCTGTCTCTAAGTATTCCGTAATTTTCACCGGTAACACTCTCCTTCTTGACATTTTGAAGGACACTAATTTTGATTCTAAATTAACGGTAATAATATATATACCCGAGAAGGAAAAGTTGCCAAACATATGAGAAAAAATCCAAAGTATGCTCTAATGACGAAATAAAAGTGCAAAAATAATTCCAATAACCAAACCAAACAAATGAGACTCTTACAGACCAATAGCACTGCTTTCCCCCATAGCCAAAACACTAGAAAAAATCATCCTACCCTACATCACATCCAACATCCCAAACATACCACACCAACATGGGTTCAAACCCATGCACTCAACCACCACAGCATTACACACAATAAACAACATAATCACAAATGGATTCAACAAGAAAATCCCACCACATAGAACCATAGCACTCGCCCTTGACATGTCCAAAGCATTCAACACAGTAGACCTACACAAACTAACCAACAAGATCCACAAACTCACCATACCCACCACTCTCATCAAGCACATAACAAACTACATCAAGGGACGACTCCAATACACACAAATACAAAACAAAATCTAAATACAGACACAAAATCTGGAGTTCCCCAAAGAGAGTACTTTCCCCCAACACTTTTCAACATCTACACCTCAGATATACCAACTACCCAACAAACAGTAAAAATTGTCACCTATGCAGATGACATCACAATACTCTTATCACACACACACACACAACAAACCAGAAGCCACTGCACAAGAAATACAACCTTACCTCAACAAAATACACACATGGACAATAGAAAACTCACTAAAACTAAATGCCATCAAAACAATGACCACTCTCTTAAACCAGACTCTGCAGAATACAACACAACCCTAAATCTAAACATAGAAAACATACCACTACCCACCACAAAAGAACCAAAGAACCTTGGCCTCACTTTTGACCCCAAACTCACATACTCAAAACACAGAAAACACAATAGTCAAGGCCATGAAAACACTGTCATCAAGGCACTCACAACTACACACTGGGGCAAAACCAAGGAAATGCCCATTAACACATTCAAGACAATCACAAGACCAGCACTAGATTACACCAACACAATCTGGTCTCCACTCATTTCAGAAATCAACGCCAAAAAACTACAGACAATTCAAAACACAGCTCTCCGCACTGCCACAGGATGCACTCTTGACACAAACACCCAACACCTACATGATGAGATGAACATCATTCTAATCAAAAATCACCTATACTCAAAAGAAACCAGAGGGAGAGGTGACGCCCCCTTGTCGCGGGAAGAGAGCTTTTGTGGACCTTTGACTTTTCGAGCTATGTCAGCGGGGGTACTTCTTCTGGGTACCCCTGGCAGGGCTTTCCTTGTCAATTTGGTCGGAAACGAGGTTCCAGACTAAGTGCGTCATTCTTTCCTTTTTCTACTTTATCCTTCTCTTTTTTTTTTACTTTTATCCTATAAAGCCTTGGGTCGAGTTCCTTGGTGTGGCGGGACCGTCTGTGCTGCTTGGTTGGGAGCCACGGCACGCCGAGGCTTGGCGACTCGGTCAGACGAACAGCAGCACATGGAGCGTGCCTTCTGGGAGACTCCGAAACGACTCCGATCAATAGGCGGGAGCGACTCACGCGGGGAGAACTCACCAACCCCTTTTTATATATTGATTGGTCACAAGCTTAAGAAATAGTGTTCAAAATGGCAGGCAAGAAAGGTCCAGTAGCGCTAAAATTCACGTGTGCCACATGTAAGAAGGACAAGTGGTGCGTTGACTTCCCGGAAGGCTGCTATGCGAAATGCCACCCAGGCAGTGTATGCACCACTTGCATTTTAAAGAAGGAAGTGGAGGAAGTAGTCGCCTACTACAGGGAAAGAACTACAGACCTCGAACAGAAAATCGAGAGGCTCAAGGAGGAGCACTCCCACCAGATCCGCAGGCTCGAAGAGAAGTTAAACGAGCTCTCGAGTCCTGTGGCAAACACCACCTCTGCAGAGAGCCCGGGCCCGAATGTGGCAGAGTGGCCAAAAGGAAAAAAAAAAGATGAAAAAGGGAAAGAAGAAAGAGGAAGAGAGAGAAATAGAAGAAGAAAAGGTAGAAGAAGTTAATGAAAAGGATGACAAGGGGGAAAGAATGATAGAGAAGAAGAAGAAAAAAGAAAAGCCTGAAAAGACCATGACGGGGAAGAGAGAGGAATCGGAGAGCTTGCATCCGACAATAAAGAATCCGAGCTCAGCAGGCAAATGTGTCAGGGTCATCCTTGTGGGTGATTCCCAAGCACGGAACCTGCAGCCCCTGCTAGCGGCCCGCCTTCGCCCAAGCGTTAAGGTAAGCTGCCTGCCAGGATGTGGTAACCACCACATCAGAGTAGAGGCTGAGAAATCACAGATTTCTGAGAGCTCAGTCGTTGCTCTGATGGTCAGTGGAAACGACCTCTACCTGAGAGGAGGTAGGGTAGGCCCTACAGATAAAATCCTCGACACGGTCATGGGTGCCGTGGACGACTGTGGGCTGAAAACCCGCAAGCGCGTGGTAGTCGGGATGCTCCCGAGGAGAGTTCCAACACGGACCGCTCACTCGATGAATGTCTCTTTAAACTGGCGCCTGTCAGATTTGTGTACGGCAGAGGGAGTCTTTTTTGTGGACCCGTACCGCACCTTTTATGGTAGAAATGATCTCTACCAAAGGGATGGGGTACATCTTTCCTTTAAAGGAAAGGCCTTTCTGTCGAACATGATCCAAGATGTCGTAGAGAGGACCGAAAGGAGTATCCGGCCTAGAGTGAGGGCGGACGTACACCAGTACTCCCGTGTCACTCCAGGAACGACCTTCTCAGAGGTCGCAAAAAGGGGTGCCTCGCCAACAAACAAGCCGGGAAACGGAAGAGCGTAGGGAGTCCTACAGTCGGGGACTCCCTGAAAGTTCTTCTGTTCAATGCGAGGTCAATCAGGAACAAGTTTCCTGAGATCCGTGGCCTCGTAGCGACGGAAGAACCCGAAATGGTAGCCATAACAGAATCGTGGATAAAAACCTCAAACCAAGACTTTGAAGGCGAATTCACGGTTCCTGGCTACCAATTCTTCCACAAAGATAGGCCAGACAGAGAGGGTGGCGGTGTAATGTTGTATGTCAAGGATACAATCAAATCTACGAACTCCAACATTATATCCGATCACGAGCTCCTAGGCGTTGACCTAGAGATAGGTCCTGTCAGATACAGGACCCTGGTGCTTTACAGACCCCCTTCCCAACCCGTTGAGAAGGACAGGGAACTGTACCAGCTGCTGGGTGAGCTTGTTCAAGGCAGAGTGTGCATCGTTATGGGCGACTTCAACAGACAAGTTGACTGGGAAACCAGAGCAGCCTGTGGCGAGAGCGCGCTACTCCTGTGTTCGCTAACAACGAGTTCCTCACTCAATGGGTCAGAGAACCGACGAGAGGAGACAATATCCTCGACTTGGTCTTCACCTCTGAGGATGATATCGTTGAGGATGTCTCTGTAGGCGAAGAGCTCGGTGGCAGTGATCACCAGCTAGTTAGATTTACCGTCAAGATCCCGAAGGTAAGGTCTGTTGCCAGTCAATCAAGGAAACTTGACTTGAGAAGAGCAGACTTTGCAAGCCTTCGTGCTGGGCTGACTGATGTAAGGCTAGCGGTGTGCGAAGAGGTTGAGGATTCGTGGAACAATTTCAAAATTAAGTTCATGAGTCTTCAATCAAGTTGCATCCCTCTGAAATGCCTCCGTCGGTCTTCTGTTCAACCAAAGTGGTTTAATCGAGAAATCGGCCAACTGCTTAGGGAGAAGAGAAATGCGTACCGGCGATCGAAGATCTCGGGTGCCTTTGACGAGTACCGGAGGCTAGCCAGGAGAGTGAAGTCCAGCATAAGGGCGGCTAAGCGTACTGACGAACTCCGAGTGGCGAGACTCTGCAAGGAGAATCCCAAGGAGTTCTTCGGCTATGTAAATAGCCGTAAACCAATCCATCGTAGGATTGGGCCCTTAGTGGACGAGGAGGGTGCATTAACTCACTCAGATGCAGAAAATGCTAACCTTCTCAATGACTACTTCTCTTCAGTGTTTACTAAAGAGTGTGGTCTCATCCCCCAGCCCACGTATTCCTACTCGGGGGAAAAGCTAGAGGCAATGGACTTCACCGAAGGAGAAATAAAGAAAAAGATCGCTGACCTAAAGACGAATAAGTCCCCTGGACCGGACGGGTTTCTACCCAAGGTGTTGAAGGAAGTGTGCGATGAAGTATCACGACATCTGTGCGCTATCTTTAACATGTCAATCCGGACCGGATGCGTTCCTAGAGACTGGCGTGAGGCGGAGGTGACTCCGATCTTCAAGAAAGGAGACCCCAGCCATCCGTCAAACTACCGACCTATCAGTCTGACTTCGATAGTCGGTAAACTCATGGAAAGCATGATGGTGGACAAAATGACGTCGTATTTAGAGTCAAACCTGCTACTGAGGAGTTCCCAGCACGGCTTCCGAAGGCAACGGTCATGCCTGACGAGCCTTGTGGAATTCTTCCACTTCGTTTTCAGTGAGCACGATCGGGACAAGGCGGTGGATGTGGTTTACTTAGACTTTCAGAAAGCCTTTGATAAGGTACCACACCGCCGCCTTCTCCGGAAAGTGCGAGCGCTGGGCATAGATGGAAAAGTAGCCGGCTGGATCGAGAACTGGCTAATTGGCAGACGGCAATGGGTGGTGGTAAATGGACAGGCTTCTGAGTGGGTGCCCGTTACTAGCGGGGAGCCTCAAGGTTCTGTCCTGGGACCACTACTATTCATCATCTACGTCAACGACATGGACGGTGACATGGTGGCCAAGATTTCCAAATTTGCCGACGATACCAAGCTTGGTATGAACGTTGCAAAGGATGGAAATACTGCCCACCTGCAGGAAGATCTTGTGAAGATTGGGGAGTGGTCGGACACGTGGCAAATGCCTTTTAATGTGAACAAATGCAAAGTAATGCATATCGGCTACAAAAACTCCCAATCTCATCATATCCTTAAGGGCACTGCTCTTGAATCGAGTGACACTGAAAAGGACTTGGGCGTTACTATCACTAGCGACCTCAAGTTCTCGAAACAGTGCATCGAGGCAGAGAAGAAAGCCCAAAGGATGTTAGGCTACATAAAGCGCCAGTTTGGATACCGTAACAAGGAGATAGTACTTTGTCTGTACAACTCCCTCGTTCGGCCGCACCTGGAGTATGCCGTACAATTTTGGAGTCGTTCGTTTTGAAAGGACATCGCAAGGTTGGAATGCGTACAAGCTAGGGCAACCAAACTGATTCCCTCTATCCGACATAAAAGTTATGAGGATAGACTAGGGGAATTAGATCTGTTCTCGCTGGAAACCCGTAGACTGCGTGGTCAGCTCATTGAAGTTTTTAAAATGCTTTGAGGGTTCGACAATGTTGACTACTGGGATATTTTCACACTGAGTGAGAACAGAACGCGCAATCGCGGCTTCAAACTGTAACTGAAGCATTACAACCGCAATATGTGTGGAAATTTTTTCACCTACAGTATCTGCGGTAATTGGAATGCACTTCCAGTGGAAGTTGTCAACAGTGAATCTGTTGACCAGTTCAAGTCAAGACTAGACAAAGTCTTGAAAAGTGGCCGTTTAGGGACGCAAAACAATTGAGCAGTCATGTGCCTGCTCGATTGATTGTCCAAAGGTACCCTCTTTGAATGGACCGTAAGGTCTCCTAGGGTACTTACTTTCCTTGTTACTCCTTGTCCTTGTTACAACTCAGGCAGAAAACACAACATCCAAATCATCCCTCCACCAGACAACCTCCCAATCACTGACACAAAAACAGACTATTTTCGATAACAACAACTACTACACCACCACCAACTTAGACACAGACCCTAACACAACAACAGAAGACACAATCAAGCAAAACATGAAAACCATCCTCTCTCAGATCACACAACAATACTTGACAAACAGAACCCACAAAAAAATATTTACTGCACCACCTCCAACCATACACAATTCAGAACAAACACTCACAAAGCAGATCAGAAGAACACTAGCACAGATACAAACAAGCAAATCACCCCTCCAGACGTCATACATGCACAAAATATCTCCCACCACCCATACAACACCAAACTGCCCCAAATGCTTAACACAGATACACGATACTACACATCTCTTCAACTGCCCACAGACCTGAGCGCTCCTGTGATGGTCCGGGGAGCTGGGGTGGGGCCTGAAATAGATGTCAGGGTCCCTGACCCACTGTTGGGCCGGGGATGTGGTTGCCACCACCTCCATCTGGTTGAATTATAAAATAAACAGGGCAATAGGAAAAAAAAATGAAAGCCAACGGTACCAGTACTATATAAAGTACAAACAAGCAATGAAGAGGGCTAGGACAGAGATAAGGACAGCAAAAAGAAAATTTGAGACATGCCTAGCTAACAATATCAAGAATGACTCCAAGGCATATTACAAGTATGCAAGAATCAGGATGGCAGTAAGACAGACAGTTCAACCTCTAATTGATACAAAGGAACAAAATGATAAAGGATGCCCAAGGTCTTCAACCAACAGTTCTTAAAGGCTTTCACAGTGGAAAAGGACCTTAATGGCAGGAGTCCACAGCAGGTCTTTGAAAATGGCAATACACTCAAGATAAAAAGTAAACTAGAGCAACTAAACACTGAAAAATCACCTGGAGACAATGTAATATACCCCGCTCTATGCAAAGAATTGGCCAATGAACTAGCAGACCCACTCAGCATTATTTACATGTCAAGCATGGAAACAGGTATAATACCAACAGACTGGAAAAAAACATGTGACCCCAATCTACAAGTCAGGATCCAAGAGTTTAGCATCAAACTATAGACCAATCAGCCTAACTTCTCAAGTCAGCAAAGTCATGGAATCAGGGATTTGGAACAATGTAATGGAATGCTTAGAGAGAAATGGCTTTATATGAGGAACACAGCATGGATTCCTACCATCCAAATCTTGCATGACGAACCTTCTCAACTTTTTTGAGAATATAACAAAGTACTTGGATGAAGGGTTACCTGTAGATGTGATATACTTAGACCTATCCAAGGTGTTCAACAGGCTTCCTCACAAGAGATTGGACTTGAAAATTAGAGCACATGGTCTAGGTCCACATATTGCAAAGTGGATAAGGAAAATTGGCTCCAGTACTGAAAGCAAAAAGTAGTAGTAAGGGGACAGAAGTCCAGATGGAGAGATGTTCTCAGCGGAGTACCGCTTGGATCAGTGCTCAGCCCCTTGCTAAATTTATAATATACATAAATGATATAGATGAAGCTCTACCATGTGAGTTATTTAAGTTTGCTGATGATACAAAAATGTTCAGTAAAGTTACATGCCAGGAAGATATCTAAAATTTAAATAGCTGTCCCAGAGTTACTTCTCGCAATTCGGTAAACAGCCATATCAGTCATTATTAATTTTATGAAAAGCTCTTTCCAACTCATTCAAAAGGCAAAAAAAAACCACATTTTTTTTTTAAAATTTGGCAGGTCATGATGGTGAGTTTTTTAAGCAGTGTTTTGGATGCAGCTATAGGGTGGGTATTGACTCTAATGATGTTTTGATAGGCCCTGTTGTCTAATTGCAAAATGAATTAATATCTCACTTATTTTTTTCCTTTTCTAACAATGTCCAGATGAATAGTGATTATATTATAGCTAGTCAGCTTAATTTTTTCAATAATCAATAAATTATTCCTTGTTTATCTCTGTGCTAAGAATGTATACTGCTCGGCAAATTAATACAGATCATAAAGATCTTATACATGATGTAGCCTTTGATTTTTATGGCAGACGTATGGCAACATGTTCAAGTGATCAAAATGTAAAGGTATGTATTATTTGCCTATTATCAAAAGTAGATTATAATTTTAAAAAGTAAATTATCTAATTCATAAATAGATCTACATAAATTAGTACATGATTTGCTCTAGTTTAAGGAATCCTGTCCCATACAGTCAGAGCGATTTAAGGTGTGATATTCAAACACATAAAGGAAGCCAATTGTTAATGCAAAATTTGACACCCATTACAAAACTTGGCTCTCTACACAAACTAACTGCCGTAGAGGCAAAGCTCTCCTGGCACAACTACAGATACAGACACTTGCACCACATACTGACACAACCAGTAATGAACTTCCT
Source organism: Ceratothoa steindachneri (assembly GCA_963969495.1). Lineage (NCBI taxonomy): Eukaryota > Metazoa > Arthropoda > Malacostraca > Isopoda > Cymothoidae > Ceratothoa > Ceratothoa steindachneri. The sequence goes on from OZ018330.1 coordinate 133,934,303, forward strand.
GATATCACATTCTACTCCCATATTCTCCAAATATGTATCCCCCCTTCATGCGATATACCCTGTGTAGACTCCTATACCTGGTACATGGCGGAGTGTCATTTTTTCCTCCCAGCCCAAGTTCCAGCAGTTAAGCACCCTCTGGCACCACCTCCCAACCTCAGTGTCCGCAGTGTGCACCTTCCCTGCCCCATTGTTTGCCGCACCGGAACTTTATATCTTCCCTATTCTCACTCTTGTATTTTCATTTCACATCTCTCCTTATTGACTTCTTACCAGCAGTGGGGGGGGAGGTATCCTGTGTAGATTGCTACACCCAGTACCTGGATGAGCAGTGCATCCTACCAGCCTGAGTGTCTATGAGGAATGCCTGGTGCGTTCCCCTTGTCCCTCATTGCACCCATTTTTCTACCCCCCTCCATATTTCTCTTATGTTTAACAACCTGACCAGTTACCTCACCCTGCATCAGAATAGACGAAGCCTACAGGTCACAAGAGACCAGGACTTGGGGGGGGACAGAGGCATTGAAGCATGAATAATGGGAAGTGGTGTTTTGCCCCAATAACACTCATGGATCCGTAACTTAACATCTTCAGATCCTGACTGTCATGTTGACTTGTACAATATAGTAAGGGATCCACTCTGTCACACCAAACACACTAGAAATCTATTTTCCCAATTTCTTTTTAAAATCTTTTATGTGTGCAGTTGAGTTATAAAAAAAATTAAAAAAAGAAATAAAATTTTTTTGTAGGGTTGGTATTGATAGCACACACCTTTGTCTGGTGGAAGGGCCCTCCTATCACCCCCACCCATCCAGTTGGTAAAGGGGCTTCCCCTTTACCACATCTAGAGCCAACCTTAGCTGCTGCTTCTCAGTGGCCCCTGCAAACATCTAGTGGAGATGGTGCCTCTCCTTTAACCCATTTGGCCTCTTTACATCGAGTGGGCAATAGTCAAATCTGCGCTGACCTTTTTAAATGTTATCACTGCAGTGGATGCTGCCAGTGTCTTGTGAAAGGTTAGATTTAAAGCATCACTCATTACTTTAAGCAGATCTGCAAATGCGTGAAAGAGGCTGGCCTCAGAGTGACAGTATTTCCAGGGGCCTCCCCTTTGCTCTTGCATGGGCTGCTGGCTTCAAATGCTTCTTGATCACTACGGATGGGAACAGGCTGCCCAAAGTGTGCAGGTTGCATCAGGCATTAGCCAGGGCTCTCGGTAGGGAACTGAAGGTTGCCTCTTTCTCAGCCAAGACCCCAGTGAATGCAGTTGACCCTGCCTAGGCAGCCATTGTTAGTGCACTTTTGATACCCAATGGCTCACTTGTACAGGTAACACACCCTCTACCATAACCTTAGTAAAAAGTATGTTCTATGTGAGGGAATGCATTTGGCCTGACGCAATACAGCTTCATTGTGCAGTTAGCACAGATTTTTTTTTTTACCCAACTTGGCAAATCAACCATAACAGTTTCCTGTTATGGTTGAGCTTGTGATGAGGAAATAAGGAGGAGCCTCAAGCCCCACCCCTATACCCTTTACTATCAATTGTGACAGGTATCGAATCATTGTGAGTGGTGTTACCAATGCTACCACTTCAGTCATACAAATCAACTTTATTTGCCAAGTTGGGTCCATAACAAATCTGTGCTAACTGCACAATGAAGCTGTATTGCGTCAGGCCAAATGTGTGAATTGTGGCGAGCTGCCCCCTGCTTCCTTGAAGCAATGTGACTTGTACCTTTTTGAGGTGGTCTTGGCTGTAAAGGCTGTGGACTGAATCTCTTTTTTGAGAGGTTAAACAATTGGTCCCTCACAACCTGGGACTTTCTACAACTCTCAGGTTAAGAAAGTGCCCTCTGCTCATCATGGCCCCTACAGGTATAATAGCTACCATACCCAGTCAAAACAGTTTTGTAGGTTCTACCTTCCTTGGATGCCAGTCTGGAAAGGTGGTGGTGAGGATATTTTCCAGTTTCCAGTCTGCCCCACAACGGGGAAGCAACAAGATACTTTTGTCTCTTTCTGCTGTCTTAGACTGGATAGAGTGCTTTGGAAAGCCTGTGCCCCTCCAAAAGGAGCCCCCAACTGCAAAAGTTTTGAGGCAAGAGGAAAGAAAGGCTTCTCCACTGAGCATAGCTTCCTCCAGTAATGCCCTCAAAGACACCAGCCAGCAATGCTATGGCCATTACTAAGAGGTTCTCATTGAAGAAGGCCCTTGCAGCCCCTAATAGCAAAGCTTTGAGCGCATTTGTTATTGCTGTGGACTTCATGCTAACTTTAAAAAAAATGTGCAGAAATTCATCTCCCATCCTGGTCTTGCTATTTCTCCAGAAGGCAAGTGCCCATACCCACCCTTCTAAGGTATAAGGTTTTTTTAACCCTGCTGCTTGCAAGATAGGGGTGGGCAGGTGGGTGCACAGTTTACACCCAACGTGTATCTTCTCTTTCTGGGTTTAAATACCTCCTTTTGGGCAACAACATTGAAGCTATTCTTTCAATGTATGTTCGACCATCAGCTCACCTCACTATGCCAGACTTCCGCAACTTCATTGCATTGTTGTCAAAGCACATTCTAATTATCTGGGATTTAAATAGGCCCACCCCTCACAGACAACTACACAGGGGTCAAGTATTAGCAAACCTGATCAAAGAGCTGTCCTAAATATGGATGAATTCACTATCATTGTTTGAAAGCTGCTTCATGTTCTTGCCTTGGTCTATCCTTGTGCTTTCCAGATGGTTGATGACCTACATGGTAGTGATCACTTTCTCATCCAAATATCTTTTTCTGGGCTATTTCCCCCTCAGAAACCACCTCAGTGGTGCTCAGAGGACATGCAGGAAACCTGCATTCCTGATTTTGGTCAGTTGATGCTTTTTTTTTCCTCCGGCTCCCTCATTGCTATGGGCCAGACTTGCCTTCCCCAAAGATCTGGCCATTTTGCACACAGTCTGTTTCCTTGATGGTTATATGAGTGTGAGACGGCCCTTAGAAGGAAACAATAGATATATGCATTATAAGCTCTGACTGAATGGTCTCAGCATCACTGAATTTCATTGTGATGTTCTTGTATGTTAGGAAACAGAATGGTTGCATTTCTTGGTGCGCAGACCCCACATGCAGAGGTGTGGAAGTGGATCAAATAGATTTGGGGTGAGTTCTTGTAGGACTGGACAGCCTCCATTTGGATTGATGGGACAGTGTAATTCTTTGTGACTGTGTTCTCCACATTTTCTAGCTGTGATGTTGCTCTGCCAGCATTTAAAGTACATTGTAGTGTTGCTGAAAGCTGGACACCTCCAGAGTTTGGAAAGCCTTCAACCACCTATTTATGTTGTGAGCTGCACTCTGCTCTCACTTCATGCACAGTTACCATCCAAGTCCAGATGGTACCCCATGCTTCCACATGTGGGTGAGCATGGCATGGTCATTTTGTCTCTCTTCCTCAGCGGGATCTTGCAACCGGGTATACTCACAGATACCTGATGAATTGCTACCATGCTTGCTTTATTATTTATAAGCTTATTTTTTTAATCAATGAAGCTACCTGTTTACTGCACAATGTTGCTTTTGCAAGGTTCACTTCATATCAAATGCTTTGCTCCAGCTGGAAAATGAAATGTTATTTTAAAGGCTTTCTTTCATACATAGCACTTCACCCTGGTGTTCTTTGATCTTGAAGGCATATAATACTATATGGTGATATATATATATCATGGATAATGATGCCCCCCCCTCCCTATTTTTGCCAGATTGTTGATTCTATATGAGTGGGGTGAGCTCTCTTTGGTCAAATAGAGCAGGAAGAGGGTGTTTTGCAGGGAAATGTCCTCTTTGTCACTCTCTTGAGCATCATCAGTATCATTTCAGTGCTGCTGGAAGTTGTTCTCATCACTATGCTATACATAGATTACCTTTCAATCTCTTTTTAGTTCAGCCCAAATGCCTACCCTAGAGTAGAGACCCAAATTGGCTATGAACCACATATCTTGGTATGCTGAAGCGCAAGGGTTTTGGCTTCTATGACCAAGACTAAGTGGTCTACTGGATTTGTGGGTCATTTTACAATTCCACAGAACACAATACAACCCTGGCATTACTATAGAAGCAGCAACCTCATAAACAACCAAAACAGAACATCCACTTTAACACTTACATTACACAAATCATTAATTTAGAGAAAATGGACAACTGGAGCACAAAAAACAAAATGGACAACAAATAAAATCACTGCTCTATAAGCACAAAAGCCTTCCCCAACCTATGAAGCCCTCCAACAAAGAACACTGCAACATCCTTTTGAAACTACAAATCAGCCACAAACCTCTGTATAATAATTATAATAAAAAACATTTGGAGAATTCTTATTTAGAATGCCTTTTCTTCCCATACTTTCTCCTTTATGTCCCAATCTTTTTTTTTTTGTTACTATCCCCCAATGGGGAAATATCAGTTGTAGCATGAAACCACACTGCAGCTGACATCTGGAGAATTGTGTGCCCTTCCAGCCCCAATGCCTATAGGAGGATTTGTGGATATCTCTCTCTTTTCAACTATATCTCCCCAGCCTCACATCCAGTACTTACCCCTTCCTGTCAAAAACCTCCAAATCTCACAAAATAAACCTTTCTATTCAATCACAGGATGCACACAATCCTTCCACCCCAACTCACAGGTAGAAACAAAAATACTCGCCCATTCACACTTGTCTAAATTAGATCAGGACAATTTTATGCTAAGACACAACCCATCACACCCATGCCTTCATCTCAGACCTCCCCTTCCCTCCCTCCACTTAAGAATATGAAGACTGCACACTATTCTGTTTCACAACACCTTCACAATTTCCCTAATAACTCAGCACTATGGGCATGGCCACCAGACATAGATGGTGAATATCTATCCAGACACACCAATCACCTTATCAAGACAGGTCTGGTCAGTTCTTCACTCTGCATTTAATTAATTTTTTCCTTTAAAAAAACATCCAAAGAATACAAACCCTCCTTGGTCTAGGACCATATCTTGTGTGATCGTTGTGCAGAAGAGTTTGGCTTGGAGAAGGTACAAATGCCTAAGAAGCCACTTTGTTAGTAGAGCCTTACCTACTGTTCCTGCTTGGTTGCAATTCAGAGACCTAAATATTATCTATAAAAGAAACATACTGCAAGTTGTTTCTGTTTATGAAGAGTCTCTCCTATCATGTGGTGACCTTAAAAGACTTCATGGTTACCTAAGAAATAAAAAAGTTGACAAACCATCTGCAGGTCCTCTCTTATAATTAACTGTTGTTGGATTAATGATAAGGGCTCCATGACTAATCACCTTGCAGATTATTTCTCTTCTGTCTTTGTGGATAATGTGCAGGTCAATCCCTTTCTGCATCAAAGTTCCTTTTCTCAATTTGTATTCAAAGATATATCTATTAATGATATTCTAAAAGCAGTTAGTCATTTGAAACTCTCTTCTAGTTGTGGATAATCTTACTTCATTATTTTTCAGGAATTGTTCCTCTTCTTTATGTTATCCCTTGCTCCTTATCTTTATTAAAAGCATTTATTCAATGAAAGTTCTCTCTGCTTGTAAGGCTGTACATGTTTTACCCCTGATTAATAAGGGTATTCATTCGGACCCTTTCAACTACCGTTTTACAAGGCTCATCTAGTCATTTTGTTTGGGTTACGAGTGGAGTCCCACAAGGTTTGGTTTTTGGTCCTGTGCTTTACCTAATCTTTATCAATTACATTGCCCTAGGTTTGTCATGCAAATTTGCCCTGTTTGCGGATGATCTTAAATTATATCTTGCTCTTCCCATTACTGAGGCAATTACTGGTACAGGCTTTAGTCTTTCTCTTCAAGAGGATGTTACTTTGCTTTTTTATAGGAGTAGATCGTGAGGCCTTTCTTTTTCTGTTAATAAATGTGTACATATTCGTCTTAGTAGATCGATTTCTATCCCTATAGGAGAGTATTTCATTGGTGATTGCCCTATTCCTTTAAAGACCTCTGTGAAAGACTTGGGAGTCCTTGTCGATTCTTCACTAAAATTTCATGTGAATGAAACTTTCTGTAAAGCAAATGGAGTAGCCAATTATATTCTTAAAGACACAATTTGTAGGTCAGTTAAGTTCATGGTCCAAGTGTTCATCACTTATATTTGACCTATTATTGATTTTGGCTGTGCGGTGTGGAATATTGGCTATGTTGGCAACTTGCACTTGTTGGAGTCTATACAAAGGAGATGGACAATAAAGATTTGGGGCTTTTCTCATCTTTCTTATGCTGATAGATTATCTAATTTGGGCCTGTTCTCCATCAAAGGATGCCTTCTCCGTGCAGACCTAATTATGGCTTGGAAGATCCTAAATGGTCATTGTCCCCACTTGTTTGATTTGTTAGAATGTAGAAGAGACAACAGAACTCGTGGTCACAGTAAAAAAAAAATCCTTCTACCCCACTCAAATACGGATGTTCACACTCACTTTTCTCTATGCATGTCATTAATCTCTGAAATTCTCTCCCGGATGATGTTGTCAACTTGTCAGTGCAAGTTCGGTTGTTTTTTTTAAGCGGATAGTTGAACTGTTTCTTAGCCCCATTCTTTTAGTTTGTTTAGTTCATTTTTCCTTTTTTGTGGTTCTGTTCTGCATCTGTAATTAACCAACCTTTTTGCTTGCCTTAAGTCTTTTTCCTGCCCTACTGGTTGGAAGATGCAGCAGCGACTGGTGAGGGATTGAAGACCCTCATCAAGGTAAAGATCACAATTCAATTCAACTGCAAAATGCACCACAACACTGAAAATAGGGAATAGAACACATTCAACTTTCATACTCCCCTCAACAAACATGCATTTTATCAGTCATACTCATGAGTCTGGCTCACCTTTGTGCTGGATTTCCTGAGGGACATTGGGTGACCATGATACCATCCCTGTAGGCAAAAAAGTAAAGTAAGTTTAAGTTAAATGCTAAACATAAAACAGTTCATTTTCAATTTTATTATATTAAGAATTGACTTTGTTTCTAAAATTTTGCACATTTTATTTATCACTGTTTATATCTCCTAGATATGGGACCTGAATGACCAGGAAGAATGGGTGTGTACCAACATTCTGAAATGCCATAATGGTTCTGTTTGGAAAGTTACATGGGCACATCCTGAATTTGGACAGATCATTGCCACATGTTCTTTTGATCGAACTGCTTTAATTTGGGAAGAAACAGGTGTGTATGTGTATATATATTCTATGGTTATTAAAACAATATTTCAATTTATATTTCCAGAGCAGAAAAGTTATACAAATTTAGGTTTGCTAGAATTATAAAGGTAATTTCAATCTTGCTCTTTTTTAATTACTCTATTTGTCGGCTTATAAGATGCGCCATATACCTAAATACCTTAAGTTAACAGTGGTAATACAGTGTAGGTACAAAACATATATTCAAAGTGTTAGATATGGTAATTGGCTTTTATCAGCATTACAGTGGAACCTTGACTTACAAATTTTATTCATTCATCTTGCATTGTTTGTAAATTGAATCTACTTTTATATTAAAATCGATGTAAATTTAACTAATGTGTTCCAATGCCCCCAATAATTAAGAACACTGGGCACCTCTTCTTCAGAGGTTTTATCTCTTTTCTGTCCTTGTCATCCGGTTTGCTGCACCAAAAATCTATCCAGAAAGATTGGTTTCTTCCTTTGTTGAAGAATCTTTCTGAAGTGAGACAATGCATTGTCATTCAGAATGTTTAGCCTTTTTTGCAATAACTTTGTTATGGTGATGCTTTTCAATAAAACCTTCCACTTCACTCTACTTAGCATAGATATCTTTAATCATAGCACTCGTAACTTCCTCTCTATCTGCCTCTTTCTTTGATGACTGCTCCTCCATCGATGCCCTTTGCTGCTCACTGAAATTCCACAAGCACTTGAGCCTTCACATCATCACCATCAACTTGCAAGCTCATGCTCTTGCCTATGGACACAATATAATTATGTAATTTAACCAATGTCACAGCTTCAAAGCCCTGAAAATTTCTTTCTTGTATGCAATCTGGCCAGAGTTTGATCCAGGGGAAGTTTAAGGTCTAGCAACCCACTTTGTTCCAAGATTTATCATTTCAGGTAATGCATTGGGCATTGGAGGATACTAAAGCTTTTCCAGTAGTCTCTTAGGGTCTGATGTGTCATGAGTGAACTCAAAACACCTTGTAAACATGGCCTCCATGTACAATTTTTAAAAATTTGAAATGACTTGTTGTTCCATAGTCTAGCAGAAGTCGTGTGGGATGGGGGAGGGCAGGAACTTCACTTTTTTTAATATAAAATAATACTCAGCATTCAAGTCATCTACCAAGCCTGGTGGGTGTGCAGGATCAATGTGCATGATTCCTCACTTTATCACATATTAAAGCTTTGCTAATACTATCACCAGCAAGTTGCTTCTCATTTATCCAAACTAACAATAATTTCTCCACTTCATCTATTATTTTAGACCTATTTTTCGACAAAATGGTCACTCCTTTAGCCACATTAGCAGCCTTATTCTTTTTCACAATTGTATTTAGTCAATTTTCACATTCTACTACATAGTGAGATCAGACACATGAACACCATCGTCATGTTTAGCAATTATTTATATCTTTAATTCAATGGTTATTTTAACTTTTCTTTTTTTACTGCCACTATCATTCTTAAATATCTTAGAGCCTTAATTAAGGGCTTATTAAAGCAATAAATGAAAAATCCACTACTGCACAACAGGCCTTCTTGGGTGTTCAGCTTTGGTCATAACTCGAAGCATTGAGCATATGTAGAAAGAAATTTTGGTCATAAGTAGAGGTTCTACTGTTCCTACTCCATAGTTGTTTCAGTGAACTCCATTATTCCTGATTTACTTAAATTACGCCAAACTTAAAATAGGTTTTCACCTATGATCATCACCACCGTGTCTGTTCAATGAGTTTCTCATGCGATAAGAAAATAGTAATATATTGATTGATATTTGAAAATTACCCTCTACTTTCACTAACATACTGATACATTATTCATTTTTATTCCAATCTTTTGATCCATCTTTTAATCAGTTGTGAATTTTGTACATTTGTCTCAATATTAATATTACTTAACTCTATACAAATAAAATAGAATTTTCTTATCTGGTTTCCAGTGGGAGATTCTTCTCATGGTATGCAAAGTACATGGTATCGGCGAGCTTCTTTGGTTGACTCTAAAAGCTCTGTCACTGATGTTAAATTTGCCCCCAAAGCTCAAGGGTTGATATTAGCAGCATGTTCTGCCGATGGTTTGGTAAGTGTTGCTAAAAATTTTCTAGAATGTTTCATCAGTAATATAGAGTAATACCGTATATAAGCAGATTTTCTTTCTTTTTGGCTATATTATAATATAGAAAATTAAATGCAGCTGTTATATATTACTACTGATTGGAATTAAGAAATATAGAGTGCTCTATCTAACTGAAATTTGGTTTTATATTTGAAAGTATGTATATCATATTCTTAAAACATCATATTTAGCCTACTCTCGAATTCTCGTCACAGAATTCACGTAATCTCTCTTCTTGAATTTACCATAAACACTTGCCGAGTTATGCTCAGATGCTTTTCATTTTTGTCAAGGTCTCTTGATTAGGTATCGTAAAACCCCAGTGATCTTTAGCTCAGTTCCCTGACAGATCCGAATCTATGAAGCGACAGATGTCATGAATCTAAATCATTGGTCCTTGATGCACGAGATACAAACAAAGTTGAATTCATGTTCCTGTCTCACATGGAATCCGTCGCCATCTGGGTAAATTTCATTATACTTTCCTATTTCCCAGCAATTATAAAATGAACTCCTGATAAAAGTGTCTTATCTCCCTTCACTTTGTTAATATGTTGCATGTTCCAGCATCCATCCTCCTCTGATCGCAGTCGGGAGTGACGACCAGAGCAGTGGGTTAAGTGGTAAAGTGCTCCTTTTTGAGTACTCTGAGAACCTCCGCAAATGGACCAAAGTAGAGACTATTATTTCAGTAACAGAGCCCGTTCATGACATCGCCTTTTCCCCAAATATGGGTCGCTCCTACCACTTATTGGCCATTGCCACCAAAGATGTTAGAATTATGGCCATCAAGTCAATTGGAAAGTGAGTAATGTGAACATCCTTGTTTGAACTAACATATCATCGATTGAGTGACTTATTCTGGGATTCTTTTTCATCATCAGCAGTTTCTTCAACTGAACTTTTGTCATCTTCACTTAGTTTGCTTATTCCTCCTCTTGTGTGTTAATGAATATTATGGTTGGCCCCATCCCTACCTTTTTCCTGAGCTCGTCCTTGGCTTCCTCACGCTCTATTTTAATTCCTGCAACCCTGTGAGGTGTAAGCATGAGCAATCATGTTGCAGCTGGCATTTGGAGGTTTGCGTACCCTCTCTTGCCCGCGTGAAGATGACTTAATTGTATAGATTGAGCGGGTTAGGATAGTTGCGCGCCGCAAGTAGTCTCTTCATCAGATTACTCGGGCTATCTACCTACCACCTTTCAATTTCCCAGCTTCGGACTATATATTTATAAGTAAACAACAATAATACACCTTCTTTGTGTTCTACCTCATAACATAACATAATTTCCCAGATGACAAAAGCCAATAGGGCCTATCAAAGGTCATCTGCATCTGTCAAAACCCACTCACAATATATCCATAGGATTGTATCAGATCATGCATCTACAATATATGAATGCTTATAGCATTGGGGTCCATAATATTCAACGAGTGAATACTCCTCTGTTAGTTTGCGCATTTTCCTTTTTTATTTCCAATAATTCACTACAAAAAGTTTTCTCGTAGGAATGACCCCAGTCAGAGTAATTTCTCCACGTTCGAGGTGAGACAAGCAGGTCAGTTCGACGACCACGGCTCCGCAGTGTGGCGAGTGAGCTGGAACATGACGGGAACTATTCTCGCGTCCTCTGGAGATGACGGATGCGTCCGATTATGGAAAGGTATCAACCTAAATTCATTGCAGGAACTCGCTTCCACCCTCCACCTGTATGGAAGTCCAAAGCCATGTCTATAAGGATAATTTGAGAGGTCTTACAACCGATTATCACTCGTTTCTGGGCCTTTTATTTCTCCTACAATTTAAGGTGGGATCCGAATCCCCAGTATCAATAGCGTATGGCAGCTGTCGTGAAGGCGACCCAAATCGTGACTATCCGGCGTCTTCACTTCGCGAAAATTGGAAGTAGTGTTTTTACTAGTCTGTGTAGTAATCCACCATGCCTACATAGAACATTTTATCGCCTCTTTCCATCTCAGTCTTTTAATGCCAACACTACTCCAATCATTCATGGGATACTGTATGATAATTTCTCGATGCATTGCACGTTCCTTACATTTTTTTGTATCGTCACCGCTTATCTGTTAAGATTCCGAGGCGACCATTTAGATTTATTTTTTCTTCTTTACAGCGAACTATTTAGACGTGTGGCGATGTATTTCGACTCTGAAAGGGAGTGATATCACGATGTCAAACAGCCAGTCTAGTGAGCGGGGAACCCCTTCTTTGAACGGGAGGAACCAGGGCATGTGTTCGGGTCCTACATTATTAAAAGTCTCTAGTGTGCCTTATTTCCAACTGGCCTCATCATCCCAGGCTACTCAAATAGCCAGGCATTAGCCCAGTGTGGGTATATGTACTCCTCGGGGTCATGTTCTAGTGTAATATTTTTCTAAATATTTGTTTCTTTTGTGTAATGAGTTTAATTATCCTAAAGATGCTCTTAAAACCGCCTGTTGATTGCGGGTTTGTTTTGTGTGTGTTTTTTAAGCAAAAAACAGCGATCGAATCTACTGTAGGAAGGAAGTTAATAACCAGATTTTCGTAAAGAAAGTGGCGGCGACTTTATGGCATAGATGGGCTTCCAATTTTTTTTTAAAAATTCGTAAAGAAAGTGGTGTAGATATGAAATGAAAATGTGTAGAAGATATATACCCGCTGGTCCTCTGCACAGAATGTCTCATTGGGTAGACAGGAAGTGAGTGGGAACACTAAACGCCTGCTACAAGTTTGTACATTTGAGCCTTGACTTGATCTCTGAGCTTTGATTCTCGCGTGTAAGGACCGAAGGCGGTGGACAAGTCATACGGCCATTCAACCCTGCAAAGCGGGACCATCCACCTCTTTACAGACAGTGTAAAGAACAAAAGGTAGAAATGGTGAATGGCTCGGTTATTCTTTGGTCACACGAGCCTCATGATACATTCAATTACATGTATCGACGAACCTGACGCAATCAATTGGTATATAAACCTAAAAGTTATCAATCTACGCCGCGCCTTGGCCGAATATCGTCTGCTGTCCTGGGTGACTATTTTTTTTTTTTAATTCAATCTAGGTTCTATTTTGTTTGTCCTTTTTTCCGCTTGACTGTGTCTCAAATTTCGAAAGCCTTTGAAATTTAACAGGGTATATTGTATTTTCATTTTGAAAATCTTGCAACCATAATTCTCTCGTTACTTTCGTTCTGTCACATTTTGCCTTCTATATATCCCCGTCGAACCTAGCCGCAGACGCTTATTATCAAGAAGCCAAACCTACTCTCCTTTGCCGTCGTTTCATTCCATTACCTTTGCAGTCCAGCCGGCACTGCTGTGCCAAACAAAAAAATTCGGATATTTTCGAAAATGAACATTGTTAAAAAAAAGACAGGACTGGAACGGCAAGTATTGAATGGGAGATTAGAAACATACCCAGTTTTCCATTTTGGTATAAAAATTCGGGAAAGGTGGAGGGGCTCGAGCACCAGGTCTAATACAGAGCCAGCCAGAGGCCAAAATGACATTTGTCAATTAGTTGGAAAATATTTTTCGGCTCCCAAGTTGGGGGGGAAAGGGGCTTAGTATTCAGAAGTGTATTTAAGACTACCTCGTAGAAGGATATATACGAATTAACTGTGATGGTAGAACTAATCTAAATCAGTATTTTTACAAAGGTCTGCAAATTAAATAATTTTCTGGGTGGCTTTTTACCATCTGATGTATTTGTCTCTCAAGGCCCCGCTGAGCTGGATATAGGCCCAAGCCAAATGGGAAATGTAGGCCCCATTTCCAAATGTTCATTTAGTATTTTGGTAATCAGTGCTATCATGCATATGATTTATGTATGAGTATACAGTAGTGCTAACGATTATGTAATAGTATCGTGAAGGACCCACTTTAGTCCTTCGAAGTGGAGTAACGACGTTGCATCAACTCTACTAGTGGACGGAAAAACTATTGAGATATTGATCCATAGCTGTTCACACTGCTCGGATATTTGTGGTTCTGGGACAAAATTGCGAATAAACACATTGAGCATACAAAATCAAGCAGAGTAAACAATTTATTATTATCTTTAAATAAAACAATATAATTTATGAACTGTTTATTATTGCTGTTTCAAACTCAGTTTTAAATGGTCAACATTTTAATTCGTAAAATATGTTAAAAATAAGAATAAAAACATAAATTGTGAGCTAATGACCAATAAATCTACAGAAAACTAAGTATTATCCCTTCGCCAAGCCAAAGAGATGATTCAGGTGCTCTACAACATGTCACCGTAAGTGAAAACGATGTGCTAAATATTTGGGGAAATTATCTCGCCAAGAGTTCTAAATGAAGCTATATAATTTGCTTTCCAAACCACTTACACTGCCCAGACGGGGACTATGCCAGGCAAGTGTAAGCTCGCTAATGTAACACCAGTATTTGGAAAGAGTAGCAATTCTAGACTTGACAACTATCGCCCAAATTAGCTTAACCTCAGTTCTGTGCAAAATTCTTGAAACTCATCAAGAATAAAATCGGGAACTATTTGGATGTAAACATTCTTATAGATACCCAGCATGGATTCCGTAACAAACATTCCTGCCTCACAAAACTTTTAAGTCTTCCAAGATATCCTTAATCTATACGATGCGAGTAAATCGTTGATATATACTTTGATTTCAAGAACGCCTTCGACAAAGTTCCTCACAAACCTACAATGATGAAATTATAATCGCGCTGAATACAGGGCAACATATCAAGATAGATTGAGAATTGACTTGAACTCGGAAACTACTTCAATTTCACTGTTCTGCCGAATGATATCAAGATAGATTGAGAATTGACTTGAACTCGGAAACTACTTCAATTTCACTGTTCTGCCGAATGAGAAGCAGATGAGGCTGAATACTTCTTCTATTGTAAAAATGCATAGCTTTGGTCTTAGTTACCAAGAAATGGAAATCTTTGAGAGAAACTCGTTTGAACACCGTGTCGACTGTAGGCGGTGGGTCGTCACAAAGATGCGAAGGAACATGCAGACGGGAGTTTATTCGTGTTAATATAAAGATTAGCCGAAACCCTTTCAACCTCGGGAGTACTGAAACCAGGCTATTAATGGCCATAGCAAATCAGGTGAAAGTCAAAATGCTCCATTGCGGTACACCTCATTGTAGCTTCATGCCGGAGTATGTTTCTCTATTTCGTACTTTAAAATTAAGGTAGGCTAAAAAAAAACCCCTCTGAATAAAATTAGGTGAAAGACTTCCATCATCCCGAAATGCAACTACTACAAGACGCCATTCCACCAGGGAGCGTTATGAGCCTACTCAATATATGTAAAGAAAGATAGTTAAAATATCATATCTTTGCAAAAGCCTCTTGAACTATCTAGAAACATACAAGAAGATGAATTCTACTCTGATATTTGCAAAACCACATTAAAATTGATAAAAGAGGTTATTATTACGTCATCTATTAAGTAATGAGACATTTTGTTCATGATCTTTATTTTATGGCTAGAAATCAAACAACTCCCTGAAGTTATATTTAAATAGGTATTTATTTACTAATTTAATACAGAATATAATTTCCACCAGTTTCTTCCACTAGTATTCATCTTTCTACTAACTTTTCAATACCATGTTTGTAAAAATAGTTTTACTGGTTTTAAAAAGTTGTATTTAGATCTATTCTCTTGTTGACAACATTCTTTTGGGGTTATTCACTAAACTCCCATAAAGATGGGGCTAACTCGGGTGATTATGTAGGAGGATTGATTAGTTTTCAAACAAAATTGTTAATCTTTTGTATAATCGCTTGCGGTATCAAATTTCGCGTTGTCTTGATAAAAAATCACTCTAATCATATTCATTAATGCTGGCCTATTTTTTTTAAAGTGTTGTATGTTAATGGTCCAAGTGAGCCCAGTAAACCTTTTTACTGCTCTTAAAAAGATTATGTCGATCATACCCCAACAAGCGCTTAAGAGAATCTTCCTTGGATGGGGCTCTGTTTCGGTTGGGGTATTGTTTTTTTCCCCCCAGGACGACTAAGGTATGTAGGCTAAGACATACAGGTACTTAGGCTTTTAGTTTAGTAGACTAGGTTAAATATAAAAACAAACCTGCTTTCGATTATTTTTAGCCATAAAATAATGATAAACATGAAAGAAATGTTGCATTATTAAAGAGATGACTTAAAAACTTCTAAAAACCAGTCTAGCCGACTTTCTCCATTTTTTTGTCTAATGATTTATTTGTTCAGACAGCGCGTAAAAGAAATGGGGTGGTAACTGTAGGGGTTCGACCATCTGTCATATGACAAGAAGTTATTTACTCAGATAGGATTATAAACGTAAAATAGTAAAATGCTGTACTGGGATGAAGATGTAAAATGTTATAATGGATTTCCTCATGAGTGTGGGATGTAGAAGAACATCAAGAAAGATTTAAGCGCATTTCATTCATTGTAAATCTTTTATGGAGTCACGCGACTAAAATTCAATGAGCGAGACTCCAGAGAAGTCATAAGGGGTAAATAATCTTTTGATTAATTTGTAATGCTACTTAATTAGACTGTTAAGCGATCAGTCTTTTCACCATCACCACCTGGTCAGGCACGACACCAGCATTTGCACCCAGAGCCGCGAGTAGCATGACCAGTACTTACATCCGAGGTCCCGTACGCCTGCCTGAAGTGATATTTTAGGAAGTTTCTCCACTGCGTGGGCCGGTATTGTAATCGATAGAGAGAGAGAGAGAGAGAGCAATGGAAGCAGTAATAAAATGGAAGGTTTTCAAGATTGTAAGTAATTATTGTTTAGGGGAAAATTATGAGTTTTGGAAGGAGTGGTTGAATAATTAGTTTAACCCCTTGCTGTCGAACCCTTACCTGCTAGCAGGAGTAGGGAATGCTTTGCATATTGAGGCTCCGCAGCCCACTGACTGGACTTCCAATGCCTGGTCTATTCCCCTCAAAGTCTTCTCTATCCTCCCTATTCAATCTCCCGCTCGCTGAGCGTGACGCAATAATTACCCACAATGACGTCATCCTGGAATTTTCCCTTTGTGATGAGGAGGACAGTTTTTAATATATAAAATTAGTATTTTTGAGATGACGACGTGGAAGGCAATTTTGAATAGAATATTAATTTAGTTCACTCCTCGTGATTTTTTATTTCAAAAGTTACTGCCTAAGGGGTAGTCAATTGTACGATAATTTCGTAAGCTTTGGGATATTTTGGTACTTTCCGACAAAAAAGTCCCTTTGTAAAAAAAAAAAAAAGGTCTGGCCGTCCTGATTCTCAACCCCTCTAAATGCTAGTGGTGTCAAGAGGAAGGATTCGTAAACGGCAGGAATAATTTCATCCAATAAAACAGGTAGACAAAAGTACAAATTTAATGCCCATTGCGGAATTGGGCAGCTTCTGACTGGACAAAGGTAATAATAATGACCAATAAGCGATAATTTGCACAATTCCCGACACGAAAATGGGTTGATGCGTGGGGACTCCTCAAGGGAACATGCAACCCGAAGTATCCTGCTGTGGGAACGCAATAGGTCTCTTCCTCTGATTATTAGGGTATTTGCGTGACATTTATTGCGCATAAGCGGTCGGGTTGATACCCACGTAAACCTGGGCACTCTGGATGATAAAGTTTAGGCCTATGTCTTCCACGTCGTTGTCACTTACCCTTTCATCATCCCTGAGACCTCGTTATTTCAACCTGCAAAATCTGTAGCATCAAAAACAATACGCACTTGTTACTTAAAATATCACACTTGCTCGAGTAACAGATGCGGCCTGTGTTGAAGGCCGCATTAAATTAGCTGCAGACGGCATTTAGCAAATTATTATTACATTTTCTGCTCGTTTCACTTTATTTTGTATATAACTAACTACCATGACTATGTATCAGCTAAAAAAAACACAACAACAACCAAATATGATAAATTCTAAAGTTTTAATGACTTTTCTGAGAACTCTTTTTGTAGAAAAACAAGAGAATGATTTGATCTGCCAAATTTGATTTCATTCAGAAGGCCGCACTTGATGGCAAAAAAGTCCACATCGGCAGAAAAGACGTAGGTTCTCTACCTTTGGGCTAGACATTCGTGTTATTTCATAGTCTAGACAAAAAATAATTTTATTTAAATTGACATATTCAATTCCAGTTCGCACTTGCGAGTGTGAATCCTGATTTTACGAACCTGCTCTTGTAGGAGCATTATGCGCCCCCGACCCCAGAGTAATTCTGGTTGCCATCATATAACGGTGGCTAAGCCGTTGTACTTCTGCGTCTAAAGACTGAGTTCGATGCCAGGCGAGAGTAGTGAACAAAAATCGGCACTCGTAGGCAGCTGCCGCCAATCAGGCGGTGCGTCGAGGCTAAGACATGGGGATAGACAGCTCCGGGTACGGTTCGTCACCACAGACAATCATAACTCCGCTTTCTCTTCCACCCTCATCCCTTCACACAAACAACACACCACCGTTGCGTGTCAGAACCTACCGAAGAAGTGTTCATATCCATATTCCCCTGGCATGTAAAGGGTGGCTCTTCCTTTAGCCACAAAAGGTTCCTGGTTTGCGGGTTGGTGGTAAAACATAGTATTGTCGCTCTTTCATTACCCTAACGAGGCCGGCCTCAGATCCGTTCTGGTTTGCAAGCGATTGTCATTCTGATCTTCATTCGAATTTCATTATCCGATCTGGGACCCCGCCAAAGAAAAGATACGAATAGCGGAATTAAAAAAAAAGCCAATACCAAAACAAATGATGCAGAAAATTATGCTCCGAAATGTTGGGGAAGGAAGGGCGCATTGAATGCTTCCAGTAACAAATTCTTACAAGAAACACTGGGAATGTGAGGCTCTTGGTCGTGGTGAAGTTGTAGGAAGTTAAAATGCGTGTAAAGTACAAAGCTTAAATCGCCCACGTCAGCTGGGGGGGGGGGGGGGTAAGTTGGTTTAAATAATCGTTCGTCTCCCCGGCCTCGATTTAATGTTCTCGTTGGTTAGTTTTAAGTAATTAAAAACAATACTAATATCACTAATAATCACATCGCGCTAAATTAATTGGATACTCAAATGCATAACGACTTAAAGCCACCAAATAGGGGCAGGGGCTGGGGGGTGGAACTCCGTTATTCTTTAAGGTTCTTCATCCATTTCTTGACCCAAACGTTACTCCGAAGGTTTCTATAGTAACGACGATCTTGACGCGCATGATCATTGTTTTGTTGAATAAATTATAATCTACGAAGAGATTAATTACAATAGGGTTCGTTAACATTCAAATAAACATGGTCAACCTAAAAAAAAAATTTGGATGTCTTAATCTCGTGTGATTTAAAACTTTCTAAACAATGCGGTGTAAGAGGCAAATATGGTTCTTGGCTACATAGCTAGAATTTTGCATTTAAATATGTTTTTTTTTGTTCTCTTGTACAAGGTGTCCAAAAAGTTACCGTGCAGTAGAAAAAGGCTTAAATAAAGTTTTAATAAAAGAGAAATTTTATTTAGGATTTTGCAGTTTCTCCAACAGTAAATGCTGATAATGTCCTTCAAAGGCCCGAAGACAAGTTTGCACACGTTGCTGCATATTATCAAATACATTCTGGAAAGTGGCCTGAGTAGTTGGGTAGTTGCTGTTTTCAACTCTTCCACATTGTACGGATTTTTTTTCGTATACCCGTCCCTTCAATGTACCCTATAGATAAAAATCCAAGGGTGTGAGTTCCGGAAACCGAGCTTTCCATATCCTAAGGAAGATAATTCGATCAGCAAAGAAGTCTTTGAAAAATGTAATGATGCGCGAGTCGTGTGTACAGTTTCCCCGTCTTGCTGAAACCAGCCTTTTTCAAGCTCATAATAATTGAGCTGGTCCTTGAATGTCTCCAGAATGCGAATGCCGTAATGTTCTGTGCTTATTCGTCGCAAATAAATGGGCCAATGATGCGCGCACGATTTAAAGCACACCATATCCCGACCTGGTCGTATAGAGAAATTTCTTTGAGTTCATGAGTTCGTGTTCCACAGACGAGTGTTCTGGCTGTTCATGTATCCGGAAAGATGAAATCATGCCTCATCAGTGAAGAAGGTTACATCAAGGATGTCCTCACCTTTCTTACAAAGAAAGTTCTGAAACTAATTGCAGTAATCAACACAGGACTGATAATCACATTATTTCAATTAGTGCACGACGGATACATGATATGGAAAGAACTTGTCGTGTGCTGGACTCTTTGCTAAAGGGACCTGCTAAGATAACTGTTTACACACTGATCTGGACTCTTCATAATCATTTTCTGGATCTAAACAACGCTTTCTTTTGAGGTTGATGGCCAACACTGCCTCTTTGGTAAAATTTGGTGTTCAAATTTCGTACAGCATTAATGTGGGGCACCTGTGAATCTGGAAATTGTGCAAGAAACTTTTGTCGCACGGTATCTGTGAATTTCGCACCATTACGCAACACAAGCTTAACCAGAAATATACGATGCTCAATCGTTAACACCATTATGAGAAGGCCAATACGGGACTGCGCTTTAATTCTCATTTAACTGTCTGAGCGAATGTTTATTTCAACCTATGCAGACAATTTGCAGTGTCATGTACAGATTACGTAACGTAAAACACAATATCTTACGACGTGTGCTGACTTGTTTTCAGGCCTTTGGGGGACATTTCCAGTATTTACTCTAGGAGAAACTGCAATATTGTAAATAAAACTTCACTTTTATTAAACCTTATTAGGCATTTTTACAATGCACAGTAACTTTTAGGACACCGTGCATAAGCGGCTTGTAATACTTCATTTAGAGTATGCAACAAAATTATGGCCTCTGCAGAAAGAAGGGTGTAGTAAGAAAGAAGATGACAAAAATGAATAACAAACAGAGCGTGCGCCGAGTTGCGAACACTTTCGCCGCGTCTGTAGCACTAGTGTAGACACTGTCCAATCGACTCTCTTTCTTAAGTCTCCCTAAAGATCAAGGTAGCCAGAGCTTATAAGCCGCCCACTTGCCAAAAAAAGCCAAACCCTTCTTGGAAACGTTGCGCATGGCATAACGTTCCACTCGATTCCGTATATAGGCACCATTGTTGATTGAAGGGGATAGGAAGAAGGACGATGAAAAAATTTAAGAAGGACCGGAGTGTGCTGCGAGTGGAGAACACCTGACCCTGCGTCGCTGGGACCAGAGTATGCGTCGCCCAATTCACTCTGTCATCGTAACTGATAAAAAATACAGGGTGGGGTGGGTAATTTGACCCCAATGGCAACTCTGAATTCTACGCATAAGTGTTGTCTGGCGTCGGTTCTGTCTTCTTCTTGCCGTAGTAGACTCGACTGTGCATCATATGTGAAGGAACCAATAGCATGGCTGAATTTAACCCTCGAAATATTTGGAAAAGGCAAGCTAGGCTGCTTTGTAGTCACGCTAGGAGCTCCAATGCAAAGACCTTCGAAGGTTTTGGCGTCAAGGTGAGGACGATGTAGAAGATGAGGAAAGGGTTGGATGAATCAGGCTATGGTTAAGATGGTACGGCGGTTCAGAAACCTCACTCTAAGCGTTCATATATAAAAAAAACCTCCGAATTTATCTCGTTGATCCAGGGCATCTTTGACAACGATCTCAGCAAGTTAATTAGGTCTATTGCCAGCGACAAGGGACTGTGAGGGTCTCTCATCAGCACTTAGTGCGTGAGGACATCTAGTACTATTCATACAAGATGAGAAAGAGCCAGCTTCTGTTGCAGAAGTTGAAGGACAAACGGAAGGAGCATCCTACAAAGCTTGTGATCAAACTGAAGCTTTCCTTCGAGCCTGACATGCTTTGGTTCTTTTAAGACGAGCAGAATTTTTACCAGGACCAGGTGGTGAACTCTCAAAGCAACCGCTGGCTTGGTGTCTCCTACAAAAATGTACCCAGAATCATGAAGACCAAATTCCCGGTCCACATCATGGTGTTTGGAGTGGAGAGTAGCGAGGGCCACGTTATGACCCCGTATTTCTTCGCGGAGGGCTACATCAAATTCCTAAAGGAGTTGGTGTTACCCTGGATCCAGGATGCGGCTGTTGGAAGGCCGTACGCGAGGCAGGAAGACTCTGCACCATTGTCACCCAGGCAGGAGGACCCAGTCTTGGCTGTCACTCGGAACATCTGGTTTCCCAACTCCCCAGACTTCAACCCCTGGACTATTATGTGTGAGGTTTGTTGGGAGAGAGAGAGAGAGAGAGAGAGAGAGAGAGAGAGAGAGAGAGAGAGACTAACAAGTCCCTGTCCACCACCATGTTGGAACTTAGGTCCAAATTCACTACAGTTTTCACCCATTTAAACTGGTTCCGACGCCGCCTAGAGGTCGTGGTTGAGGCGGACGGCGATTTCCTTAAATAAAATGAATAGCATAATCATTCAAGTCTTTAATAACTTTGGTAAATATATTTGCATAAATTAAATATCTGTGTTATTTTGATTTATATTCAAGTTAGGCGATACATTTACCCACCGCATCCCCCGCTTGCAATCTCGCTACGCTACATCTTCTTACATGTGAAAAGACATTTTAACACGTTCGCTGCCAATAACATTTGACACATTCTTCTTTTCCTTGCCAACGGCGTTTTATCTTATTTCTCTAATCAGAAAGATGAAATATGATATGTGGGGATAGATAGATACACAATCTATGTAACTTACCTTAATATTACAAGGTACGAGTTAGATTCTTCAATGTATATGCCAGATATGAGTTATCTCGTACCGACTACAAAATGCTTAGATTGGTTTCCTATGAAGTCTTAATTATAATTAATTTATTATTTCACTGTGTTTTCATTTTATGATTGTTTTTTCTTACTTCAGCATTTTAGGTTGATTTTTTTTATATATCCATTCATTTTGAATTACTATATAATGCCAAAGGGTCTTTTTGATGAAAGCATTGTTAGAATATTGATTGAAAGTGACGAATCCTCAGATAATGAATTTGATATCTCAGATTTTGGAAGTGATCTTTCAGATGATTTGTATAGAGATTATGTGGCAAGAAGTGAAAGCGATACAAGTGAAAAAATTTATTGATGATGATCAACAACCTATAACTCAAGCTCGAAAATGATCACGCCAATCTACGAGCTCCACTACTGCACGAACTACATCTGCATCCCCATTACATAATTGGTCAAATACACCTTCAAATCCGCCTAATTCTCCATTTACTGGAACTCCATGAATAGAGTTTCTACCCAGAACTTCCACCATAAGCGAACTTACCAATCAATTTTTCACCGATGAATTTTGGACTCTATTAGTTGAAGAACCTAATAAATACGCTAATCAGGTAATAGATGAACAAGGTCCTCTTCGAAGATCGTCCAGACTCAATGAATAGAAAGCCACGAATATGAGTAAAATGACGTTTTTCTTTGGACTATTGTTGCAAATGAGTTCGTGCTCTAAACCATCTGTAGAACAGTATTGGTTAACTAACATTTTATACAAATCTCCTCTTTGGCACTCTGTAATGGTTCGGCATCGTTTTCAGTTGTTGCTTCGATTTTTTCATCTTTCAAACAAAGAAATAGATGATGATGATGATGATGATGATCGTTTGCAAAAAAATAATCCAATGCTTAAGTATTTCAATAATACTATGAAAGAAATTTACACCCCAGAGAGAGACATTTGCATTGATGAGTCCATGGTACTTTGGCGTAGAAGGCTTGTGTTTTGACAGTACATAAAGAACAAGAGACATAAGTATGGTGTAAAGGTGTATGAACTTTGTGAATCTTGATGGAATTGTTAAAAAAATGCAAATTTATTTGGAAAAATCATATGTTCCAACTAGCACTTTAGGTCATGCACCTCAAGTGGTACTTAGTCCGATGGAAGAGTTTCTTGATACAAAATATGTTCTATACACATATTATTACTGCAACTCCATCCCTTTGGCAAAACGATGGCATAGCGATCTACATATATATGTGGATCTCTGAGGTTTGACCAAAAAGACAACCCCAAGGATTTGGTAAAAAAGAAACTCAAAAAAGGAGAATCGGAATGGATGAGATTCGAAGTAGTTGTGTGTAAATGGAAAGATAAGCGAGATGTACTGTCTATTAGTAATATGCACCAAGTGGAAATGGTAAATGTGACAAATCGTAATGGAAACAGAACAAAGAAGCAAAATCTTGTAAGAGATTACAAAATGGAATGTCAGGGGTAGATAGGTCGGATCAAATGTTCTCCTATTACTCATCACCTCGGAAAACACTCCGCTGGTACAGGAAAATTGGCTTACACATCTTTGAAATCTCCATCCATAATGCCCACAAGGTGTATTGTAAGGTAGAACAGTCCAACCTACCACTTCTGAAATTTAGAGACAAGTGGTGCTTCATTTAATTGGTGATAAAATCCGATAGGAAACTCGGGTTCCGGCAGAAGAAAGTTTCCACTACTTGGAAACGATTCCACCAACAGAAAAAAAGAAAAACCAACCGAACCATGCAGAGTGTGTGCAAAAGATAAACGTCGCAAAGAAAGTAGGTATGTTTGTGTCCATGCCCAGAAAAACCAGCTCTGTGTGTAGAATTGTTTCAAGGCGTTTCAGGAAAAGTAGTTTTACATTGAGTTTATACTTTTCCAGTTATAATTAATAAATATGTTTTCTTTATTTCAAACTAATCAAACAGGATACAAGAATTCTCTTAGAGTGTAAGTTTCAATGGCAATATATTTTTCCAATATTTTATTTATTTTTAATTGCGCTTCTAAAGTATTTTACTTTATAGAAATATTTTTCCTATTTGCTACTAGAGCCAAATGTTCTCAATTTGTAATCAATAATAAAGGAAGCTCATTTTTTTCTTATAACTAACGGCCGTATGCTAAGACAAATGTGAAATGCACTTTTGAGCAAAAATCCTCTTTTTTTTTCTATGTATTAGGTTGACGAATAAGTTCTTGCGTTTTTTTTTAATGTTGTGTTGATTCAAGTTTTGTTGATGTGATTAGTGCACATATTAAGAAACAATAATAAATAATGAGAGCAAAATTTGCAAACGTTAGGCTGCGTCTCTTAACAGCGTAGACTATTAGGCTTTTGCTTAGGCTACGTCTTGAAGTTGAGTAATATGTCATTGCGATTTATTTAAAAGTTGTGTTAATTTAATTTTTGTTGTGTACCCTCAAAATGGAATGTCAAGTTGAAAGATAGGCGCATTTTCGACACTGGTTGTTATTCATTTTCAATCGAGACGGGAACAATGCAAACGCAGCCAAAGCTCGTCGCGATATTTGTTCTGTGTACGGAGAAAATGCTTTACAAGAAAGTACAGCTCAATGGTGGTTTTCACGTTTCAAAAACGGTCATTTCAATCTTAATGACGAAGAACGTTCTCGTCGCCCCATTAAGTTGGATAAAGATCGATTGAACGACCTTCTTCATGAAAATCCTCGTCAACCGACTAAAGAATTGGCTTTACAATTGGCGTGTGATTAGAAAACTGTAGTGAATCACCTTCATTCGATGGGGAAAGTTAAAAAATTCGGTGCATGGGTTCCGCACGCTTTGAGCTAAAGCAACAAACTTCAACGCTCCACGATTGCCGCAGGTTTGCTTGCTCGTCACAAGGCTACTCGTGGATATAAGGACATACTTCTTCACTGCATCATCACTGGCAACGAAAAGTGGTGTGTTTATGTCAACATGAACCATCGAAAACAATGGATTAGCCCCAATAAAAAAACACTTCCGTGATTAAAACAAGGACTTCATCCACGAAAGACGATGCTGTGTATGTGGTGGGATTGTGAAGGCATCATTCTTTATGAGCTCCTTGCGAACAACGAGATTGTCAATGCAGAACTCTACGTTCAACAAATGTATCGACTCGCCGAAGCTATTCGTGAAAAGCGACCTCATCGACGTTATGGAGTCCTTCTGCAACACGACAATACTCGTCCTCACATTGTCAATATGACAAAAGACGCCATCCAAACACTTAATTGAGAAATCCTTCTGCATCCACCATATTCGTCACACTTGGCTCCATCGGATTTCCATCGCTCTCCAACAATTTGCGCGGCGTTTCGTTCAATACTGATGTGGAATTAAGAACCTGGTTAGACGAATTCTTCGAGTCAAATTCCAGAGATTTTTATTGCAGAGGCATCGAAAAACTAGTTGAACGTTAGGAAGAAGTCGTAAATAGCAACGGAGGATACATTATTGATTAAATTGCATATTGTTATCAATTAAAAATGAAGTTTTTCTAAAAATTTTAATGGTAATGAATAGATTTGATAAAACCGCAAGAACTTATTCCTCAACCCATTATTTGGCATTTTAGTCTTTTGCATATAATCAATTTATAAATAATTATGAATCTACACTTAATCTGATAAAAGTGCATTCCACATTTGTCTTAGCATACAGCCGTAAGATATAAATACATTACCTAAATTTTTCACGTATCATTGAAAGAAAAAATAGTGTCTATTAGTGTTGACACAACACATTCACAATGTTAGTTCCACATGGCAGCTGATTATAAACGCCCTACATAAGAAAGAAACTACTACGAGTATTTTCGTACCTGGCAAAATGATATACATTTCCGACTACCCGATAACTCGTAGTCGGCAGCGAACGTGTTAATATTGTAAACGCGGCCAGCAACGAACGACAAAATTAATTCCCTGAATTTAGAAATAGATCGTATGAAGACAGATCCAGGCACCTCAATTTAGTGTTACTAGAAGATCGATATCTAATGCGCCCAAATTAATAAAGCTTTTAAAATACTGAACGTGCTCATTAGTATACACTGACTCAATATTTGAACTAGATATCAGAGCTCCCACTCAAAGTAAAACTGAAATATCACATAATTTCTTTTATAAAATGACACAAATATGGGATAACCTGCCTAGGAATGGCGTGAAAAGTTATTAAAGCCATCTCTTCCCAATCTAATAGACGGATCCTGTGACCCCTGTATCTCAGCCTCACAAATTCATTTTTATTTTGTTATTCAGAGCTTAATCCTTTGATGGCAGGGTTTTCTTCCATTCGCTGCTCATTATTTGAAGCACTTTTGTTTTTCTATCCGCTTTCTGCAAATCCAATCCATTTCCTGAAAATAAAGTTTAAATACTGTAGCAATTTCCAGGTTCTCAATAGTTTATCAATTGGTTCAAAACTTTGTTTTGCTGTCTCACTTCCGTCAAGATCTAACCTCAAAAATTTGCCAGAAACCAGTAATTATTCGTCATTTCTTTTGTTTTCACATATAACTTGACTCGCTGGGTAGAGTACCTCAGCGAGCTCTTGAACGATTTTAATCCAGCAAACCCTGAGGCGATCAGCCTTCTCCCCCGCCTCACTCCAATAAATGAAATAGACTCCACTCCAACCTTCGACGAAACCATAAGAGCTATCGAGACCCTGAAAAATAACAAAGCAGCACCACCTGACGGAATCCCCAGTGAGGTCTTTAAGTACGGAGGATACCTGCTCCATCGACAACTCCACCTGTTCATTTGCGACCAATGGGAAGCCGAGCGTCGCCAAAACAATGGAAGGATACCAACATCATCACCATTTACAAGAAAAAGGGGACAAATCCATATGCGGGAATTACAGAAGGATCTTCCTTCTCTCTGTGGCTGGGAAAATACTAGCTAAGATCATGCTAACCCGCCTTCTTTCTCTCTTGGCTGAGGTAGTGCTACCAGAAACACAATGTTGCTTCCGCAGGGATAGGAGCACCACAGGTATGATCTCTGTGGCCCGGCTTCTACAAGAAAGGTGCAGGGTACAACATCAAGACTTGTATGGTGCCTTCGTTAACCTCACAAAGGCCTTTGATACCGTAAACCGGCCTTTCATATGGATGATTCTAGTCAAGTTTGGTTGTCAATCCAAATTCCTGAATATCCTAAAGGAATTTCACACATAAATGTCTACCCGTGTAGTTGTAGGTGGCCTAGTGTCAGAGCCACTTGAGGTCAAGGTCGGTGTGAAACAGGGCTGCGGACTTGCACCGGTCCTTTTTGACATCTACATGACAGAAGTGACACTTCTATCTCGGCATAGATTCCAACTAGAGGACGGTATCGCATATTGATATCGCTTGGATGGCAGTCTGTTCAACCTGCGACGACTCCAAGCCACTATGAAAACCAGAACTGCAACTGTATTCGACCTACAGTACGCTGACGACGCAGCCTTTATCAGTCACTCAGTGAAGGGCTGCAAAGGCTACTTGACACTTTTGACAACACTTACATCAGCATAAGGCTCGTCATCAATGCCAGAAAACTTGAGGTTCTCCACCAGCCCCCTCCCGCAGCTTTCGGGGCTAGAGAGGATGATATTAGCCAAACCAACAACTTTGCCTACCTTAGGCAGCATCTTGCCCTCATCCCCCCCACATCAATGTCTATAAGGCTGTGAGCACTTCTGCTGTGAAGTCTCAACTGTATACAAGGAGCACATCAAGAATCTTGAGGGTTTCTCCATCAGATGCCTCCAAAGAATCCTTGGAATCACCTGGGCAAACCGCGTTCTTCATGTCACCATCCCCCAGCACACAACTTGCATCAACATTAAAGCCCTCATCATCCAGCGCCAGCTTAGATGAGTTCGCCATCTCTATCGTATGGGAGAAAACCGACTCCCCCGCACTCTCCTCTATGGATAACTTGTCACTGATCGCCGTAGTGTAGGAGGGCAAAAGAAGCACCTCGAAGACCACCTCAAAACAAACCACAAGAAGTGTGGAGTGGACCCATCCAGCTTGGAGCACCTTGCAAACGACCGGGACACCGGGAGGAAAACCTATTACCAAGCCGTAGAAGACTTTGAGGAATCCCGGGTGCATGCCCGTGAGGAATAGCGGCAAAATGGAGATCCTCCCCCTCCATGCACCACATGTGGGAGAATGTGTGCCTCAGAATTTGGACTTCGTAGTCATCAAAGAAGTCACTGGGGCCACAAAAACTTATCTCATCTTCATCACACATCTAGTCACACTACTAGTCATCAAATTACTTCACTAGTCATCGCCACCCGTAACGAGAGGAGAGACGTCGTCATTGGAATTCGATGGACCTCCATAAGCAAGTAAGCAAGCAAACATATAACTCTATTGCGGAAATCCTATTTTGAAAAAAATGTAAATTATCGCTCTTTAAGGGTACACCACATTAATTTTATCAACTTTATACTACCGTTAGATTATTATATATAAAATTAAAGCTCATTTAAAGCCCCTTTATTTCTGCCAAAATCATAATAACCTACGCCGCCGTTTTTAAGATAAAGGGAGGTTTTTTCAAAACCAACTCCTTGAAACCTGATATCATATAAATGGCTATAGAATTAGTAAAAATTAAGCATTCGAATTCAATTCACGAACAAATGATGCATATGTAATTTAATTATCATTTGAAATCAGTTTTCTTTAGTTCCATTAAAATTTGTGTTAATGGTGGACTTATGGAGGTCTCTCTCGAAGGTCGTCCCTAATTATGGGGAAACCTTGTAGGCAATCATGAGGACGACCCAAGAGCATTGGAAGAGGGACGCTGGTTGCCAGTAAGGGTGATAGATTACCGAGTTATCGCGTAATCTTTTGGCAAGGACTCCGGCTGATACAGATGCTCCAGGTGGTTTGCGTTGCCCTTCCTTATTTCCAACGAGAGTTATTTTGTTGATTTCTATGGGGTGCCCTAAGCCGAGGAGTGTCTTATTCTAGAGACGGGGTCAAATAGACCAGAGGATGGGGATAGACCACACCAGGGTAGAACACCGGTTATGTTAGAACGTCCGGATATTGAAGTCACCAAAGCAAAAATAGAATTATTATTTAACTAGATCTTATTGCACTTTACAAAAGTTCTTTAATTAAGTTTTAAGTTCTAAGTTATGACATAAATTAAGTTCGTGGTCAAATGCGGGCAAGGTCTAAAAGAGGCCGGACGATTAGAGCCTTTAAGAGTTACACCTTGTCTGCGTTATGTACACGACTATATACAGAGATGAATTACGCGAGTCCGAGAGATCGGACTGAACAATATATAACACGATATATTGCTATATAAAACAGTAATCTAATATCCTCTTTGTTCCGTCTTCACACAGTTATGCATTCAATTTAAGCCACGCTCTACAAGTTCCTCGTCTAACGAAGCCACATCTCCATTTTATGTACCGGCCTGTTGATTTGTCGGTATTAACGTAACTCGACTTTTGATTGGCTACTGCCGAACATATTGATAAGGAAGGCACTTCGACTATTGGGTAAATTCTCTGTGGGCAGTGGCATGTTGCCATGGAGACAGCTTCCTGACATGGCTTCTATTTGTTTAACTGTGATAGCTATCCGATTTATTCTGAATTCTGCCTTGATTATAATGTTTACTTAAGATTGCCTCGACCAACTCTAACAGAGATAACTGTGCTCCATTTACTACCGTGTGACATTCTCGTAAACGGTGCTAACTTTAATTTTCTCTCCGTGTATACATTATTTGTGTAGCGACTCTCGCGTGTGTCCTATTTTGGACGTACACGCCGGTCGCTACAAACTAAAACATATTTTTCGGACAAGGCCAACTATAGGTTTTGTTCTCAGTTGGAAAAGGGGGTGTTAAGTAAATAGTAGTGGTGTTCTGAATGCCCTGGAATTTAGTTCAATCTATATTCGAATGAGGATAAAAATATAAAGCAGTTCTTAGGCACCGTTTTCTTTTAGCAAACATTTAAATGCGCATAGAATAGTTTTGCGTTTTGTTCACAAATCAACTTTAGAAATCTACAGAGAACTTCCACGAATGTATACAATTTTGCATTATCATAATTTTCAATATGTTCTAGTCATGTTGCTAAAACAAAATATATATACTATAAAGAAAGTGCATAGAATTTGAAATAAAACGATGTAAAAATCAATAGTGTAGTTTGGTTGTTTTTTTACAAATTAAATTTAAATATCTAGAAAAGATTTCCACGAATGTATATAATTTTGCATTATCTTAATTTTCACTATGTTCTAGTCATGTTGCTAAAAAATAATTATACCATAATAAAGTACATAAAAGTTGCCATAAAATGTTATATAAAACCCCAAATACGAATTTTGAACCAAAGAATTTGAAAAGTGACTAATGAAGGAATATGCTATCCCCTTACATATAACGTTAAGATTTCCTAGAACTTTTATCGCGGGAATGGCTGAAGAATTTGCTAATTTTGTGATTACGATAAATTAGGGTTAATTTGGGTATTATGCCCACCCTCGAATTTTGTGGGCATAGTATAACGCAGCAATACTCTATATAGATTATTCACTACTTAATGTAGGCAATATATATATATATATATATATATATATATATATATATATATATATATATATATATATATATATATATATATATATATATATATATATATATATAGAGAGAGAGAGAGAGAGAGAGAGAGAGAGAGAGAGAGAGAGAGAGAGAGAGAGAGAGAGAGAGAGAGAGAGAGGGTATTTCAACAAGGACGCTCGAGCTTTGTCAGGTGATAGTGGCCATGTTGTTAAAACGACATCTGGCAACCTCACTGTGAAGTGTTCAGTAGTACTTGGCAAGTCACGATGTAAGGTTATAGCGTTAAATAACGTGTGAAATCATCAAATATTATTATCAAATTCAGTGCTCCGTTCGACAAACGTTCCGCGCATTACGTGATTTCTATCCTCGCCACAGCGACGAGGTCAATTTTTGGATGAATGGAGTTGTGAACAAGTAAAATTGTCGGATTTGGGACGAAAACAATCCACATGAGATACACCAGCACTAATTGCATCCCAACAAAGTCACTTTTCGGTTCGTATTTTCGTCTAACGGTATCATCAGTCCGTATTTTTTTGAGAACGAAGATGAGATTGCCATAACCGTCAACGGCGAGGCCTACAGATCGACGATACGCAACTTCTTGTGGCCTCAACTGGATTATATGCCTGATACGGATACTGGCAACATGTGGTTCCAACAGGACGGCGCTACGTGCCACATTACGCAAGCCACGATAGAAATTTTGCACCATCGATTTCAGGGCAGGGTCATCTCGCACGGCGGCGACGTCAACTGGCCATCGAGATCATGCGATTTAACGCCATTAGACTACTTTCTTTGGGGCTACCTTAAATCGCAGGTCTATGCGAATAATCCGCAAACAGTTGATGTCCTCAAAGTCAACATAACAAACACCATCCAGCCAATCAGCCAGATTTATGCGACTAAGTCATCGAAAATGGGCCTCCCGAATACGTTCCACCAAGCGAAGCCGCGGCGGACATTTGAACGACGTCATATTCCACACTTAATGCCATAAAATGTATTTTCAAATTTAAAATAAATTGATTGCATATATCACACATAACTTGTTTTATTTACATTTAAAATTCGAGGGACCTTATTGAAAGACCATATATATATATATATATATATATATATATATATATATATATATATATATATATATATATATATATATATATATATATATATATATATATATATATATATATAAATTTTTCGGAATTAAAATATGATATAAATTTTATATTAATAAATTTTGAAGAAGATATGATTGATTTAAATAGAAAAACTAGGGGCCTAACGACATTTAGGAATCATTTTTTGAATTCGAATCTAAGGTTAGGCTTTCGAACTAAGACTATTACGAGTTTATTTAAAAATTGTGGGCTGTGTGTGGGGGTGCAACCCCTCACGATTAAATGGAAGATGTGAGGGAAAAGCCCCCCATATCAAAATTACCTTAAAAATGATATATAATACAATATGATGCGAATGCCATGGCCTTAAAAAAAAAACAAAAAAACAAAACAAAAGCACTTTTGGGGGATTTGCCCAGGAAAAACTGGAGTCGCATATTATACCTTTCCTTATACAGTTGATAACGGTGAAAGCCGAAACTAGTTCTGTTCGTTAATAAATTGGATTAAAATATTGTGGTTTATTACTTCTTGCACTTAATATATATCTCGTTAATTTATATATATATATATATATATATATATATATATATATATATATATATATATATATATATATATATATATATATATATATATGAATTACCTTAATTAGTTTATAAGGATTATCTTGTTTTTTCGCTTACTCTTTTCTCATAAAATTATTTCTTCCAAAAATCGTATATAAAAATTTAAGAAATTAAAATTATTGATTCGCATCAAGAAAAACCAAATTATGTAATCGCTTCGGCAAACCAGTTTTGAAAGTATAAACAAAAAAATAAAATAAACCACTGACAACTGTCATTAAACTCATTCACTATGACGTTAAAATAAATTGCATGGATACACTAATGTCAGATTTTGTGATTGGTTTTTTCGAGACATTTGAGAGAGCGGGTGAGGTGGGTTGCTTCGGTTATGCGTTTAAATAGATTTCTCTATTTGGCTGTTTGTGCTGATATGGATTTAAGAATTTATAGAATGAACGAATAATTAGAAGGTCTCCGTAATTGGCGCTGCGATTTGCCTTCCTGGCCGCCGTTCTGACGGGACTTAGCGCCCCGTCCGGCCCCAGCTTAGTCTCTTATCTTTCTTTCTGACACCCTGCTTCCTCACTTTCCCTACAATCTCTCTCACAACTTTCTCTGGCCGGCCTCTTACTTCACAGGGTAGATTCCGTCCTGCTTTCTCTCACTCAACCATCTCGGATCGGGGCTGTTTGGGGCGGTGAGTTTTAACTATCTGCTTCTTCCCCCCACCCTCATCCTCCTCGCATCCTTTTTCTTCATTTCTGTAGCCTATTAACTTTACGCCGAGCCCAAGGTGGAGCCACCATGCTGATGGGCTGTTTAGCCACTCTGTGGGAGGTGTGGCCTCGAATGATGGCAGCCGGCTTAGCCGGCCTTTTATTCACCCGTTTCAGAGCGGGCTACTGCAGGGGTTAATTAGCGTTTGAGTCCAGCACTCACAACAGAGTCACCATGCCTACCAATGAAAATCTTAAAAAACCTAAATCTCATTTTCGGACTGATCTCTCTGGCACTGGGACTGAGTCTCTGACTAGCTTGAACCGTCTTAAGGATTTTGATTTGGATGCTCCTTCAGCTCCTGCTATTACTAATAGCTGAGCTACAGCAGACAAGCCAGATGAGGTGGTTGCTCCTCGATCATCTGGTCTTGCTGCTGACAAATCTAAAAAGTTCAAACTACACACTTCTATGCAGAATATCGCAGCAGAACCTACTGAATTAAGCACTGAAACTGAATGCACTCCCGTGGTTTCCATAGACGAGAACAATACAGACAGCTATGCTGAAACTATAAATTAAAATGACAATGAAGGCTTTATGGAGGTTCCAAGCGACAATCTAATGCTGAAGCAGTGACTCCGCCCACCACTACTACCCAAGACACTAGAGACTCAAATGTTGTAACACTGGAACCTTACGTACCACGTTCCACTCATAGGCCAGGTAGGTCCACAGCTGAGAATCCTTGGATTCTAGTAGTGAGGTGTAGAAAGGGACGACATAGCATCAACTGCAAGCTACTTTTTATTTTATTTGGGCAGTCACAGCTCCAACTTCCTACATTGAGAAATACTTCCTCATCCAGTTTCCTGGATTAGAGTTAGCTACAGATGTAAATAACATTAAACTCGACCAAGACATCCAGTCTAAAATTGGCCAGACATTAAAAATTGTCAAGGCTACAAAAGCTCTCTACTGGTGGAGGCCCAAACTAGTGTGCAAGCCACCAAGGTCAGATCATTAAAGTCTCGAGCGGGAAAAGCAAATCACTGTTTCTGCACACCGCCAATATAACACTGTTAAGGGTATAATTCGCACCCCTACATTGCGGCAATCATCAGAGGAGGAAATACATGAACATCTGAAGGAGCAATGTGTCACAAATGTCCGTAGAGTATAACAGAGACTAGATGGACATTAGTACCAACCGACACTTATATCTTCACTTTTAACCTCCACTCCTGTCTGCCGTGCTTCGTGTCACTCGCTGGGTATTGGTTGAGGTGGAACAGTACCACTACCGCCCACAGCAGTTACAAATGTCAGCACTTTGGCCATTTAGCAAAACATTGCCGTAGAGAGGTAGACACATGTCCCCGATGTAGTGGTGGAGGTCATCGCAAGGATACATGCACAAGTAAGGTGTCTTGCTTGCGTTGTAAGGGACCTCAATACAGTAATGATAGACAATGTCCAAAATACAAATGTGAGAAAGATGTCGGGCCTACAGATGAGAGAGCGAATTCCTCGTTTTGTAGCTCTCCCCAAAATCTTAGACAATACCATATCTATGAGCCTTTATACTCTGCTCCTGCCCAAGAGGGAAACCTTGCAATTAACAGTATAGTTGCCTCAGCAAGGACCACACCTAACCTTCCTACAACGTCAACCACTGCATATACTCCTTCAATATCCACGCCACAGAGATGGCATCGGCACTCTGATGCTATCATGGATGTGGATGTGGAACGTTAAACAGGACTTACTCCTCTTGTCAAAACTAGGGGATCTCCTCCAAAAGTACAGTCTGCAAATAAAATGGATGCATCTCTTATTTTTAAGAAAGCAGAACAAACAAAAAAGCTTTTAAAAGAACATCTGCGTAAATCTGACGACCCTCACACCCAAACGCGATCGCCTTCACGATCGCAAAAGACTACCTCTCTTCTTCCTCAATAACAGCAACAACCTAAGACAGTCACAGACCCAAGCTCGCCTGGAACACAAAGGCATGCAACTTCAAGACTAGAAACAACAAAAACCCAACCTAGTGAGACTTCTGAGACTGCCCTACAACTGGAGAATCGTACTACTTATAGGACAAAAAAACCCGTCTCCTTACTTTGCCTACATACCCCCCCCCCCACACCTCCAGAAAGGTAGGTTCTCCTACCTACTAAAATAATGCCTTTAGGCTTCTCTCCATCTACTATTCTGCAATGGAGCCTGGGATCATTTCGTATAATGTTTCAAGACTTAAAACTGCTTATACAAGAAACTCGACTGGCCTGTATTTGTCTACAAGAAACACTTATTACAGATGCGCCGATTCATCCGCCATTTGGTTACAAGTTGGTTATTTCGGCTCCGTTGCGTAATGATGGTCATGAACTTGGTGCAGCAATATTGGTGTATAACAGACTGTCACTCGTTCCACTAGTGCTGAATACTACTCTTCAAACTGTAGCAGTACAAGTTCATCTAAATAAGACCTATACTTTCTGTTCACTCTACTTACTACATGTCAATGTTGCTACAGCTGACATTGAACACCTAATAAGCCAATTAACAGCACCTGTTCTCCTTCTTGGAGATATGAAATGACTTATAATTATCGTGGACCATCATTTGAACAACTTATGACTACTCTCCCGATTGCACTCATAAATCATAATACTCCCACTTATTTCCACATCCAAACCAATACTTCTTCAACGATAGACCTGGCTATCTGTTCAGTAGATAGTATTCTTGATCTTGAATACTCAGTTATCTCCTCGTTGCATGGTAGTGATCATTACCCGATTAAATTTAACCTCACAGACCTTGCAAACATAGCGGACAGCCTTGATCGCTATAATATTGAAAAAGCTGATTGGAATAATTTTTTGGCTGCTGCAACACATACAGTCCTGAAAGCAGAGGATATTCTGGATATAAATGTCCTCATGGATACCATAGTTACAATCCTCATTTCAGCTGGCACACAAGCAATCCCTCTAAAGTCTGGATTGAAGGGACGAACTCCAGTGCCCTGGTTTACGGATGAAGGTAAACAAGCACGTCGTACTCGCATAAGAGCAGAGAAGGCTATGAAAAGGAACCACTCAGTGCAAACTAAAATTTACTGTACTAGCGCCAAACCATATTGTCGTCATTTTTTCAAGGAAGCTCAGCAGCAATCATGGAAAAATTATGTGTCCTTAATTACGTTTCGATTGTCATTGCATCAAGTATCGAAACGTATTAGCAAAATATCTGGTAAATTTACTCCAAATCCTACTCCAGTACTACGTTCTCCTGGTGGAGACCTCATACGTGATCATGCCGCTGTGGAAAAATTACTTTGCACATCATTTTAGCAGTATATCTGGTGATCATAATTACTCTGACGCTTTTAAACGACATAAAGAAACTGTTGAGTCTACATCAGTTTCCTGCCATTCACGAACTTCTGCTCAAAAACATTACATACAATCTACCTTTTACTTGTTGTGAATTCGCACCTGCTTTGTCAATGACGCATGCCAGCAGTCCTGGCTCTGACGGTGTTACATATACCTTCATCATCATGCTCACCCATCCCTAGGAGAATTGCTCTTGGGAGCATATAACAGAATATATACAGAGGGAATTTGCCCACGGAGCTGGGGTGTGGGATTCGTATTGCTCATTCCCAAGCCGGGGAAGGATTTATATGTTCGAGGGAATAATAGACCCATCACACTGACCAATTGTACGTGTAAGTTGATGGAAAAAATGCTTAACAGTCGACTTATGATTGTCCTTGAACGGGAAGGCCATTTAACTCCAGCATAATCAGGTTTCCGTCGTGGACGCAGTACCCCAGAACACTTGATTCAATTGCATACATATATCATAGTAGCCGTCAACTCTCATTTGCACACCATAGTAATATTCTTTGATTTGCAGAAAACCTACGATACCACCTGGAGGATAGTTAGTCTTCAGACAATATATGATTTTGGGTTCAGAGAAAATCTGCCCATCTTTATTCAGAACTTAAATAATAAAAGTATCCAAGTACGAATTGGCCGCGCCACCTCCGACCCTAAGTTGTTAACCCAGGGAGTCCCTCAAGGCAGTGTTTTGTCTTGTACCTGTTTCATTTTGGCAATTAATTGAATCACTAGGTCTCTTCCCAACAGTATTGCATTAACTTTGTATGTTGATGACTTGGCAATATATGCATCTAGCACAATCCCCCATCTACTTGAATGTCATCTTCAGGTTGCTCTGTGTAACCTTGAAAAGTAGAGTAATAAGACGGGTTTTACCTTTTCTACCGCGAAAACTGCATCTATGCACATCTGCAGGAAGCGAGGATGCCCTACGATGGCAGCAAATTTATCCCTATATGGTGGACAAATCAATAATGTGCCGGTCTACAAATTACTTGGGATGTAGATTGATGATAAATTAACTTGGAAACCACATATTACCCATCTGAAATTTAAATGCATAAAACCCTAACTCTCCTCAAACAAATCTCACATAGAAGCAGAGGAGCAGTTCGGACATCGCTGCTTCTGTACATCATGCTTCTGAAGCCTCAATTAGACTATGGTTGTGAAGCATACTCATCGGCTTCTCATGCAGAATTAAACAGAATAACACGAATACATAACACTAGTCAACACTGATTTCGCTATTTGTGATTTATACTAAATCGAGTATGCTGATTCCGAATCTGTAATCAAAATTGTTCTAGCACCTAAGGTTCCTGAGTTACATACATACTCTTTAGTCACACATATAAGCAGTGTTGCTTCGACTACCGTAGTGAGAGGATGTGTTGTGTGTTTTCGTTCATGCGTTACACTCCTGCTTTATCACGTTGTCAAATATAGCCATAAAGTAGTTGTGTTGAAACAGTATTTACATACCGTGATTAATCACATCTTTCTTTCAGATTTATCTCTCAATTAATTTGTAAATGAAATAAGATTTTACAGAATTATATAACAGGATATATACAAACTAAGTTGAAAACATGAATCGGCGAGGATGTATAGATAGCCCAGACAAGTTTTGTTATATTTGTGGAAGATATACTCTAAGCAACCAGCGGAAAAATCTAGCTAAAAGAGTGAAAACTGCATATAATTATTCTTTTGGTTGTAAAGTTGGTGACCAAGACAAGCCCTGGTCACCTCACAAAACTTGTACTGTGTGTTATACGTGGCTCACACAGTGGTTAAATGGCAAACGGAAGGGTATGCCTTTTGCTGTACCAATGGTGTGGCGTGAGCCAACAAATCATGGCTTTGATTGCTACTTTTGTATGACAAATATTGCGGGATTCTCAAATGAGAACAAGTGCAAGATTGTATATCCAGATTGTAAGTCAGCTATAAAACCAGTCCCCCATAATATGGAGATGCCAATCCCACTTCCTCCATCAGCTAGTGCAGTTAAGGAAGATGATTCATCGCCTGAAGAGGAGGATAACAATGACGATGAAATGTATGAGGATGATTCTAAGGAAAAGAAGATCCAGTTGATAAATCAAAAAAGAATGAATGATTTGGTGAGGGATTTGTTATTGTCAAAAGGAGAACGCCGAACTGTTGGGCTCCAGACTACAGCAATGGAATCTTCTAGAGGACGGTGCAAAAATATCTACTTTCCGTAAACGCCATGAGGCCTTAGCGGCCTTCTATAAAGAAGAAGATGGTACTTGTTTCTGTACTGATGTTAATGGCTTCACGAATGGGGACTATTCATCGATATAACCACTGCTAGCCTTAAAGCTGCGTTGCTACACAATGGTAACAAAAAAAAAATTCAATTCCTCTCGCACTTATTGTTGGGATGATAGAGGCATATGAATCAATTAAATTTATTTTGAAAGGTGTTCATTACTCGCATCATAATTTCTTTACTTCTTGGACTGCAGCTAAGATATACAAAGAGAAGAACACATAGTTGGCCGAAACAATGTGAAGCACATGCCTTTGGTACATCCACAGAAGATATACCTTCCACCACTTTATATCAAACTTGGCCTTATCACAAATTTTGTTAAAGCAATGGCCCATGATTCTGATGGATTCCAGTATCTCAAAGAGAAATTTGGTGCAAAGAAAACCGATGCTAAACTAAAAGCTGACATTTTTATAGGGCCGGAGATCAGAGAATTGATACGTGACAGGAAGTTCAGGAATAAACAAACTCCACTTGAGTTGGCAGCATGGGATTCATTTGTCCATGTAGTGCAAAATTTCCTCGGTAATCATAGGGCTGAAAACTATGAAGAACTAGTGGACAACATTCTAAAGGCTTATCAACGAATGGGGTGTCGGATGTCTCTTAAGATGCATTTATTGCATTCGCATCTAGATTTCTTTCCATCTAATATGGGTAATATTAGTGACGAACATGGGGAAAGGTTCCACCGAGATATCGCAATGCTGGAAAGAAGGTATCAAGGCCGCTTCAACGAAAACATGATGGGTGACTACTGCTGGTTCTTACAACGGGAGGATCCTATATCCACGTACAAGCGCAAGTCTCAAACATTTTTGAAGAAATTTATAGTTAGGTGAGTACTACCTCTTTTATATGTATTACATATCTTGTCTGGGTCTGTAAAAGGACGTACATAATGCCAAATATCGTGCCCTGATTTCAAACCTTTGCCTAGAAACATCTTATTCTTCACATACTCGTAATAGTTATATCATTAATTGATCCAAGGTGACAAAGTGAGTCATATAGCCTAGTTGCATAACTCAGGAACCTTACGTGCTAGGACAAATCTGAACACAGATCTGGAATCAGCGCACCAAAATTAGTTAGTTACAACAAAATTTACTCAAGTAGCAGAGACAACGTTAAAATTTGTTGGCTAGTGTAATGCAGCCATCCGGACTGCAACTAGAGCTTTTCGATCATCCTCATTAAATAGTATTTATGCTGAATCAGGGATTGAACCACTGGAAACATATAGAAATATAAAGCTGCTCAATACGTATCTACGAATCAAATGCAATCCGAACGCATAGCACTGATGGATGATGAAGATAAGTCTAGCCAAGAGGATGTACACATCCCTAATCCTAGTCATACTTGTTTCTTTCAACTGACGAAAACATTGAAGAGTCTGTGTGGAATCTCATTTGCACACATTATGACAGTATCACCTCCCATGTACCCTTTGTAGTCCTTAACAAACTTGAAGACTTGTAAAGACTTAAACAATATCCCAAAGACTGCAGTTGCTGCCCCCCATCCCAAGTACTTCGCGCGTTTTTCACTAGACATAGTGTTGCACATAATGGGTCTCTTATAATATACACAGATGGATCCAAAGTTGAAGACGGAGTAACATTTTCATATACACATTTGAATTTCACAAAATATACACGAAGCATTCAGTCTCATGCTACCATATTTACGACAGAACTCTACGCCATTTATTATAACCTTAATTATGATGCATCACTTCATAATGACCAACCTGTCACTATTCATACTGACTCTAGAAGTGCTATAATGGCTATCCAGCAATATCCTACTAGGAATCCGCTGGTTCAGTTAATACAATGCAGAATATATACTATACGTCTAGTTTCTCTATGTTGAGTCCCTTTACATGTGAATGAGCCAGGTAATGAAGCAGTGGACACATTAGCTCGCCATTGTGCGACCACTGGACAGCTTTCAGCAATCGATCTGCCCCAGAGTGACTTTAAATGCCCCATCAAGAAAGCTGAGACGGCCAGATGGAAGCAGACTTGGCAAAACGTTGGCCTTGATAATAAATATCGACGAGTCAGCAGTTCTATTTTGCCATTAGCTTCCGCACTATCATCAAAAAGGTCCTGGGGGATCACTCTTTGTAGATTGCGCATTGACCAGACAAAACTCACAAACAGCTACTATATGGAACGACACCATCGACCCTTATGTGATGACTGTTTAGTCAATTTGACTATATACCATATCCTGATCGAGTGCCCATCATATCTGGAATATCGTCAACGATATTTTGGTCCTGGTCCTTATAGACTGAACTTATTATTGGGGAACAAGTACAGTAATCTACATGGCTCCTTGTATCGATATTTAACAGACATATGTCTCCTTCGAGACCTATAATCTGTTGCTTTTATCCAAATTACTATTATATTGTTATTTAGTTAGATATTTATGCTTTTAATAGAAATT
The DNA here is from genome assembly GCA_963969495.1 of Ceratothoa steindachneri. Taxonomy (NCBI): domain Eukaryota; kingdom Metazoa; phylum Arthropoda; class Malacostraca; order Isopoda; family Cymothoidae; genus Ceratothoa; species Ceratothoa steindachneri. Next base: position 133,975,639 of record OZ018330.1, read on the forward strand.
TATGATTTTGAATATGACTTAAATTTTATTTTTCTGCCTCTTTACTGAAAGCTCCTGATCTCACTATAATAGATATATCTTATTTTTGTGTCCCCTATATACTCTAGATTGCTTCTTATATTCCCGAAATTTTAGCCACATAATTCTACTCGAGATTCATTCACTGTTGAATCACCCTATGGTGTCTACGGTGGTAAAACACCTAATATAATAATAATAATTAGAAGGTAGGGGAAATGCAAAGGTCAGGTGCAAGATATGGGATATTATTTATGTATATATTGGAATTAATAAAAAGTAATTGTAAGATTATAAAACAATATGACCATTAATGATCAGAAGGCCACCAGATCCATTCTAGGCTAGCTCTTTTTAGAGCTGGCATAAGCTGGGAATGAAAGAAAAACTAATATAATCGAAGGGTTTTAAGGGGTAAATGAGTGAATGGAAGGGGGATAGGGATATAAAAAGAACTAAGGAACTAAAAAAACTACTAGCGAATAGTGTAAAGGTGAAGGTTAAAAAATTATAAATTCGTATAAAGAGCAGAGCCACTCAAAGGAAAACAAATGAATACCATTTGGGGGAAATAGGTAAATGAAACGCAATGATTTAGGGTCAATCATGGTAGATAAGCTGATTTATAGAATTTGAGTTGAGACTAATTAAATTGGCAATGTAGGAGTTGGGAAAAACGCTTATGATTAGGCTTACTATACGTTGCAATTTAACGGGGACAGTCACGATTTCAAGCAACGGTGCCAGCGTCTAGACGCGTTTATAATTTTGTGTGGGTAAAATATTAATTTATAAATATAAAGTTATACATAAACTAACTATACTAATTTATGTTATAATAATTGCAGAATAAGAATATAGAGTTTAAGCTTTTAAAATTCATTTATCCGTATATTTTCTTTGAGTGAAAAACTTAAATGGCATATGGCAACTCTGAATTGTCAATGATTGCAAGAGAGATTTTTTAAGCGTAGCCTAAACCTCCCTCACTTTTACACTAAGCCCTAATGTAAAAGTGATGGAGGTTCGGCAGTGATACGGTAAATTAATCGGTGTTTGTCTTTGAAATATATATATATTTGTTGTTAGCCAAGTAAAAGCCTAAATAAAAATTAGCCTTTGCTTGGATAAATAGTGTGGATGTATCCCCTTAGAATAATATTATCTTCGCACCTGCTAAGATATTACCTTCGGGAGAGAAAGCGAGCCGTTACTCTCCCCCCACCCCTTCCGACCTCACCATTTTTGGACTCGCCGCTAGGTCTCCGCGAAATTCCCACCGAGGCATGACGCTGAAATTGGGGCTACCTCCTGGCCGTCTCAATCCTTTGTCCCCCCTCGGGTCGGGAGATTACTTTGTAGGATTCGTCATGAACCACTTTATGGCTCCCGCCACTGAACACCCGTCTGGCTCACTGATCCCTGCCTTTGACACTTCACCGCAAGGGAACGCTCGGGTTGTCACGGCCGATAACGAAGGTTAGAGAATGTCTCAATCTCTCTCCCTTTTTTTGGAGAACTCCGGGTATATATGCACCCGCTCCAGGATTACAGACAAATTTGGTTAGACGAGACTTCCCTGATAGCTCTCTCCCGAGAAGTTCAGTGAAGGTCGCAAGCCACGGAAGAGCTGGACATCACACCCGTATCTTCGGGTCAGGGAGAAGAGTCCCGTGAGGCAACTTCGGCCTTTCTCATCCGCCTTCGGATCAAGGACTGGAGAAGCCGTCCTCCGAAGCTCTGCTGGTGACCTCTTAAGGACAAGAGGCTCGTTAGCTCGCTCAAGCCGAGTGTGGAGAAGTCATCTCCCTCCCCCCCTTTCGAAGTTCGTCCAGTGACCTCCTGAGGACAAGGGGCCCGCATCTTGCAAAACACGAGTTCGAGAAAGTAGCCCCACCCGCTGCAGGTTTGTGACTACCGCTCGTGAGTAATCAAGGTCACCAAGACCTCCCCCAAGTTTGCCCGACCTTAATCTCGAAGTTCAAAGGAACTAAATCACTCACTACCCTAAATCTCCCATTATAACCATTCAATAACCCAAGTTATCAAATTAGCATTCGGAACTTAAGTCCGTCTTATTTATGTACCCATATATATATATATATATATATATATATATATATATATATATATATATATATATATATCCATACTTATTGTTATGCCTTTTATTTAGTGTGTATTAAAAATCTATTTTTGTCATTGTGTTTGTTATATTCCTTGGTCACACAGCTGCCGCTATCTATTCAAATCGCACTCTTAGAACAATAACAGTTGTCGCCTTGCTTGGCCTACCTTAGAGCCTATGTGCGCATATTCCCGTACACTTGGCCTACCTTAGAACCTGTGTGCGCATATTCCCGTACACTTGGCCATACTCCCACAAATAGGTACAAACATTGCCTGGCCTGAAATCGAAACATTTGCTGGTAAAATTCTTGTCAATTGAGATAAGCCAAAATAAGTGCCTGTGACATGCTTGTAGATTTAAAAAGATTGAAAACAAATTTAGAAGAAAGGTGAGATAATAAATTTCTCCCCGGGAACAAAAAAAAAAAAACTGTTCAGGTCACGAGAAGAATGGAAATATCAATGCTGATGCAGTCATACAAGAATTTACGAATTTTCATGATCGCTGCCTTGGTTTCATTGAACTGTTTGAAGAATAGTTTTGGTATAGCTGAATCCTCTGCTAGAATAAATATTATAGAAATTGCCTGGCCTAAAATCGAAATATCTGGTGGTAAAGTTAATGAAACAATCAGAAGTAATGTAATAAATATAGAGGACATTTTGGAAGTGGTGGTTGCCAAGGCGCATATTTAATCATTTCAAGGACCAGAGTATTTCTCTCTCCAACTTTAGTCGCATTGTGGAGTAATTTTATATATCTCAAGTAAAGGGTCTTTCATAAAGAGCGCTAAATTTGAATTGGCAACACTTTTGTGTTTTGAAGTTTGAAGGCATGCTTTTTTTCATGTTTGCTATTTCTTTTCAGTCCGATTAATAGTTTTTGTTTGTTTTCAGAATACTTGTGTGCGGTGCGCCATGGAGCAGTTTAAAATTGAGCAGTTCATTCTCATCGCAAAGACATTTTACCAAAACGGAGAAAGTGCGACGCAAACAGTTCGAACACTTCGTACCATTTGGGGGAGAAATTAATCACCCAAACGAGTCTACGGTTCGCAGAATAATGACGAAATTAAAAGTAGGTAGTTCAATTCCAACGGCCAAATCGCCTGGGCGGAATCCTTCTTGTCGGACAGACAGTGTCATTCTGAGTCCGAGAAAATCGGTTCGCCGACGACGTTTGCAGCAGTTGTACATCCCGACCACTTTATTACATCGAATTCTGCATAAAGATCTCCATATGCATGTATACGCAAACAAACCAGGAACAAAGCCTGAACTCAAGGATGAATTCATGCGTGTGATTGGAGGCATTGAGCCACACATCTGTGAGAGAATTATCGGAAATTTCAGGAGCACATAAATGTATGTAGACTCAGTGCAGGTGGACATATGGCCTACATTGTTTTGCATACCTAAACGGGAGACATAATTCATTAGAAATATGTAGAATATAACCATGTTTATAAAAATTCGTTTTACTTATTCACCTTTCAAATTTGGCGCCCATTATGGAACACCCTATACATCGACTACATTTGAGAAGACATTTTCCATTATCAACAATGCGTGATCGCAGGAAAGATGCCGAAGGGCTGAATTAACTGTAAAGGCTCTATCTACACTGTTGAAAATAAATATTGAACTGACTTGCCGTGTTTTTGCTTTGGGAAAAAATAAAAAAATAACCAACAAATACCGACAAAGATTCACAGCAGCAAGAAATACGAGTGCTTTCAGAAGCATGACAAACAAACAAGCAATTTATTGGCCCCTAGAGGGAGCCATACAAGCTCATACATGGTAGGTCCTATTAAGAATAAGGCTAAATTGGCTGGAACGCCCTCCAATATTTGTAAGCTATTTTAAATTTATTTTCTTTTAAATATGTATCAAATTTGGTCTTCATAATTTCTGTATTTGGAGCGCTGACTACTTCTTGTGGTAGATTATTCCAAGCTTGAAAGATGCGGTTGTTGAAGGCAAATTTTCCCGTTGACCTTTCAAATTTCCACCTTTTTGTCTTGTCCTCGCGTCGCTGCTATGCCTGTCAATTTAAAACAATTTTGTGCAATATGAGCATATTGTTCAATGATTTATGTTTCTATTTGTTCTTTCCTCTTTTCCTTTTATGTTCGAGTTTTTTAACCATATCATTGAGGTTAAGATGTTTTATTCCCCTTATATTTTTCGTATAGCAACGCTGTACTTGTTTTATTATATCTCCATCTATAGTTAATGTTGAGACCAGATGGAGCAGCATAATCTAGTTTAGGTCTGACTAATGACGTGTATAGTTTTAACATCGTCTTTAAATTACGCGTTGAGACGGATTGCCTGATAAATGATGCGACTTTTGTTGCTTTATTTCTAATTGCAAAGCATTGATTAGGGAAATTAAATTTATTATCTATTTTAACTCCTGGATCGACTAGCTCTTTTATTTCTATAATTTCGGTATCTTGGAGATAGTCTTTAAATTTCTGATTATTTTTTCCGGTGTAAAACGCCGCATTTGGAAGCATTAAGCTTCTTGCCAGATTTGTTCAGCATTAATTAACAGATTCAGGCAATTTTGTAAACAATTTTAGTCTTACTTATCTTTTGTTATCTGTTCAAGTTTAGTATCGTCAGCAAATGAATTTAACTGGTATTTTTTTCAGAACCTAAGGTGTTTACGAAAATTATAAATAGTAGGGTCCCAAAACGAAGCTTGAGGAATTCCACTAGTTATGGCAGCCAGTCGGATGTCATCCCATTTAAAATTACCTTCTGCTTACGATCTATCAACCAATTTTTATTCCGAGTTATCGTTTCGGATAGCTTTTAGTTTTGAAAGAATTATATTGAATGGTAGTTCAAAGGATTTAAAATAATCTAGAATCACAACTAGAACCTGAATCGACAGTTCTTGCGACATGCTCATAAAATGTGATCAGACTAGTGACACAAGACCTCCCTTACTGAAACAATGTTGACTATTTACTAAAAGTTGATTTCTCTCCAAATGATTGCGTAATTTTAAATCAATACATGACTCGATTATATTAAATATAAGTGAAGTTAAGCTTACTGGCCAATAATTCTCCTTTTATTCGCGTCTACCTTTTTTGAATATGGGAACAACATTGGCAAATTTGCCCTTCTTGGGAACAAAATTTGCTTCAAGAAAGAATTAAATCGAAACGCGAGTAATGCAGAAATTTCGGTCTTAACTTCCTTAATACTTCGCGCGTACATTTCGTCAACTCTGCGAGCTTTAGCAGAACTTAATTTCTTAATTACATTTTTACATCATCTGCCGTAACTACTATTTCATTAATTTTTTGAGTTATATTGAAGGTTTCTAGGTTTTCTTCATTTAAATTTGAAATATTCTTATTAAAAACTGAAGCAAAATAATAATTCAAGATAGTCGCATTTTCGAGATCATTTTGAACTTTTCGTATTAGCATTTGAATCGACTCTTGATTTTGCCTCTTTAGTACGAAAATAATTCTTTCGGATTATCGCGTGGCTTTTCCATTAGTTTATTTTCGTACCTGCATTTAGCTGCATTCACTTCTCTCTTTATCTGCCTTTGTAGGTCGATAAATTTTTGCCCTAATGACTGGTTGCGTTTTAATCGCTTGTAAAGTGACTGTTTCTATCCAATTAGTCTCTTAAGAAATTGGTTAATCTATGGTTTTTCCATTGTATATTTTAAATTGTTTGTGTGACGATTATATCTAGTCTGATGATCTCTAATGCGATCAATGTGGACGCTGTAAGCAGAAACAGGCGTTTTATTACTGAGTTCTCTACGCCAATATCATTCTTTTAATTCATCTCTAATCGGTTGGAAGTTTGCTAATTTATATACGGGTACATTTTGCGCTTTCCTCCATTAATGAAATCATATTTTATGTTAAACTAATAAAGATACCCAGTGTTGTCGGTGCATAAAAAAACTATCTTGAACAAATTAAATTCTTTGCTTGAGTTAAATTAGGAAATTAAAAGTTGGCAGGTATAAAATATAAGGTTTATTTTAATTTTGAGTAATGGAGTAGTATATCATGAAAGACTAACAGAAAACGATTTTCATATTGTATTAGTGCGACAGGGCGAGCAAGCGGGTGGGCGGGCAGGCAAACGTGAGTACTCGGGGAGGAGGGGGAGGGCAGCCACAGACTTTACCTTGCGGCTCAAGCAGATGAGCGCGATAATGTCGCATTTTTAAAACGTTGGAGTCGCATAATTCGTCTCTCAAACCCTAATTTTTCCACGGGCAATGTTGATATTTTAAATGCAACTCATAGCCACGATTACTTGTCTCTCACGAAACTAGAGAGGGTAAATATTCAAACCTGACCTAACCTAACAACCAGGTGGCGCCACTTTTGCCAAATCTGAGTAGTCTATGTTACTCCCCGGATCAAGTTAACCCCAATGGTAACCTTTGTTGGCCTTCAAAGTCCTTCTAAGTGCTCTTCTATAGCGTTCATATATATATATATATATATATATATATATATATATATATATATATATATATATATATATATATATATATATATATATACATATATATATATATATATATATATATAAACAAACTTTCAGAAATATATATTAAATATTGTCGTGGTGTGACATTATATTATATCAATACAATATTATATCTATGGGGAAGGGACTAATAACTTAAAGGCGAACCGACAAAGCGGCGGAACGCCACGAGTTTCGACGCGCGGAGCAGCGAGAATAGAGTGCAAAACGAGGTCAGGTAAAGTTTGGACAATGGCACAGCTCAAGGTTATTTAAAGAGGCATACACAAAAATGTAATTTTATGTACATAAAATAAGAGAATCAATGGGCAAAATTATATTGGTAAATGAGGGGGGAGAATTGCAGAGTTATGCATCAAACTCTGAAGTTAGAAATTAATGCGTTACAGAAGGAGACTATTCCGATGGGGAGGATTAACTCAAATGGGTCGCTGAAGAGGGGGAGGGGTTGGCTGACGGAGGAGTCCGGGTGAGACGTCAGGGTAAGGTTTCACGGATGTCTTCTGCAGGCAATAAACGTGAGGGCGAGGGCACTCGGAGCTTCTGAGCTGGAAGTTGACGTGATGATGGTTCTCCAAGGGGGGGCGGGGGTAACGTCTGGTCCAGGGGAGAGTATTTCGGCCACCCGAAGACGAGGAGGGAGCGAGGAGGGCTTCTACAGGAGTTGATGAGTGGAGTCGGAAAAATCGCTCGGTGGCGATCGTCAAATGGAAATACCTCACTGGCTGGTCTAATTCCAACGACACTAAAAGTTCAGCCGTCACTTTGCTTCGTTGTTAAGCACCTGACTTGGAACTAGGGGGAATGCTTCTTGGATCCTGGCGGGACTTCTCAACTCTGTATATCCCACCTTGAAGAAGAGCCCTATATATCCGAGGCTTCCCCCGCAGGGGTGGGGGAAACATGGGGTGTTTGGCCAGCGCTACTCTCGAATGGCCTCGAACCTTCACGCCCAGGCGATTCTAACCAGCGAAAAGTTGGTCCGGGGTGGACACGGTCCGAAGCTACCGCTTGTGGATGGTGGGGGAGGGGAGGCTTACCAATTTAAGCCTAACCAAATTCTAGAATTTTCTTTAACGCATGGACGTCACTTTCGTGCTGGAAAAGAAATTCCACGTGGAATTCCCCTACAAATATCAAGGAGTTGAAATCCGAATTTCCCGAGTGGTTCCCGAACATTAAGCCCATCGATTAAAGTTTCCTTGCTACTTAAACTAAATCAAGTGTCTTACTTTCTCTTGTAGGGTGTTCCACAAATTGATGTAGATAATTAGCTAAAAATGCGTTTAAGATATGGTTATCAGAATCTGAACTCATCGTATACCAATCAACTTTCGAAAGATTGAAATCCCCTACAATGCATAAATTTTTGTAATTATTGGTTGAATTAATATCATTAATTAGTGTAAGGTCCTCTTCATATGAACTGTTGGGCGCTATGTGTACTAGTCCCATAACTGAAGAAAAAGCTTTATTGCTAATTTTTATCCAGATTGAGTCTCTATCTTGTCGATTTAGAACATCGTAGTTTATTTCGCTTTTTAAGTAAAACAAGAACCACCTCCTCTTAAAGGTCTATCCTTGTTTATTAGTGTGCATCCTGGAATTTGAAATGACGATAGAGAGTCTCGGTTTGTTGTATGCAATCATGTTTCAGTAATGGCTAGAATATCGTGATGATATTTACCGCTAATTAAATTTAGTTCATTAAATTTATTTCGGATGCTCCTAGCATTGCAATAGTACACCTTAGTATACGGGGTTTTTTTCTGCGTTTCTTTTGTTATTGCCATTTTCTCTTCTATTTACATTATCTACAGTTATTATTAGTTACACTAACTACTATGTGAGGAGCTGTTATTATCCTGTGTTATTTTCTCCCGGTTTGTTCGGCCGTGATATAAGAAATTTTGGATCAATTTAAGATTAGGCACCTGAAGTCACTCAATTTAAGAATAAGCCCCTACCCCTCGTTCAATTTAAGATAAGACACCTTAAGTCACTCACTTGAAGATTAGGCACCTAGTTAAGTCACAATACAATAAAAGGCACCTATAGGCTCTGATGACTTGTAAGGGAAACGAAAAATATTGCAAATTACTAAGGAAAGTTTTATTGAATAGAAAAATATTCACAGGATCGTTTAAATATCATATTGTTTAGTTATATGATTACATAAGCTTTGAAATAGGTTAGGTTAAGTTAAGTAAAAGTATAATTGTTGCTTGAAACACAAATCCTGCCATGACGGTGTCTGGATTGAACTAAAGTTAAGCTAAATTACGATAAACGAAAAGAACTTGTAGAGTAAAGTAAACTAAATTTAAGGTAAGTTACGATCGATAAATTAATCGAAATTTTTCCTCGAACTGCGGCATTGCAAGAATTTGAGGTAAGGTTTATTCACATTTATTTAAAACCATACCCACTCGTGCCATCCTTAGAACAGCGAGATGAACACCACCCGTTCCATAGAGATCTTTTTGATTGATAAAACTGTCCTAAACGTTAATAAATCTTATATTTAATAATGAACATAATTTGGGTAAAATATTATTTACTTTCACTGCTTGAGCTGTTTCCTAGCCCGTCCATCGTATTCTAGGCAGTATCCCAACACAAACTACTCTCATACGCCTATCTATTATATTTTGCAGTAGCAATTTGTTCTACAAAATGATATTGTATTAGTATCGATCGTGAAAGAGAATCTAGAACTATGCATAAAACGATGTGATTAAATATACATTTAGATCTTGTCGCAGTTTCGCTTTCTGAAAATATGGTAAGCTTAGATATCTACTTATGATGAATTACGAATTTTACAGAATATATTATGGTCTGTTAAATTTGATAAGTCGCTCTATCAATGATAATAACGGATAAAGATAATTGGGAAATTATCAATTATGTGTTATTAAATACTTTTCATCTGTTTCCTTATTGTTTGTATTAAATAGTAATACGCTTTTTAGATAAGTTAAAAATGCAAAATCAAAATATCAAAGTTAAAGAAAAGTTGACTTTGAAAAATTTGCGTTCTTTAAGTCGTGGTTTATTGAGTACATTTGTAATGTATTGAAAAAAATCTCAAAAAAATCATTCACAATTTAATGGTTGCAATTATCAACAGGAAATGAATGAATGTGGCTATTCTGGCAAAAATAAAATGGTAAATGAAAATTATTCATTCCCACGACTCAAGGCTAATAGAAACAAAAGGTCAACTTTAATGGATGTTTTGCATATAAAAGAAAGAGTTCGTCTGCGAGAACTTCCTCTTCCAATGTATAAATGGAAAATAAATGATTTTTTCTAATGACCATTTAATTTTATTCTAAGTGTAGGGAGACCTTCATCCTATTTTAGAAGGATACAACTATCTGCATCGCCATTATATTATTTGATTTTAATATATTCCCTGCATCTTAAATTGTTGCGTACGTCAACTATGATAAAGCTTACAAGCTCCACGCGATGAGAGGTACTGAAGCAAAGAATCGCGCGTTTGCGGTCGTTCTTTTTACTTCCGCTGTACGCCGATGAATGCATCCTATCCGCATCTGACCCATAAGGAAATGCGTTTGAATAATAAGAATCAACAAGGTTGAGAAGGGAAATTATGCCTGTCACCTTGGAAAAAAAAAACAACCAACTCGCGGGTTACTTCATGCTTACTTAGGTTGTGAACCTTCTTACTCGCAATAATTAAATCTAAAGATCCGTTTGTCAGGAATATCCTCTTCTTACTAGTGTTTCCTGTATCAGTAGAAATTTTCAAAAGTTTTATTTCCTCAGGTCTGCATCCGTTTGCCGGTAGTAATTGACTTATTTTAAAATGATTTAAGAAATAAATGATAATAATTAAAATTACTTATTTCTTTTAATATCTAAGTAAAAGAGCGAGAAAAAGTAGAAAAAAAAGAAAGAAATAGAAGAAAAACAAAAAAAACAAACAAGAAAAACATCAAACAAAGGAAAAATAAAAGGAGGAAACAGGAAACAGGAAAAGAATTAACAGGAAATATCGAAAAGAAGAAACGGAACTAGAGGAAGCAGAAACAGAGGAAACAGAAAATAGAAAGATAAGGAGAACAACAACTACAAATAAGAGACCAGGAAAGCATATTAATCAAAGTCTCTTGGCCTACCTTCAAAGGTAAACTGTCCTGCAATGCAATTATAAGAAATTTTAATCTGTGTTGAAACGGTTATTTCCCAGATCTGAACCCCTTCCCTCCATCTGAAACAATGAAACAGAATTAATAGTATTGAAGCTTTTCGTATTTTAAACATTACTATCAGTTGGGTGCGCAATCGCCAATCTGTCAGTGGTAATGAGTTAAATCGCCAACTTACGTTTGGTAATAATTTAAATAATGGTCTTAAGTAATTAGCTAATTAAGTCACCCTTCCCTTTTCTAAGGTGGGCGAAATGGCCGCAACTGTAAAGACCGAATCTAAAATCGCTGGCTTGCCACAAGGTCATGGGGCGGTAGCAACAAGTGCGATGATAAAGTTTTGCCACCAACCAGAGATTACGATACCTCCCGTGGCCCATGAGAGATCCATCTATTCAACGTCAGCTGAGTGTAGACTTGGAAATGCCTTTGAAAGGTTCCACATCGTAATAGTAATGTGCTGTGTATGCGGGAAAAGGGGGGAGAGGGCAGAAGAGAGGGGTGTTATGAGTGGTCAAGTGCGTAGTTACATACGCAGCTGGACTCATCTGTGCACATGTCTCAGATTCGATGCGCCGCCTAGTAGGCGGCAGCTCCCTGCCACCGCAATTTTTTTTCGTCTCCGCTCTCGCTGGGAATCGAACCCGATCCCTAGGCTTGGAAATCTAACGCCGAGCCACTGAGCTGATCCGCACTTAGGTCAGTTACAAGACTTGGGCAACAAATCTCGCATCAACATCTGAGACAATTGCTACACCTCAGACTGAGCAAAATTGTCTGCACAAGGCCGAATTGCTAGGAGGAGCTGCTTTATTCTCTAAGTGCAGATAATAAAAAGAAAAGACTTAACTTTGCAACGAAACATTTCGGCAAAATATTAAGGTTTTATGTACTCGGTGTACTCGGTGCAAAAAAAAAATGTCTCGAACTAATTTTTCTTCAAGGGAAAGATGCTATAAAAATTGAATTACTTGACATGGGCGGGGTTAGCAAATAATAATAATTATTTCAGACTATACGCACAAGTACAATAAAAAATAAACCAGAATTAAAATTAAGCCATACCACACATGGAGTTTCTAAATAAAAAAATGAACCATTACTAAAGACACACTACAAACAGAGAATAATTATACAACAATTCAAACAATTAACCTATATATAAAATAAATCAGCAAACATATTTACAAGGAGATACGCTAATGGTATCTTTAATATATGGAAATAGGGTCTTCTAGAAGATTTCTGCTTAAACTATCCGCTAAACAATTTTGAGTACCCTTGATATACACAACACGGAATTGATATTCCATGAGCAACAGACTCCATCGCATTAGTCGTCCTTTTTGACTCTTAAAATTACGAAGGTACGACAATGGCTTATGGTCACTCTCAATTACGAATTCGGTTCCTATAAGGTACATGCTGAAATGTCGAATCGACCACACTATAGCTAATGCCTCGAGTTCAATGGTGGCGTACGCCTTATCGCGGATAGACAGCTTCCTGCTCGCATATGCAACGGGATATCCACTTCCATCGTTTTCATAATGCATGAGGGCACCACCTATACCATTCTGAGAGGTATGAATATGAATCCCCAACTTTTTGTTCTGATTCGGGAGTCTCAAAATAGGAGCAGAGATCAACTTCTCCTTCAGCTGGTTAAAGCTAGACATCGTGGGGGGAGTCCAACTAACACGATCGGGTCCCGTTTTCTTGAACATATCATTAAGGGGTGACATTATAGTTGCGAAATTGGGAACGGAGCGCCGGTAAAATGAAGCAGAACCCAGAAATGACCGCAGCTGCTTCTTCGTCCGGGAAAGCGGCATTTCAGCTATGGCTTTATCTTTGTTTTCTTGGAGGAGAATCTGGTTCTTTCAGATCTTAAAACCAAGATATTTAATCGTATCATATGCGAAATGGCACTTCGACGGGCCTATCGTGAGTAAGTGTGTGCGCAAACGGATTGACAGAGCGCGAAGGGACTGTATGTGCTGGTCCCATATACGAGTGGCAACGTACATGTTGTCAAAATAAAAGGTTACACTGACTAGGCCGTCTACAATTCGACGCATCATTTGATTGTGGTTTTCACACGCAGTTACCAAACAAAAGGGAAGACGAGCAAACTGCATTTAGCCTTTCTCTGTAGCAAAGGCTGTAAAGCGATTAGAATATTTGGAGAGCGGAATCTGATGGTAGGACTTACAAAGATCAATTTCGGAGATGAATTTTGCATCTTCGAAAAGATGTAGGTTTTGATCAATCAACGGTATGGGATCGGCGTCAAACTGCGTGACTGAATTTGATTTGCGAAAATCGACGCACAACCTAAATGATTGATCGGCTTTTCTGACCATCACAATTGGGGCACAAAAGTCAGATGAGGAAGGCTCGATGATCCCCAACCTGAGCAAATTTTCTATTTCGGAGTTAAACGCGGGGCGTAAATGAACTGGAATAGGGTAAGGCTTAGTTCTTACTGGTTCTTGCATTTTTAAAACAATCTCAAGAGTGAATTGAGTTGAGCAACCAGGGGTTTCGGAGATTACGTCCGATAATTCACTTAGTAGGCTCGCCAATTGAGTCTTCTCGATGGGTCGGAGACGGGGGTTAAAATTGAGCTCGGGGGCTGAGTTCTTCGATTGAGGGGAAGGGAGAGACGGCAAAGGGTATTCGTTTCAACGAGGCAAAGTGGTTTGACCGGGTAAGTTGCCTCTAAGACGAGGTCTTCGTCTAAAGCGACCACATTATTAAGGCACGCGTGTCAGTGGTACCTTTTTAACAGGTTGATGTGGTACACTTTATTACCTGAGGGGGTCTGAATTAAGTAGTCAACCGGGCCTCGGGTTTCTACTACTGAAAAAAGTCCTTTCCAATGAGATAGGAGCTTATTAGACTCAGAGGGCAACAAAAGTAGTACTTCGTCGCCTGTTTCGAATTTCCGTGCTTTGGATTTGATGTCAAAATACGTTCTGTATTTTTCCAAATTCACCTCAGAATTCTTGAAGGCGAGGTCTGCACAGTTTTCTATGCGAGTACCCAAATTCAACACATAAGCGTAGGAGGACTTAATCTCCTCATCAAGCTTGGGTTTTGACCATAATTCTTTTAGGATGCTCATCGGCCCGTGGGAGTCTCGTTCGTACAATAGCTCGAACGGGGTAAATCCGAGCGTTCGGTGTGGGATTTCTAGACACGCAAATAAAGTCACGGAGAGGTAGCAGTGCCATTCTCGCGGTTGGGCGTGGCACAATTTCTTGAGAACTGATTTGAGAGTATGGTTTAATTTCTCACACATCCCATTTGAGCCGGGGGGATAAAGGGTTAAGAAAAGGAGTATGACCAGCAGGAGCTTTCCTACATACGCCATCAATTCTGAAATGAATTGACGGCCTTTGTCCGATAGGATCTCCTTCGGGATTCCTACTCGGGAAAAATATAAATCAACGCCCTCGCACTCAAAATACTATCAATGTTCTTCAAAGGGACCGCATCCAGGAAACAAGTGGCACAATCTACGAAGGTCAAAATATAGGAATGTCCATCACTAGACGGGGGACGGAGAGGGCCTATCAAATTCATCGTGACTTGAAGAAGGGTTCAGACATGATTGAGGTCTTCTGAAGGGGGTTAAGGGCAACATGACCTTTGGCGGTGACCTTCTGACAGATGTCACAGGACTTGCAAATGTCGGATATCTCTTTGGCAGCGCCTGACTAAAAGAAATATTTGAAAACACGCTAGGCCTTCTTATTATGACTGAAATGCACAGCCATTAAGTCTTCGTGAGCCCTCTGCAGAACTTGACGTACATACATCCTGGGTACACACGGGGTAGTGATCAGGGCGTTATATTGGCCTACAAAAGATCGATGTAGCAACGAATCTTTTGCTATGTAGTCAATTCTTCTATTTCCTCGATCGGTTTCGGGCTTCTTTTTTTCTGGCCTTGTCCCACAGGGGTTGCAAAGAAGGGCAATTCTTTTGAGCGTCAGCAAACTGATCATTACTGGATAACTCGACGTCCGATGTTGACTAAGACGTTTATTTACCGGGTTAACGGTATCGTTTGCAGCTTGGGCCCTGGCGATCACTGGTTGCGCGATGGGTTTTGAAGAGAGCTGCGCGCTCTGTCCGATAAGAACAGAGCAAACCTTTTTGGGGCGGCGACTACATCGTCCCATCCTGTGAAATACTGACACTGTATCTATCACTTTAACACAGGGAACTTAGTGGGATGACCTAAAATGTCGGGAACGATCGCAAATATCTTATGCTGAGGACTTACTGGGGGCAACAGCTTGTCCGAAACTGTTATGCATGTGCAACCCGTGTCTCTTACAAGGCTTTACAATCAGCACCCATTTATGGTGCCGTTCTCAAACTTGAGCCCAGCGGGGAAGCTCTTATTGAACAGGAAATTTACCTGTTGTTCCGAGGGAAAGGGAGCAGGTGGCGACCGCGATGACGAGGCTGAAGAGTTAAGGGGAAGAGAAGCGGTTACCTGGTGGACCTGTTGATGAGGGGTGGCCCTTAGCTGCGAGTTCTGGGCGCAGTTATAACTAAGGTGACAAGCGGTGCCGCACGTAAAGCATACGATGGGTTTACGCGAGTAGTGCGACAGTGCAGAAGGAAATGTTGGAGTCTTTACGTCTTTTTGTTCACGCCGCTGAGGATGAGGCTTGGGATTATGGGGCGCCTAAGTCTTCCCGAAGCTACCATTATTCTTAGCATGGAACTTATTAGGCCCAAACTTATGTTTGGGGGAAGGAGGGTGACTTTCTTGATCTCCTTGGGATATGGCTGGAAGCGTGAAGGTTGGCTTCCTCTACGCACTCTTTAAACGAAGAAGCTCTTCTATCAGTTACGAAGGCCTTCAATTCTCGGGGAAGAGTAGCCATGAGTTGATTTATTAAAATAAAGTCGACTAATGACTCATAGTCCTTAGTCACTTAGGAGGAGTCCAGCCAAAATGGAAAATTGTAGAGAAGGGTGAACCCAAATCACTTAAAAGTGTCTCTCGGCTGTATCCTAGCCAAGCAGAATCTAACCCGATAGAACTCCGGATTTATATTAATAGCAGAGAGGAGCTCTGCTTTTAGTGTTGAATAATCCAGGATTGCTTCCTAGGGGAGATAAATGAAGATTTCACGCAGATGAGTGTTTAGGAGAGGGAGTAGACATGCAACTACACTTGATTCTAAATCCTAATTGTCGACTTCGAACATTTTTTAAAGTGGGTCAGATAAGAACAAAAATCTTATCCGTATTTATACGCGGGGAGTTTTAATGAGGGCGCTTGTGGCTCATGGTTACGTGATCTCACACAAGTCATTTCGACATGATCACGGCTTAATTCTTTCTCGTGCTGTCGTATTTGTTATCTCTCTTCTGCTTCTCTTTGTATTTCTTCTGCTTTTATCTGTGCTTGTTCTCTCCTTCCTGCTCGTTGGTTTCGTTCTTACTCTTTTAGATAAGCGATTAAATCCTTTCGTGATAGTCTTAAGATCTGCCCCTGCTTATGAAAACGATCACGCGGAGAGATCCTGAATATGCTGCGTTCGTCTTTCGGCAGATGAGAAAGCTTACCAGAACAAGTGAGGCTCTTCCTAACAAATATAACCTACTTGTAATTAACCCCCATCCCTCCCCCCAAAAAACTTACTAAAGGTTCCAATTAATTATGTACACCAGAAAAAGAAAATAACTAACGAGCGAACCTGACTCAGGATTGAGTCCTCTGGTAATTTTACCACAGCGAAACCAAGATTTGGCGGTTATTCTTGCCGTTTAATTAGTGGTATCTTTGTGGTGGAGCGAATGTGTGTGTGTGTGTAAAAAGGCCCATTCTCCCACCCCTTTTCTCAATACCCTCTCCCTCCCTCTGTAAGAATGTGTGTGTGAATGGGAATGGGTTTGTTTTTTTTGTTTGTTTGTTTGTTTTTATTGATTAGCATGTTATTATAACATGGTTTTTTTTCTTTCCAGGCGTTATATTCTGGAAAGGACTTAGTATCATATAAATTTATATAGCAAACAAAATATTACTTTGTCTTAATAAATTTAACGAAGAACCCTATTAGTATTGTAAATGAAAGAGGGCTTAGAATAGCCACGCAAGAGTGATAAGATCACTTATCTTCCATCAAGCGCAGAGGCGCCAAGTGTTTGGAAGACGTAGGCATTTTGCTCTCTCGAGTGGTAGGTGGCTGGACGCCCCCCTCCCCTCTTTGTACCACGTGAGGCCTTTGTTTGTTAACTATATATTGACTGTTGTAGTCCGGATTTTTTTTTGGTTGCTTGTTTGATTTTTTTAATTGTTCTTAGGATCGATTAATAATATAAATATGTGGGACTTATTTATTTTTTTGATTTCATATATATATAGGAAACTTTAGCTGTATTTTTTGTGAATGGAAACGAGATCTCCAATATAATCGCCGCTCTCTATTGTAGATATTTTGTACATTTTTTTGTAAGTAAAGGGACTGTATATACAATCCGTTTCATTCTTTTTCGATTTCTCACGTCCGGATTAGTGTAGGAAGCGGGTTGGATCGATTGGGGGTTAGTCTAGATTTTCGGCCCGCTAAAATTTGGCGCCCGAATAGGGACGTGAGACTTCGAAACCGGGAGCGTGACGGGATTGGATTGCAGTCCATACCCAAATAGCGTGGCAGGTAGTTTGGTTGTTTTTCACCTTTGTCTATCGCTGTTACTAACTTGGGAGGATGGCTTCTGTGGAACAGGGCCTCCATGATGAGATTGTGAGACTGAGGCTGGAATTGAGGCAGAAAGAGAAGGAATGTATGATGTTGAGGAACGTGATTGATGGATTGAAGAGTGATGTGATGAGTATGGATGAGAAGACAGACAGGATGAGGAAAGAAATGGACGAGAGACAGAAGCAGGTCAACCAACGGATGAAGGACTTGTATGACATGATGAAGGGGTCAGGACCAGCCCCAGTACTCTCGACCTTGACCCCTGCTCCGACTGAAGGAGATAAGACTAATGGGATCAATGGGAGTGTGTGCGAGTCTAGAGAGGGTAGGGTGATTATGAGTGATAGGAAGGACGGAGAATGGAAGAGAGTTGAACACAAGAGAAGAAGGAAGAGTGGTGCAAAGGGGAAGGATAGGAAGGTAAGAGGCAAGAGTGTGGACTCACTGTACTCGGATGAAAGAGAGAGTGATGGTATGATTGATATGAGTGAGAGTAAGGGCAGCTCAAGTGAGAGTGAAGTGAATGTGGGAAAGGGTATTTTAATAAGGGAAGTGCCAAAGATAGATAGATTTAGGTTACATGGTGGGAAAAGTGTGGAAGAACTCTGTGGGGAATTGGAGAGATATTGTAAGCTTAAGAACCCGGAGAATAAAGGATATTGGATGAATGTTTTGGGGGAATGTTTAGAGGGAAAAGTATTGGAGTTTTTCCGCGTGATTACAAGTGTGGGGGGAACCGAGGTACGATGTGGTGAAGGAGAGATTGATTAGGCAGGTGAAAAGAATGAAAGAGAGCGTGAAGTATAAAAGGGTGAATGAATTTGAGAAGGATCGAATGGGAAAGAGTGAAAGTGTGAACATGTATGCACATAGACTTGAGAGTATGGCAAGAAAGAGGTATGGTGATGATGATGTAAATGAATGTAAACCACTGATGAGGAAATTTTGGACACGATCCCGCGAAAGGTGAGTGAATGGTGAGTGGAAAGAGAAAGGAGAGAATGAGAATGACAGGTGAACGGTTGATGTGAGGGGATGTGTTGGAACTGTTAGAAGATGGATGATTTGATGATGAAAGCGATCTAGAAGAGGATGGATGGTTAAGTGTGAATGTTGGGGGTAAGAAGCACAGGAGCTTTCATCCACCCCAGCAGTTTGTCAGCTACAGGGATGCCCTGAAGGCTGCGCCAGCTGGAGTGAAGTCGAACTTCCAGGGCTGGCAGAATGGATGGGTAGATGGAGGGTGGTTGAATGGAAGGAGGCAGATAAATTTCAAGCGTGGGAACGGATATATGAGAGACAAACCGAGGTATGTCCCAGCAAACGAGAGACCGAATGGTGGGAGAAAAATTGTAGAATGTCGTCGGTGTGGAAGGAAACATATGTTGGCCGAATGTAGGTGGACGTCTGGTGCATGTTTTGGGTGTGGTAAGAAAGGGCATATGATAAAGGATTTCCAGGAAAGTGTGAAAGAGTGCTTCGAGTGTAAAGAAATAGGCCATTTGAAGAAAGATTGTCCGAGGTTGAATGGTGGAGCAACTGCTGGGGAAAGTATGAAATGTACATGTGGTAATTGTGAAAAGGCTGGTCATTATGCAAGGATGTGTCGTGACCAGAGGAATGTATGTAGCTATTGTGCGATGGAAGGACATTCGATTGAAAAGTGTTGGATTAGACTTAGAGCGCAAGGTGTGAATGGAAAGTCTGAAGCGGGAAACTGAATGGTAAGAGGGTAGCTGCTGAAGTATCCTCTGGGGGCATGAGTGTGAGCAATGTGTTGGTAACTATGTCTAGTGTGAAAGTGCTGTATGGTAGGAAGTATGAGTGTCTGAGTGTGAAGGTGGAATTGAATGGAATTGAGTGTTTGGCTTTAATAGATTCTGGATGCAAGGCGAGCTTGGTGTATAAAGATGTGTATGACAAGGTTAGCGGGAAAGCCCTCCTGTCTGAGTGTAAGGGTAGTTTGGTAGGTATTGGTAATAGGAGAGTGCCTGTGATTGGAATGATAAGGTCACCTGTTCGAATGCATGGTATGTTGATGAATGAATGTGAATTCTCAGTGATTGATAAGGTGAGTAGTGAGTATGGTGTGATTTTGGGCTATGAATTTATGAAAATGAATTGTATGGTTGTGTATCCTGCAAGTGATCAGATTGAGAGAAATATTGGTAAAAATGGGATGTATAAGTTATATGTAGGGAAATATGGTAGTGTTTTGAGGGGTGTGTTTACTGGTATTGAGGTGACTGCTATGGAGAATGTAAGGCTTGTGAATGGTGAAGGGGTGTCTGTTAGAGTGAGTTAGAGTAAGGATGTTAGTTTGAATGTGGGTGAGAACACTGTGATATTGGATGGAAAGGATGCATATTATGAGGTAAGGCGTGTTGCTTGTGTGTTTGATGGTTTGATGAGAATGAATGATCCTTTTGTATGTGTGCAGGCGGACCCCAGGGTGAAGGGACAGGTGAGGGGTGTCCAAGTAGGAGATGTACTAGGACACCTCTCCGCTGTCACTGAGGTAGGTATGGATGATAGTACGGATATCAGGTTGAATGTTGCGAATGAAAAGACATGTGAATGGATGTATAATGAGGTGAAGGACATGATGAAATTGGATGGATGTTTCACTGAATATGAAAGGGAGGATGTGTATCGAATGATATTTGAACGAAAGGGAGCCCTCAGTAAGGGTGATCTGGATTTCGGGGTTGCAAAGCTCCCGGAATTCAAGATTGTCCTGAAGGAGGATTCTCCAATCTATCAGCGGCCGAGGCATTTCCCACGTCCGGTTGCTGATGAGATTGAGGAGCAGTGTGTGGAATTAGAGCGATTGGGAGTGATTGAAGAGAGCGAAAGTGCATGGAATAGTCCAATTGTGCCTGTACGTAAGCCGGATGGAAGATTGCGTCTGTGTGTGGATTATCGAAAGGTGAATGAAAGGACTGTGAAAGAAAGGTTTCCGATGTGTGTGGTATCTGAGTGTGTGTATAGTATGCATGGGATGGAGTGGTTTACGAAGCTGGATCTGGTACGGGGGTATTACCAGATGCCTATTGCTGAGGAGAGCCGGCCGGTAACTGCTTTCTCTTTCACAAAGAAGCATTACCCGTTCCGGAACCTCAGCTTTAAGTTGGCTAATGCTCCCGGAGCCTTCCAGCGGGCAATGAATGTTGTGTTGAGTAAGTTTGCAAGTAAGAATGTGATTGCGTTTATAGATGATATTTTGATTATGACTGAGACTTTTGAGGAGCATATGAGATTGGTGAATGATGTGTTGAGAACGTTGGAGAGTATTTGTATGAAGGCGAAAGTGGCGAAGTGTGAATGGTTTGCGAAAGAAGTGGAATTCCTTGGTCATCTGGTGAGTGAGAATGGGTTACGAAAGTCGCCGAAGTATGTTGAGAAGGTGCGAATGTTTCCAAAACCGGTGACTGTGAAGCAACTGGAGTCGTTTTGGGGTTTGATTGAGTTCTAGCGAAAGTTTATACGTGATTGTTCTGGTGTGAGTAAGCCTCTGACTGAGTGGATGGGCAAGAAAGATAGTAAGGTTGTCAGGTGGAATGATAAGATGAATGAGGCGTATGAGAGACTGAAAGAGGCAGCGGCTGAAGATGTTGAATTCGCTTACCCAGATTATAGTGTAAATACTGAAATGCTTGAATTGTATACAGATGCGAGTGGGTATTGTATGGGAGGTTTTCTGATGCAAGAGCAGCGTTTGAATGGAGAGAATGTCAGGCGAATAATTAGGTATGTATCCAAGGCTATGAATGTTGCAGAACGAAAGTATTCGACTGTGGAACGAAAGTTGGCTGCGATAAGGTATTGTTTGGAAGTGTTGCGTCCGTTTTTGTATGGTGTGAGGTTTGTGATCAAAACAGATCATCAACCTCTTGTGTATCTGCAGCGTATGAAGTGGGCTGATAGTAGGATTGCAAGGACTTTGGAAGATTTGAGTGACTTTGACTATGTGATTGAATATGTGCCTGGTGAACGAAATGGAGTGGCTGATTTGATGTCAAGGTATCCTGGTACGAATGATGAAAATGTGTGTGGAGTGAGTGATCCTGAGTATTTGCCGAAAGGGATTATGAATGGAAAAGAGAGTAAGGGTGATGGTGGTTCCTTGTTTGAGAGTGTATGGAATGGTTTGCAAGATTTGAAGAGTGATGGAGTAGACGTGAGAGTGCCCGATAGTGTGGATGATTTAAGGAAGGAGGCAATGAATGAAGTATGTAGGAAGATGATAATTGTTTATCTTTCATTCGTGATAAAACCATGAGTCTAATATCGAACTACTTTCACAGTCTACCATAAATCAAACATTTATAATTCGTACATTCATTTTTTTCTCATGCCATGATGTCAAGATCAAAAGGCAGTTGTAATGTCTTTGTTTTTAAGAGCATTAGAATTTGGGATCCATGGGTTTTTTCGGATGAAATCACGTACACGATCGTTATCTTTTTAGAATTGAATCATCTTTGCCACATCATTACCGAAACATATCTACTGCCCAAATCAAGAAATCTAAATGCTTATAAGAATTTTTTATTTTGCACATTTTCTCCTTTAATTAAAGGACTAAAAAGTGTCCTTCACCAGAACTGTAGCACGTTTAAATAACCTTGATTCCTTAAAAAGTTTTTTTTTCAACAAAAACCAAAGATGTAACCAATGGAGCAGGTCTATACTTAATCGAAAGTAGCACAATTAATGATCACATGTTCTAGCTAGGAGAGACTGGAATTTTAACCATGGCTTAAATTTTCTCAAGGGCTAAATAGTTTACACGTGTAATGATTTTTGAAAAAGAAAAATTATAGAATACACAAAAATTAGGGCAATTTCAACATTTCCGAGGGGTAATTTAAACGTAATTTCTTTATCCATAAATTAATCTTAAAAAACATTCTTAATAACTTTAAATTCATAACCCTGACTAGTGATATTGAGTTGATTTCTTTCATAAACTCGTATATGTTTGGAAATATGTGTTTTCAGTGTAGGACTAAAGATGGTATGATAAACTCGATATCGAAACTAGTCTCGTGATTAAACATTACGCTCCTATCCAGTGGTTTTATTTTTATTTAATATAAACACCATTAATCTGGACTGGTAAACATATTTCAAAGTTCTGTATGTGAAAAAAAGTTATTTATATGAGCTAACTGGTGGGCACTTTGGATTTCTGCTAACTTTAAAACCTTAGTTTGATGACCAAAAAACCACTAGCAGTACGATCCGTGTCCACCTGACCCTATATATATGTGACTCCAGGTCATCAGCGTCACTCGGTCTAATCACAGATTTCGCATAAGACACATGTTTAAAAGAAGGTAAGAGACGTAAGACGTAATGCACACCGCAAACTTATATATGCACTGATAATTTAACAATATGAGAGAAATATACTTTTAATACAAAAAAATACTCACTTTATTTATACATGAACTTCAGTCGGCTTGGTTTGATGTCGAACTCGTATAATATCCTGTAGTGCAGCTCCTTCTTCTTGTCCAAGTCGTTCAAAATGCTTTTCTCGATGGAAATATGAGCCAATGAAGACAACCGTTCTTGGGCCATTGTGCTTTTGAGATATGAGCGGATTTTATCCAACATTGAGAAACTTCTCTCATTAGAGACTGATGTTAAAGGGATGGTCAGCACTATACAGAAATTCTAAAATTGAGTTGATTGACTTGCCCTTTTTGAAATCACTGTCAATATATATATATATATATATATATATATATATATATATATATATATATATATATATATATATATATATATCTTAGCTCGTTTACTAAGCTCTTACAGTCAAAAATACAGGGATAATTGTTTTCTAGAGAGTCCATATGTTGCATGGGAAATGAGTTAGCAAATTTTTCAAACTTATTAACTTCTAGTAATTCAAACAATGCATACTCCCGAATGCCAGAAAATCTCTCTCGTAAGGACATTAAGAATGTTATTTATTATTTCAAAATAGGTAGTTTTGTAATTAATTTGTGCACCTCTGACTCATTTTCTAGGAGGAGGATCGGACTCATCTGCCTGCTCAATGACAGCAGCTGTATCGCGCAGAATCTTTTCATAATGTTCGTCCTTACGATAACCTCCATCACAATGAATGAAGTCATTGAGTCTACTCTGACCATGCTTTATGTCGAGTAGCTAACACTGTACGATATCAAAGACTTTTCCGGCCTGAGAAAGTAAGTTATGAAAACAATTGATGAAAGACGTGAATGTGAAATCATTCAACTTTGCCAATAGATTGTCTGTTTAACAAAGTGTATCTTCATCCCACTTTTCACTAGAGTCTAGAATACTTGTTAAGGCCTTTTTGAGGTTTTCATGCAATTGTTTTATGGATGACACACTTCTTGATATATAGCACCATCTTGCTTCGCACAGTGATGGAATTCTGAAATTAAACTGCCTGAAAACGCTTTCCCGCTTGGTACTGGAAGATGAAAATTTACTAAATGCACATAAATGAGAAAAAACATTTTTACTCCACTCACCTTCTCGGCACTTTTACTCAAAACTAAGTTAAGTTTATGCGCATAGCAGTGAGTGAAGTGCGCGCCTTTAAATCCTTCATCCGTTATCTTGCTCTGTACTCCGTTTACCCGTTCTCGCCATTACTGCTGCTCCGTCGTAAGTTTGGCTCACTAATTTATCTGTATCGTCACCATGGAGTTCAACGCAGTTGCGATCAGATCAGCCAGTCGTGTAGCACTTCCATCATCATTGGCTTCATAGAATCTAAGAAATCGTTCGCATATTTTGTCTTCATATACATATCTTATTATTATCGATAATTTGGCATGCATTCCAGTCTATAGCAGTGGTGCCTAACCTGCGGCCCTTTGGACGGTATTGTGCGGCCCGCCAGGTCTCACGGCCAAAATCACATTTGTTATATCAGATTTGTTCTAGTTATAGTGAATGAACTAATATAGAGTTTTGGGAAAGTATCGAAACAAAGTCATGTTGAATGGCAGCGGGACCATGAAACTCCGCCCACAAAGGTGTACCATATTTGCACTCAGCGCCGTGAAGCGAAAACATTTGTTCTATTGAAGCCCATGCTAAATAGGTCAGTTTCGACAACATATATTGACAAATTAAAACCTTGAATCGATTCTATTTTTATTGACAAGGGACCATTAATACTCCAATTTTGCTATCTAAAAGTTGTTTTGCCAAGGATAAATCGTAAACATGTGAGTAGTTATTTGTCCGCCATTTCACTGTTTGTCATATGTTCGTGTTATTGTTCGATGTAAAATATTTCTACAGTGACGTAAAATAAATTAAGCTGTTCATTGCTAAGAAAGTGAGACATGAATTTCAACTACCATTTTATGAAATATCTAATAGTTTCGCCATCTATAGCCTGAGTCAAACCTAAGATTAAGTTATGTGAACTAGGGCCTAACTTTTCAATCGCTAGTTGTTTTTTATTTATCTCTTTTTTATTCTAAACTTTACATTATTATCAAAATTACTGCTATTTATTATCACTAACTATATGCGTATAACTGTATATTGACATACAATGAAAAATTAATTTCTTTTTGCAGCATTTGAACCCCTCTAATGGCTGGGACATCTAACGTTAAAATTAAAAGAAAGCTTGAAGATGAGAATAGACATTTCCAAGAAGATTGGAGTAATAAATATTTTTTCATAGAAAATAGTTAAAAAAGATTATGTGTTTGATCTGCCACACGTGTATTGGTGTTCCAAAGGAATATAATTTAAAAAGGCACTATATGACGAACCATAAGGATTATGAAAATTTAACAGGCGAACTTAGACAAAAATATTACAACGCTTGATCGGCAATGCTGAACCGTTGAAAAAACTAACAGAGTCAACTAAGATAGCTAACGTGAATTCAACAGAAGTTAGCTACGAAATAGCTCAATTGATAGCTAAAAGACCTCGACCTTTACTGACGGTGATTTTGTTAAAGAATGTACATATATTGATTGCTGTAAATAAGCTTTGGCCCGATGAGGCCGAAACCTTTGAAAATTTCAGCTTGAGTAGAAACACAATGCAACGTAAAATCTGTGATTTGTCCAGTGACAACTTTGGTCAATTGAAGGAAAAAGCACCTGGCTTTAAATATTTTCCATAGCCACAGATGAATCAACAGACATATCCTCCACTGCACAACTATTGGTATTTGTAAGAGGTGTTTCTGATGATTTCACTGTTTGTGAAGAGCTAATTGGCATGAGTTCTCTCAAAGGACAAACAAAAGGAAATGATATACCCAATTGCATATTAGAAAATCTCAATAATATTGGAGTGAATTTGAGAGCATTAGTTGGGGTTACTACTGATGGAGCTCCAAATATGATTGGGAAAAATGCGGAATAGTTTCCTTGTTAGAAGAACAACTAGAAAATGACAGGAAACTTATAAAAATTCATTGTATTTTCCACAGGCAAAATTCATGGGGCAAGGCATTTGGGTTTTACTCACGTGATAGACATCGTAATTTCTACTGTGAATTTCATAGGATCCCGAGCTCTCAATCATCGCTAGTTCAAATTGTTTTTGGAAGAAATAGAAGCAGAGTACAAAGATGTGATTTACTACTCAGAAATTAGGTGGCTGAGTAAAGGAAAAACATTGCAGAGATTTGTTTTTCTTTTAGATGAAATCATTATATTCCTCAATGCGAAAAACAAGACTTTCCCAGAGCTGAAAAATGTTGAATGGTTGAGTGATTTAGCTTTTCTGGTTGACATTACTCATCATATAAATGTGTTAAATAATAAGCTCAAAGGAAAAAATCAGGTGGTATCAGACATTGCTAGTCAAATTTTTGCTTTTGAACGAAAACTCAAATTATTCAAATCCTCTATCCTTGAAGGAGAACTTGGGCATTTTCCGTCATATAAATCTATGATAGAGAAAAATGGAACTGTTCACAAGGCATATTTTTACGCAAATAAAATTAAAGACCCTCAAAGTGTTTTGAAAGCAGATTTATTAGACATCAAGAAGTGACAAAAATCACTACAGGTGTTTGAAAATCCTTTCAATGCATGTCCAGAAAAATGTGAAACAGAGGCGCAATTAGAGCTAATCGATCTTCAAAATTCTAAAAGTCTGAAAGAAATTTAGAAAGAACAAAATGTGCTCAATTTCTATAAATGCTTACCGAAAGAAGAGTATCCCTATTTATACAACAAAGCACTTAAATACGCAAGTTTATTTGGCTCAACCTCTATCTGTGAGCAAACATTTAGCCTACTAAGCTTAAACAAATCCAAATTCAGAAACCAATTGACTAATGATAACCTTTCTTCCATCCTGAGTGTATCAACAACTAAGCTGCAGCCAAATATTATAAAGCTGGCAGAGTCCAAACAATACCAACCTTCGCATTAATGAAAGAAAACATCTTTGAAAAATCAAACCTCAATGAAAATGTCTATAACAAGGAATGTATGAAATTTAAGGGATAATATTTATATATCTTACTATCATTTCAAAGGATCAAAGGATGTTTTGTCGAATTTATATGTTGCTCAAAGTTGAATAAAAATATGTTTGTACTATATTATTTTTCACTATCCTTTCCTATTTTATTATACTAAATACGGCTATAGTTAAAATACGTGGAATTAATGGATAATATAAGTCAGTTTCTCGAAAATCATTGCTCATTAAATAAATTTAATATGTAGATATATTAGGTATAGCCCATGCAGTCCGTGAAGAGCTGCTGGGATCACTATTTGACCCTCGACACCAAAAAAGGTTAGGCATCACTGGTCTATAGTTTGGTCAGCTTGTACAGACATAAACGCAGCTTTATCAACTTCGCTTCTAATTTCATCAGATATGACATTTTCAATCGCTTGTATTAGGTCATTTTGTATTGTGCTTAAGACTCCTAAAAAATGTTCCGACCCCTCTTTAGTACAAAGTCTATAAGCAAACACGCTGTCGATATCAGCAGATAACTGCAATAGTTCACGGTAATTTCCTCTATTAAGGCTGTTACTTCCTTTATCATGTCCACGTAAAAGCTACTCTTGTTTACACAGGTATTACTGCATTTATTACCTGCCTTAAATATTGTCTATTTTCTTCAGCTGCTTTGTTATGCCGTTCTTTTTCCAGTTTAGCAGACTCACTAATAGCTGTCACTATATCGTACAGTCCAAAAGTTTTCAAGCTTTTATAACTACTTAAATGACTCACTGACTTACTGTGATGCTTAGAGTCACTCAGTAAGTTTTTATAATTATTATAGCCTCCATCTGTCCATGACTGATTAGGTTTTGGTTGAAACAACAAACATGGCCAGCAGTAGAGTTTCTCTGTGACGCTACTTGCACAAAGCCAATCAATCTGTTCATATCATCTTATCTGGAATGTTTTTCTGAAATATTTCTAGCCCCAAATGGCTTAATTTTTTATATCTAGTACTATGTCTTTCTCCATTTCTAAGTTAAGGGTAAAAATAAAGCAACCCTGCAAAACACAACTGATCTTTACACATATACGTACAGAATAACAGCAATCAAATAACGACAGCGGCGTGCACAACAAACATTATTCAGAGACTGATCTGACTGCTGCGCAGGGCTGCCATTGAGATTTGACCAAACAACCCAGATTGAACCTTAAAAAAACACCCAGATTGCTCATTAAAAACCCAAAGTAAGTAAATAATTCATATATATTTGTGATTTAAAACAAGTTTATTTGTGTTTTAATTTAGTTTTTTTTCTTTGGAAAATTAAAAAAGTGCTTTTGGTTGTTTTTTTTACCGGTTATTGGAATGCCATCATATTGTATTATAGATTTTGAAGGGAATTAGGAAATGGGGGGCTTGGCCCCCATACCACCCTTTAATTGTGGGGGTTGCACTCCCCACTCCCAGATATTTTTAATAATCTAGTAATATTTCCAATGCGAAAGTTTAGCACTAGATTCGCAGATTCAAAGGCGATTGCCAGCCGTCGTTATAGGCAAGCCTACAAAAGCTTAAGGGAATGGAGAGAAGTAGAGAGAAAGGTAGCCAACAAAAATCTCTAAATAATCGTGCGCCACTAATCTTAACAATTACCGGGGCCAGAATACCACTGCCCCCCCCAAAAGTTAACCACCCCTTCCCATATAATCATTCAATCTGTGCTTGAAAACATATAAGTTTGGACTGTCTACTCTCTTAGGTGGCAAACTATTGCAGTAATTAATCTACCACTGTTGGTGACAAAATATTTTCAAACATCTTACCTGCACCTCTTTTTTTAAATTTTCAATGGCGATCCCTAGTCCTATTACTATTTTCCAACTCAAATAACTTGCTAAAATCCAACTTATCCACCCCAGAACAGATTTTAAAAAGCTCAATCATATCTCCCATCACACATCTTCATTTTGAAGGTGCTTCAGGAAACGTATTATTTTTGCGGCCCTCTTTGGTACTGAATCCAGCAGGTTGATATCATATCGAAAATGTGGTGACCATTCTTGTATATAGTACTTTAAATGTGGCTAGATATACGAGCTGTAGAGTTTAAGAATAACCTCTTTACTTTTATACTATTAACTACATCGCCTGGCAATGAACTCCAAAACTCAACAACCCCATGACTAAAGAAGTACTTTTGCTCTCCTTGAAAATGACCGCACTTTCACTAATTAATTAAGGCACGCAAATTTATTACGAGCAAAAATTCCTCCTACGGGCATTTTTTGCTATGCCTGCGGTGTTAGTTCGCTTCGCTCACAAAATTAAGAATATGTGCCGAAAAAGGTTTATTATTTCACAACACATTCAACATTGATGTGCAAAAAAAATCACATTTTTTTTAAATGCACATGGCCACACACACGCTGAGTTCATTATAATAATAAGTAAGAATATTAAGTATATCACAGTCTGATACACGAGTTTCTGATATTTATCTCAACTGTTTTTGCAGACTTGAAGAAACACGAAATATTTCTTTACAAATGATAATTAACTTCAGCGAGCAATCTTGTGGCTAAAACTTCATACTACATTATTCCTGTCGGTACTAAAAGTCTGAAACACTCTGTCTCTCACCCACGCTGTAGCTAGCAAACTGCAACGCCACTCGTTGCAGCGTGGCATTGGAACGGTGTACAAGTAATGAACATATTCGCAACTCACTCAAATGCGTTTAGGTGAACCGTGGAATATTTTAGGAGTTTTTTATTGTTAAATTAATGTTGTTAGGTGATATTAAGATATTATTAATTAAATGTTGAATATTTATGATGGTCTTACTTGTTGAAAGTACGAAAAACCAAGATTATGCTCTATTACGAAAATAATAACCAAGAAACCCCGATATAACCTGATAAACCCAGATCTGGGTGGAAAACCCCAGCAGCGGCAGCCCTGCTGTCGCCTGTACTGTACTCTTGACAAGAGATGCCAGTTAGTCTCTTTTACACCTACCACGTTAGTTCGTATTAGACCGAGTTGCTGGATAATTTTTCGTTCCTTTAAGAATATTGTAGAACGGAAAACTTTCATAGATTGGAATTTAAATCCTAATATCTGTAGAAATCTATTGTTTCAAGAAAATATTGAATTTTAATTACTTTTATTTTTTTACGATTATAGATGACGACTCGGGCTGTAACTTCTGAGCAGAGTCAAGCGCGTGTGAACGATGTCAAGAGAACGTCTCCTATGAATGATATTTTTTGACACAGGGCAACTTTAAGAAGACCGCCAGACGCTGAACGAAAATATATGAACTGCGACTAAGCTCAAAAAAGGAGCCCGAGTTATTGGCAGAAATTCAATCAGCTTGCAAATACACGTTCACTTTACTAAATTTATACTCGGCCCGAATGCCGGAGTAGCCATTGTTATATATATATATATATATATATACGAGGGCGGTCAATGAGTTTTGCAATTCGGATATAAGGAAAAGTGGTTTATTATTTTTCAATATAACTACCCTCAACTTCAATGCACTTGCGCCACTTGTCCCTAAGGCTTCGAATTCTGAACAACCAGAAATTTCTAGACTGCTGTTCAATCCACTCCTGGACGGCCAGCTGGACATATTCATCGTCCCCAAACTGGCGTCCACGTAGTGCAGCCTTGAGCTGGCGGATAAAAAAGTAGTCGTTAGGGGCCAGATCTGGATTGTAGAGGGAAAGGATGGTTGAGCTCCTCAAATCCGCACTCGCGCAGGGCAGCTTGTGCAAATCTAGCCTTGTGGACTTTGACGACGTTGAAGTCGCCCATGGGGCGTGGAGTTTCTAGGGACCCAACGGGCAGAGACCTTGATCATGGCCAAATTGTCGTGGATGATGTTAATAACACTTCCATGTGATATTCCAAGTTCTCGCTCGATTTCTTCGACCTTCACTTGTCGATTTTCGAGGATCATCCTCTCCACACGGGACACATTGTCGTCGTTGGTCACGTCTGACGGGCGTCCTGGACAGTCGTCATCTTCAAGGGACTCACGACCATGGCGGAACTTCCTATTCCAGCGAGCAATGGTTGCATAGGAACGGGCGGTGTGGGTGTACACTTCAACCATGCGTTCATGGATCTCTTTTGCATTCTTGCCTTCCTTGGTCAAAAGTTTGATCACTGCGCTGTGCTCAACCTTCTCCATTGTTGAAAAATTTGTGACTGACGATCTGCGATCAGCTACTGCTTCTCAAATAGACGATGCAGGAGCGTACGGTGGCAGGTCCTGACTTGTCATAACTCGTCCTAACACCCCCACAAACATATTTATAAGTGATGGTGTTTTTCACAATGCCATATAACTAAACAAAGTTGTGGTAAAGTTTAATGTAAATATTTCGGGAATAAATTAGGTAAAGACGAAATTTGTCTTTTCCAATTCTCAAATCTGGTTATTGTTAATTTAGTGGACCTTAAACCAACATGAATAAAAATGGCTCGCATAATTTATCTTGATAAGTTCAAACTTGGAAAAACGCCACTGAAATTATATAAAACACCAACAAAGTATTTAGCCAAGGATCGGTCCCTGTTCGTCTAGTACAGTGTTGGTTTCAGAGGTTTCGAAGGGGAGATGAGAGTCTTACAGATATTCAACTTCCTGGGAAGAATCGATCCTTTGAAGATGACACACTAAGGGAAGCAGTCTAGGTAGACCTTGGTACATCAGTAAGTAGGCTCCCTGGAACAATGGGAGCAAGCAAATTATGCATTTCCACCTACTCGTTTAAAATTGAAAAAAGAAAAAGGACGGATAAATTTGTATCACATGAAATGACAAATAAATGACCGACAAAATCGTCGATACCAGATTTGTTCAAACTTGTTGCCAAGAAACCGGAATTGAACGGATAGTTACTTGTGATGAAGAGTGGATTCTTTACAACACCACGAAAAATTTATGTGGCTTGACCGACAAGAGCAAAAGAAATATATCCCAAAGCTCGCTTCCCATCAAAAAAGGTGCATGGTGACAGCATGGTAGACTGCATCTGGAATTATCAACTATAACTTCATCAACCAAGGAGAAACAATCTCAGCAATGATATACTGTCCGGAATTAGAGGTAATTGATAAAAAGCTGTGGAAAAAACAGCAAGCTCGTCCACAAGTGGCATAGTTGATGCTTCAGAAATTGGACGACTTGGGAATTGAAGTCCCGCCTCATCCAACTTATTCTCCAGACCCCACACCGAAACCTTACACCTTATTCTCCAGACTTCACCCCTACATACTTTCATATTTTTAAACACCTGGATGCCTTTCTAAAGAATAAACGGGTTCAAACTCAAGCAGGTACAGAAGAAGCTTTTAAGACCTTTCCTATCTCGAGGCGTGGAAACTTCAACAGTAATGGCATAAATGGCATTGTAATATATTAGAAAAAAGTGCATTCAATCACATGGAACCCTCTTCGGGAGTGCCACCCATACGACTGGGCTACCAGATAGCATTTACTTTAACAGAAAACGAGAAGGTGAATGTGCCCACGGCTCTTCACCCATCTAACTTTTTGATTAGTGAACAATAACGTTCAATTTAATGTGGTTAGGTAAGGGTAATAGTAAGAAGACCTTAATTGTTAGAAAAGTCTCCAGAAGTTCCTGAACCCTCTTTAGGAGTGCCACCATAAGTTGGTTTGCAAGCGAAAGTCAACATTTTCAACATTTAAAGCAAATCTTTGCAAGGCTGAAATCGCATAGTTTGCCTTTCAACAATGTAAAATCTAATTTTTCAGTAGAATCACTTGATGATTTAGGATATAGAGTTAACTCTAAAAATTATAAGATAGCGGCTATCAATATTTCAATGGGATGACCGCGCAGAATTCGCCTTTAGCATTATAAAAGATGATTTAGCAAAAGTTACCCTTTTACTCCACCCAAAAGAAACAACCTAATTCTTTTAATTACGGACGCATCCGACGTATGCGTAGGGATTGTTTTGTAACAATTTTTTGAGGGCGAATAGGAGACAGGATTCTTTAGTAAGGTTTTCAAGGGTCCAGAATTTAAACAATCCACATTTACCAAAGAATTAATTGCTAGAGCTCTTGCACTAAATCTTTTAAGCACTTACTCGATTGCACTATATTTTCTGTTCTCACAAACTGCAAGGCGTTATTAGAGTAGCTAAATCTCTCACAACTAAGTACCCTTTAAAGAAGGCGCGCGCATTTGAATATATTTCTCAGTACAATAATGATATTCGTCACATAACTGAAACAGATAATCCTAGTGATGCCCTTTCCCGGGCACCCAACAACGATGGCAACACGCAATCCATGAAACTCAGTGCATCAAATCCCCCATCTACATCACAAGAAGACAATCTAATCCCATCATGTCATTCTATTAACTCAACTATCTCTTCTTTCACTATTAGTGTTCTGACACTTTAGCCATAATCTCAATTGACCGATTGGATATTGAAAAATCGACAGGAGAACTCATCACTCTCGCTTCAGTTCCATAAGAGTGCCCTACCCTCTTCTTAGCATTCTATCATTTGTGATTTATGGAAATGTTTCGTTCCTTCTTATCTCACCTTTGATTTCCGCAAGCTAATCTTGAACCATTACAGCAATTTGGGTCATTTAGACGCACGCTCTACCCTCAAATTAATATAAGACAGATTTTTCTGGTGTGAGATGAGAAAAGATATATATGAGTCGGTTAGAAACTTTCTTCAATGTCAGAAGTAGAAAGATATACAAAACCACTATTACACATTTTGCTGCACATGTCTCAAGGCTTCACATAATCCACGTAGACTATAATCTGCCACTATTTTAACTGATTCAAGGGATATCCACTTAAGGATATAACATTAAAATTTGTGGTTGAAGCATTCTTCGCCAAAGGCATATCGCACTTTGAGGCTCCTGTGAACATAATCTCAGAAAATGGATTGCAATTTCATGCTGTGCTGTTTCCCCCGCAGGGGGTTACACGCTGTAGCCTGATACACGTGGTACTTGGAAGAGCAACAAATCTTCCCAGCAGTGCCAATTAGGGAAACCTCGCCGTCGCTGGGTTGACCACAACTGATGGGGCCTGGGAAAGTTGTTGATGCGCTTTTCCCTCGCCCCCACTCAGCACTATTTCAATTTTTGATTATTAGTGTTATTATTAAGTATTATTATTAGCATTATTATTATCATTCTTATTATTTATTAGTATGAATAATTATATTTAATTTATTATTATTATTACTACTTAATAATAATATTATTATTATTAAGGCTATCCCTTCAACCATTTCTATCCGTATTTAGTACCAGAATGAGTGTTCCTATCTGGACAGAATTCGGTCAGGTATCAATGGTGGCTTGGTAAACTGCCTGCCATCCTTGAATCACCTAGCATCAGGGTATGATAATAATGGGTGATTACCCACCTTACTCGTAAGAGGACCTACCTACCTCTACTTTTCTTTATTACATACCCTCCTACCGATTTCCAAACTTGCCTTTCTATGTACAGAGGTCCTGGATGTCCGGCGCACTTTCATCCCCTTATGAGCCTTAGTCGAGTGACACTGTATATCGGGAGGGCCTAAAGCCCACTAACTAAGGGGCAAGTATTCGGTACACGGTGTGTTGGGCCGTTGACTTTGCTCACCTTCCTCCAGTACACATACATATAAGATGGCTATGCCGGCATTATCCTCTATTGTTAAAGTTCTAGGAAAATTTCGCCTGAAAGGTGTGCCGGATTGGCAAGACCCATCAACGGGGGACCGGGACCGAGTATGTGTAAATGATCACATTCTGGAATTTCTGATCCTATGGAGACTTTTCTCTTAACCTCAAAAGTCATTAGGGGGGGGGGTCATAATATCTATTATCCATGTGTCCTTTTTTTCTTTTCTTATAAACATGGTGAGAATAGAAGGCAATAGTGGGACTGCGCATGAAAATCCGCCTCCAAGCGCGGCCTCGCCTACCCTAGGTGTCGTGAAGGACGAAGTAACGCAAAACACCAGTTCCAACCGGTGGAGGGACCCTCCTCTCACCATCAGCATGCGGCAAAGGAACTTCCACTTTGCCATCTTCGGAGCCGCTCTCAGGCACCTACACCTCTAGAAAGGAGGTGCCATTCCCCCCGTGCTTTCTCAGAGGCCCCTCCAACTCTCTTCCTTCGGAGATGAGGCTCACTCCTCTGTTAGGCCTAAGGGTTCGGAGGTTCCACCTCACGCCATTTTGTGGAGTTGCCCATGGATGAATTCATCTTCCGACCAATGTCACTCAACCCTTTTCTATCACAGGGAACAGCCAAAGGAGTAGGCAGGCAGCACAAAATCGACCTATCCCGGTGAGAGCGATTCAATAGGACCAACAACCCCCTTCCGAGGGAAAAGAAAAGCAGGGCCTGTTGGGATGTACCCCATGCAGACCTGCAGTTATGTATTTTTACATTGCGGGGTTGGTTTGCATACCTCCCTATGGAGGTCGGTTCGCCGGCCAGAGGCTTGAATTGGACTGAAGGTACCTCGAATTAGATCATGATGTCTTGGGGAGATGGCCACATAGAGCTCGCACTATTTAGCTAGAAATAATTCCGGAGGTACCCAGCCTCAGAGGGCAGGACATTCCATGGGGCAAGCCTGGGCTTGGTGTCAAATACTGAAACTGAATCCGCTCCTGTACAAGCTTCACGTGGCTCACGCCCCCAAAGAATCACAAAAAGTTGAGGCGCCTCCTCCTCCAGCTAATGCCCCTTTGACAGAAAAGACCTTCTCCATCTCGGAGGAGGATCTTGTCAAGGCCGGCGCATCTGGCATAGGGGCTCCTTTCGGGGGTAAGGAGAAGCGGGTGCATCCCCTACGATCTTCTTCTAAAAATAAAAGAAATAAGAAAAATACTAGAGGGACCAAGGGTTCCTCTCAGTCTTCAGAAGCTCCCAGGCGGAGGGGTTCGCTGCAGTTTCGGCAAGCGGCCAGGCCAAAATTGGTAAGTCCAGCCCCGAAGCAACCTCGGGTGGGGCTCCCAGACCAAGACCAAAGCCTCGATTGCGCTGAGCGGAGCCTTGGTTACATCGGGACCCCTCATTGAGAGACTAATTGGCGTTTTAGAGCCCATTGGCTTCAAACGCTTCTTGGTTATTCGCTCCTCTAATGGCAGTATGATAGCCAAAGGCAACATGGTACATCAAAAGATAGCTTTATTGGTAGAGAGCCGAAGGTGACACGTTTCTTGGACTGGAACCTTCTGTCGAATGCGTCGAATCCCTCTGAGGCGATCATGATTAGTGCCCTTCGGACACTTAATAGCTGGCTGGTGAGTGTGACACCGCGCTCTACCATGCACTTCATGAAAAGAGACGTTTAAGCGAGGGAACTCGTGGAATACTCTATAGATGACATCACCTTAGAGCTGACTTACTCTGGAGCGATCAAAGTCGAACGCTTGATGAAAAATATGGAAGACTCCTCGAGACTCATCCTTACACTCTTCGTCAATTCCGACCGTGACAAGCTCACTGAGTCGGTGCGTGCTGGTTGGTATCGATACCGGTGAAGGCATTCTTGACATTACCGCGAAGGTGCTACTCTTGCCACCATTTCGGCCATACGAATCGCTCGTGTAGATGTGTAAAGTCGAGTTTACACGAAGTCGGTGCAAGTTGGCCCAAGGCCGTACACGATTAGTACCTATGGTATATGGACAAGTGTGTCAAATTGGAATAACCGCCACCCGCTTCTCCGAAGTAATGTGGTGTGTTTTTCCTCAGTAAGAAAATCCTGACCGTTCAGGTTACAGAATGTCTCCTATTTAGCGAGACTAAGGACTTGGCCCTGGTGCTCTTGGTGCTGTTTAGGGCATCTTATGCCACAATTTTAAAAAAGGCACCCACTGCTCCTGTCTCCTTCAGACCTACGAGCAAGGTCGTTTCTGCACCCATTCGGAACCCTTCTTAAGCTTCTACTCATCTTGAGCTCTCCCTTGGTAAAGCTGGCTAAGCCTGGCCCTCCCTCACCCGCTTTCCCAAAGCGTAACCGTTCCCTTAATGTGAAACGGCCGCGTGCCTCTACTCAGTCGTTAGACTCAGGGGAGGCAAAACCCGTGAAGGTAGTCGGGGGTCATAATGTTGCCTCCCGAAACTACAACACCTAAGCAGCTCCTACGTCCCACCCCAATCTCGGCTGTGGCTTGGAGACAGTGGATCCTCTCAAAAGGGCACCCCACCTCGTAGGTCAGGTCAGATTCCAACCTTTGCTAGGATTCCTTGGTCCGAGAGGAGCGAGAAAAGTGTGAGCGGATTAAGCCGCTATGTAAGTGTGTAATGACAAAAATACGTGAGAGTGCGATTTTAACGTTAACCGAACTATTTAACTATCTTGGAGGTTCTGGGATATCAAAACTAAATAAACAAAATAAACTTTACTACTATAAAAACAATATATACAAATTAATAAAAGGGGTTTCATATACGAGGGGCAGCAATAAGTTTTGCGAATCGGTAGGGAAAAACAGAGGAAGGGGGATGGCTGTTTGTGGGGGTGTTAGGACTGGTTATGACAAGTCAGGACCTGCAGCCGCACGCTCCTGCCTCGTCTATTTAAGAATCAGTAGCTGATCGCAGATCCTCAGTCACAAATTTTTCAACAATGGAGAAGGTTGAGCACCGCGCAGTGATCAAATTTTTGACCAAGGAAGGCAAGAATGCAAAATAGATCCATGAACGCATGGTTGCAGTGTACACCGACACCGCCCCTTCCTATGCAACCATTGCTCGCTGGAATAGGGAGTTCCACCATGGTCGTGAGTCTCTTAAAGTTGACCCCCATCCAGGACGCCCGTCAGACGTGACCAACGAGGACAATGTGGCCCGTGTGGAGAGGATGATCCTCGAAAATCGACGGGTGAAGGTCGAAGAAATCGAGCGAGAACTTAGAATATCACATGGAAGTGTTATCAACATCATCCACGACAATTTAGCCATGCCCAAGGTCTCTGCCCGTTGGGTCCCGAGAAACCTCGCGCCCCATGATCGACTTCAACGTCGTCAAAGTCCACAAGGCCAGAGTTGCACAAGCTGTCCTTGATTATGGACCTCATTGTCTTGGGATCGTTGCTAATAATGGCTTGGATTTCCGTGGCAAATTTAGGGTTTCTTTTCGTATCAGAACGCTCGAGTGGGGTTTCCGAGCCGCTGTACCATCGTAATCAGAGCATGAATCACCCAATAAGTATTCGTACACCATCAAAATTAAATTTCAATAGACTTCCAAATCATCAAACTTCCTGAAATTTACACAATAGATTAATATTAAGGTAAAATAAAAAGTTGTGTGCACAAAAAGGCATGAAACAGAATGATATTTAGTAAAATTGAAATTAATGAAAACATGCGTGAAAAAAGTATTCACACAAATCGATATTTGGTGATTAATACTTAGTTGCAGAGCCATTGTTCGTTTTCACCGCCATCAATCGTTTCCTATAGTTCTTCACTAGTGCGCTGCAACACACCTTTGGTATTTCGGACCATTCTTCCTCGCAAAATGCCTTCAATTCTTTGATGTTCTTGGGATCCCTCAAATGAATCTTGCTCTTCAATATTGGCCATAAGTTCTTTATTGAATTCCAATCTGGCGACTGTCTGGGCCACTCTAGAACGTTTACATTGTCTTCACGAAGCAATTCGCGAATAGTTTCGCAGTATGCTTCGGATCATTATCGTGTTGAAAGATCTATCCCTCGCCAAGTCTAAGCTTCTCAACAGAAACGAACACATGTTCTTCTAAAATGTTTCTGTTGATTGCCAAAAATCATGGTCCCATCTATGATATGGATATTGCCGCTGCCCTTAGATGAGAAAACACCCCCACACTATAATGCTACCTCCCCGAAACTTCACGGAAGAGGCCCCGTAAGGGGTGCGGTGATTTGCCATCCTGGCTGCCATGCTGACGGGACTCAGCACCCCGTTTGGCCCCAGCTTAGCCTCTCTTCCTTCCTTCAAAACACTTGTTTCCTCTCTTTTCATACAACCTCTCCCACAACTTTCTTTGGTCAGCCTCTAATTTCACAGGGTAGATGCTGACCTTATTCTCGGCCAACCGTCCTGGATCGGGGCTGAGGGGGGAGGGGCCAATGTTCCCTAACCCCTGAGCTCCGGTCTGGGGTGGTTGGTTTTTAACAACCTGCTTCATCCCCACCCATACCTTCCTCACATCCCTTTTCCTCTCTTCTTCACATTCTATCAATTTTACGCCATGTCTAAGGTGGAGCCGCCATGCCGATGGACTGCCAGGCCACCAGGCAGGAGGGGTGGTCTTAAATGGCGGCGCCTGGCTCTGCCAGGCTTGTAAGCACCTCTCGCAGTGCGGGCTACTGCGAGAGGTGATGCGCGATTGCATCCCGTGTCAAAAAGAGGGTCACCATGCCCAATGATGAGTTTAAAAAAAAACCCAACCCCCAACTTCCCCTATAACATTGACGGAGCCGCCCTTGGGCAGCTCCAGCAAAAAAATAAAGGTCCCCCCTCCTGTGCATGCTCAGGGGACCCTCCATATATCTCTAACCGGAGAGGAGGCTTACTCCTTTCCTTCGCTTACGGGGGTAGGGGACTCCCCCTCACTCCCTTCCCTTTTTCCAGCGGCAGTTCCCTCTCTTCTTTCCAAGGGAACTGCCAAGAAAACCAGCAGACAGCCCTTAGCCAGCCGCTCTACATCGAAGCGGCTTGGTAAGGCAAACCCCCTTAGGGGGGAGAGAGAAGCCAGGCCCCTTCGGTCGCTTTCCTCAAAAGACCTGCTGGCAAAAATACTGGACCTTGCCGGGGTCTAGGCCCATGCCTTCCCAAAGAAGACTAGTGACGATACTGCCAACGGGACCTGCGATGTCTTGGGGGAAGATGGCTAACTGGAGGCGCCCCCTGAGATAGACATGGTCCTTGAAGAGACCCAGCCTCAGACGGTAGGGCCTTCCATGGAGGGGAATCCTGACTCGGCGCCAAGCACCGAACCCGAATCCACCCCGATGCAAGGTCCTCCTCAAACGGCTGTGGTTTCCGAAGCAGTAGAAGGAGGGGAGGGATCTCCTCCATTTAGTGCCTCCACAATTACCAGGACATTCTCCATTTCAGAGAATGACCCGGCTGAGGCTGGTCCATCTGTCCTGGGGGCTTCTTCCGGCGGAGGTGAGAAGCGGATTCCTTCCCCGCCCTCCTCTCAAAAAAAGAAAAAGAAAAAGACTAAAAAGACAAAAAAAGACTCCGGGCTTCTCTCCATCCGCCGGGGCTGCGGGGACGGATGGGTCTGCTGCCACTCTGGCAAGCGACCAAGCCAAGATCTGCACATCCGCCCCCTTCGCCCTCCCGGTTGCGGAGCCCGTGACTAAGACCAGAAGTGCACAGGGTGGAGCCTCGATGACATCGGGGCCCCTCATTCAGAGATTACCTGGCGTTTTCGAGCCCGCTGGCTTTAAACGCTTCCTCGTTATTCGATCCACTGTTAGCAGCATGTTGTCCAAGGGCAACATGATCCATCAGAGGAGAGGATTAGCTAGTGCAATTGGTAGAGAGCCGAAGGTAACCCGTTTTACGGACGAGAGCCTCCTGGCGAATGCGGCGAATCCCGCCGAGGCGGCCAAGATGAGTGCTCTTCGGACACTTCATGGCACCCCGGTGAGTGTGACGCCGCACTCTACCATGAACTTTGTGAAAGGAGTAGTCTATGCGATGGAACAAGTTGACTACTCCATTGAGGACATCACCCTAGAGCTGGCCGACCATGGGGCGGTTAAGGTCGAACGTGTGATGAGAAAACAGGGAGGGGCCTTGAGACCCACCCCTACACTCTTCGTCACGTTCGACTGTAACAAGCTCCCTGAGTCAGTGCGTGCCGGTTGGTACCGCTACCACGTGAAGGCATTCGTGCCACTGCCGCGGCGGTGCTATTACTGTCACCGCTTCGGCCATACGAATCGCTCATGTAGACGTGCAAAGTCGGGGTCACCCGAAGTCTGTGTAAATTGCTCCAAGGTCGCACACGATAAGTCCAAATCGTGTGTGGACAAGTGTGTGAATTGCGGAGAGCCGCACCCTGCTTCTTCGAAGCAATGTAGTGCATATCTCCTTGAGAAAGAAATCCTGGCCGTTCAGGCCCAGGATCGACTCTCATTCCGCGAGGCAAAGGACTTGGTCTTGGCGCGCCCGGCTCTGCCTGGGACGTCATATGCCTCAATAGTTAGAAAGGCTCCCTCTGCTCCTGGCCCATCTAGGCCAACGAGCATGGTTGTTTTCGCGCCCATTCGGAGCCCTTCTGCGAGCTCTACCCAACCCGGGCGATCCCCTGGTAAAGCTAGCGGCAAAAAGGGTTCATACCGTGCCCCGGCTAAAACCAGGGCTTCCCCCAGCGTAACCGTTTCCCGTAAGGCGAAACGGCCACGCGTCTCCACCGAGTCGTTAGACTCACAGGAGGGAACAACCCTGAAGATGGTCGCTAAGCCATCTTTCGGGGTTCCTAAAGCTCTTTTCTGAAAGGAGGACAGCAACAAAGGAGCTTCGGCTCCTTCGCCCACGCCCCGAGGTGGAGCGAGCGGCTCGGAGACGGTGGTTCCTCGAAAAGAGGGC
Organism: Ceratothoa steindachneri; assembly: GCA_963969495.1. Classification (NCBI taxonomy): domain Eukaryota; kingdom Metazoa; phylum Arthropoda; class Malacostraca; order Isopoda; family Cymothoidae; genus Ceratothoa; species Ceratothoa steindachneri. Next base: position 134,017,358 of record OZ018330.1, read on the forward strand.
CCCCTGCCTTCTAAGCCGCAACGCCCGCCTAAGGTTTCGAGGCGGAGGGAGAAAAAGACTCGCATGGCGAGCCCAACCTCCCTCAATAAGTCCCCTAAGGCGACAGCGCCTCCAGCGCTTTGTCCGGCCAACAGCGCCCGGGGTTCTCTCCCCGGGAAGCGTACGGCCATTCCCGTGAGGGTCTTCAATTTGACGTGGGCCCCCGCGTCTCCTTCGAGGTAGGCCTGGAGGGCATATTCCTTCAATGGAATTGCCGTGGACTCCTGGCCAACTGGGAAGAGCTGCGGAGGCTCGTCTGGTCCCGTTTCCCATTAGCTATTTGTTTGCAGGAGACCATGCTAGGCGCGTACCCTCTGCCTGCCCTCCCGGGGTATAAGGGTCTTGTGACCCCACCACTGCGGGATGGCCGGGCTGGGAGATGCGCGGTTTACACCCGGCAATGTCTCCGTTCTTCCTTTCTCTTTAGATAACTCCTTTCAGGCAGTGGCTGTGCAGCTGCACCTGGATAGGAGGTATACTATCATTTCTGCGTACATTCCACCGTCAGCTGACTTCGACGCGGGGGACTTCCGACGTGTCGTGGCACGGTTGCCGAGGCCTTATCTCTTGCTTGGAGATCTGAACGGCAGGCATCCTCTCTGGGAAGATTACTCCATAAATCCCAGGGGACAAGTCCTTGCCGATCTGATCGAAGAGCTTGAGATGGGTGTCCTAAACGTGGATGAGTTTACGCATCACTGTCCGAGAACCGCTTCATTTTCTTGCCTTGACCTATCTTTGTGCTCTTCGGATGCACAGCCTGATTTTGATTGGGGGGTGGTCGATGACCTCCATGGTAGTGCTCACTTTCCCATTCAAATATCATTTTCAGGGCAACTCCTGCCTGAGAGACCACCTCGGTGGTGCTTGGCGCAGGCGCGGTGGCCTACATTTCAGGAAATGACTGAATTCTCTATCTCAGTCGAGGAGTTTAGGTCGGTAGATGAGCCCGTTGAGTTCTTCTCCAGCAACCTCATCGTTGTGGGCCTGACTACTATTCCTAGGACGTCTGGCCGTTTTGCACGCTGACCACTCCCATGGTGGTCGGCCGAGTGTGAGACGGCCCTCAAACAGAAGCGTTATGCCTACATGCGCTATAAGCGCCGCCCGAACGATTTCACTGTCGCTGAATTTCGTCGGGCTAGGGCTAGGTTCCGGTATATTTCGAAGCACGCCCGCCCAAAGGAGCAGGAAGAGGATGTCCCGCAGATAAGTGTCTTCAGTGTCACACTTTTTGCCCTGAGAATCAACGGCATCACCTCGGTGCTGCCGGAAGATGTTCTCGCTACGCTCTACGTGGACGACCTATCAATCTCTTTTGGCGCGGCCCAGATGCCAACTCTGGAGCGTCGACTCCAACAGGCATTGAACCGCGTCTCTCGCTATGCCGAAGCGCACAGGTTTCAGTTTTCTTTGGCCAAAACTAAGGTGGTGCACTTCTGCCACCATCCATGGCTTCACCCCGACCCAGATTTGTTTCTTAATGGGGTGCGCCTGAAAGTGGTTGAGTCGCACCGTTTCCTTGGTCTTGTATTCGACCAACGCCTCACCTGGGAGGCTCATATTCGCAGCCATAGGGTCTCTTGTACCCGCGCCAAAGACATTCTCCGCTCTGTGACGTTCAGCGCTTGGGGCGCTGATAGGGCTACTGCCTTACTTTTTTATTGATCCTTTGTTCGCTCGAAGCTCGACTACGGATGCGAGTTTTATGCATCCGCAGCAGAGCGTTTATTGCGGAAGGTGGATTCGATCCACCACACCGGCCTCCGCTTTGCGACCGGTGCCTTCCGCACTTCCCCCATTGAGAGCCTGTTAGTCGATGCTGGGGAGATGCCACTCGTTCTGCGCCGCGTGCAGTGCATCGCTCGCCTGTACACGCAAGCCCGCCATCTCCCTCAGTCGCCAATAGCTCTCACTGCATCCGCAGCTGATCTCAAAGGTTTCTATGCCGCTTAGAGGCTCCAGTCATACCCGAAGCCCTTTGGGTTTAGGGCCAGGAAACTCATTCGAGAGGTAGATATAGCTCTCGGGCCGGTGGCGCCCCTGGTTCTGCCAGGACGCCACCATGGAGGGTACCACATTTGGCTATTTCTCGCCACGCCTCTGCTCCCAAAGCTTGTACTGCGCCGGAAGTATTGCGTTCGAGTTTTTTGGAGCACACATCGTGTCATGCTGGAACCGTGCCAGTGAATACGGATAGCTCCAAGTCCCAAGAGGGGGTCGGCTTCCACGCCGTTCCCCTCTGTTTGAAGTCAGCGGGGCTCTACCAGGCACTGCGTCTGTCTTCACGGCCGAGCTGGTGGCAATACACCACTCGGTACGGGAGATTACGCGACGTGCCCGGTTCGGAGACCGGATTGTGATCTATAGCGACTCACAAAGCACCCTGAGTGCTCTCGGGGCATTGAAATCTCCGCATCCCCTGGTTCGCGATGTCCGTAATGCCACGGTTTTGTCGAGCCGGGCAGATGTCGAGATTATCTTCTGCTGGGTTCCTGGACATATAGGAATTGCGGGGAATGAGGGCGCCAAAGAGTCAGCGAGGACTCTGCGACTTGACCAGCGTTTCGCTCTTTCTCACACCGACTACATGGCAGGAATACGGGCAGCTCTTTGAACTGCTTGGCAAAGAAGATGGGAGACGGTCCAAGGGAACTTAAAGTTGCGTGCCATTGCGCCGCCACTGTTCCCATGAACCTATCCCTCAATGCCGCGGCGGCTTCAGGTTGCTTTCTATCGTCTCCGAATCGGACACACTCGTGTGACGCATCGCTATTTGATGGAGCGCCCGCCTGCGCCCTATTGCAACGACTGCGTCGTCCCCCAGACTGTTCGGCACATTCTTGTCGAATGTTTCAGTCTGGGTGATCTTCGCGCATGATACCTGTCTCGGTACCGGGATGGGCGGGGTCGCTACCACCTGTCCCTTGTACTCGGGACAGATTCGTGCACATTGACTTGTGGACTTGTTGACTTTTGGGGGGAGGCCGGGCTTCTCCCCTTTACTTAAGGTTCTTTTTTGTTATTGTTTTGTTTGTAGGTTGCATTCTCCTGCACCGGTGTGAGGGGGACCTCCCCCCGCTGCCGGAGATTGCTTCCTGATTGTTAAGTTTTTCCAATTTATATCGATTGTTAAGTTTTCATATTTTTATTTTAAAGTAGCCTAGTCCTAGGCTGTCGTGTTTTTCGGCGACTTATGCCCAAGTGGGTAGTTGCCAGATGGGCTCTATAAAATAAAAAAAAATAAAAAATTGATAGCTGTAATTTTGATACTTTTCGCGAAAGGATTAAGGATGTAGACTGGGGAATGCGCTTCGAGAATAGGTCAGTAGGAGAAATGTACACTGAGCTTCGGCGTACACTCCTTACTGTAAATTTCGACTTAGTAAAGTATGTGCGCCGGAAGAGCGGGAAGTCGATGAGAGCGCCGTCGGTTAGCCCACTAATATTAAGCTTAATTAAGGACCGAAATAGAAAATTTCAAATACATAAGAACAATGAGTCATTTATAAGTCGGCAAAATTACATAGATTCTCGAAGAGAAGTTAAACGGGCGGTTAGAGATGCGAACCGGAAATATGAAATAAACCTCTCGAAGGATTTGAAGAAGGAACCGAAACGGTTTTACGGCTATGTAAACAGTAGGAAACCCTTAAAAGGTTCAATAGGGCCGATTAAAGACAAAGATGGTCGTTTGGCGGAATTTCCGGCGGAAATGTCTAAAATTTTAAATGAACATTTCACAAGCGTCTTTAGTGTTGAAGATTGTTAAATTGTATATTTTAGATGCATGATCTGACAAAATCCTATGGATGAATTATATAGGTGGGATTTGATGGATACGGATGACCTTTGATGGGCCCTTGTGGCTTTTGTCATCCGTTAATATGTTATGTTATGTTATTCGTCCGAATTAGGATCGTTAATTGAAGAAGTAGATAATAGTGATATTTGCATATCCGATATAACAGTTAATGAAGAGGAAATTCTTAAATATATTAACCTGATGAAAAAGTCGAAATCACCCGGGCCCGATGGCGTTTACCCCACTCATTTAAATAATCTGATTAAAGATTCTCGACATGGGTTTAGGCGGGCGAGATCGTGCTTGACAAATTTGCTCGAATTCTTCCATAAAATGATTTGCGTTTACGACGAAAGCAAAGCTGGAGATGTAATCTATCTAGACTTTAAAAAGGCGTTCGACACCATTCCGCACGAGAGATTATTAATGAAAGTTAAAGCAATCGGTGTGAAGGGTAAGATATTAAATTGGATTAGAAATTGGCTGAAGGATCGTTAACAGCGAGTAGTTATTAATCGTGAATGTTCTGATTGGGTCAACGTCAGTAAGGAAGTGCCACAAGGCTCCGTTCTTGGCCCATTATTGTTTCTAATATATATAAACGATTTGAATAATGGCGTATTTAGTACGATTTCTAAATTTGCGGACGACACGAAGCTGGGCAACCGTGCCTATGTAAGATCGGATGTAGATAAATTACAAAAGGACCTAAACTTGATTGTCAGATGGGCGGATAAGTGGCAAATGCAGTTTAATTTGAGGAAATGTAAGGTGATGCATTTGGGTTGCCATAATTTGAGGGTAGAGTATACCATGAAAGGCCAGGTCCTCGATGTGGTTAAATTGGAAAAAGACCTGGGAGTTTTAGTCTCAGATGAATTCAAAGTCACGAAACAATGCGCGGATGCATGTAAAAAAGCAAATCGTATGCTGGGTTATATCGCGCGTAATTTCACGTTCAAATCCAGAGATATAATTTTACCGTTATATAAATCACTTGTGCGTCCACTGCTCGAATATGCGGTTCAATTTTGGGCTCCATACTTAAACAAAGATATCGCGCAATTAGAAAGAGTGCAGCGTAGGGCTACAAAATTAATTCCCGAGCTGAGAAACAGGCCGTACGAGGAAAGACTCAGGGCATTAGATTTGCCATCTCTCGAAGGCAGAAGATTACGTGGCCAGCTAATAGAAGTATTTAAAATATTGAAAGGATTTTCAAACATTGATTATAGGAATTTGTTCGAATTGGATCATAGGGGAAACACTAGCCAACATGGATTAAAAATAGTGAACAAGCGATTTAACACTAGTATAGCCCCAAACTATTTTAGGTTTAAAATCACTCAAATTTGGAATAGGCCCCTCACCCACGTAGTAGATAGTACGTCGTTAAATATGTTTAAAAACCGTCTCGACGCGCACTTAAATAGTATAAATCTAACGTAGTCTGAGCACAGTAAATAAAAACGTCTTTGCAAAATGAGTTTGGAGCGGAGGAACAACGAGAGTAAAAATGATGCCAGCGATTTTTCTTGCATGTGTAGTTTAGATATCCATTTTCTTTTCCGCCTATCCTATAAATAGTCTTACTATCCTAAAATTAGATTTTCACCACTAGCAGTCGAGGGCTGCGGAAGTTGAGAAGAAAAACTTTCTATCACCCCCCCACCCCTAGGTTGAAGTAGTTAATATGCATGACAATGTACACATGTAGATAAGTGTGTACAGTAGATTATATATATGAAAAAAAAATATATAGCATGTTAGAGATACACTCGTAGATAAGTGTGTATCGTAGTTATGGATTTAGTGTAGCGGACTAGCCTCGAGCGGACCTTAGGGTCTTTGCTGGTCCTAGATTCTGTAGTTCTTCTTCTTCGGTCTGTGTCCTACGGCCTATCATGATTCTTTTTTCTTTTCACCATCTAAATTGGCTATAATAATTTCCATGTCAAAATTTTAATAAATTTTCTGAACTTCACCATTTGTAATTCTTTTAGTTTTAAAAAGGTCACAAAAATTGGATACTTATATTTATTTCTGAACTTGGCCATTTTATTTTTTTATATTATAAAGGAATTATTAGAAATAACTGATAAAAAATTAAATCTACTAAGGTGACAACCGAACTAAAAGAAAAAATCTCGTTCTTAAAATATAGGGTTATGGATGCAAGACGGAATGTTCCATTGATAACTTTAAAATAATTGGTCGCAATAACAATAAATATAGTCTAAGAATTTTGGAATCCCTACTAATACAGAGAAAATATCCTACACTCAACATAGATAATATCGCTGTTCCTCTTCTTATTTCTTAATTTTAATTACCTCATTCAACAACCAACCAACCTTCTCTTATTTAACAACCAACCAATCAAAATCCTATCCTTCTTTAAGCCATATGCTTTATAATTTCTTCACTTTGTGATTTCTCCTGAACTTCATCGGTAAGCAATATTATACTGTAATTATTTACTTTTGTGTTTTTGCTTCTTTTTTTCGTGTCAATAGTGGTTACTTTGATTCTCTTGCCTTTTAAATCCCTGAATTATTTTATTTTTTGATTTACCTACATGGTCTTAACCTGATTATTTTTAATATTTTTAATATTCTTTAACTGTATTATATTATTTTATGATTTTAGAACCTGAAGATTAGTGATACGCCCGAAGCGTTGTTCCTTAAATAAATCGCATGTACTTCAGCCTCGTGTGTGTCTTTACCTTGAAATTGAAGATCAGACTGGTCAGCAGCAACTCATATGACTATATATATATATATATATATATATATATATATATATATATATATATATATATATATATATATATATATATATATATATATATATATATATATGTATGTATGAATGCAATTTTCCGCAGGAAAAATGAAAAGGTGCTTCCAAGTACTTTCTAACTTTATTCAGTTATCCTTGAGAATAAAAAAAATTGTCTTTGTCTTCGCATTTGTGTTAGTTAACTTCATCTAGCATTTATCTACCTTTTCAATGACGCCATCATTTAAGGCTAATTAATTTTGCACAATTCTTTCTTTGGTTTGAACAGACCCATTAAGGGGTAATAAAGACGTCGAACACCTTGAAGTGAGCCCCGCCTATTATCTATCGCGTATTATCTTTGTACTTCATTATTTGGGCGTCGAAACTTTAAGGCGGCAATTTTCTCAAGAACCTTGAAAAATTCTCCTCCTTAAACTCGCACATTCCTCATCAGTTGCTTCTCTTGTTCTCTCAAGTCTTAATCCGGTTAATGACGAGGAGTCATTATGGATCTTTATCCACCTCTATTTTAGGGGGTAGGGAGTAAATTGAACTGAACGAGGTTCTTCGCTAATTGCTTTTGATAATTAATTGACCACGTAAGTGTTTTACACTCTGAGGGAGGCTCAACTTGAAACTCAGTATGAACACCTTGGTACTTTTGAGGAACAGGGAGGAGGGAGGGGGAGGAGGAGTAGAGGTTTTAGATCAAACAAATGTGGATAGAGATTTTCTCATTAAAAACTGGAAAACTAACAAGGCCACGTCGAAGGAAGGTCTTTGAAAACACGTTCTTAAAGAATTTGATGAAATTAAGGGGAGTATAAAAGAGGAGCGAAAAGAGGAGATCGGTAGTGCACCCTCCTCTTCAGAATCTGTACCTGTTTGGCATTTAGGGCATATTATTTTGCTGAGAGGAGTTAAGATGAGCACTAAATGTAAGTTGAGAAATAGCACACAATGAATGTGTACACAGAGTAGACATAATTATAATTTTTAAGAGATGATTGTTGTCTTTCGGGTGAAGATCGCCGAAATCTTTCTATCATACGGAGTCTAGAAGAAAGGCTAGGTGAATTCATCCTAATACGGAGGCTAGAAATAAGAAAGGGTAAGTGAATTCACACTGTCTAACACGCCGACTAGAAACAAAAGCTAGGATAATTCCTCTTTGCTAACGCGGAGGCTAGAAAGAAGAAAAGACTAAGTGAATTCTACCTGTCTAAAACGGAGGCTAAAAGAAAATGCTACGTGAAATCCATCTACATATATAACGAGGAGACTAGAAAGAAGCAAAGGCTAGGTGAATTCTTCCTAACACGGAGGCTAGAAATAAGAAAGGGTAAGTGAACTCATCCTGTCTAACGCGCAGCCTAGAACCAAAGGCTACGAGAATTCCTATTATCTAACGCGGAGACTAGAAAGAAGAAAAGGATAGGTGAATTCATCCTATCTAATGCGGAAGCTCAAGTTAAGAAAAGGGTAGGAGAATTCCTCCTGTCTAACACTGAGGCTAGAAGAAAAGCTTACATGAATTCCTCTTATCTAACGCGGAGGCAAAGAGAGAGAAAGGGTTTGAATTCCTCCTGTCTAAAGAGAAAGCTAGAAGAAAAGTATATATGAAATCTTCCAATCTATCGCGGAGGCTAGAAAAAAGAAAATGGTGAATTCCACATATTTACCGCAGAGAGTAAACAGAAGCAAAGCCTAGGTGAATTCCTCCTGTCTATCACAGAGTTGAGAAGAAAAGGATAGTTAAATGCCTCCTATCTAACGGGAAGCTAGAAATAAAAAAAGACTAGTTGAACTACTCTTATCTAATACGGAGGCAAGAAAGAAGGAAAGCTAGGTGAATTCCTCCTATCTAACGAGGAGGCTATAAAGAATAAAAGGCCACGTGAATTCCTCATATCTAATATATAGGATAGAAAGAAGAGAAGGCTAGGTGAATCCCTACAATCTAACTAGAAAGCTAGAAATAAGAAACGGCAAGGTGAAATCCTAACCTAAATCCCTCCTGTTTACCACGGAGGTTAAAATAAAAGGATAGGTGAATTCCTAGAATGGAGAAAAGGCTAGGTGCATTTCTTCTGTCTAACGCGGAGGCTAGAAAAAGAAAAGGCTAGATGAATTCATCTTTTTAAAGCGGAGGCTAGGAGAAAAGGCTAGATGAATTCCTATTATCTAACACGGAGCCTAGAGTGAATAAAAGACTAGTTAATTTCCTCCTGTCTAACGCAGAGGAATGAAAGAAGAAAACCTAGGTGAATTTCTTCTATCTAACGAGGAAGCTAGAAATAAGAACATGTTAGGTGAATTCCTTCTATCTAAAGAGGAGGCTAGAAATAAGAACCGTCTAGGTGAATTTCCCTAACTAACGCGGAGGCTAGAGGGAATAAAAGGCTTTGTGAATTCATCCCATCTAACCTAGAGACTAGAAAGATTAAAAAGTTTGGTGAATTCTTCATATCTAACGCTTTGGCTAGAAAAAAAGACTAGGTGAATTCTTCTTCTCTATTACAGAGGCTAGAAGCAAGGGTTAAGTGAATTCTTTCTGTCTATACGTTCTAGAGAGTTGTGCGCTACCCAGTTCCCAAGGGCCTCAAGTAGTTTCCTCTTTAGAATACTCTGGATATATATCTTCCACACACTTGAATCTCATCTTCGCCACTTTCCTCACAAGCATCTTCTCACAAATCTGACGGAGATGTCGTGGGTTGTTTACGCTTCTGATCTCCCACTCATGTTCACCTCCCACACCCTCATTATGTGGTCTCTTATTAGGGAGAGTGGGGAAACCCTCCTCTTCTTAGGACAATTTGTTTGTATCTTGATAGCCCATCTGGCGAATGCCTACTAGGGCAAAAGTCGCCGACTACTAGGTTAGATTGATAAACAAATAACAATGGGTAGATAACATATAACAAAGATAAAAAAAGAAAGAAAAAGGCGAAACACAGGCTAAAAAACAACAACAACAAATAAAAAAGAAAAGAAAGCCAAAAAGCAACATGAAGGAAGCGCGATCCGGCGTCGGAAGTAGGTAGGCCCGCCTCTCCCTCGTGCAAGGACATGCGACATACAAAAAACAGTCGAATGAAGTGGAGAAGGCTAGCCTCCTCCAAAAGCTTGTATAGGCCACAAGTATGTGTGCACGAACGAGTCCCTAATACAAGGTACAAGAGGTAGACCCCGCTCGTCCCGAGCGGGCGCGAATATCACCTTGACTGGGACATTAAACAAGAATGTGCCGAACAGTCTAGGGGACAACGCAGTCGTTCTAATAATTCGCAGGTGAGCACTCCATCAAATGACGGTGCGTCCCGCAAGTGTGTACAATTCGGAGACGAAGGAAAGCAACCTGAAGCCGTCGCGACATTGGGGGTAGGTCCATGGGAACAGTAGTTCCATGTGAACAATAGCACGCAACTTTAAGTTCCTCTTGATCGTCTCCCATCTTCTTTGCCAAGCTGCCCGTATTCCTGCTATGTAATCGGAGTAAGGAAGAGAGAAGCGTAGGTCTGGTCGCCCAGTCCGCGCCGACTCTCTGGCGCCCTCACCGTCGCGCTCATTCCCTGGAATTCCTACATGTCCAGGAACCAAGCAGAAGATAATCTCGACATCAACCCGGATCGTCAAAACCGTGGCGTCACGGATATCGCGGACCAGGTGATGCGGACATTCCAATGCCACGAGAGCACGCAGGGTTCTTTGTGAGTTGCTATAAATCACAATCCGGTCTCCGAACATGGCAGATCGCGTTATATGTCGTAGCGAGCGGTGTATTGCAACCAGCTCTGCCGTGAAGACAGACGCAGCGCCTGACAGAGCCCCGCTTACTTTAAATAGAGGGGATACGGCTTGTGGAAACCGATCCCATCTTGGAACTTGGAGCCATCCGTATACACTAGCACAGTTCCAGCGTAGCACGAACTGGGCTCTACAATGTCTGAACACAATACTCCCGACGCTGTAGAAGCTTTGTGAGCAGAGGCCTGGCGACAAATAGTCAAAGGTGGTACCCTCCAGGGGTGGCGTCCTCAGCAGAACCAGGGACACAACCATCCCGATAGCTATAACAAACTCTCGAAGGAGTTTTCTAGCTACAAACCCAAAGAGCTTAGGGTAGGTATGTCGCGTCTCTCGGTAGCATAGGCACAGTCGAGATCCGTTGCCGATACAGTGAGAGCTGTTGGCGAGTGATGGAGACGCCGGGATCACGCGTCCAGGTGAATAATGCACTGTGCAGGGCGAAGAGCGACTGGCATCTCCCAAACATCGACAAATAGGCTCTCAAAGGGGGACGTGCGGAAGGCACCGGACGCCAGCCGAAAGCAGGTGTGGTGGACCGAGTCCACTTTCCGCAATACCCGCTTGGAGACAGATGCATAAAACTCGCATCCGTAGTCAAGCTTCGAACGAACAAAGAATCGGAAAAAAAGTAAGGCAGTAGCCCTATCATTGCTTCAGGTGCTGAACGTCACGGAACGAAGAATATCCATGGCGAAGGTACAAAAGATCCTAAGGATGCGAATATGAGCCCTCTAGGTGAGGCGTCGGTCAAATACAAGACCGATGAAACGATGCGACTCCACCAGTTCCAGGTGAACCCCATTTATAAACAAGTCTGGCTCAGGGTGGAGCAGTAGATGGCGAGATAAGTCCACTACCTTTGTCTCGACCAAGAAAAACCTTAACCTGTTCGCTTCGGCATAGCAAGAGACGCTGTTCAATGCCTGTTGAAGTCAACGCTCTAGAGTTTGCATATGGGCCGCGCCCAAAAAGATCGAAAGGTCTTCCACGTAGAGCGTAGCGAGAACATCTTCCGGCAGGACCCGAAGTGATGCCATTGGCCCCTCATTCAGGTGATCTCTGAATGAGGGGCCCCATCGAAATAGAGGCTCTGCTCTGCGGAATTTTAGTCTTTGTCTGTGACTGTCTACCTGGGAGAGCACCGGGGGCGGACGTGCCGATCTTGACTTGGTCGCATACCAAAATAGCAGCGCCCCCGTCCATCCCCGTGGCTACCGCGGAGTGAGAGGAGCCTTTGATCTTTTTAGTCTTACAGTTTCTTCTCTTTTTAGGAGAAGAGGGCAGGGAATAAGCCCGTCCCCCCCCTCCTGCCGGAAAGAGACCTTAGGAAAAATGGATCAGGTTCAACAAGATCCTTTTCTGAAATGGAGAAGGTCTTGGCTGTCACAGGAGCACCAGCCGGGGAAGGAGATACCTCCTCTCCTTTAAGGCCTCGGAGGGCCCCAGCCGCTTGAGTAAGAGCTTGTTTAGGGGCAGACTCGGGTTCTGTGCTGGGCACAAGCCCAGGTTCGACCCCATTGAAAATCCTACAGCCTGAGGTTTGGTCACCTCAGGGACCATGTCCATCTCAGAGTGGGCCTCCAAGTGGCCATCCCTCCCCAAGTCATCACGGATCCCATTCGAGGTACCTTTAGTCTTCTCATCTTGGGCCGGCAAACTGGCATCCTTCGTGGAAGAAGTGGGGGAGGGGGTACGCTGACCCTCTGTAAAGTCAGATGGACGAGTGCAGGACGTTAGGGGGCACAGACCGACAGGCCCTGCCATCCCTTGCCCCCTTGCCCCCTTCCCCCCTAAGAGGGTTGGCCCTATCGAGCCGCTCCCAGCGGGAAGAGGTCAATATTAAGCCGCCTGCGTGCTTTCTTGGCAGTCCCCTGTGAAAGAAAAGAAGGGACTGCCACTCGAAAGGGGGCTCCGACGATGTTAGGGGTAAGGTAAAGAGTGAGTATTTTTGCATAACCCATCATTGGGCATGGTGACCCTATTTTTATCACGGGACGCATATGATAATCTCCCTATGAAGTAGCCCGCTCTGCGAGGGGTGAACTCGGTACCAGCAGAGCCAGCTGCCCCCATTTAGAGCCACACCTCCAGCACAGTCGCCAGGCAACCGTTCGGCATGGCGGCTTCGCCTTGGGCTGGGCGTAAAATTGATATACAGTGAAAGGAGAGAGAGTGGGTATGTGAGGGTGGGGGTGAAGCAGGTTGTTAAAAAAACACCGTCCCAAACCGGAACTGAGGGGTTAGGGGGTGTTGTCCCCTCCCCTTCAGCCCCGATCTGGGATGGTTGGGTGAGAGGAAGCTGGTCGGCGTCTACCCTGTGAAATTAGGGGCCGACCAGAGAAACATGTGGGAGAGGTTGTATGGAAATTTAGCAAGCAGGGTAAGAAGACAGGGTGTGAGAAAGAAGGAGAAGAGGCTAAGCTGGGGCCGAACGCTGCGGCCATGAGAGCCAATCGCAGTGGCCCTTACGGGGCCTTAGCACCATGATTATTTAATTCGACTCCGCATCTTCCCTGCCTTTATAATTCTCTTAATCTCACCACTTAGGAGCAGTCTAAGGGAAGAGTTTCCGAGTTGTTGTTTTTTTTAAATAAATACAAACGCACTGTTACAGCCCCTACGTGGTCGTCTTCTGGGTCTCTAAGTATAAATGTGACCAGTTTAGGATTTCTTTCCTCCATCTTTGTTTCTTTCTTCTCGCAATGTTTCTGCTCATCTTCACTTCAGAACTTTTATTCTTTTTTACCCATTCCGCGTTTTTTTTGTTCTTATCCGAATGCTTTTTTATGGATTCTGTGGACTTTATTTGCTTCGCATCGTTCTCTCTGATTGAATTGTCCTGATTTTCGGGTAAAGGCATGGGGGGGGGGGAGATGGGTGTAGTGTTGCGTATGTATGCTAGAATGGCAATATCCATTTATTAAGTACTCTGAGTTTTCTGTTGTAGTTTTGGTACTCGAATTTATAACGCTATAACAACGAGGCCGCATCACTCAGGAAGTTAGCAACGAGAGATTTGTAAAGAAAGTATTGATGGTAGACCGAAGTAAAAATAGGGGAAGATATAAAGCCGCAGGTCTTCCTCCCGCAGGTATTGAGGTGTGGAGGGTGCACGACTGTGTTTAATGGTGCCCCGAGGGCGTTCCGTTCCCCCATGTTGTATTCAGTTGTAGCAAGAACCTTCATTACCGCGGTTGCATCACACTCCACCCCCTCCCTTGGGGACTTGCCTTTTAAGCATTGAACTATGGTGACTATTCTTGTTAGACTTATTTCCTTTTCCATTCTTCCATCAAGGGTCACAAACTAAGAATTAGTCACATTTTCTGCATGTCTATATTTTCTCTTTTCTTTTAAGAGTTTTTAGTCGCTGTTTATCTTGTATCCGATCATTCTTCTTTATCGTATTTTTTAACTTTTCCCATTTTCCTTGTCTTCTTTTTCTCTATCTCTTTGTTTTTAGGTTACATATGTTTTTCCTTGTTCGATTAAGCCACATTCTTCTCCCTTCTTAGAGTTTTATTATTAGTTTCATTGTGACGTGTCTTCCTGAAAACTAGGATTGATTTTCCAATAGTCCATCGTCAGAATTAATTTGTTATCTTAGGTGATTAAAAGGGCCATTGTTGGCACTCCCTTGATTTACAATGTCCTTTTATTGGGGTGTGATTTGGCATAAATATGCTAGTAAATGGTGTTGGTAGGTGTGTTTTAAGGGTGGAGCTGAACCTCTTGAGCATTTAATCATTTCTCTGTTGCTAGAATAGAGAAGCGAGACTGTAAAAATTTGTTTCACGTTTGATATCGATCTCGAAATAATTGGCTTCGGTGAAATTGATTGATTCCATTCTACAACTGTATCCAATTGATACGAGACGAGTTTTCGGCATTACAGGCATCTTAGTAACTTAGAAGTTCCTTAATTCATAAGTCGTCATTGTGTTCTACATCGTAAGCGAAATAATTAAGACAAATAGAATGTTCAAAATAGCGCTGTTTCTTTGCATAGTTTGGTTGGCATTGGGATACTTTTCCTGGTTTTCTATTTGTTCTCACGTAATTATTATTAAATGTAATTATTTAAAGAAGAAAGCCACCCTTTTCCTGGCTCCAATGGCGCGTGATAGTTTGCGGAAATATTTCCCATTGTGTCTTTTGGCAACCGCCACAGAATTAAGTGAGGATGTTGGTTTCCCTTTCATACGTATTGCCCGATGCTTCCATTACATTCTCGGCTTTCGCTTTCTCCTTTTTGTGGGATCAGGTGAGCTTAACTTGGTACTTTGGGGGTGGGGGTGGAGAGGACGGGTTGTACCGTATTAGAATCATAATCTAATAAGAATCGCGACTATGTCGAATCTCCCGTATGTTGTTGCATTGTTTACATATACATTAGATTGCTGGAATTAAATACATAGACGTCGTTGAATTAGGTTGTAATTTTTTTTTTACTTATACACTCATCCTTTAAACTGTAGGGAACTGTTTCGTGTTAGAACGTCTACATTGTGTAGATTTTGTAGTAGGGTTCTTCTTCGTTTCCCTCTAATAATGACTAGGTAATGTAATGAAATATGTAGATGCCTCCTATTTTATTGCCACCTTAATCTCGTTCCACTTATTAGTCTTGGATCCAAGACTCGCTACATTGCCGTGAAGTCAATCCGAGACTAGATTCAATCCAGTAATTTACCTCAACCGATGTTGCTTAACTTTGCTATAAATACAAGAGGTGTTTCCGCTCATCTCCTCTTTCCCGGCGTCATTCAGACTCATAAAATTAATGGAAATTGCTGTATCAATCTCAAATCACGATATACGAAGATTAAAGTCCGTCAAAGTTTATTTACTCCGTTGTTTGCGAAGAAATCAGGCTGGAGCTTCACGTTGTCAAAGTCCTTCCAGCTGCATCTCGTTGCAGACAAATTAAGATTACTTGCTTAATCTTTTTTCCTCCGTAGCACTTTTGTTATTAAAACCATTTCAGCTACAATACCTAAGGCATTCTATAAAGATAAATACCACAACTGAAATTATCTGTGTGTCATAACGAGTTCATTATCAACGGATCGAATACAAATATAATGAGAAATTATATATATATATTTTATATATACAGGGTCACCCCCCAAACGGGCCCCAACCATCAATAAGCATCATTTCTTAATTTTCTGCAAAGATTGAATGAAACTTTAGTGATAACTAGTTTATTGTGTTTAAAAACATCATATCAAAACATGAGTGTCTTTGGAGTTTTCTTCTTTATTCTAGAGCACGTGTTCGAGATGACCTCCATTTAGCGCTGTGCATTTCTTGAGGCGCAGCACAAAGTTGTCCATGACGTCCTTACAAACCGACTGACTAATGGCTCTGATCTCCTCTCTGATGGCTTCCTTGAGTTTCGTGATGGTCCTGGGTCTGCCTGCGTACACTCTGTCTGTAAGGTAACCCCATAAAAATAAATCTGGGGGGCTAAGGTCTTGGCTGTGAGGTGCCCACTCAAAATCAGTCTTGAGACTGATCACACGGCTACCAAAGTTCTCCTTCAACCAAGCTCGGGACAGGTTTGAGGTGAGAGAGCTTGCTCCATCTTGCTGAAACCAGAACTTCCCCATAAGCGACGGGAACAGGGTCTGCAGCATTCTCTTGAAGGTTTTGAGGATCTCAACATACTGCTCTTTGTTGTCTGTCACTGTAGCGCCAGATTCCTCGAAGAAGAATGGTCTGATGATGCCTCTGGCTGATATTGCAGTCCATACCGTGCACTTAAGGGAGTGTAGGGGCTTGGTGGCTACCTCATTTTGTCTGGAAGTCCCCCAGAAGACATTTGTATTCGAGTTTACCTTTCCTTCCAGATGGAAGTGAACTTTATCTGAGGTCCAAAGGAGGTTAAGGAAAGTTGGGGTCTCGTGAATCTTCTCCAGTATCTTAACTGCCATAGCCTTTCTCTGATCTTTGTCTGAGGCTGTAAGGGTCTGCTTTGTTTGTATTCTGTATGGGTAGGCCTTTACATCCATTACTAGCACTCTCCTGCAAATCTCACGTGATATTCCGAGAGATTCTCTTCGCTTGCGCACAAAGTATTTTGGACACTTTCACGCTCTCGACCAACTCAGCTGTACGCTTCCTGGGAAGTACTGAATAGCTTTGACGATTTTCACTGGTTGCATTGAGGTTCTACGCCGCTGTCCCGTAGGTCTTCGAAGTGGTCCACTCAGTCCTGAATTCCGCTCTTGGATGGAACTTTTTCACATTCGAACTGATGCACAAAAGTATCCTGCACTTTCTTGAATGAGCCTATCTTGTAGTAATGTTTGACGCAGTATATTCTTTGCTGGTGCTCCCATTGAGATCTAGTTGTGTTCAAAGGCGTTGCTTCTGTCATGTCCTGCAAAATAAGGGTGATTAGTGAATGAATGAATGAAGGATATATCACAAAAAGTGTGTGCAGGCACGTTTTTTCGGGGGGTGACCCTGTATATATAGCCTTGGCTAAAATTATGGGGCAGGTATGAAAAAGTGAAGAATATGAATGCAACTCATTTATTTCATACGTGACATAATAAAAATAATCATTTTTGCGTATATTCTATCAATAATTAATATTCGATGTGTCTTTATTTTGCTTTTATAACCGCTTTTATGCGTTTTTGCATACTTGAGACTAATTTGGTACAGATCGTTGGCTCAATTTTCTGCCAGTCTTCAAGAATTTTGTCTTTTAATTAACTTTTTGAGGAACATTTGTGCATCCTCACTCTTGTACCAAAGTGCGACCACAAATGTTCAATGGGTTTGAGGTCTGGAAATTAAAGGGGCTATTCCATCAAAATCACCCCATGTTTCAAACCAACCCTTTGTCCTGTTGGAAGATACACCATCTGGTGTGTCATCATTGAAATTTTTCCTAAGGAAGGTTGATAAACCTGGTCTAACATGCTGGTGTAAGTGTTGGAATTCATTCTGCCCTCACAAGTGAACAACAATCCTGGATCTAAAGACGACAGGCAGCCTCAAACCATTACACTGTTACCTCTAAATTTGACTGTTGGGACAACACATCGCGGATCATAAGCTTTCCCAACTCTGAGCAGACTGCTCAGTAAAGGACCAGTAGTCGAAAGGCCTCGAAGTTCTCCGTTGTTTCCTTTTCCTCGTGGCTGTAACGTTATTCATAAATTACTCACGTTCCTTATTTTCGTGATTCAGTTATATATATATATATATATATATATATATATATATATATATATATATATATATATATATATATATATATATATATATATATATATATATATATAAATCTCCAGACCTCAAAAGTCATAGATCATTCCACTTATGAAACTCTGTTTGCTAGTGGCTGTGGCCTGAGTCTTCTTTATGGACTACCAAAGCTGCACAAACCAGCTATCCTTTCCCTTAGACCCATACTTGCCTTGTATTCGCTTCCAACCTATAAAGTCACTAAATACTTGATCAATCTCCTTTCACCATTAGCACAAAACCAGTATACCATAAAAAATAGTTATTCCTTTGCTCAAGAAATTCTCCGACAAAAGTTTTCGCATCCAAATTGCTCGTAAGCTCGATGTGTTCTCGTTATTCACAAACATACCAGTTAACCAAACCATAGATACTATTTTAGAACCTGCATTTCAGAATTACAACAATTTCCACAACTTTACAAAAGACAAATTCAAACAATTTTTACAAATGGTGTTTAAAGAAGGTATATTTTCGTTCGATGGGAAAATTTATCAACAGATAGATGGCGTAGCAATGGGTTCGCCCATTGCCCCCATTGCTGCAGCTATCTTTATGAAAGATTTTGAGAAGACCTTATTTCAAGCTTGCCCTTCGTCACTCAAGCCATTATTTTACAGAAGATTTGTAGACAACTGCTGCCAGTATTTGATAGCCAGGACCAGGCGTACCAGTTTTTTAATTATCTCAATTTTATTCATCCTAAAATTAAATACACTATGGAAACTGAAAAATAAAATTGTCTTCCTTTTTTAGACATTTGAATTAAAAAATCAAATCAAGGCTTAACAACATCCATATATAGAAAAACTACGTTTTATAATATCGGAACAAATTTCTATAGTTTTTGCGTCTTATCATACAAACTGAGCTCAATCAGGGCACTCATCTGTCATGGCTTCCGCCTGTCCTCTTCATTCTCTCTAATGCATGAAGAAGTTGAATTTCTAAGATCCTATTTCAAGAATAATTGCTATACCCTGTCAGTAGTAAATACCCTCATTTGCAAATTTTTAAATTCCCAATATTTACCTCCCAATCCTTCCTTTGATGTTCCTAAAGACTCAAAATATTTTATTCTTCCCGAAAGGGGTCTCCTTTAATAGAGAATTCAGAAAAAAGTTTTCTAAATTATTTAAACGCTATTTTTACCATACAAATTTCAAATTAGTATTTGTTAACAAACTCAATATTGGCAATTGGTTCAGTCTAAAGGACAAACCTCCTCTAGGGATGTGCAGTCGTGTTGTTTACGAATTTACTTGTCCTCGGTGTCTCCAAGGAAGATACATAGGCAGCACGATTCGCTCCCTCAGAGCAAGGTTCTCCTCACACATGGGCATCAGCACCCGTACTGGAAAACCACTTAATCGCAAAGAACCATCCCCTATCATAGCACATGCAATCAAATGCAATGCGGATATAAGCTTTCTAAGCTTTCAGACCCAAGCTATGATCCTTCTTCAAAAAGGTGAGCCATGCGGAGTCCAACAGGGAAATGGTTTCAGAGATTGGTGGGATTGGGATAGTAAAAGTGGTGAATGTGAGAGAAGAGTATAGGAGAGTTAAGAAATATTGTGTATGGTGTGTCTGTGTGTTGATGGGATGGTTATGAGTAGAGAGGAAGATGCTACGGTGAGGATGATGATGAATTATGCAAGGTTGCGTGGCAAACGCTTTCGTTCTTTTAAATTATACTTTGTCTTTTTTTGCCTTTTTTTCGCTTGCTCATTTGAGTATTTGTATTATTTTGGGGGGGCTTTTGCAGTAGTTTTATATATATATATATATATAAGCACATTCATTGAATGAGCTTTTATAAGCCGATGTGATAATTTTAACCTTTCCCCTGGCTTATATAAAATAGATGCTATAATTAAAAGATTAATACTTAAAGAAATTAGTTCTGACTTTCGTTCGTAGTTTTTTATATACAATATTTACTTATGTGGCCTCATTTTTTTTGTCACTGCTCTGTTATGTACATTGTAATTTCCCCACTTTTCGCTCTTCGTGTCTTATAATCTCCCTCGTTAGGTTATCTCCATTTCTTTTAATCTGTTACCCTTTCCGTTTTCTCAGTTTGACTTTACTACCTGCTTCTAGTAATTCTTAATGTGAATCTCTACCTTACCCCTTCCGTCTTCCTCATTGGTGATTTCTTGTTTTTGAGGCGGTCTTTTATACTTTTCTTTCGTATATATACCTCTAATATAATATTATTTCTTGTAGTTATCCTTGAAAAGAAACTTAATAAAGTTCGGAAGAACTTGGAAACACCATTTCATTTTTTCATACGGGACATTGCATTCCTATATATATATATATATATATATATATGCTATTTAGTTTTCCTTGTTTTTCTTCTAGTTTCTCATCTTTGTTTTTTGTTCATGTTCTCATCAGTGTGTGAATTTGGGTTTGTTCCATTTCGGTTGTCCGTTTCGTTTTCGGTTTTGGTTGTCAATATCGGTAGTCCAATTCAGTTTTTCTGTTTCCGTCAAATCGTTGTCTCTATCTGATTTGACGGATTTCGTTGTTAGATACGGTTATTTTGTTTATTTGTTCCTGGGGCAGCGTTTCTCTTAGTTTTACCTACAGGTCTTTGGCGCGTTTGTGGATTACATTATTGATGGGTTCGAGTGCGGTTCTCTGGTGTAGATCTTCTGATGTTATGCGATCTTGCCTTCTCTTGTTTTTGATGAATCTAGTGTCCCAGTTTTGTATTTTTTTGTGATACTTCATTTAGAACCCCTTGCAACCTTTACCTAATCTATTCACCACCTTGACTTTATCCCGCTGCCGAACCCAAAGGAAGGAACAACCTGGAGTGGGACTCGGTTACGAACGCGGAGATGATTAACACCCTACCCTACCGTACCTGCCAGGATCACAGAGGTAGATACTACCGTATCTGTGCTATGCCGGGTGTAAGCTTCAAATAACCAAAACCCAATAGAGTGGGCAGCACCCGGAATGGAGTCAGTTGATTCGGGCTCCAGTCATCATCAAGTCCGCCATGTTTTTACGCCCTCTGAGGATCCCATCCAGGCTCACACTCATATCATTTCATAAATCATCCCATCCTGAGTCTTGTTATTGGGGTTGTCATCGGCGGAGCAGGGAACCCCATTCAACATAAGAAAAGTAAAATCCTCAACACACACATCACACATACAATATTCTCCAATATTCATCATACTTCACAGGTGTCCTCGCGAGCGAATCCGGCGGAGTGGGGGACTCTCCCACCGCTAATGCCGTTAACCACAATTCTAGTCATGGGCTCTAAACTAAAGTTGATTCATAATACCAACAACACATGCACACCCACACCTCAAAACATACTTCAATTAGCAAACACTCATGGCACACCCATCAGAGACATTTTACAGGCACACATATGGAAAATACTCACCTTCAAATCATCCGAAAACGCACTCAAATTCTCCCAACAGTCTAAAGCCGCACAAACCAACTAGACCACCACACAACACTACCTGAATAAGTAACGAAAATGTGCCAAGTTCGCATACTAAAGATCAGCCCCTTTTGGCTTGTTTTTTTTTCTACCCAAGGCCTACTGACCAGCCTCAGGCTTGAATACGACGATGAAGTAATCCAAGAATTCTACTTCAACCGTACCAAGCAATGGGCGGTCATTACATTAGCTAACGCGCACACACACACAGAACACAGTCTTAGACCAAGGAATCAAGGTCCGTGGTACCCTCACACACGCACACAACATAGACACACAGCCCAACATAAAAATCCAGCAGTGCCGGCGCTGCTACAAGACCGGCCACGAGACTAACACCTTCCGAGCAGACCAGGTCTGCTCCAAATGCAGCGTAATGGGTTACCATTATTCCAGCTGCACTTTCGCAGACATAACGTGCATAAATTGTGGCGGCGACCACATCGCTCTCAACTTTAAGTGCCCCTACCTCTCGAAGGGACGGGCAGACGCCGTCTCAGCTATACGGCGTCCACACAGAGACACCCCCACCACATACACTCTCTTTGTCCCAGCCTCTGCTTCCACCCATCCACTCACAAAATCCTAGGTCATCGCAAGAGGAACATCCTCAGCATCCAAATCTACCCAGGTAATCTTCCACAATCCCGCAGCTACCCTAATCCTCATCAAAACACCTTCACACGATCCTGCAACAGCACAATCACATACACACACACTACAATGACACCTCAAAACACCAGCCATTGGACACACCTGGCCGCTGTAATCTCCATACTGGCAAGCCAACTATCAATGGGTGACCCCCGATTATACCCCCAATACATTAATGAGCTGTTTGCCTCAAGCAGGCTAGAGGCCGATAGCCTTATCCGAAAGACTATTTACCATGTTCCATGAGGACAATAGAAGTAAGCCAGCACTCTTACCCACACTTACAGCCATATACACACCTCAACAAACACTGAACGATCTCACAGCTCTTACAACAACACGCCTCTCCGCCACTACCATCCGCCTTCCTCTCCTCCCACGCCTGTCCTAACTTCACCTCCGATCCCCACTACCTCTGTTTACCCCCCATCCGCTCGCCCCGTCTTGGCCTCTTCTCCCGGCTATCCCTTTTTCTTCCTTGTCTGTCCCCACCTCTGCTTAACCTCCCCCCACCCCAACCCCTCTCCCTACCCCTTCTGCCCTCTACTCCTCCACCCACGTCATCCTCCCTACTGTTTCTGCTATATCATATTCCGCACTCACTCCTCTCCCCATTGCTTCTGCCTCCTCCACCGTTGATCTCTCGTCGTCTACCACCACTTTCACTCCTACCACTTCCAAGCCCTCCTCTCCTGCACGCATTCCCTCATCCAACTCTACTCTTACTTAACCACCTTCCTATTCCAAACCGCCTGCTGCCAAGAACCACCACCCCGAACCTATCCCCTCTATCTCTTTGGCTAAACTCTCGTCCACCTATAGTCATCCTGTCAAAAGACCCCAAAATCTTGACTCTAAGCCTTCAACTACTCCCAAAGCCATGCCTACAACTGTAATCTTCTCCTCTAATGAATCCACCACCATAACATCTATCTCCACTTTTTCCTCTGCCCGCTACACTGGCAATAAACTTACCCCCTTGGCACAAGTACTATCGAAGCACCCCACCCCCTCATCCCAAGAGCAAGTTGAGAGGCTTACGACCGCACAACGATCGCTCGCTCGAGACCATAAGGTTAAGTGTAGTACAAATAAACTTACGCAGTTGGCACGGCATTTGTCATGCGGTAGCCAACTGGGTACTGAACACACAAGGACGAGTCATAATACTGCTGAACTCCACCAGTCTACACTCTCCTAACAAAAGAATCCGAGTCCCAGGCTACCACCCACACTTGACACCTCAAGCGCTGCAGCTTGGCTCAGCTATTCTGGTCAAGCAAGCCATACTACATTCCCTCATAAATTTACAAGACGACTCTTTCCTAACTGCAAGATTCAAACGAGCTCTGGACCCATCATTGTAGCCACTCACTACAGACCTCCACGATTACAACTAAACATAGACGTCCCACTCCAGACACTTTCCAAACATAACCTACCACTATTATTTGTGGGGAACCTTAACGCTCAACACCCTACACTACATTCAAACACCATGAATGATGCATGAGGGTACTTGGCCGGTGCCTTGCAGCGAGTTCGCAGCAAGCACATCGGTCCAGCCTTTCCCACACTTTTTGGTCCCCGCGGGGGTACTTCGTCTCCTGATGTCGTCCTACGCAACGACCATGCTACACTCTTCTACACCCACATCGTACCAGGCTCTCACGTACTCATACCCACCCCCCATCTTTTCGAATACAAAAACACAAACTGGGAGGAGTACAGCAGACACATAACAGATAACACTCCTCACAACATTAACCTAAACAACACAAACTCTAGCCACATAGACTTACACTTAGCTTCAATAATAGACACAATAAAAAACGAACGGGAGAGACACACACCAGAAAAAAATACACACATATTAAACACTTTACATTCTCCATGAACACTCAAGCCCTCATTACACTATACAACAATCACTATACCGGAGGCCCACGGCAACAAAACATTACTCTTCTACGAGCTCGTATAGTCCGCTGCATGCAAGAAGACCGGAACCGTCAGTGGCGCGAGATAGGCCATATTGCGGACGATGACCGCAGTGCTAACCCCAATTCTTGCTTACATTAAGAAACCAACACCTACAACACAGGCCTACGCACCCACATCTACCAACACGACAAACCCACCCCCCACTCTCTGCACATACAGGCATCTCCCCACCACCACCACCACCTGTCCAGACTCCCAAAACTTTCCTACTTTCTACCCTTACCACACTCCCAAAACGAACACTCCCCAGAATCACACACCAACCCCACACCGAAACCCTAAGGCGTAAAAGTCACTACGGCGCCCACTACTGTCTTGCTTGAATGTCAGGACATAGGGAGTCGTAAAACTTCACGTTCGCTGCGCCCTCGCCCAGAACAGGTCGTTTGAGCGTAGTACAACTTAACGTCGCAGTTGGCACTGTGTTTTTCACACCGTCTCCAACTTGGTACTAAGCACACAACACCCTGACATAATACTTCTGAACTCTTCCAGTTTTCACCCACCAAATACTTGACTTCTCATTGCAGGCTACCATACATATTTAAACCCACAGGCGCTACAATTAGGCTCGGCGAACTTAATAAAACGCAATTGACAACACACTTTCATAGAGACAAGAGACGACTACTTCATAGCCTGAAAAATTAACACAGACACTGGACCAATCCTAGTTGCCACACACTACAGAGCACCCCGTCTACAAGTACACATACATGTCCTACTCCGGGCGCTGTTAAGCCATAATCTTCTACTCTTCTTCCTTGGGGACCTAAACGCACATCATCCCACACTTTTTTCCAACACAACAAACGAGGCGGGAAACTACCTGGTTCGTGCCTTGCAACGTTCAAACACATTGGCCCGACCTTCCCCAGTTTATTCGGCCAGCGCGGTGGGACCTCATCTCCAAACGTAGTCCTCCGTAATGACCGCGCCACGAGATTTCGCATCCACATATTCCCGGGTCCTCAAGTACTATCCGTCCAGATTCCCATATGCCTCCTACTATTTACTTCTCCGATACTAATCCTCACACTGCCTCTATACGACTACAATAACACGAACTGGGGAGAGTTCGGGAATCATATAACCACACACACAAACAACACACAACCACAACCTCCTGTGGACCAGATCCTCACAACTAGACGACCACTGGAGGGTTCTCATGGAAACCATAATAACAGCCAGTAACACATATACACCACGCAAAACATACAAACGCATAAAACAATTCACCTTCTCAATACATACACACAAACTCTTCGCGATATATAAAAATCACTATGGAAAAGACCCACGACAACCTAATATTACACGCTTTTGTGCTCACATCCTACAGTGAGTACTGGTGTCCCGGAACCGTCACTGGGGCGAGGTCATTTGCATTGCAGAGGATGCTCGCGGTGCTGAACCCTCCTTCTTCTGACGGCGCGTCAAGAGTATGATGGACACAGACCCTCCAATGGCCATAAAACTACAAATAAACAACCAAACACGCACATATACGGATAACATCCTTGAAGTATTCAGGTCCCGCTGGGATCAAGTACACACACACACATAGGCAACCCAAACCACACGCACAAGAGCACTTCCAAGAAGTCCAGGAATGGCGCTGGCTCCATGGCAGTGAGCTGGAAATGGAAGTGCTCGACAACAAAACCACACTAACCACTACAATCACCATCGATGAAATAAAGCATTACATTAAAGCCATACAAAAACGAGCCCCCTGCCCCTCCGGCCTCCCAACCACAATAATTCATCGCCCACCAGAAAACATCTACCGAACATTAACACACCTCTACAACGCCTCCCTAGCCTCTGGGTATTTTTTGAAAATATTCAAGGCTTGATACGACATTCTACTCTACAAACAACACAAAGATTCAAAACAACCAAACAGCTGCAGGCCTAGTGCTCTCTTAGAGCACTCAGACAAAATACTAGAAAGTATTGTGAAAATCCGCCTAAGGAGCTTCCTAGAGGAGGAGAACTGGTTCTCTCCCTATTAGTACGGCTTTAAGAGGGGCCGGTCCACCGGATCGGTGATCACGATCGTTAACGACATCATACAAAAAACAGACAAGCACCCCAAAAACACTCACTATCGGCAAAGATGTCGGAAAGCCTTCGACAAAGTGTGGCACGAAAGGCTCCGTTGGAAACTCGCCAGAAACACGGAGCTATATCTTTACACTAGAAGGCTTTAATCGCACTATATTACTGAAAGGGAGTGCTACATACGATACAGCAACCCAAAATCACGCCGCGCGCTGAAGTACCCCAGGGTAGCGTGTTGGCACACTCTTCATAATCTACACGAACGACACTCCAAGTACAGAAGAAAAATGCCCACACACACTGGCGTATGCAGACGACGAGACCATCCTCGTCTTTAGCATGCACCCTGTCATTCTTACGCGTGGGGTACAAATAAAACTAAACGGTAGGACAGAGTACGAAGACATGCGGCTCATAACCACTAATCCTCAGAAGACACAGGTTACACTATACAGTGCGCAAGACCAATACATGTAAAACATACAAATATACGATCACATACCCAACCAACAATCCTCAGCTCCCATAAGATACATACAAACCCATAACAAAAATACTCGAAGCAACATTTGACGGGTACCTACTTTTCCCAGCCAAGGTGGTCCCATCCTCCCTCCAAGGGATTCCTACACGGGGAAGAAGCTGGAGGATATGGACTTCACCGAAGGAGAAATAGAAAAGAAGATCAGTGACCTAATGATGAATAAGTAACCTGGCCCGGATGGGTTTCTACTTAAAGTGTTGAAAGAAGTGCGCGATCAAGTGTCACGACACCTGAGCGCAATCTTCAACATGTCAATCCGGACCGAATGCGTTCCTAGAGACTGACGTGAAGCGGAGGTGACTCCTATCTTCAAGGAAGGAGACCGTAGCCAACCGTCGAACTACCGACCTATCAGTCTGACTTCGATAGTCGGTAAACTCATGAAAAGTATCATGGTGGACAAAATTACGGCGCATTTAGAGTCAAAGCTGCTACTGAGGAGTTTCCAGCACGGCTTCCGAAGGCAACGGTCATGCCTGACGAACCTTGTGGAATTCTTCCACTTGGTCTTCAGTGAGCACAATTGGGACAAGGCGGTGGATGTGGTATACTTAGACTTTCAAAAAGTCTTTGATAAGGTACCACACGGCTACCTTCTCCGGAAAGTGCGAGCGCTGGGCATAGACGGAAAAGTAGCCGGCTGGATAGAGAAGTGTCTAAGTGGCAGACGGCAACGCGTGGTGCTGAATGGACAGGCTTCTGAGTTTGTGCCCGTTACTAGCGGGGTGCCTCAAGGTTCTGTCCTCGGACCACTACTATTAGTTATCTACGTCAACGACATGGACGGTGACATGGTTGCCAAGATTTCCAAATTTGCCGACGATACCATACTTGGTATGAACGTTGCAAAGGACGGAAATACTGCCCGCCTTCAGGAAGATCTTCGGAAAATTGTGGAGTGGTCGGACACGTGGCAAATGCCTTTTAACGTGAACAAATGCAAAGTGATGCATATCGGCCACCGAAATCCCCAATCTCATTATATCCTTAAGGGCACCGCTATTGAATCCACCGACACTGAGAAGGACTTGGGTGTAACAATCACTAGTGACCTCAAGTTCTCGAAACCGTGCATTAAGGCGGAGAAAAAGGCCCAAAGAATGCTAGGCTACATAAAGCGCCAGTTTGGATATCGGAACAAGGAGATTGTACTGTGTTTGTACAACTTACTTGTCCGACCGCACCTGGAGTATGCCGTACAATTTTGAAGTACTTCATTTAGAAAGGACATTGCAAGATTGAAACGCGTGCAAGCCAGGGCAACCAAACTGATTCCCTCTATCAGACATAAAAGTTATAAAGATAGATTAAGGGAATTAGATCTGTTCTCGTTAGAAATCCGTAGACTGCGTGGTCAGCTCATCGAAGTTTTCAAAATACTTCGAGGGTTCGACAATGTTGACTACAGGGATATTTTCAGCCTTAATGGGAGCAGAACAAGAAATCACGGCTTTAAACTTGAGCTAAAGCATTACAACCGCGATATGTGTGGTAATTTTTTCACGTACAGTATCTGCGGTAGTTGAAACGCACTTCCATTGGAAGTTGTCAACAGTGAATCTGTTGATCAGTTCAAGTCAAGCCCTGACGGGGTCTTGAAAAGTGGCCGTTTAAGGACGTAAAGCATTTGAGCAGAGATGTGCCCGCTCGACTGATAGTCCAAAGGTACCCACATTGAATAGACCATAAGGTCTTCTAGGGTACTTTCTTTCCTTGCTACTCCTTGTTGCTTACACTTTTACACAAACAGCACACGGAGTTCTGCTTCCGATAAGCGTACGGCTATTATCATGAGGGTCTTCTCTTAGAAGAGAGGCCCTGCATCTCCTATGAGATAAGCTTGTAGGGCATATTCCTTTAATGGAATTCCCGTAGTCTCCAGTTTAACTAGAAGAAACATTGGAAGGCACGTCTCATCCCGGTTCCTGTTAGCAATCTTCTTTGCTGGAGAGCATTGTGGGCGCGTGCCCACTGCCTACCACCTCTTGGGATAAACGAGTTTTGCGACTCTACCACCACGGGAGGGAGCCCAGTTTACATCCGGCATGAAATTTCCGTTCTTCTATTTGCTATAAATACATGCTTTCAGACAACGGCAGTGAAGCTACACCGAGATAGGAGATATAGTGTAATTTCTGCGTACATTCCACCGTCAGCGATTTCAACGCGGGGGATATCTGCCGCGTCATGGAACGGTTGCAGGGGTCCTTTCTATTGCCCGGGGCTTTGAACGATAGACAGCCCCACTTGGGGGAATATACGATCAATCCCAGAGTTCACGTCTTTGTCGACCTGATTGACGAGCTGGAGATACTTTTTCTAAATGTGCATGAGTTTACGCATCACTGCATGAGAACTGATTCATTTTCCAGCCTCGACCAGCCCCTGTGGTCTCGCGATGCACAGCTTGATTTTGTGTGAGAACTGGTCAATAACATTCATCCTTGTCACCACTTTCCTTGGGGATGGCATGGTGGCCCGCATTTCAAAAATGACTTATTTTCTCTTCTATTCGAGGAGTTCAGATCGATGGATGAGGCCGTTGAGTTCTTCTCCGGCAACCCTGTCTTCGTGGGCCTAACTACTCTTCCTAGAACGTATGGTCATTTTACAAGCTGCTCGCTCCTGTGGCGGTCAGCCGAATGTGACACATCAGACAGAAGCGTTATGCCTTCATGCGCTATCAGCGCCATCGAAATGATTTCAACCTCGGTGAATTTCCTCTAACTAGGACTAGGTTCCAGTATGTTTTGTAGCACCCCAGCCACCCTTCCTGGCGAGCAGTCGTGTCTTCACTTAACTGGAATATCCCATCCAGCAAAAGTGTGGATGCGAGTCAAAAGATTTGGAGCAAGTTCTCGTAAGACTCCCGTCCTGTTTTCCATTAGAACGGGACCACAATCTCGTATCCTCATTCGTGACGGAGTCTTTCGCGACCGCTTTCTACACATTATCGACACAAAGTGCTGCTTCGCCAGTAGTCAATGCACGCCGTGATGTCGCTGAACTCCGCTGAGAGAACTTTGCCTTCAGAGGTGGGATAACCCTTCAACAACAGGTTTACTTTGAGTTAGTTGCGTTCCTCTCTCACTTCAAGCGTGGCCACTACCACCCCTTTGTCCCCTTATGCCATGTTTCGACACCTAGGTGAGCAAGGCATGCCATTTCTGTTGAATCTTTTTTAAAATGATCTATGCAGAGGGGGTCTTCCCAAATTCATGGCGAATTGTTACTGTGCTCGCTTATCGCAAACTGAAGAGAGATCACTCTACACAGGTTGGTTTTTGCTTAATTTCTTTAACCTCCTGCGTGTGAAATTTGATGGCGAAAATGGCAAATTTCAGATTAACCTTTCTTAGACAGCGGATGACATCTATCTTCTGCAGAGTGCTTTCTTTTTCCAATACTCCACGTCGGATGATATAATCCCGCTGCAAAATGTTATATACGAGGCTTTCTATCGTAGACAGCACTACGCTACAGTATTTTTCGATCTGAAAAAGGATTATGATACCGTATGTTGATAGGGCATCATTGGAGACTTTCTGCACGATGAGGGCAAGTGGACGCCTCATAATTTTTATCTCTGAATTTCTGTTGGGTCTTTGATTCCGCGTACGGGTGGGAAAAGCCCTATCTGGGTCAACGGGGCCAGATGCTCAGTCTTTCTCCTGAGCATCAACGTTATCACCTCTGTGCTGCTCGAAGACGTTCTTGCTAAGATCTAATTAGGTACGTAGACGACCTTTCTATCTCTTTTTGTGCAGCCCAGATGTAAACTCTGGAGCGTTGAATCCAGCTAGCATTGAACCGCATTTCTGGCTATATCGAAGCACACAGGTTTCGGTGTTCTTTGGCGAAGGCTAAAGTGGTGCATTTCTGCCGCAATCCATGGCTCTAACCGGGCCCAGATATTTTCCTAAGCGGAGCTTGCATAGAAGTGGTGGATTCGTACCGTTTCCTTGGTCTTGTTTTTGACCGACGCCTCACCTTGGAGGGTTATATTCGCAGCTTTACTGGGACGACTGTGTTGTCCCCAGCCTGTTCGGCACATTCTTGTACATTGTACCAGTTTGGATGATTTTCGCGCACGTTACCTTACCGGTACCCGAATGAGCATGGTCTCTACTGCTTGTCCCTTGTAGTCGTGTCTTTTCCAGCACAAAGGATCGTGGTCTATTTGATTTTTTGGATAAAACTGGCCACCTCCATCTTATTTGGCATGTTCTTTCGCCAGGGGGGGCGGGCTTCTCCCAGACGCCGGAGAGTGCTTCATTCTTCTTCTTGCCTTTGTTTTGTGTCTTACTTTTTACGTTTTTGTTTGTTTGTTTTTCTTTTTTCGGGGATTTTAAAGTAGCCTAGTACAAGGCTAAAATTTATTTTAAGTGTAGCAGTGGCCTAATGGTAGCTGTAAAAAGAAAAATCTTACTCTCCCTTCTTGTGGCTCGTTTTTGTAGTACCTCTGTCTATAAAACAATTTCCACTCTTCTTGTAATATATCCATTCTATCTTTATGAGCCCCGGGTGTGAGCGTTCACCTTTCTACTACTATTCTATTATTTTTCTACTATTTTTTTACTATTCTTCTATTATTCTAGTAATCTTCCAATATTCTGCTCTTGTTCTACGATTCTCCGAACAAACCCATCTTATGGTTATGACACCTCCAGTGAGAGGGAGCACATGTTTCTCATTTTGTCTGAGGCACCAGGGCCAGGCACACGTTAGAGGAGGGGGGAGTATGGGGGTATTTGTGTTTTTGACATAAAAAAGCGATCAGGTATGAACTTAGGACACCCCGGGGAAAGAGGTATTGTTCCACGTCAAGATACTGTGGGATACAACCACCTATCGGCAAGATTCCTTGGAACAGATGAGCAAACTGTATGTGCAAATACAGCGAGGAAAGATAGCGGCGTTGCTATTTGCTATGTGTGTGATGACATGTGTAAGGACTACATACCCACTGAACGGTGCTGACGTTTGCGTCCTCTATTGCCTGGGATCGACACTGGTGGGCACCAGCTAATTTTTTGTTAGTCCACAATTTGAAATTCCTCTAATCGCTAATCCGTAAATTTTCCGGCTTGGCCGGTCCACTATTGCAAATCTTCCAATGCTAACGCTAAAAAATTATTTTAGTCCACTAATGAAGTCAGCAACAGTCCGCTAAGCCTTTTTTACTCCGCTAGCCCTTTATTGGTAGTTAAAAATATAATTTCCAATAAAATTATATTACAATTTTTATTTTTATTTATTTTATATATTTTTATATATAACAGAACTTATAAAACAGCAAAATACATAATCCTTATTTCATTCCTTAGTCATTGTTGTCCTCCTCCCCATCCTCCTCCCCATCCTCCTCCCCATCCTCCTCCCTCTGGCACAGCCACGTCTCCTTCAAGAGGCGCCTGTTTCCATTGACAAACACCAGCGTCTCAAAGTTCTCATCAGTCAGTGATGAGCTCTGGGACCTGAGGACGTCAGAGCCCAAGCTGGTCTGGGGGCCTTCTCCTCCTCACTCAGCTCGTGGCACTGCCAGGCAGGGTTGAGCAAGGCGACGGCGTCAAAAGTCGTTCCCTTTTAAAATGTAAATCACTGTGAAAATATAAAAATAAATCAATACAAATACTGCCAGGAATACGTTTTCAAGACTCGGCGAGTTAATATAAACTGCCTCATACACTAGTTGCCGGGAAAGGCCGGCTGCGCAACAGACAGTTCTATAATATTCCCGCCCACGCAACCTGGGCAGCCTGCCACCTGCCGCCTGCCGCCTGCATGCTGCGCAGACCGGCTGCGCATCAAACAGATATAGAATAGGGTGGCTAGATTTCTGGAAGTGAAATCCGGGACGTCTGGCCACCCTTATCTCGTCGAAGTTTCTCTACACTTCAAGAATATTTTTTAATATCCTGGAAATTTCATTATTGGCGGTTTTTGAAAGTTTCCGTTAGTGGACTATAATTTTGGCATTCCGCTAACTGCAAATCTGTTAAGTTTTCAAAATTTCCGCTGAGGCTATTCCGCAATTGTTTTGTTTGTTCGCTATTAGCGATTGGCGGACTTAAATTGCGAAATTCCCACCTTTAGGGATCTAACACTATCCCTCGGCGTTAGAAGACCAACGCCGCATCCACGAGGGTCCCTATAGTTCCCTTTGCCATCTAAAATGTCCCAATGATGATTCTGCACACTACTTGAACCGGCCATACTAGTTGTCGAAGTGCATTATCAGCTTGAGAAAGAGCACTAGTGTTTTTGAAGACCGAATGAACCACATGATAAACGATATCGCTCAAAATGTTTTCAACTATAACCGAACCATATACCACAATATGGTCACCCAAAGCAGCCCATTTATCATCCCACCCTTTTTTTCCTTACTATATAAAATGGATCCTCCCATGACGCCTTCATTCCAGGACTGAGGCCTGTTCTTATAAACATAAAAGCGTTCGGAATCTTAATTTCTTTTTCCTGCGGGTAATTTACATGCATATATAGGTGTATAAAATTTGTGGTGTTTTAATATTAATTGCCAACCATAAATTTTGTCATTTTTAGAAGCCCCGAAGGTAAGGGCAGAGGGAGGAGCAAAATTATTTTTTAGCAATATTAATTAGAGCTCATCTTTAGGATGCCGAAAATTACTGAAAATGTCAGACAATAAAACAAAATATTAAAAACTTATGCAAATATACTGTAAAGAGAGGTTTGTTAAAGGTAGAATTAAAGACATACAGAGATTAAAATAGGGCGAAACCAGACACATTCGAAGTTGATAAAGTCATTGCACCAGCCAAGGATTTTCCGACTTTCCTTGCGAGATTTCATTGTGTCAAGATTTATTGCCCTTAGAATTTGGATGTGAATCCGGATGACAAATTATATCCTTTTTAAGATGTGTTTTACGCCGGTTTCGTTTGTTTTGAGAAAACAATTTTATTGCCTCAAGTTCCATTGTTTCTCTGGCGAGATTCCTCTTATTAGAATGATAATAAAAAATGTTGGGAATTTTGCGTTATTCTTAACTTGTTCAAATCTTTGTCTCTTATTTTTCTACATATGTGCACACTTATTTTATATTTCCAAGACTTATTTTCTGACATTCTTTATTTAAATTTGTTTGATATTAACCTTTCTGCTCTTGTCCATTTATTCGAGTACACCATTTTCTGGCTCGGTTACCCTTGTTGATTTTCGCTTATTCGTAATAATACCGACGTGGTTTATATATTCAAACCAGAATGGTATCTTTGTAATTGAATAATTTCTTAAATGAATCAACTTATGTGGTGAGGTGATAGTTGCTTTTGTTGTTTTTTTTTAGTTCGTTCGGGAAGCTACGGCATAGTTGAGTGGATACAACGCTTCCGATTACATCGAAGTTAAGCCACATTGGCTATGGTAATTCGCTAGATGGAGTCTCAATTCGTGTTGACTTCGTGCTGCTGTAGACTCCCTTGAATTGGCTTGCACGTTAAACTGTTTCTCCTCACTTGGGAATCAAAAACCCCTACCGAATTATTTATCTTTAGTTCGTCGGTTTCATAGTTCATATTCAAGTTGCTGAAGAATCCATTTCTTCAAGTCAAGACAACATCCATCTAGGGGCTAAATGATGACTCAGATGCGTCTTCACAATGACATATTTTACGCATCTGACTACAAGAAGCTTACCATTTTGCATTGCCTTATCATAATTCTTGGCATGAAGAAAAACACCGAACATTTATAGCTGTATGAACAACAGCGCTGCAATAAATATGATGGCAACATTCATTATTAGGAGATATGTTCTCTAAAAACTTTTTCGCCCGGGACATGGTATAGAATGTTAGGGATTTTATTCCGTACATCAATGATTGTATGGAGGGAGGGGAAAGTTTGCAGGGCTGGATTGGAGAACGTGAAAACTCTTCTCGCTTGCAAAAGGGCAATGGTTAGCTTTTTACCGTAATACCTAGTGTTCATCTGTTCAATCTGCAACTTAATAACTCCCATAACGGGATAATTAAATAGAGGAACACACCGTAATACCCTTCAAGGCAGTTTATTAGTAGTCTGATTTTGGAATTGCATACTTATACTCGTATATCTACATTTTGAACATAAGTATCTCTATTAAGACGGGATCTTTTGGCCCAATACGCCTTTCATGCTGCTTTATTCAAAACCTCACCCTCTAGACTAATGTTAAGTATGAACAAAACAAACGTTTTGATTGCTAATTCTGATCCACGCGCCTTACCTGACTCCGTGCCTCCTTTATCTTAAACTTTCTTCATTTTATTGGAACTTTATGTTATGCTTCCAATATTCCCATAATATTAGTATTCAAACTCTTTAGTTTTATACATAATGTAAATATATAAGGCCTCACACATCGCGTCTAAAATATTGTGTGACTGATTTTGGTACTTAGCAGTTCTTCTCTTTCATCCCTAATAATATTTAATCCAATCATGTTGCTTTTTTCCCTATCTAGCCATTCATCTATATCTATCTCACGCGCCGCAAAAAATATGTAACATATGCCGTACGCGTTTGTGAAAACAACACGCAATCATATACACACACACACATGCACCCCACTTGATTCTAGTGCGATGCTCCTGCGCCAGTCACGACCTTCCTGCCATAGATAGAATCTCGTCCATAATTTAAATTATTTTTAACTAACTGAATAATGTATTCAGTACATTTAATGCAAGAACTGGTCATTGTAGCAGAATGCCCCTTTTGATCACCCCATACCTGACACCACTTTTGTCGTGGTATACCTTGTGGAACGTGAAGTAATTCTTTGATGAAGTAGGCTTTGTTCTAAGAGTGCTACTTTTGTTGTTTTTAAGGAAGAGCATCTTCAACACGTAAGGATAAGAAGGAAACACACTGGAATTCGCAAAATAAACTTATATTTTAAATTTAACAATTTACTGCCCAAACACCAAACCTGAACCCCAGAAATACTCCGAATTTTAAAATACACAAAAATTACTTCAATTAACTTGACCCTCTAATATTGGCTAATTCGATGCTCACTTCAATATACAAGAAATAGGCTAATTGTCTCTACTGGAGTTTAAATACCTTGGTTAATCTGGCGGCTGGTTTGAGTTTGACCTTGAAATCAATGAGCTCCAGACACCACAGGAATCTGGTAGGTCCTTTGACGCGTGCTTCGACTAGATTGTTGGAGGTGGTCAAGATCACAAGATACTTTGGCGAGTGTAGCAGATGGGGGTACACATGGTATTCTAGGACGGGGGGAGTCTTCGAGCGCGAGAAAAATCACGGTGCTTTAGGTGGCACCAGTGTAGGTGGGGTCTCTCTTGCGAGAGTAAGTTGAACTTGGTTCTTAAACAAAGTTAACTTCGAGTTCGGTGTGACCACCGGGTAATAGGCTCGAGGAGGAGCTTTTTTCTCCTTTCTTACGTAATTCATCATGGGCGAGGACTGTACTCGGGGGGGGGTTCTTCAAGGGCGAGGATCGAGGAGGGGGGGTTTCTCTGACGAGAATAAGTTAAACTTGAACAAGTTAACTTAAAGGTCGGTTTGGTAACCAGGAACTAGCTTGAGGATGAGCTTCTTCTTAGTTCCAGTCTTCCTCAAGGGCGAGGATAACGGAAGGTGGTTTCTCTGACGAGAATGAGTTGAACTTGGTTCCTCAACTAAGTTAACTTATGAGTTTAGTGTCACCACTGGGTAACGGGCTCGAGGTGGAGCCTTTTTCCTCTTCTTTTCGTAATTCCTCAAGTAATAGGATATTCCCTGGCTTTTACGATGCACCAGGATAGGAGGAGTCTCTCTGACGAGAGTAAGTTGAACTTGAACAAGTTAACTTAACGTTCTGTTTGATAACCAGGGACTAACTCGAGGTTGAGCTGCTTCTTAGCCCCCTAGGTAGCCCTGCCTCTCTTGCAGAAGACTTCGTGGTCTGGCGACTCACGTATTCTACCTGTCCAGTCTCGATAGCCTGGCCTCAATCCGGGGACTTGGTAGCCTGGAGACTGACGTATTCTATCACGTTTAACCCAATTGTTCGGTTTTTATACCTCGTCACCCCACTGGGGTAGCGGTAGGAGGAGGGGGGGGGGTTGTGGACGGGCCCAGGAGGGTTCTTATTCCAACGGTTTTTCTCACCAACTCTTACCTCGGCTCCCGTTGGCCTTCGAGCTTGAAAGAAACGCGTCTCCAATTTCTTATTTGAGATGAAATTGAATATAATCTCGTAGAGGAGATCTTGCAGTTTACAACCTTTCGGCTTTTCATAGCGACGAGGGGCGAGGCGCTGTGGTTACGAGTTTGACCCTCGGTGCCGGGCCCGGATGATTTGCGGTTACCGTCCCGTGTCTCCACTGAGAAAGAACGGGCGAGTGACTATTTCCCTACAGTCATTAATAAATAATAATTATATCTCTCTAAGTTGATATATATTTGTTGCAAAATTGACGTTGGTGTTTTTATAATACGTATAAAAAAAAATCAGCAGAATAGTTTCCATCAGTATTGACAATGCTCTTCCATCGTTTAACTAAGCAGGGGCTTCTTCTCTTAAACAATTCATTCGGTTTTAATGAAACATATGACTTAAATTTCTTTTACATCTTCATTTAGATGATATTGGTATGACTTAAAAGGCCATCAGATGGTACAAGACTCGTTGAATATAGAGAATGGCAAGGAACTACCAAGCTATCGTATTAGTTTTTCTTATGTCAAACTATATATACCCATAGCGAAGGAGGACATCTTTTTGATTGACCAGTGAAGGAAGTTTGGGTTTTGTTTCCAGGTCCCGAGTTGGGGTAGGATTTTTCCCTCCCTATAAACTGGAATAATATTTTTGTGTCAAATTGCTAAGCATGCCATGACCAAATGATAGCGAATGTTTGTGTTTGTGATTTTTTGTGCGAGGTTAGGAGCTTTGTTGCTGATTTTAGCAGTTTGGTATGAAGTTAGTTGCCTTTCTAGTGAAGTTGACCCTGTTTGCTTTTGTGTAGACGGCTTAGCGTGTTTCTTGTTCGCCGTTGTTTAAGTTGACAAGTTTACTAATAGTTTTCCAGACTTTTTTGTTGTCTGTTTTGTAGTTTAATGTGTCAGAGAAGGCTTACTATTGAATCAGTGCTTGGATGTTTCTTATCATGTTTTGAATATTTTTTATTGTACTTTGAGTTGGTGGTGTTATTTGTCGACTATCCTTGTATTTTGTTAGCTAGGTGATTTCTGGGAAAAAGTTTGAATTGTAGTGTCTTATCCTTCCTCTTTATGTATTTATATTTTTGTTTGTTTAAAGGATGTTGGCAAAGCGAGTGTAGACCTAGTTTATATCTTTAAACATGAGTGAGTGAAAAGCCTTAGAGAGTTTTTGTTCACTATGGTTGGGGAGTATGTCCGATTCCGCTTTGTTGCAGTTAAAGTAAATGCGTTATTTTGATGGAGGTATGTATTTCACGAGGGTTATTGTATGATGATTAGAAGGTATTAAGAGGATAATGTATCATGGGGCTACCAGGTTGTTTCGGTGGGTAGGTGGGGGTGAGCGAGGGTGATGTCATGAGAGTTGGGTTGAAAGTTATTTTGGGGGGCAAACAACGGCTTTTTATATGAATAAGTGTTTTGTGATACTACGAGTTCTTGTGTCTCAGTCTTTGGATCCTAGAGAGGTGGGTTCGTGAGCATTGAAGCAACCGCAACAAAAATACTATTTTGGTCATGTTGGAAGTTAGTCGAGCGCAGGCTAGTATTTTGGTGGGCAGGATTTTCCGGGATAGTATGTGTAGATTTGTGAAAGTGTTGTCTGTTTTGTTGATACTGGCTTGAATGGTTAGGATTTTCATTAGGTTATGGTGTGGGATAAGGGCTGAAGTCGCTCGAATGGTATTGCTAAAAGGGATGTCGTCTCTGACGTATGCAATTAGACCATGGGTCCAGTCGTTACTATGTATGTCCTGCTCGATGTGAGCATTATGTAATTGCGTTTTTATTCGTGGGAGAAGAAAAGATGTATGTTGTGGTTGAGGACGAATTCCTTGTGTTCCATTTGTTTGTTGCGCATACCGTTAAAGTTAAGTTGTAGGATGTTGAAGGTGTCTTGTTTGTTTTCTGGTTATAGAGGCTTGAGTTTGGGGGGAAGGAGGTTGGCTTTTCCGATATGTGAGGTACGTTACTCTAGTGTGGTGTATATTGGTTTGTAGCAAGTGAGTGTCTAGATTATGCGGTTAGTTATAAGGCAATTTTTGGTTTCGGCGCTGTTTATGCACGGTGTGGAGTGCTTAGATGTGGAAAAGACACTCTAGAGAGGCGGCTCCCGGACGGTGCCCTTGAGGTGCATCTAAGAGGAAGGTGGGTAGGGGGCTTAGTTTGGCCGGGGACGAACATTGATGTAAGTGGTCGTCTTCATCGAGGTTTTCGTTAAGCTTGGGGAGTCTAGTGACTTCTTGACGTGTAGACGATCAGCTACTCCTTATTGTTACCTCCGCTCCCCTGCACCGCTGGCACGTTTTTTTTTCAAGAGATTGATTTGCATATAGCATTGTTGAAGATATAGGTCTGCAGTAATTTTATGTTGTTATTGAGGAACGCATTACGAATAATTCCTTTAAAATGCTACCAAATGCAAAGTGTAGCCTTTTGGTTTGGGAGATCACATCTAGGATTTAGATGAATATTTGTAGCGAATAAGCCCCTGGTAAAAATATATAACACATGGTGCGGATAGTGTAAAACAATGACACCGCCCGCTCCTTAAGGCACCCTGTGAGACTTCCTAGTAACTATCAGGGAAGATCAAGTTTCAGTCACCCGTTTTTAGCAGATCCAAAAGCGCTTGCTTTGAATGGATCTTTGGGTGGATAGGCTAGAAACGAGTTTATGAAACGTAAGGTTCTCTGGTGTTGATTGAGGTGTCCCCCATGGTGCCCAAAGAACCGGGCGGTGTCATTTATTTCTTTACACTAACCGCACTTGTAAGCCATTTTTTACGTTCAATATGGCAGTAAACAACCTTCTCTTTTTCACATTTAAAAACTCTCCGGAAATAGCTCACGGGTATTTCGAGCAGATCGAAATGAAGCAATATTCACGAGTTGTCTCTAAAGCTTCAGGTGGAATTCAAACGCCATTTTGGGTGATTTTTGCTTTTTTTATAAAATGTTTACGAAATGTTTCAAGACTCTACAAGGACCTTAAAAGCATTAAGATCAATTGCAATATAGCAATTGATCGATGCTTTCAAGAAGGCTATAATGTTTTTTTTATAACCAAGCCGGCGAAGCCACCAGCGATAAAGGAGAGCTACCACCCAATCTCGCTACGGAGATGGCAATCAATATTATCGCAAAGAAGATTGCCCAGGTATAAAGGGAAGAGATTTACATGCACATTGTATCTTAGGGTGTATCAAAAGCATTTGATAAAGTGTGGCGAAGGGATCCGGATGCAGTATAAGATCCTACAACTGACCCTAAATGAAAACTTAGAGAGCACTCTCTGTGACTACGTCATTGAGAGAACGGTTTAAGTCAGCATAGGGACAGTGGACGGACCAATGTTCGACCTAAGAGCAGGTGTCCCTTAGGTGGGAGTCCAGCCCTTTACTCGGTTTACCCGGCAGACTTCCCAGACACAGGTAACCACACTTTCATCAACATTCAATTAGCGGATATTCGCCAGATAATACAGAGGCCTTACCGGAACATAACATAAGATAATTTCACGGATGATGAAAGCCACAGGGGCCTATCAAAGGTCATCCGCATCTGTCAAAACCCATGCACAAAATGCGGCCATATGATTGTGTCAGATCGTGCATCTACAATTTGAAACATCCGCAGGAATGCTCCAGAAACCAAAAGCATCACTGTGTCTACTGTCTCAGGTGACAAATTATTCCAGTAATCTCCACTCTCCTGATGAAAAAATATTTTCTAACATCCAACCTGCACCTTTGTTTTTTTCATTTTTAAGTGGTGACTCCTAGTCCAATTACTACCTTTCAACTTAAATAACTTGCTAAAATCCAACTTATCCATCCCAGAACAGATCTTAAAAAGTTCAAGCATATCTCCCTCCACACAACTTCTTTCAAATGAGAACATATTTAGCACCCTTAGTCTATCTTCATATTCAAGGTGCTTCAGAGAAGGTATTATATTTGTTGCCCAACTTTTTAATGACTCTATTAGGTCGCTATCATGCTGAAATGTGGTGACCATGTTTGTATACAGTACTCTAAATGTGGCCTGGCATACGAGTTGTAGAGATTAACTATAACCTCATTACTCTTGTAGCTAACATTCCTCTTAATGTATCCTAGCACCCTATTTGCTATATTTTGGGCCTCAATACACTGCTTCGTATACTTCAGAGACCTATCTACTACTATGTCTAAGTCGTTCTCATCTTAAACTGAATTCAGCCAATGCCCATCCATTTCATAGCTAAATTCCCTATTATCCCTTCCCATGTTAAGAACTTTGCATTATTTAAGGTTAAAAGTCATCTGCCACTTCTGAACCCAGGCTAATAACCTATTTAAGTCACTCTGAACTTTAAAGCTGCCCTCAACTTCTTTGACTACAGCTGCCAATTTAGTGCCATCAGCAAAACTTGACACTTTGCTTTTTACAGCCTCCCCAAGATCATTTATAGAAACTATAAATAATAGAGGGCCTAGAACAGATCCCTGAGGTACGCCACTGATAAATTCCCTCCATTGTGACCTCACCTCATTTAGTACAACTCTCTGTTTCATGTCTTTCAGCCATTCAGCTATTTAATTCAAAACTTTACCACATATCCCATGCATTTTAATTTGTGAACTAGTCTCCTATGTGGAACCTTATTAAAAGCTTTGCTAAAATCTAAGTAAATTACATCAATATTTTCTCCCTTTTCTAATTGTTTAGTTACATAATGCATAAAATCCAGTAGATTTTTTAAACACGATCTACCTCTTCTAAACTCATGCTGAACATCATTTAATAACTTACCATAGTCTAGATGGTCAGAAATGCCCTTCTTAACTATCTTCTCAAAGGTTTTACGAACTATAGAAGTTAATCTTACCAGTCTAAAGTTATTCGGGTCCTCTTTACTTCCCTTTTTAAAAATTGACACTACATTCGCTAATTTCTAATCATTAGGTATTTCTCCAAACTCTAGTGATCTAGTATATAACTTCTCAAGAGCTACTGCAATACTATCTACACTTTCTTTGAGTAACCTAGAATGAATGTTGTCTGGGCTATATGACTTACTAGTATTTAACTCCAATATAAGCCATATATTTATTTCCCGGTTCAGATTAATGGTAATCAACACTAATTCCCTTGACCTTAAATTATCATCAATTAATCTATCTGGATTCCCTTCTGTAAATACTGAAGAAAAAGGATCATTAAGAACCTTCATATCTAATAGGCCCTATTTTATCACTGTTAGATTTGTTATTAATTTTATAATAGATAAAGAATTTTCTTGGATCTTTATTATTATTTTGAGCTAAATTAATTTCTATGCCCTTTAGCTCTTCTTAATAATCTTATTTAGCCCGTTTCTGGTTGATCTCTAATGATATAAATTGTCAAAGGTACTTTCTCTATGTATCTCTGGTATGCCCTTTTCTTCTCCGAAACTTTCCTAGCTACTCCTGATTCCATCACAATGATTTCCTACATTTCTTCCTAATAGCTTTCATTGGAGTATAAGGCTCCTTCCTGGACTATATTTAATAATATATTCTTAAAAGTGTCCCACCTAATCTAATTTGCACGTTGTGTAATTGATCCTAATCGCCTCTAGAAAAATTTGGAGTTTTCGTGAAGTTTGTCGTTGTTCTACCTTTCACTTTTCCTCAAGTTAAAACAAACCATCCGATGAGCATAATTTCCCACTACCTCCCCGACTCAATTCCTGAGCCAAGTGATCATCATTTGAAAGAACCAAATCTAATATAGTAAAACCCCTTATTGGTTTATTAATAAATTAAGTCAAAGAACTATCTTCAAAGCATTGTATAAACTTACAACTTGTTCTATTGCTTCCGATCATATTTTCCCAGTCCACAGAATTTAAATTAAAGTCACCAAGAATAACTGTATCTACTTCACATTCTTTATTTATTTCCCTGATCAATAAATCATCAATACAATCAGACTGTCCGGGTGGTCTTTAAAAGGCTCACAAGTGTATTATCCTATGTTTACTGACCCTAATATCTAGCCAAAGTGAGTCAACTTCTTCTTGCTTTATAGAATTATTTAGATTTGAAGAAATGCTATTTCTGATATAAATAATCAAACCACCACCAGTCCTCTCTCTCCTTTGAATAATGTACATATCATATCCCTGTAGTTCAAATTCACTAATGTTGTCATTAAATTTATTTTCATTAACCCATGATTCTATTACACATATCATATCTTCATCAATAATATAACTAAATAACTCAACCTTCTTATTTCTAAGACTACGAGCATTGGTATAAAGGCAACTCAGCCCTCTTATCCCTAAAGCCCCTCTTTTAGCCTATATATCTTCCGCTCTATCTCTCCTGCATTTCTTTCCTTTCGTTTCCCCTCCCTGTGCTCTTGTATTTCCCTGACCACTATCAGTGACTAGTTTCTCGCCTACAAATACCTAGCGACACTATCTAACTCCTGCCACAACACGTCAACGCCAGCCCAGCTTAGATGGAGTCCATCCAAAGCATACAATACCTTATTCCCCCAAAAGCCATTCCATACGTCTACAAAAACTAATGCCGACTCCTCACACAGGTATTTCACATACTCATTCACTCCAATTGCACAAGACAACC
Organism: Ceratothoa steindachneri; assembly: GCA_963969495.1. Classification (NCBI taxonomy): domain Eukaryota; kingdom Metazoa; phylum Arthropoda; class Malacostraca; order Isopoda; family Cymothoidae; genus Ceratothoa; species Ceratothoa steindachneri. Next base: position 134,060,652 of record OZ018330.1, read on the forward strand.
ATTCTATCTCTACATCTAATCTCGGAAGTACTCTACTTTTACTCATCCTTTTAACTAAAATTTTGTACCTCTGTTGTCACTCACATGAATCCACCTTTTATACGTCATTTACTCCCACATTCGTAATCACGACTGTATCCCTCTCACACCCAGAGACCAGACTATCATACCTTTCAGAAACATCATTTACACCAACACCCGGCAAACAAACTCTTACTCCCTTCCATTTTATCGCACTTAACTTCCTATTTAAATATCCAATCTGAGAGTCACCCATCACAAGCACCTTAGTCATCCTCTTCCTTTTCTTCCTAGGCCTGTTCTCATTCAAACTACCACTTATTCCACTTTCTGCTACAACCACATCAGACAAATCACTTTCAACCTCTTCCTCTCTCAGGGCATCGGATCTGTTATTCAACCTAACAGTTTTCATGTCCCTCTTACTCACACACCTAACCTCTCCTAACTTATCTATTCTATCCATATTCACCCACAATTCATCTTCACTTACACCAGTCACTTCTTTCTCTCCAGTCCGTAGTCTAGGCCTACCTTCAACCCTTCTGGTCCCAGCCACATTCTTCATGCGTACGCTCGCATCCTTTCTCACTTCATGCACCAATTCACTTAATCTCTTGCATTCATCACGCAACCGACTCACCTCCTTTACCAAAGCCACATTTGCATGAGTCACATTACACACGGGGCATTCAGATACATTTGCTCTTCTTTCAACCTCACAAAAATCACAAACTACATACACACTGCTTACATCAAAGGGCATACTCACTTCATCCAAAGCAACAGCTACATAAATAGACAACTACGAGGTTAAATAGAAAATAAGAACACATCAGAAACAATTCAAGGTGGTCCCGATCGAAAGTATTCTGCTATCAGATGTCAGGGTGATGGATTGAGCTTATCCCCACACCACAGAGTGCAGTGTACTCGGGATGAAATGATTACCTACTTTAAACGGGTCCAGGAAGCACCACTCAGATATAATTTCAAAGGCCACTGCGGTAGTCTGATCTTTACAGGGTGTCCCTAAAGTATAGACACATAAGATAGATAACTTTTTATAACTAACTATATTTGGAGAGGTGGGTCCCACAAATTCAATATGAGTTTGTCGAAAGAAGAAAGGATTGAATTAGTACTTCTCATTGGACGTGCGAGATGGTCATATCGAAAGATAGCAGATGATTTTAATACACGTCATCCTAGAAGGATCTCGATTCGTCTTTCCACCGTGGAAAAAATATTAAAAAAGTTTAAAGAAATAGGCAGTTCCATGGACTAACTACAGTCTGGACAATTAAGTGTGTCTGTCGAAACGAAAGAAACTGTCATCACTCAGTTTTACGCAAGCCGTAAGAAATTACCTTGCAGGACATCCATCGAGCTGGGTGTTCCCCAAAACAACTCTCAGGCGGATTTCACAAAAACCAAGGTTTCATCCGTACAAATTACAAATCTTGCATCACTTAACAAAAGATAACCCTGATAGACGACTCGATGTGCATGTTTTTTTTCCAATTATTGGATGAGACTACCCATTTAACCGAAGGCTGTGTTTTGTTTTATATGAATGGTGAGGTTAACCGACAGAATGCTTGATACTGCTCGCAAAACAATCCGCATTGGGTGGACCATTCCAAATAGCAAGGAACGCAAAAGATTATGGTGTGGTGTGTTTTATGGAAGTCTCACATGGTTGGATCATTTTTTTTCGATAATCATGTAACTGGTGATATTTACTTCACCATATTAAGAAACCATTTAATACTCTTTCTTGAGAAGTTATATGAAGTTCTCCCAGTGTGGTTTCAACAAGCTGGCGGCCCTGCCTATTTCATTAGTTTAAATGATTGGCTGAATGACAATTTCTCCTACTAGGAAGAAAGACGTGGTCTTGTGGAATGCTCTCCTCGTGCATCAGACTTAACCCCTCTTGATTTCTTTTTCTGGAGTATGTTAAAGCAGAAGGTGTATTGAATGAAAATTAAAGTCACGAGGCACCTGGGGGAACCCATCATAAATGAATGTACTAAAAGTGAAGGAAATTTGGAGTTAATGCATCGGGTTCCTTGGGTGAATCTCGCAAAGTGGATCAAACTTTGCATCACAAATGATGGAAATCACACTGAAGATGCTATTTATTAATATTTCAAATAATTAAACTGTAGTTTCATTTTTGTATTTAAAATATGCATTTCCATTTCCCCTGTGTCCAGACTTAAACGACAGAGAGAGCAATGAAAAAATGTACACGGTTCTAGTAAGAGCCCGTCTCTTGTACCCCGCCTCCTGCTCGTCTTTGTCTCAAAAACAAGAAAAAAAACAAGAGATCGCCAGAAGAATCTTAAAGTTTAGATCGATCAAGAACCAATCCTCTCATCTTACCCCCGCGCCCCTATTTTAAATGACTATATATACTCGCTTTTAGAAGGTCATTAAATCAAAAGGGGCTCGAACACACAAACTTACACACGTACACACAAAATCTCCCATTTGCGTGTCAGTTACCTGATAAAGGCAAAGGTGTGCCACGCGGCAAACTTATTTAATTTTTTTAAATACTAAACGAGTCTAAATTAGGACCCACCTTTGGAGCGAGATAACCGAGCAGCCAATAAAATTCAAGGGTTCAAGATTCAAGACTGCAATGGCACAAATCTCTTCTATAAAATAACACAGACTTGAAATGCCTTGCGGAATGACGTCAAAAGAAATACAATAAATATGTTTAAGAATTTAATCGATAAATGATTTAAAACATGACTTTACCTAAATAAGAACCCACAAGGGGATATATGGTGTAGCCGGGCTAATGCTGCTGCTATAAATGAAAGCTGGAGGAGCGTCACGCCCTTCTGACCCCAGCGGCCCAAGAGAGAAAATTGTGCTCTTTCTAGGGTCATAATTTGTGACTCTTTTAAATCCTTCACTCTCATTTTCAGTTTGTTTAGATCCAGCGAAGGGAGACAGAGGGTATTAAACATTAAAAAGAATCAAAAGAAATATGAGTTGCTAAATTACATCTTTATTCAGATCCTCTCTTACCTTCACCTCTGACTTCCATCTTTTCCCCTCTTTTTTGAATATCCTCGGATGGATCTTATGGTCTTTGTTGGTTCCTAATTTTCAATTATTTTAAAAAATTTTACCCCGCAGTCACGAGACCTTCGAAAATAGGGATTTTTTTTAATAAATTGATATTACCAACACACCGAACCGAGTTCGAATCCAGTCCGATGACGATTAAACTAACACTGATTTGACCAAATTTTGATTGGTTTAATGGTCTATTGCTGAGGTTAGGTTGAGGTAGGTAGAGTTCTACACTGATATTTAATAAAAATATGCATTGAGAGAATCAACTTTTTACTAAGCATAATTGGAAAATTCTTATCCAGCACTCTTAAACAGCTCTCCCGAGCAGAGCAGAGCAGAGCAGAAAAGATACCTTATTTGACTGCTGGTTGTAGTTTGTTTCTACCAAATCTTCATCTAGTACTAATAACCAGTATACCAATGTGCATAAAACAATAAAAATAAAATGAGGTGGATAATAGATAGGACAAGAAAGTTGAATGCACCTTTGATTATAAAATTACGACGAGCATCTCCTTGCATGACTATAAAAAACAAACCCCTCCAAATTTCCCTTCACTGTGTAACCCTGTTTTCCGAATATTCCCTCCTAAATTTTAATCTCTCAAGGAGGAACTTCCGCTCCAATCAGGCATCAGACCGGTCATCACATCCCAAATTTCGCCCTTGATATTTTTTCCCAAGGCCATTCTAGCAATGGCCGCCATTTCGATGAAATTTTAAGAGATTAAACGTCTCATAACGATGAATACAAATGTCTTGGAAATTTCTCGTAAACCAAAGATACCTGCTTACTTGCTGATTGAATCAAATATAAGAATTATCTGCTGAATCTGGGGCTCCTCTTTCCCAGAGTAATTACCTCTATTTAAGGCTTCAGATTAGAATAGCACACATGTCGAAACAACCGCAACGCCCTCTTTAATCCGGCTCTTTTTGGAATGTTTAGCAAGGACTCCATATTTCACTAAATAATATTTAAAAAAACACGTGCATAATATTGAGGTTCCTTCCGTGAAAGGGATGGGGGAATGAGAATAAACATGGAATATCATGAGCCTACTTTCTCTCTCTCTCAAAAAGGTGCATTCACTCGTCACGGTTGAATTTAGTCCCTTGACAATTGGTACTTTCACTTCTAAAACAGCCTGGAGTAGGAGGTGTAGAAATGGGTGAGTAAATATTAAAGACTAAGGACGACGAGCAACAGGAGGGTGAAGAGAGGGAAAAGATGAAGTTGAAAAACGTGCCTAAGAATAATGGGTCAAGTAACGTCTATATAATAATAATAATATAATTGGGAGCTATTCATAAATGTAGATATAATGGAAGTTAGAAATACACCCAAACGACCGGTTTTCATAAAGGGGGGTGTATTGTGCAAAATATTTATCTATATTATCACCCAAACCGGATCTTTTGCATTTGGCAGCAAGCAAGTTTTTTTTTACCATATTTTTTTTCCAATACGAATAAATATTCTTTTTTGGGAGAGAAATGAAAGGAAATGATGAAATTTTTATTTTAAATGTGGATTAACGACAAAGGTTACAAACAAAATGGTTTATTTGATATCAGATGCAACTTTTAATAGTTTTCTAAATATATTTTCGCTTTTAATACATTCCGCGAAGTAAATTCGCACAAGTATGAGTCTATCATTTCACGTTGGGTTGCATTTCTTTTATTCCTTAGCTTCATGCTATTCCACGTGCTTTCCATACTTTGAGTATGTGTACCACTGTTTAGACCGATGAATTTTTAGGAATGATTCACTGTTCCATCCCAATAATTACAGCCTCATAGTTGGTCCTATGTGCTCGTAGGATTACTACTTGCCACTAATTATAATGGTAGTCCCTGGGCGGATGTTGGATTTAATGTAAGACAATAGCGTTTTTAAATCTCTTCCTGGGATGGCATACAAGAATACCTCTTTGGTCTCTCCGCATACTCCACTGAATACCCATTGTTCTGGATGCATTCTTACCCTGCCATACTTCCGCTTACTGTAGTAAGTTTCATCTGTTTCTGCAGTTAGTCCTGCCCACTGATGAATGCAGGAGTAGCGAGTAAAGAAGGGCCGAAAGTCCGAAGCAGAGACAATCTATTTTATATTAATTAAGACTATCATTTCTATTGGTAAGCCCCCCCTCCCCCACCCCACGCAATCTCGAGGAAAGGAAAAATAAATTTCACGGAGGAATGACACTCAATTGGCAAGCCCAAATGACCAACGGATCGGCCCTGGTAGCGAGGAAAGGGCAGAAAGAAGAGTGTAGTACTGTGTTTGGGAACCAGCCAACCAATCAGCAAGCAAGGGCGAGGGGCCTTGATTAGATGTATGGAATGACGGACATATGAATGGATAGAACTGTCAACGCCCACGCGACAATTTCATTGCACCGTTTTGTTCGCTTTGGCTGATAATAAACCTCGCTACTGAGAGGTGCAAATCCGAAAATAAATTTACTAGGCTAAGGAATCATGGTATTTCACTAGGATACTGAAAACCCCTGGTAATTTACTGTGCTAATGAAAGCATCAGGTAATTTCTAAAGGTAATAAGAGCTCCTGCTAATTCACTAGGCTGAAGAGAGCTTCTGGCAATTAACTAGGCTAACGGGAAGGGTGATAATTCACTAGGCTAATGGGATAACCTGGTAATTCACTAAGCTAATAAGAGTTACTGGTAATTCAGTAGGCTAACGAAAGGTCCTGATAATTTACTGGGCTAATGAGAGCTCCAATTATAATTCACGAAATTAACGAGAGTTCTTGATAATTCACAAGAGTAATTAGAGCTCCCCGTAATTCACTAGGTTAAAAAAAAGCTCCGAATAATTAAGCCAAGGAGACTTCAACACTAGTATAATGGAAGCTCAAGGCATATCACTATGTACACGATAACTCAGGGTAATTAGCTAGACCAAACGAGAACTCCTGCTAATTTGAAAGGCTAACGAGAGATCCTGGTAATTCATGAGATCAACGAGAGCTCCTAGTATTTCACTAGGCTAACGATCGCTATTGGTAATTCACTAAGCTAACAAAAGCTCCTGCGAATTCACGGGGCTAGCTAACGAGAGTTCCTGCAAATTCAATAAGATAACGAAAGCTCCTGGTAATTCACTAGGATAACAAAAATACATTAAATTCATTAGGATAACGAAAGCTCTTAGTAATTGAACTAGGATAACGAGAATTCCTGGTAATTCGCTAGACAAACGAGTTTCTGGTAATTCACCAAGCTAACAAAATATACTGGCGATTCACTAGGGTAGAGAGAGCTCTTGGTAAGTCATTTGACTAACTAGAGCTCCTGGAAATTCACTAAGCTAACAAGTTCATGTTAGTTCACTAGACTAACGAGAGTTCCTGGCAATTCATTAGGATAAGGAAACCTCCTGATAATTTACTAGGCTCTCTAGAGATCCTAGGATTCACTAGAATAACGACAGCTCCTGGTAACCCACTAGTTTAACGAAAGCTAATAGTAATTCAGTAGGTTAATGAGAGCTTCTGGTAATTCATGAGGTTAACGAGAGTTCCTGGTCATTCACTATGCTAATGAAAGTTCTTGGTAATTATTTAGACTATTGACAGATTCTGGTAAAACACTAGACTATCAAGAGTTCCTGGCAATTCACTAGGATACCAAAAGATCTTGGAAATTCACTAGACTAATGAAGAATCCTGGTAACTAACTAGGGTAACGAGATCTCCTAGTAACTCGCTAAGCTAACAAATCGCCTGCTAATTCACTAGACAAACGAGCGTTCCTGGTGATTCACTATGCTAACGAAATATAGCGGTAATTCATTAAGCTACCGGAATATACTGGTAATTCACTATGTTATCTAGAGCTCCTGGTAATTCACTAGGCTAACTAAAGCTCTTTATAATCTACTAGGCAAACGAAAGTTTATCGCATTTCACTAAGGTGACGACTGACGAGAGCTCACGGTAATTCACAAGGTTAATGAGACCTCCTCTTAATTCACTAGACTAACGAGAGCTCTTGGCAATTCACGATGCTAACGAGAGCTCTTTGTAATTTACTAGACTAACGAGAGCTCTTGGCAATTCACGATGCTAACGAGAGCTCTTTGTAATTTACTAGACTAACGAGAGCTCTTTGTAATTTATTAAGCTAACGAGAGCTCTTAGTAATTCATTGAGAAAACGAGAGTTCCTGGCAATACACTAGTGTAAATAGAGTTCCAGATAATTTACTTGACTAAAGAGAGCTCCTGTTAATTCACTACGCTGACGAGAGTTCATGGAAATTTACTAGACTAAGAGGAGATACTGGTAATTCACTAGGCTAAAGAAAGGTACTGTTAATTCACTAGCTAACGATTTCTTAGTAATTCACCAGGCTAACTTCAGTTCCTGGTGATTCAATATGCTAACGGGAACTCACTTTGCTGCCAGGATCTCTCGTTAATTCGCTAGGATAAAGCGAGCGCTGCTAATTCAGTAGACTAAAAAGAGTTCCTGGTAATTATTAGAATTAGCGGAGCTACTTATAATTCACTAAGCAAACGAGTTTTCCGTGCAATCCATTAGGCTAACGGGAGTGTCTAGTATGCACCTAAGCTAATCTGATGTCCTCGTAATTCACTAGGATAACAAAAGCTCCTAGTGATTCACTAGAATAACGAGAGCTCCTGATATTTCAATCAGATGATGAGAGTTCTTCCTAATTCACAAAGGTTAAAGTAATTCACTAGGCTAAATTGACTTCATGGTAATTCCCTAGGCTAAAGATAATTCCTGGTAATTCAGTAAACTAACGAGAGCCCTTGGTAATTCACTAGGCTAACGAGAGCTCCTAGTAATTATATAGAATACCGTAGCTTCTGTTTATTCACTAGCGTAACGGGAACTCTTAGTAATTCACTAGGCTAACGAGCGTTCCTGCTAATTCATTAAGCTAAGAGGAGCTCCTAGTAATTCACTATTCTATCGGGACTCCTGTTAATTCATATGACTAACATGATCTTTTGGTAATTCACTAGTCTAACGCTCTTAGTAATTCACTAGGCTACCGGAACTTCCTAGTAATTTACTAGGCTAAAATATAGTTACTGAAACATTACCTTACATGTTTAGTGTCTATATTTGAGTTTTACCTTTTGTTTGTATCCAATTCTCTAATTTTCCATTTTAATTGTTTAATTTTGTAATATTACGTTTACTCTGTTTGTCCTTAATTGATAGTATCTCTTTACAAATATTTTTCTGCTGTTCATTACCTCACTATTTTGTTTGTTCATTAACGTAACGTTCATTTTATATTTTTAACGTCGTTTTTGTGATTTTCTCTGATCTGTGGTTTTTAACTTTGAACTTGTGCTGTTATTTATGTTTTTAGGCTTAAATTACTCATTCAGAATTTGTTTATAGCTCCTGAAGATGGGTTTTGTAATAACACGAAACGTTTTGGCCTTCTTACTCAATATAAGACTCAAGCTTTGTAGAAGAAATCTAAGTGAACACATATTATCCCGCTATGGACAAGAAGGTCTACAAATTTACCGTCACTACGAGAATTCCCGAAGGAAGTTAAAGAAGGTCTGTCTTGATTTTGAATTTCTTGAAATTTGCCGTAATGGTCATGTTTTTCCAAATTGTCTACATTTCAAGCTATACAGGAAATCTCTCTATTCGAGTGGTTTTTATCTTTCCTCTTTGGATTACCTACTCAATAATGAGATTAACTTTAATTTCCGCGCTCGCAATAAGCTTTTGGCCCTCGTTGATTCTTATTCTAAACATCTGCGTTCGACATTTTCTTGTTTAGATAGCCTATGTTTTTTTCTCTATTGTTTCTCGGAACCTTTCGTCCTATGCCCAAAGAATTTCATTAGTCCATGACGGCAAACTAGGAAAGCTTAACTTATCACGGCCTAAATTCCATGATTTAAACTCTGTTTTTAATCTTTCTGACGCTATACTCTCGAAAAGGGAAAAATTTCTCCTCTCTTTTGGGATTCAATTCAAATTACCAAACTTCAGGCTCCACTATGTGAACTATTATTTTTACTTTGAAAGGTTTATTCTCGATATCCAACATCTGTCCATTCTAGGTCCATTTTCTGACTTTAAAACAAATATTTCACAAGTCGCCCATGAAATTTTTCATAAATTTAAGCGCATGAAATTTTCGTCTCTCCTTTTTACTAAACAAGATTTTTCTCTTCTTCGGAACCTCGGGCGGAATAAGGAAATTGTTGTCACCCTTCCTGATAAGAGTAATGGGGTGGTGATTTTGAATAGGACTGATTACATTTCCAAAATGTCCCAGATTTTGTTAGATAAATCCAAGTTTACTGAAATTATGGAACAACCTTTGACTATCATTCACCGTTTAGAGGACAAAATTAACTGTTTTTTGCTGAAGCTAAAGTCTCCGGGTGTTCTGAGTGATTTTGTTTACGGTTCTCTGTATGTTTCATCATCTTACTTAGGTCTGCTCTATGGGCTACCTAAGATACATAAGACTGGATGCCCTCTTCGTCCCATTCTCGCTTCTTACACTCTTCCTTCATATAAAATTGCTAAGTTTTTAGTTCCTCTGTTAACTCCTTTTACTTCCAATCTATATACCATTAATAATAGCTTTGATTTTGCTTCGGAAATCGCAAAGTTTGAATCGTCAATTCCTTTTTTCTTTTCTAGCTTTGACATCACATCCTTATTTACAAATATTCCCCTTCAGGCAACTGTAGAGATTATTTTGACTGAAGCCTTTCCTGATAGAAATGCCCTCTTTAATGGTTTCAGTTTTTTACAATTTTCTCAGTTATTGCCTCTAGCTCTCAAGGACAACTATTTCACTTTCAATGGCGTGGTTTATCATCAAATTAAGAGTGTTGGGATGGAAAGCCCACTAAGATCGATTTTTGCAAATATTTTCATGTGTAATTTTGAAGATAGACTCTTCTGTGATTGCTCTTCTCAATTTCGTCCCTTATTCTACAAAAGATACGTTGACGATACCTTTGCGTTTTTTTCTTCTGGTTTTTGTTCAAAAAGGTTTTTCGATTTTATAAACAATTTACACTCTAATATTACTTTCACTCAAGAACATGAGATTAATAATATGTTGCCATTTCTAGATATTAATGTCTCTTGTACCTCTTCCGGCATTCAAACGTGTTTTTAGAAAACCAACTTTCACAGGGTAGGGTTTAAATTTCTTTAGTTTCTGTGACTTAACATACAAAATTGGTGCCATTAAAACCCTCCTCTTCAGAGGTTTTAATTTGTCTTCCACTTATTTTAGTATGCATTTTGAATTCAATTTTTTAAAAGAATACTTTGTAAAAAATGATTACCACTTATCTTTAGTTGAAAGCTGTATTAGGAAATTCCTCTTCAGGCTTTATAACCCCTCCACTTCTTTTAATGTCCCAAAGGAAATCAGGTATGTCTTGTTACCAGACATCAGCCCTTGTAATGACCTTCTCCGAAAACGTTTAATTTCCATTTTTAGGAAATTTGATTTTCAAATTAATTTTAAACCTATATTCATTAATAACAAAAATATTGATAATTTCTTTAAAGTGAAGGACAGTATTCCCACGCCGTTTAGTTCGTGCATTGTATATAAATTCATTTGCCCTAGCTGTAAGTTGGGGACCTACAATAGGAAGCACACTACGTACTCTTCAGTCGCGTTTTTGTTCTCACATGGGAAATAGCCATAGAACCGGCAAAACATTAAGTAACAAAGGGTTTTCTTACATCAGGAAACATGCTATTGATTGTAAAACAGACGTGTCCTTAAATGATTTTTCTGTCTTAAAATTTGCTAAATCTTTTTCATTTCCCCGCATTAAAGAATCACTCTGTATTAAATCCAACCACATAAATTTAAATGAGAACACGTCATCCTTTCCTCTGTTTATAACTTAACCAAGCTGTATTTATTCTTTGAATTCCTTCCTGTTTTCACTCATCATTGTGATCCGACCCTGTAAAGTAATGTTTCTGTGTCTATATTTTAGTTTTACCTTTTGTTTGTATCCAATTCTCTATTTTTCCATTTCAATTGTTTAATTTTGTAATATTACGTTTACTTTGTTTGTCCTTAATTGATAGTATCTCTTTAGAAATATTTTGCTGTTCTTTACCTCACTATTTTGTTTGTTCATTAACGTAACGTTCATTTTATATTTTTAACGTCGTTTTTGTGATTTTCTCTGATCTGTGGTTTTTAACTTTGAACTTGTGCTGTTATTTATGTTTTTAGGCCTAGATTACTCATTTAGAATTTGTTTCTAGCTCCTGAAGATGGGTTTTGTAATAACACGAAACGTTGCAATTAAAGATGGGACCCACCTTCTTCGTTTTGCCCTTCTTACTCAATATAAGACTCAAGCTTTGTAGAAGAAATCTAGGTGAATATATATATATATATATATATATATATATATATATATATATATATATATATATATATATATATATAATGAGAAGAACCTCATTGTTTGCAAACACAAAAAAGTATGGTATCATCGTAATTTTCAACTAAGAACGAAAAATCAAGTGTAGGCAATAAATAATAATTCGAGTAATAAGTATATCATGTTATAGTAATAATTAATACAACTAAACTTATAGCTTATTTATTTATTTTAGTAAAGTTGTGTGGAAATTTTAATCATATGCAATTTTAACATGTCAGCTAAATTTATCTTAAATTACGCAGAATTTTGAGTATACCGTAAACTTAATTTTCTTAACACATATAGTATTTTTGTTAATTAAATACAATGTTAATATGCTCCAAAGTGTTAGTTTTAACACTAAAATAGGTTTTTATATTATATTTCTTCATAAAATTAATGTTTTACCCTCAGATTGAGTGGGGGCAATTACGACCCCTTTAGTCCCAAGTTGTGATAAAAATATTTAGTCCATCCGAGGTTTAACCATAGAACAAATAAGTATTAAATGTATTCCGCAAAATGTAAATAAGCTTGTCAGTAATTGTATATAGTAAAAACAACAATATTTATTTGCTGCAATTTTTCAATTAACATATGTAATTTCTTTACAATATCTATAGAAAAAATACAGCATAGTAATTGTAAAACCAACAATAAACATACAACCATATGATGGTTGAATTTTGCCAGTAACCATTTAGTCATGTTTTTCTTTAATTATACTATTAACCAGGCAATGGCTTCGCCACTCCTCCCTACGGGGGGAGCTTGCGCTTCGCTACTAAGATTTAAATTTAAAATCTAAAAAAAAGCAGCCATGGTTAAATTTTTATAAATTTTATGAACTTCGCTAATTATAATAATTTTAAAAAGGAACTCTAAATTAAATTCCCCCCTTTCAAAATATCACGTTGCTAAAATATAGTTATAGAAGAAGATATATAAAAATAAATTTTCCGAACTTCACCATTTGTAATTCTTTAGGTTTTAAAAAATTCACAAAATTTCGATACTTATATTTATTTCTAAACTTCACCATTTTGTTTTTTGATATTATAAAAGAATTATTAGAAATAACTTTGATAAAAAAACATAAGTCATAACCAAACTGAGATGAAATTATTATTCAAATACTCAAAAAATCCCCTTCTTAAATTATAGAGTTAGTAAAGTGAAAAGTGATGATGATGATGATGATTATGTAACTGTTAAAATTTGATTGGCGATGTAAGCAATTAAAAAGGAAAATTTTCGTCTCATAGGACAAAGTGAGTGATGCAAGTTTGTTTTATATTCAGATTCCTAACATTATTTAGACATGTAGAATTTCTAACATACCTCCCCCTAAATTCTTGCCATGGCTCCTACGTTGAGAACCGCTGGTCTAACGGGAGCTACTAGCAATTCACTAGGCTAACGTGAACTTTTAGTAATTCTCCAGTAATTCCTGGTAATTCTCTAAGATACCGTAGCTTCAGGTAATTCGCTAGGATAACGGGAGCTCAAAGTAATTAAATAGGCTAACGAGAGTTCCTGCTAATTCACTATGCTAAGAGTAGCCCTGGTAATTAACATGTCTAATGGGACTCCTGGTATTTCGTATGACCAACAGGACCTCTTGGTAATTCATTAGAGTAACGAGAGCTCTAAGTAATTAACTAGGGTAACGAGAGTTCCTGCTAATTCACTAGGCTAACGAGACTTCCTGGTAATTTTCTTGGTTAACGAGAGTTCCTGGTAATTCACAAGACTAAAAGGAGATCCACTCTGACCTTTTGGGTTAAGGAGCCGAGCAAATAACTGGAAATCAGTCATTCGTTCGGTGATTTAGAAAAAGAATAAAACTGATGAAAGAATAGATGTGAAAAGGTATGGTGCAGCAGACCCTTTCGCATCTACACCGACCCAGTAAAACGAAAAGAGAAAGAAATGTGTTCGTATAAAACGGGTGTCAAATGTGTAGTCCCTAATGTAGGCAAATGGAAGAATTCCGAGTTAGAATACAGGTTAATGAAGGCTGTGGATGTATAATAGATAGAATTCAAAGCTCCGGTAGATATGACGTCAAGTCTCAGTCAAAAAGCGGAGAGGAAATCCCATTTAAAGGGATTCAAAAGGAAAGCAGACAAGGTCACTTTGGGTATTCATTATCCAAAGGTGAATTTAAGTCCTGGCCTAAAATTACGAGGAGCATCATTCTCACACGGGAAAAATTAAGTAGGCGTTCAATAACAGTTCAGAGAAAGCTACAACACTCCTAAATCTAATCTCATTCCATAACAATTGCACCTTGTCTTGAAATGTGAGAGAAAATTTGCTTGGGCATAAACCAATTCAGTACCTTTTGAGGATTTTTTTCTTCAAATTTAATTTAAAGAAAAAAACAAGTGCGTCTAGCGTCTACCGCAGATAGTTTGTAAGGTGAGATATAAACGAAAGTGAAGGTAGAGGTATAAAAATATGTGTCGAAGATACTGTATATAGCTGTAGACACTCTACGGGCTTTGGACCGGGAGGGAACGCAATCTGCGGGATAGCCCGGAGGTCCTTTTCAAGCAAAGGCTCTTCTAAATGAATAGGAATAGATTGACAACTATTCAGCGGAGCTAAGACCCTCGGGAAAAAGGCCCGGCTCTCAATTTGAAGAAATTGTCAACCTATTCCTATTAATTTAGAAGAGCCTTGGAAATGGGTTCCTGTTCCCTTGCACAAGCCGTGTAGCACTGTCGGCGAGCGTGGCAAGACTAATAAACAGTAAAACCTGTATTAGAGACCTGGGGCAGTAGTTAGGAAGCAAACAAGATAATGTAGGTTTCAATAGTGGTGCATATATATATATACGAGTATATATGTGAATCCAGCAAACCGCAAGAAACAAAAAAACAGGATAATTTTTCTTCGGAAATGTTATTTCCTAATTCGCAAAAATTCCGTACAGGGGTCGGATCGGGAGTATGAAAGAGAGAGAAATTAATAGGGAATATATATATATATATATATATATATATATATATATATATATATATATATATATATATATATATATATATATATATATGTATATATATATATATATATATATATATATATATATATATATATATATATATATATATATATATATATATCTGGAATAAGAATCTAATGGCAAAGAAAATGACAGTATTCATTATCTTTATTTTCGCTGGCTACATTTACCGAGCCTAATGAATTGAACATAAATTGGGGTTGTATGCAAATCGACTAACATTGAGATTAATTAAAGCGGGTAGGTACAATTATATATACAGGGGTTGAACAAAATAATAGGAATAATAAAAATTTAACATCAATATTTCAATGAGCCATCAAATTACGAATATCCATCTAAATTTCATTGTGAGTGTTTTGTTTTTATTCTAGATACATAGTTTTATTTATCAAATTTAATAATTATTTGTATTTCTTTTTCAGATCGTGGTATAGATGCAAAGATGTGTGACCTCACTGAGTTCGAAAAAGGGCAAATTGCTGGAGCTCGAATTGCAGGAGCTTCCGTCATCAGAACAGCTAAACTCATTGGTTTACCAAGAGCTACCAAATCGAGGACCATGGCAGAATTCAAGAAGCAGGGCGAAACTTCCAGCAGGAGGAGTAATTACGGCAGGACTTCAAAGCTCGCTGAAAGAGATTGAAGAGTGTTGAAACGCATTGTGATTAAAATTCCCCAGACAACTCCCCCTAAAGTGACTGCAGAGTTGAATCAACATCTTACTAGCCCAGTTTCGACCAAAACTGTTCGACGTGAGCTCAATAAAGCCAGATATCATGGAAGAGCTGCCATCAAGAAACCTCTGCCTTTTCATCAAAACATCTAAAAAAGGCTGAACTGGTGTAGAGATCACAACGACTGGTTGACAGACCAATGGAAAAAAGTAGTATTTTTCGACGAGTCCAGTTTTTATTTTTTCTCCACCCCAGGGCGAGTTTATGTGTGGAAGCAGTGCGGGGAAGCTTTTAATTCTGACTGCCTTCTTCTCACAGTGAAGCACGGAGGAGGGTCAGTGATAGTTTAGGCAGCTATATCTTGGAATTCTCTTTGTCCAATCGTTGCCTTGCATGGTAGGATCAACAGCAACGAATATCTGACTATTTTGGAAGATCAAGTCCATCCCATAGTCCAGACATTATTCCCTGATGGTGAGTGCTTTTTCCAAGATCAAAATGCCCCAATACACACCGCTCATGTGGTTAGGAATTGGTATAAGGAGCTTAGGAGAGAGCTACAACACATGGAGTGGCCCCCACTAACTCCAGATTTTAATATTATTGAGCATTTGTAATGCGTTTTGGAGCGACAAGTTAGAAGTTGTTACACTCCATCGTCGTGTCTGAAACAGCTGGAGCAGGTATTGCAAGAAGAAGGGCTCAAGATGTTTCCTAATGAAGTTAAAAAGCTACATAAATCAATTCCAAGACGCATCGACGCTGTTCAGAAAGCAAAAGGAGGATCAACTCCGTATTAAATAAATATTCATTGAATTTAACATATGTTCCAATTATTTTGTCCAACCCCTCTATATATTATAGCGATGCATCATAAATAGTTAATTGTTTAAACAAATATTGAGAAATTGTGAGAATAACAACAGGGAGGGGGGGGAGGAAAATATATGAACAACCAAACGCGCAAAAATTTAAACAGAAATCCAAATCTTACTGGTCACACAAGTTGTAGAAACACGACTAATCAATGGAGAGGATAAAACAATGAAGAAGGGTGAGGTATAATAATTTGGTTGGTTATTATGTGACACCGAGAGGGAAGGCACATATATCATTGTTGAGAGAGGGCCTAAGGGTCTTAATAGGAATCGATTCAATTATTCGTATGCTTACATCATCTTGGGAACAATCTATCATTTTGAAACTATATATATATATATATATATATATATAGTCATGGACAAAAGTTTTTAGACTGATATATATTTTTATTTTTTATTCGTTTTTCTATTACGTAATAGGAATAATTATTAAAATATTTAGTTTTTTGCAAGTTTATTAAAACGTTAGAATTTCAAAAATAATAAGAATAAACTACATTCCTTCGCCTACTCTAAAATCGCGCACTGGTTCTGTTCCTGACGGAGGTGGGTTTCCGTCCCTGGAGCTTTGCTAATCAATCGAAAGGGTAAAATGTCTAAACCTTTTTCAATTATACAGAGTGGTTCTTTCCAAAGAAAAGTGTGTAACCATTCTTGCTGTGCACAAAAATGGTCTGTGATGTAATGAGATAGTTGTTAAAGGAATTGCATCAAGGAGCAGGATCTTTAGGATCTTTAACGAATTTAAAAGAATGATTATATTCATGTGACGAAGTCTTCTTGACTTCAAAGGAACGCCAAGATCGCCTCTGGGTAAGGTTCCAGCTCAAAGATAGGATTGCCTCCAATGCCAAGCTTGCTAAGGGTTGGAAAGAGGGATGTCTAAACCTTTCAATGCGCACAGTGAAGCAGAGACTTTTCGACAGAAGTCTAAAGTGGAAAATGGCTACGAAGAAATCTCATCTCACCAAGAAGAACCCTATGGATAGGCTTCGCCTTTGTAAGAAATATACACTCAGAAACAATCACACATCTGGAGTGACCCTCAAAATCATCGTATCTGAACTCCATCGAAAATCTATGGGACTATCTTGAATAACCTGTCAAGAGTCTAGGATGGCATCCATTAAGCCGAAATGCACAATTCTTTGATGCAAGTGTGGCCGAAGAGTGATGTCTCCTACATCCATAACATTATCCAGTACATGTCACGTCGAGTCGCGGCTGTTATCCACGCTCGCGGAGGTATTACACGTTATTAGGTGCGCTCCAATGCCAGGTGACTAATTTTTTTCCGGTGAGCTTATATTTTATTCGCATATAGATAAATTTGAGTCACATTTGTCTTTTAGCATTAAAGGGCATTGGAAGAATATATAACCGAACACGAATCCTTGAAAAATATTCTAGTTGTTAAAAATTACAGCTTTATATTTTCATATTTGCCTAAATAATATGAATTTGCCAAATTAAACATACATTATAAATCCATGTAAATTACTGTAAATTTTTCTTCTTATATTTGTTTGAAAGTTATAAATTTAATTAACTCTTACGTTATAGAACTACTTAAAAATTGTACTTAGATCATATATATACTATTCTTATTTTACGAGGATCCATGAAGACGCGTTTCCAACCCTAAACGTCGGCTCGCATTAATAAACTCCTGTGATGGTCTTGTAACTGGGGCTTTGTTATTCTTCCTGAAAATAAGTAGCGCCTACCTCACGCAATCATTTTGCACTCTTGGAAAAATAAGAATTACTATGTCCAAAATTTTGATCGTCTCATTTCAAAGCGAGCTTCGAAATGAGACGGTGGGAATATAAAATCCATATCTAATCACCCAGATACATTGAATAACATACACACACAAGCACTTTCTTTCAGATAAACCTATTAGTGCATGTACGTTCTATTAATGCTCCCAAGATTTCAAGCTCCGCCTACAAAGAATTCCTCAGTTCGAATTGGTCTAGAATCGTTCGGGGCTATTTTTAGATTCTAAGTCAATAAGCGCGCTTTAAAAAACTATTGCGACTTTTGATAATACTCGTTTAAAAGGAATAATTTAGATAGAAGTTGCACACTTTATTATCCAAGCGTTACTGTTCACTATTATGGTCATTCATTGTTGTCAGCGTTCTGCTCTAATGATAATTTCTGCATTCATTTCCCGCTGTTCCTAGATACTCGCTCGTCATTCATTATTACATAGTGAGATGCTTTGTACTTCTCATTCGTATTCACATCGATAACCTGAAGTTTGCTAATTTAATCTCCCCACCCATTCAAAGGCAGGTTTCAGGCAACATAAAATTGATGGGTAAAAATTGGCCTTATGATGACTTGTAGGCGCCTTGTCAAAAACGAGTTAGCGCTTCCAAAGAGACAATACGAAGTTAATATTGCGCAGTCTTGTAAATAAACTCCAAAGATGTTCTATTTTTAAAAATGAAACTGGTCAATTATTTTGTGACCCAAAGAGTATCGCGCAGATTTGAAATATTTTTTTTAGAGGCGTTCACAATAGAGGACATAACAAGCATTCCCACGGCCGACGATGTAATAAAGTTTGTAGACACGAATACGCCAGATAATATTACGATATCCTAGACCGAGTTACTGGTTTACATTGATAAGATGGTGTCAACATCGAATGGACCCGATGACATACTTCACCGACATTAAAGGAACTTAAAAACGAGATCGCTGGTTAACTATCGATTATTCCTACCTAGTCTCTCAAGAAAGATGTAGTTGTAGATGATTTTAAATTTGCAAATGTCACCACCTCTACAAAGAAAAAGGTAGAGGCAGACACAACAAGCTACGAGTATAGGTATATTAGTCTGAGGTCGATAGTCGCTAAACTCTTGGAAAATCAGGGCTTACTAAACAGTAAGCAACACGGTTTTATGAAAGTTCACCTTTGCTTGACAAGCCTAATTGAGTTCTTTCACAACACAAGTGCTACTATGATAATTTTAAAGCTGCAGATGTAATTTACCTGGAATTAAAAAAAAAAGCTTTTGATTCGTTTACTCAAATGCGACTTCGGGAGAAACTTGGAGCTCATGAGATTAGAGGAAAACATTTAACTTTGATTCATAATTATAATTGGCTTACAGACTACAGTTAGAGAGTGTTTATAAATAGCAAATCATCTAAGTGGGTGCGTGTCTACACACTCCTCACATTCAGCTTGGTAAAACAGACACTCGGAAAACTAGCCAGTCACATTTTATCGGAGAGATTTTCTCACTCAAGAAATTGGAAATACAATATTTTTCAATGGAGAAAATTTACATCTCTCAAAATCTGGATGAAAATAGACGCAAATTAGCCACCTGTTCAGGAAGATCTGGAAAGGAAGAAGCCGTTCATCTCAATCTAACCTTACTTTTCATTTTCATCTATCGTCTCTTGCACCGTTTCCACTCCCACACCCCAAATCCTCCCATTCAGGGAGGTACTAAAAAGAAAGAAAATAATACTTTTTAGGTCGGTCAGCATAAGCATCATGACTGCCTAATTCTCCCATCCCTCACCCCCCACCCATGGCCCAATGCTTTAGCTAATGGAAACTGATATTTCGACCTCGTCTCAAATATATAATGCAGTAGAAACTGTATAATTGGGGGACGGAAGGAAGGAGGTTAAGGAATAGCCCACTGCCAGATACCCGTACCTGAACAGCCCCGGCCAATGGACCGGGTCGCAACCTTCGCAGTGGAGCTTAATCACTCTGCCTGTGAGGGGCCACCAGAGTCGCTGAGGGACATACAACCGTCTCAGTGTATGGTAGGAAGCAACCGAAGTTTTTAATTTTCTCGAGGAGACGGCACCCCCGGCTAGCGATGGTTGATTCCGCGCTAGCCAACAAAAGGTCCGTCACTATTCACCTCTCGAGAGGAGCCCACCCGGGTCCATTTATTCATTCATTAATTATTCATCCTATATCAGCCAAATTAGCATGAGCGGGTCTGTGGGATAAAAGGGGGAGGGCCCCTCATTTCACAAAAATGAACATGAAATACAGAAGATTACCACTAAGGACGGAACAATGGAAAACCAAACCGGAAAGAGGAGTATTGATTAGGACCCTAAATACCGACCTAAAAATCGCCATTACAAAGTTGATAGACGTGCCAAACGGGTACGCCGTGTTCTTTCATAAAAAAAGACGTCAAGCGGTTGGTGGCAACGAACAGGCTAATGGCCCTGAGCAAAACTGGCCTAGTCCCCAAACTACCTCCACAACTAATGGCCAATCGCTCCTTTATATGCCGCAAAGGGAACTTGTATGTCGGATCGCGCACTAAGGATGAAATAAAAGAGGAGCTGGAGAGGGAAAACCAGTTTCTTAAAATCTCCGAGCTCATCAAATTCGGCCACCACACACACGTCTTCAAATTAGTGTGCACCACATCTGAAATGACCAACAGAGCCACAACCAATGGAGTATTGGCGTTCGGCATGTGAATTCTACCCGAAGATCTCGAAGTGGAGAAGTTCATAAATGTGCAAACCTATTTTCGGTATTCTGCAATCGAGGATCACGTGACCAAAAGCTGTCCCCAAAAAGACCTCAAAATCTGCTCTGAATTCAGCAATACCGGCCACAATTTCTGTGAATGCACAGAACAATTAAAAAAATGCATAAACTGCCAGAGCCCGCACAGGACTATGGCCATCAATTGCCCCAAAAGGAAAGCCATAATAGAAAAGCAGGAACAAGAGGAAAAGGATGATATTTAAAATAAAAGTAATTAAACCTAGACCAGCGTAGCAAAGGCGACACTAAAAGAAGTAAAAGAGTCACAAGAGCAAAAAATAATATTAACCTAAATGAGGGCAGCGGCCTCGACATACTGGCGTGCATACTGTTCGCTCACGTACACAATACAGCTCAACCGGGAACATTTGAGGAAACCGTGAATCTTCTACTCAAAAAGAACGGCGTTTGTAAGATGTAAGATGTTCCCCCCCCCCTCCCTCTCTCGGCACTCATTTACGGCGTTACCGCGGGGAAAACTCTGCAAGTCAAGGACATGCTGGAAGTTGGAGCTATACTAGCAGAAAAAAAAGAACAACACGAAGAATCTGAAGAAACAAATAAAGAAGAAATGGAAACCGCTGACACAGAAAGGGAACCCAAAACTACGTCGAAAAAGAATACCCACAAGAAAACCAGGAAACAAACCCCCAAAATTACCACTGAGACATAAACCACAACGGATTCCGAAGAAGAGAAAGAAACTGAGGGATGCCAATACGAAGCAAGGGACTTCAAACTCAAAGTCTTCGCCACACAAAGCATATCCTCTGCCTGAAAATCTCAAACCATCAGACATCAGAAAGGCATAGAAAGAGGGACATGCAAATGGACCTACGTCACTGACCACGAGGAATCCTACATCCCCAAAAATATTACGAGAGAACCAAATCAGATTTTACCCCAATTACTTCAGAATTCTTAAAAAAAGAGACTATCGAAAAAGTGGACATCGGAAAATGGAAGAACACCAAAACAAAACAAGGAGCAAACAAAACAGATTAGAAAACTTTTCACTATAGATCATGGACCACACCAACAGAAAATAAAAAATCCTCCACCTAATACAGACAGGTGGAAAAATAAAAGCATTCAATACGGCAACTTCTTTTGCCAAATAGATCCACATATAATTACAATTTTTGAACACGGAATCAAAGACGACGAGCAAATAAAAATATTCAACTAAGACATCATTAAGAAGAACCACAACGGGAAAAGGTATGACTGAACATCAATTGTTGTTAAAAAAGGGTTATTTTTTACCCAAGAAAGAGAGGTCGATGAGGCATACGCTACTGTGACTATGCAGATGAAATTCTCTCCACTGACGATAGCAGCAGCTTACCAACCACCTCGTTGCTCATACATACCAATTCACTCGATAATGGAAATATTTAATAGAAGCAATCCAACTGTACTGCTGGAAGACCTAAGTGCAAGACTGCTGAAATCGCGTTTATTGAACGAAAAATAATGCAGGACGAAACTTAGAACTCCTGATAGAAAGGAACATCCTAACACGTGCTGGCCGAGAGTTCCCGACCTTCATAAATAAAAGAGCATCAATCAAACCAGATTAGTATTAACTAGTAATAACTTCCCCTATCACATGCATATGGAACCAATCCTTGCCCCATGTATTGACTATATTGGAATTCTGGTGACCATTAACCACCCAATACAGGTCCAAATTCCACCAAGAAAATCCTACAGAAGGACAAACTGAGATGCATATAGGACTGACTTGGAGGGCTATGCTCAACCAGAACTAGAAGGCAAAAACATCGAGGAGCTAGAAGAGGTAATGGACGCATTAATAAAGTGCATCACAGATGCAGATGGAAAATGCGTTCCAAAAATTAAATACAAAACGCTCCCTCACCCGAAATGGAGTGAGGAGATGAGAAGAAAACCGAGAAGCATTAAGCAAAAGTACACGGAAATTAGAAAAACCGGTACAAGTAGGATAAAGGCTAAGGAGCTAAGACAATTAAAGAGTGACATGATATTTCTCATTGAAGAACAATAAAGAGACCAATGGAATGAATTCATAAGCAAAGTGGAAAACATGGAAGAACCAAGAAAGGCCGGGAAATTGATAAATTTAATAAAAAATAAACCCCCCAGAAAGAAGATCTAAATAAAACATGAACAAGGTGAAATCATAAACAGCAACGAAGAAACAGCAGATAAATTTTGAGAACACTGGGGGAGAATATATTCCATAGAAGAAGAAGATAACCGGAGATATGATGTAGAAACGGAAAAAAGAGTAAATAGATCCTTAATAACAAAAGGCACAGCATTACCCTAGAAAGAAGAGTCGACTACACCACACAAGGAAACGTAGGTCTAGGAGCACATATCACAGAAGAAGAGTTGAAAAGTGCCATTAGCTCATTTAAGCAGAAGGCTCCCGGGAGCACAAGCCTCACAGAATATAACTATGAGAATGTCCCAGAGAATATAACCAAGGCAAGTGCTGAACTGTTCAACGCATATCTGAACATAGGAGCTTATCCGGAAAAATTTAAGACAGCAAAAAATGATCTTCTTGCTGAAGCAGGGGAAACCAAGCCACATAGTTTTAAGTTTTTTGCCGATTTACCTACTTAACTTTCTGGGTAAGGTCCTGGAAAAGATCTTAAATCATAGGCTGGTCAAATACCTGGAAGAAAACCAAAAATATAATGACCATAATTCGGATTCCGAAAAGAAAGAGACTCTACCTCAGCAATAGCCATACTAACCGAAAAGATTGCGCAGGCCAAGAGCGAAAAAGAATACGTGGACGTGGTCTTCCGCGATGTCGAGAAGGCCTTCAATAAGGTATGGGTTGAAGGGCTTAAATATAAACTCCTCCAGCTCAATCTCGGCATCAAGATGGAGAGAATGTTGGCTGACTATGTCACCAACAGGAAAGCCTACGTCTCCATCGAGAACCACATAGGACCGACCTTCCATCTGCAGACAGGGGTCTCACAGGGAAGGGGGGGTCTGAGCCCTATCCTATACGCGATCTTCACGGCTGACCTTCCGCCCCCAATAACACCAGGATTTCTAAATATTCAATACGCGAGCGAAATCAGTCAGATTATTCCATCGCAATTCACGAATCCAAGATGGTAGGCGCGAACCACGGAAAGGGAAATAAAGAATAGTAACGACTACGAAAACTAGTGAAAAATTAAAACTAAAATCCACAAATTTAAAATGATACCATTATCTAGGTTTAGAAAGACCAGGTATCCATTGACGGCATCAACTACAGCTTCGCGAAGGAAAGAAGTGTACTAGGGTTACACATTGGTACAAGAGGCTACCACGCTCATGCGAAGACTAGGATAGCCAAAGCCAGAGGTGGCCTAAAGCTAATGCAGACCCTAGGCAGAATGAGCAAAAAAACGGCTCAAAACTCTCTACAAAGCCTTTGTTGAATCAGTCCTAGTATACTCCCCGATCCCGTTGCACACTGCCTCGAAGTCAAATGAGAAGAAACTTCAGAGAATCCAAAATAAAGTAACCTACCTAATAACCAAAACTAGAAGAGCAGAAAGAAAGCGCATCAGAGACCAAACGGAAGTAGCAGATATTGACCCAATCAACCTAACCCTGGAGAACAGGGCGAAGAAGATATGACAGAAAATTGAACAAAAACATCCGCAGATATTTAGAGATCTGAAGATACAAAATGAAAACTCAGCTAAGAGATTCCCAAGCAGTAGGATCCACCTACGGCAGGCAGAAATACCGATCTATACATGAAAAAGTAAACCAAGACAAGTATATCGAAGCAAAAGACAAAAATACAAAGACATGAAAGCCATAAATAAACAATAACATATAATAAACAAAGAAAACATGAATTAGAAGCAACATATAGATGCCCATATATATATATATATATATATATATATATATATATATATATATATATATATATATATATATATATATATATTCGTATAAATTTATATAAATTAATGAATTAGAACTTACGTACCTGTAAAAAGGTCCAACTTAGCAGAAACTTTCAAAAATATAGACAGATTAATTAAAATAACTTAAGAAAGAACAGCCAGTCTCCTGGCATATTTTCATCACTCATCATAACTACTCACGTCCTTCCCTCCTCCCACCCACCCAAAGCACCCCTCATGCAATCCTTCTATCATCCCTTCTTCTCTCACCTGGGGTCTGTGAATAGCGGCGTTCCGCAGGGTACGTTCGGTCTTGGGTCTGGTACTTTTCTTAATTTTTATAAACGATCTCTACTGTAAGTTGTTAGAGAAGATTGCAATATTGGCATAAGGTGGACCATAGAGTCGGCAGGAAAGAAATACATGACGAATCAAATTCAGTATTTAGATGGCTTAACGCGTAAGAGCTTCAGTTTAACGGAAACAAGTGTAAAGTTATGCGCATCGGCTCGCGCAAACCTTAGTTCGAATATCCATTTTGATAGCACAACAAAAGAATAGGACGATGAGGTACTATTTTCGAGCAACTTAAAGTTTTCTAAGCATTGCGCTCAATATGCAAAACGGGTAAGCAAAACTCTCGGTCCATTACGAGTAACTGCAGATAAGAGTAGAGATATAATCGTTAATATTGTTTTAATTCGATCGCTCGACCACAACTCAATTATGCTGACTAAAACTAGTCACTATTTTGGCGCAAAACAGTAAGCAACTCGGTTTTAGGAAAAGTAGTGCATAGTTCGTTCAATGGCGCGCAAGAAAGTATATCTCTGAATTTCGTATTCTTTCCTACGAGGCAAGACTAAGATATTTAAACTTCCCTTCTCTAGAAGGTCACACTACGTGACAAGCTGATTAATGTGTTTAGGATAATTTCAAATGGTTTGAAGATATAATTGAGATCTACTATTCGAACAAATGATTTTAAACTCTAATTAAAACGATTCGTGTCCGAAATTGTGGACATTTTTTACGTAAAGATAACCTCAACATAAAAGTCAATTACTGCGATTGTGCTTGATAGTCCTGTGAATGTAATTTTTTAAAATAAGAAGAATAAATTAGATGAAGATAGCACTGACACAACGAACAAAAGATAACCGAATATTATGCGAAGCCAAAGCTCAAACGGTGCATTAATTTTAGCAATGGGTGTACTGGAGTGGTCCATACAGCACGTGGGGGCGTGGACTGTAGCTTAGTCGTAGAGCAATGACCTAAAATTCAGCATAAAAAAAGGTACAACCTGTCATGCATAGCTAGAATTTTATATTTTTGTAAGCTATTTTTATGTAACTGAAGTACCTTTCAGTATCGTAAGATAAAGGGTGGATCTAAAAAAATATCGGTTGTAAAATAAAGATGAATATTGTCATAACAGTCTTTGTCTTAATCTCCTTGTGTAAACTCGGAGTCGCACGCAAATCTTCTATGTTGAGTGCAGATCGGTGGTAAAGTCCCTACCGTTATATATATATATATATATATATATATATATATATATATATATATATATATATATATATATATATATATATGAGGAATTAAACCACATTCTCCGAAGACAATTGTCTTCGGAGAATGTGGTTTAATTCCTCATCTTTTCTTGCGATATTGCATTAATTTTTATCATATATATATATATATATATATATATATATACACGCTAGACCGCAAAAGTTTACAACACACTGTTAGAAATGCAAATTTACCTACTCTTAGTTAACGTATGTTAATGAAATTTACAATGCACGTGGAACTTCATGTAATAAATACAACGTAACAATCAGGAAAGAAAAATGGTGAACAGAAAATAACTTTATAAGGACAATAGGGAAATTTGACAACGCAAACGTTTACAACACATTTATATAAACAGGGTTTAGTACTTGGTTGCATAACCCTTGTTGTTAATTACACCTTACAGGCGCTTTGAGTAGTCTCCTACAATATTTCTACAGCTGCTTAGACTGATTTTGTTCCATACGTCAAAACATTTTTCTTCAAATCATATAAGTTACCCCTGATCTCCTTTCCCATCAGTCCAAGAATAATTATATATTACTTTATACAAAAAGAAGCTCCAAATTGCATCTTTCCGCCTTTGAAAGCTCGATGCCGAATTCAAATATTTGTTTGCATATTTGCTTGGCTCAACTAAATTACCACTTCTATGAATTTGAAAATTTTCCGGAAATTTTCTGTTCGTTTTACCCTGTGGAAATGACATTTAAACATTAAATTAGCATACAATAAACTTGAAAAAAGTAAGGTAAATATTCGTTTTAAGACATCTCTTCTAAGGAATTTAAAAATATGTTTTTCTTATGCAGTTTTGTGTGTACTTTTCAGATCTGAGATTCCTTTTTTCCCCGGAAATGCATACTTTACCCATAATCGACTGACGTTTCATAATAGCAAAAGTATGTATTTCCAGCAAAAACAAGTTTCAGATCTGAAAGTACACATAAAACTGCATAAGAAAAACACATTTTCAAATTCATTTAAAAGATCCAGAACCAGACCTAACTTAACCTTACCTTACCTTACCTAACTTAACCCTAACGATATTTCTCTCAGCTTCTCGCTGAAACAAAGTTCGATTTGGGCTAAATTCCCCAATCTTTCAGCATTTAAGGCATTTAATTACTCGCGGGATTATACTGTGAGTCCTATATATTCCTAAGGCTTGAATGTTGTCCTCAAAGACTTCCCGTTTAATTTGGTATTGTGACTTAGAACAACCACCGCACGCCATTGTAACAATTAAACTGAAGACACAGTTACCGTCCGAAATATAACAAAGCATGGTATTTGCTAAGCAGTCAGAATACGTTCGTGCATATCGTCCGCAGATATAACATAGCATGCTATTGGCTAACTAGTCAAGCTAAAAGTAGGCCAAAAATTGAAGGAAATACTGAAAATGGCGTGGAAAGATTCAGATTTAGCAAAATAATAACATATTTTCGCGAAATTTATAACTACGTTATTATTAAGTTCTTGACGGTGAAAATAACATCGGTGAACATCATTTTAAGAATGAAGAACGCTTATGTCTTTGAAAATTTAATTATCGTTAATGTCTTAGAACGAATATTATCCAAATGTAATAAAAGGTTGCAGATATTAGAAATCTAGTAGATTTTTTTACCCTTTATAATCCTGTACCTTTGAAACCCTGACTTAAGGCGAAATCTATGCACAAAATGATCTACTGATAAAAAATACCAGTGTATTATGTACCAAGTAAACTGTGACTGAATATGCATGGTGAAAGTAATAGATTCCTTACGACATATTCCTTAAGTAAAATCAAGTAATACTCAACTCAAAGACAAATAATTTTAGGTGGAAATTAGCGTACACTCGCTAAGTGATAAACTACTCATTAAGGCGAAGAACGACTGGCGTCTTAGCCTGCTACCACATTATCTATTCCCCCATATCATAGTTTTGTCAGTGGTTCCCAAATTATACACCTGAGATGCCTAGGTGCACCCTGGGACATCACAGAATTATATGTGTCCAGATAAAAAAAATATATATATATATAGTACTACATTATATCATTTCACGAGAGATTCAAACAAAAAATTAGGGGGTTTAGGCATGAATTGCCATCAATTACAATAATACTACAAGACATCCCCCTTCATTAAACAAGTGGTTAAAATTATTTACTATAAAACGAAGGATCTTCCATTAATTTTCAATTATCGATAGAAAAACTGAATAAAAACCATCTATAATTTGATTTAAATATATTTTTTATGTGTCAATTACTATATTGTTTAGTAACTTTAGTTAAATGATAATTTCAGTCTCATTGCCTCAGTCGTCGTTATGACCATATATGATAAATGATAACAGCAGCTGAAGCAAAACGCCTCGAATTTAAAGCAAAACGTCTGAAATCGTTTTGAAGTGACGAAACAAACATCAGCATGTAAGAAGGTTGTCAGATGTGGCTAATTTTTCAGTTGCTTTACATTCAGTTGATTATTATCGTTATATTAGAGTTCTTTTGTACAGTGTTTAGAGCTGGATTTAACACCAGAACCATGCACAAAAATTAACTTAAGTCTTAAACAGTTTATTGAAGTACACTAAAATGTTCGGCTTTTTTTTTCTAGATTTTTAAGTATTCTATTGGCTTTATATAAAAAAATTTAATCTGTCAACTTTGACTCACTGGTGAGTAATAATAAACATTGACTTGTTGAGAGTGGAAGTGGTGTGCTTATTATTTAATTTCACATAAATACACCCATACAAAATGGATAAATTTCTTAAAAAGAAGCGTGCTTTTGATGAATATGATCCCGAAAGTGAGTAAAACCTAAGTGTAGGAAGCTGCACCAGTAAGAAAGCAAAGCCTCGTCCTACTCGTAAATACGATGAACGTTATTTAAGCTTTGGTTTTACTTTTACCGGAAATAAAGAACATCTCGTGTCGTTATGTTTAGTATGTGGATGTAAAATGCCAAATGAATCAATACTTCCTAGTAAACTTAGCAAACATTTTAAAACTAAACACTCTCATTTAGAAGGTAAATCTGCCAGTTATTTCAAGAGATTGTCGGAACAGCAAACAAAAGCTGCAAGTTCTTTTAAAAGTGTAATGACTTTTTTCTGAGAAAGCTCAAATAGCTTCTTATGAAGCCTCAGAATTGATAGCTAAAAATATGAAAGCTCATACTTTAGACGAGTCACTTATTTTGCCTGCGTGCAAAAAGATTGTCCAGACGATGCGAGGAAATTAAGCAGCAATGAGAATAATTAAGGTACCTCTGTCCAACAATACAGTTCACAGGCGTATTGTAGAAATGACTTCTGATATCGAGAGAAATGTATATAGTAATAAGCTCCAGTATTTCAATTTTGCATTGCAAATTGATGAGTCAACAGACATTACCATAAGGCCCAACTCTTAACATTCATTCGTTTTATTGATGATATATCAAATAGTAAATCCGTTTCTTTTTGCGAAGAATTATCTCTGACTACTAAAAGTGAAGTTCTTTTTAATATTCTGAATAATTACTTTGATAAATGGCAGTTGTCATGGGAATTGTATGTTGGAATTTTTACAGATGCAATCTCTTCCATAGTAGGCTGTGTTAAGGGCATTACATCTTTTGTAAAAAAGCAAAATGAGAATATTATCGTAACTCACTGCTTCCTTCATCGAGAAGCATTGATGGCAAAAACATTGGGAGATATGTTTTAGATCAAGTTGTTCAGATGGTAAACTTTATTAAAATAAGACTTGTCAAATTTGTGTCGATATAGATTCTCAACATAGACGCCTACTTTTACACACAGAGGTGAGGTGGCTATCAAGGTGAAAAGTACTGGCCCGTGTGCACGAGCTACGACAAGAACTTCTTACGTTTTTTGAAGAAATAAAACAAATACACTTTTGTGAACTCCTTCGGTGCAATTTTAGGATTCTCAGGTTAGAGTATTTGACAGATATATTTCAGCAGCTCAATAATTTGAATACCAGCATGCAAGAGAAAGAAGAAAATATTCTCACATTCACTGACAAAATGAAAGCATTTCAGAAAAAAACTACAGATTTGGAAAAGAAAAGCCACCGAAGGAAATTTGGAAATGTTTCCTTTGGTAAGTAAAGCTTGCATTGATAAGAAGAGTAAGACACTTTCAATAATAGCTGAACATTTACCGATGTTGGAAAAAAAAATGAGTTCTTATTTTCTATCTCTTAATACTGGACAATACGATTGGATTAGAAACCCGTTCATTGAAAATTCAAGTGATTTTGATTTAACATTAATAGAAGAAGAAGAACCAGCAGCTATATCCACTGATCGTGGATTGATGATTAAACACAAGGAATTGCCTCTTGAAAAATTTTGGATTTCTATAAAAGAAGAATACGTGTCAATATCCAAAAAAGCTTTGAACATCTTACTAAAGTTCTCAACATCATATTCATGCGAGTTATAATTTTCCACTCTCATCACCATTAAGTGAAAAAAGAGAGGAACTCTTCTTGATATAGAAGAGGAAATGAGAGTTTGTTTATCGACATACGCCCTAACATTGAAGAAATCACGAAGATACATCAGACTCATGTTTCTCATGAACACGAGAATGAATAAAAGTATGTAGCATTTTCTATTTTTTTAATTGCATTATTTCTCTCATATACTATTTGACTTATCATAGCTATTTCTCGGAATTCTGTGTATAGTGAACCCACAATTTTTCGTAGGATCTCAAATGCGCCCCGATTTCAAAAAGTTTGGGAACCATTGATATAGACAAATAAAACATAAAGCGTTGATAGATTACTCGCCAAACGACGCTAGATAGCCTGCTTCTGCATGTGGTGAAGGTAAAGCTTCAGTACCTTAGTTTGGAAGATCTTTGACAGCCGAAAGCTGTTTATTTGCCATCATTCTAGCTACTAATTATTCATATTTAGTCTAATAATGAGTTGTAAGTATGTGGCAAAAGTTTGTTGATAAAACATTGTTTTCTTCCAAGCAAATTTGAGGTTTTAAGCCTATATATATGCAAATAAACACTAGGTTGGAAATTCCGTACAGGGGCGGAAAAAGTAAAAGAAATGGTTATAATAAGATCGGTACAACTTAATTAATAATGGCGAAAACCAACGAAAAAATCCCCGTGTTTTTAAAAAGAAGTTTAAAAGGAAGTGGTAAAGGGGTTTATGTAAGGCTGAACAAATCATTCAAAGCTATAACATACCGGGAACAAAACTTTTGCAAAACGACAGAGAAAAGTTCACAAGCTTCGGAGTAGGGCTAAATACGTTTTTACCATTGCCGATCAGATACTTTTCCACCCAAACATAATGAGACTAGCATATAATATTGTACAGTCTCTTTGTGTAAACGTTTTATTGACCTTAAATTAGAAACGATGCCATTGTTAAGAATACTGGTGTGTGTAGCCTAGGACTAAATCTGTCAATCTGTAAAATAAATGAATTCTGATCCGCCTTGAACAGAGCTCGCCACGCCCAAAGGCAAGGATCCGAAGGAATGAGTATTTGGGGAAATTCCCAAGCTGAGGAACACAACAGGTGATGCGGCAACCCCCCCCCCCCCTCCCCCTCTCCCATCCTGCTTCACGGCGTTGGGGAGAAGTTTGAGGTCATGACGTCATGGTCGATTATATCCTCCGAACAACAGTTTTCATTATTTTGGGGGGTACCTCTCTTTCACATAAACATATTATATATATATATATATATATATATATATATATATATATATATATATATATATATATATATATATATATATATATATATATATATATATATATATATGAATGCAATATCCCGCAGGAAAAAATGAAAAGGTGTTTCCAAGTACTTTCGAACTTTATTAAGTTCCTTATCAAGGATAAATACAAGAAATAGTATTATATTAGAGGTATATATACAAAAGAAAAGTATGAAAGACCGCCTCAAAAACAAGAAATCACCAATGAGGAAGAGGGAAGGAGGAAGGTAAAAAAACACATTAAGGATTACAAGATTCAAAGAAATGGAGATAGCCTAACGAGGGAGATTATAAGACACGATGAGCAAAAGTGGGAAAAATACAAAGTACAAAACAGAGCAGTGAATATTAAAAAATAAAAAATGAATAATAAAAAAAATACAAAAAATAAAATAGGGGCCACATAACTAAAGAATGTATATAAAAAAACACTAGGAACGCAAGACAAAACCAATTTCTTTGAGTATTAATCTTTTAATTATAGCATCTATTCTATATAAGCCAAGGGAAAGGTTAAAATTATCACATTGGCTTATAAAAGCACATTCAATGATGTTCCTTTTTATAGGGTCATTGGAACGATAAATAAAATTGGCCGAGTTCCAGTTAATTAAATGGTTCTTATCTGACATATGGACAAAGAAAGCAAGCACGGTTATCTTCTCCTCTTCGGACATTATATTTATGTTGATTAAATATAATGTCCGAAGAGGGGAGAAGCGGAGAAGCGGAACCTAGCAAAGAGGAAATCTCCAAGCTGTAGAGGTTAAGAGATCTTAACTCGGCCACCATTAGGAAAATATACCTGATGTACGTCCGGGCTAAGCTCATCTACCCCTCAGTAGTGACTCAAGCGGCCAGCAAGACCTCAATGAGAAAACTCCAACGTGTTCAAAACTCCGCACCCCTAATAATTAATAGAGCCAGAAGGCGTGACCAACATCGGCAAAGGGACCTTCATAGGAGGAAAAAACTGGGAAGAAAGGTCTGGTCAACCCTTACGAATGTTGTCATTCCGTAACTACAGGGAACTGGTGGCAGACTTAATATAACTGCACGACTACGAGAGAAAGCCTCCCGTCGTAGCCAGTTCCCAAGCACTAATATATGCTCTCAGGAAAACATTCCATCACTATACACATGACAGGAACACTAGAAACTAACGCAGTACGACTGAAACCAAAACAAAGAAAATAAATAACTACACTAAAACAACATAAGGTAAATCGCTGAGCTAAAGGCTATAAAAGGCTTGAATGCTCAAAGAAATTAACCCTAAAATAAGTACACAAAAATTGAAACACTAACAATAAGAAGAACACGCTAACAATGCATAAAGAAACAACATATAAAAACGCAACTTATCAAAAATAAGACAAAAAGGAAAATCTAAAGAAAATCATAAAGTGATGCCTTCCTACTAGGGTAAAATACCCCTCCCTGCTTTAAATTTCACCCACTTTTATCTACCACTATCCCACCATCTTCTAAAATTGAGTACACCATCTTATTTTTATTCAGTCCTATTCTGACACATTTTATCGGTAAAGGAGGAAAGAATACCTAAAGACGCTCCGAAGATGATCGAATAAGATCGAAAGCTCAGCAATTTAGTTTTTTTTTTACCAAACGCATTCATTTAAAAGAGAGATGAATACAGGACAAGTGATTCACCTTCTACAAGATGGAATAATAAAGACTGTTAGAAGAATAGCAAATTACCAAATGAAATTGACAAAGGCGAAATATACAATGGTCTTCAACAAAATTTGCATATACGAGTATATATATATATATATATATATATATATATATATATATATATATATATATATATATATATATAAAATGCAGTTTTGATTGAGGTTTATTGCTTCCGTGGCATCAATAATTCTTTTGCAAAGATCTCCATATTTCCTTAGTTTTTCTTGTTTTCGTCAATTTTTCTCCATATGGCTTTTGCTTTATCGTGTAGAGTCACGTTCAGGAACTCGATCTTCGCGAGATCGTGCAGTCTAGTTGAGAGGATGCGGTCCAGGCAAGTGACATCAAGGATGAGGCGTAGTGCCTGATTCAGCACCGCTTGAGCTTTTCTCATTTGGATTCTACTTGCAAGGTGTAAAGGAATGACATGATTGGTCTTACCAGAACAATGTACAACTTCTTTTTGTTAAG
This sequence comes from Ceratothoa steindachneri, assembly GCA_963969495.1. NCBI lineage: Eukaryota > Metazoa > Arthropoda > Malacostraca > Isopoda > Cymothoidae > Ceratothoa > Ceratothoa steindachneri. Next base: position 134,094,828 of record OZ018330.1, read on the forward strand.
GCAGGAGAGCCTCCAGAATCTATAGAGTTATCGTAACCTTATTTTTGCCTGTGTGACCTTCTCGTTGAGATGGTCGCCATACCCTCTTGAAGTAATCTTAAGTCCGAGAGCCCGACCTTCACGGGTGTAAAGATAGAACTCATCGCGTACCAGTATGTCGGCTGTTTTGATAGGTCCGATGGGAAGTACTTTGAATTTGTCAGTAATAGTGCGTATTTTGTTACGTCTTTCAAAGGCATTCAGGTTATCGATTTCACTTGCCGTTCTCATGGCAATATCGATAGGAGCTAGGTAGTTGCTGGTGATCACCTGTGATATGTCGTCGGCTAGCTGGACATAAAGTGCCTAATCCTAGGTATGAAAGGGGAGGTCACTTGTGTATACCATGTACATCGTTGGGCTCAAACAGCCCCTTTGAGGTACACAATCATTCATAGGGAAGGTCTGCCCTTCGAAGTCATTCATTTTTATAATTGCCTCCCGGTCCTCTAGATAGTTAGAGAGTATTTTAGTGATGTCAGCTTCCATCCCAAGATCATCTCTATGCACGACATCCACTCTCCTATCCTTGTCCTTGGCCTTTGCGCCAAACTCTGTCATCAAGGCAAGGGCAGTTTCAGTCCTAAGTTGTTTACGGAAGCCATGTTGTTGCACGTTGCATCGGTCCCATGCGTCCAAATAGTTCCTCAGTATGACATTCAGAAGCTTCTCGAATAACTCTCCTACAAACTCTAGTAGAGATATAGGCCTGTAGCTCTTGACTTCCCCTTTAGGTTTTCCTGGCTTCAGAATAAAGATCATCCTCACTCTTTTGAGTAGATCAGGGAAGTAGCCGACGTTTAGGTAGGCAGTAAAGGGGTTCAGAATACCCTTGTTGATGTTTTCTAGGGCATTTAATAAATGTGCTCTGGTGATACCTTAAATGCCTGGGGCCCTCTGTTTAAAGCTTTATAGTGCTGTCTGTAGAGGTATCCCCTGGAATAATATTATTTCCCCAACTCCTAAGATATTAATTAGGGAGAGAAAGCAAGCCGTTACTCCCCCCCCCCGCCCCTCCGACTTAACCCTTTTTGGAATTGACGCCAGGTCTCTACAAAATTCACACCGAAGCATCGCGCTAAAATTGAAGGCTACCTCACCGCCGCCTCTATCTCTCCCCCACCTCTTCAGATCGGGAGATTACTTTGTAGGTTCGCCGTGAACAGCTTTTATGGCTCCAGCCGCTGGTCGTACGTCTGGCCCGCTGATTCTTGCCGTTGACACTTCCCCGTAAGGAGCTGCTCGGTTTGTCACGCTCGATAACGAGGGTTCGAGAAAGCCTCTTTCTCTCCCTGTTGTGGGAGAACTCCGGGTATATATGCACCCTCTCCAGGATTACAGACAGATTTGGTTAGACGACACTTCTCCGAAAGGAGTTCGATTCAACGACGGCTCTCTTCCGAGAAGTGTGAATGACAGTCGCAAGCCACGGAAGAGCTAGACATCGCACCCGTATCTTCGGGAGAAGAGTCTCGTGAGGCAACGTCAGCCTTTCTCGACCGCCTTCAAGGATTGTAGAAGCCGTCTTCCAACGTTCTTCTGGTGACCTCTTGAGGACAAGAGGCCCAATAGCTCTTTCAAGCCGAGTGTGGAGAAATCATCTCTCCCCCCTCCTTTCGAAGTTCTACCGGTGACCTCTTGAGAACAAGAGGCCCGCATCTCACAAAACACAAGTTCGAGAGAGTAGCCCCACCCGCTGCTGGTTTTTGGCTACCCCCGTCACTAATCAAAGTCACCAAGACCCTCCCCCAAGTTTTCCCTGCTTTACTCTCGAGTTTCAAAGGAACTAAATCACTTATTATCCTAAATCTCCCATTATAACCATTCCATAACTACGGTTATATAATTACTATTCGGAACCTAATTCTGTCTTATTCATGTACTTATATATCCATATTTATTGTGTGCCTTTTATTTAATTTGTATTACAATCTATTTTTTTGTCGTTGTGTTTGGTATATTCTTTGGTCACGCAGCTGCAGCTATTTATTCAACTCGCACTCTTAGAACAATATAACAGTTGTCGCCTTGCTTGGCCTACCTTAGAGCCTGTGTGCGCATATTCCCGTACACTTGGCAATACTTCGACAATGCCTCATATTCATCGTGGGTAAAGGGTCTTCCTTCTTATTCCGCCCGCTGAGTGCTATCGACGTAGTGGAGGGGTATTAAAGCTGTCCCTCGCTCCCCCAAATATGACAAAACTCCCTCCTCATACTTTCATGTGTGATGTCAAACTTCTTCCTCTAGTGTTCTCTAAAATGATGTTTAATCTCCTGATCGTCAGTAATTTTTATTCCATCAGCTGGTAACGTCGGTCTTGGTAGGGAGAGTGCCGCTTAACTTTCTGATGTGTGTCCAAACTTTATGGGGGCGCCTTCCAAGTTTATTCTATTTATGATACTGTCCCATATCGTTTTAGATTTCTCGCTAATTAAGTATTTGAGTTCCAAACGAAGGTTTCTGAGTTCTCGATATATATCTGCCCTGTTTCCATACGCGTTTATCTCCAAAGTTATCTCTTCTAGTCTGTTTTTTTATCTGCATAATATTCTCATCCTATCGTGGCGTCGGGAGAGTATTGTACTCTACTCTCGGGATGGATATTCTGTTCGCTTTTATTTTGGACATAACATTTTCTTAATGTCTGTCGATGGCCTCAAGGGTAGACCCGTCCACATGTTCCAGCTGAAAATCTGGAGGATTCTTTTATAATTGGTCCAGTTTGCCTTGGACAAACATCTGCGAGTAGGGATTCTAACTTGAATAGGTGAGGTTGAGGTGGTAGCAACCATGATAACGTGGTCTGACAGAGTATATGAGCCTGGGACAGTGGTATGATTCAATATAAAGTTATCATTACTGAGGATGATGTCAGGGGTTGTGGGGGATCTTCTTGTCAAAAACGTTGCGTACTCTGGACCAACTCTATGCACCACGTCACGTTCCATAAGAAGGCTCAGGGAGGTACTTGATTCAATTAACGCTGCGGTATAGCCTGTTTCCTTACAGCGGACGTTAAGGACACCGATCAGGATGGTGGGGGCTATTTCTTCTGAACAGGCGAAGGAAGTTGGGAATGGGAAGATATCGTCGTCTTGGGAGCTGGTACCCAACAAATATGACAAGATCGTTGATGGTCGTGCTGACCTTTATAGCGAGGTACGACTCATCCAGGTTGTTAATTTCTCTGAACTTGATTCCCTTACGTACGGCAATTGCAACGTCATCGTACTTTTCATTAGTGTGGTTGGCAGTGATGGTGTTATAGTTTTAGATCTTGATGGAATTCGTATCTGCGTTAGGGTCATGTTCAGAAGTAAGGAATATGTCCGGATCTACTTCACGAATTATGTTGCTATACAAAACTTTTTACCTTTTCAGCCATTTATATTGAGTCAAAAGATCTTTAGTCTGTTGACATATCTCATATTGTAGTACATATTATTCTCACTGGAAGTTTTGTACTTTCGCTGGCTCTTCACGTGCGGGCGACCTTACTTTCCCAGATCTCTTCTTCTTAAATTGTTCGTGGAATAGATTATGACATGACTCGATGCATATCTCGATATTGCCTACCTTGAGTGCCGCGATCACGTCTTATTTGCTGCCGTCGCAATCGTAATCCCATTTATATTTGCCTCTGATCATTCCTTAGATAATATCTTTAACCTTTGCCAATCTTGGTAGTGAGGACGACAGCCAGGAATATATATGTAAGTTTAGATCTATTGATATATTTATTAGTGAGTTCTGCTTGGTCTCTTTTGCGCTCTTGCATTGCTGACTGGCGTTTTGAAGTACATTTGCTCCCTGATCTGACTGATCAGTCTTTAGCCTTGCAGGTGTCTCGGACGTCCTGGGTTTATTCAGACGAGATCCCTAGATCTTGAGCGATCTCCTCTTGCTGGGTTAGGCTTGCTTCCTGCCTGAGTCTCATATAAGTCTACTGAGAGGTGATTATCGGGGAACCACATAGAGTTCATCCCGTTCTGTGTCAACATTCGGTTTAGCTCGGTCGCGTAACTGCCTGGCTTAGCAATATTAACAAAATGAGCGTGTATTACGCACATTACTAGGGTAGGTTCATCGTGGCGTCTAATTGAAGTAGTGTTTTTTTCCTTTTGACTTTTTGCTTCCTGTGCGTAGCTGGTATTCGCTCTGCGATATTTCTTCTCCTGTATATTCCGCTTCTTGTCGCTAACCAGACCTTTCTTTAGATGACAAGGAATCGATAGGGTACGGTGAGGGCCATCACAATTTAGACATTTCTTGTTAGCCCCGTTGGTACACACTCTCCATGTGTGCCCAGTACAGGCGCATTCTGAGCAAACTTTTCCGTGAAATTTGCAATCTCTAGTCGCATGTCGTTCTAAAGCGTAGCACGAGAAGCATACCTGTACATACACAAAGGTTTCCCTCTCGATTATACGCAGCGGAGATCCTGGTACAAAACATAATGAGGCCAGATTCAGTAACCATATCAGATGTCTGGAAGGTAGCTTTAAACAAATGAGTGTATTCGCCTTTTTCACGATTCTTGAATTTGTGGATTTCTTCAACCTTCACCAAGCTCTGCTTTGCCTCTATATCCTTTTTCACCTCCTCGGCGCTGTGCAATCCGACCCAGGGATCCAAATGACATCAGATAATATATCTTTTTGGCAGAGACATGTAGAGGAATCTTCGGTGTCAGGTTTATTTTCTCAAGCTTCGTACGCGATTTCACGCTGAGAAGCCTATCGACGTCTTGTTGGCTGACGCAAATTTCCGAATATCCATAAATCCGATCTATTAGACGAAATAGTGCAACTTCTATTGTGTTGAAGATCGTCGCAAAGACCCTTATCCCTGACGGTTTGGTACAGTGCTCTTTGAAACAGGGTGGGATTCTCTTCTTTTCACTGGGGTCGTCCATGTGGCTAGCTAGGGGAGCTCTCTTCTCCTGGAACCTACCAGGTTCCTATCCTAGTGGTGTCCTTATTTCTCTTCATTCGATTCACCTTCTCTGCCTACCTACAGTAACTGTCTACACAGGGCCCACCTGCTGATCCTGACGACTACGCCCCCTACTGAGGGCCCATTCTTCGCGCCCCATATAGGGCTTCCTTCCCTGGTTCGGACACGTGAGAAATCGGTGGTCTCTACAGACCTCAACTGGCAGAGAAGTTATAAGAATACGAGGTGTGCTGCTAACGTAAGGAGAAAGAAAATTCCGAGTCAGAACTGCTGCTCTACGACGGAAGATCCGCCCGCGAGCACGCCCGCCTACCTGCGACTCTTCAAACGACACTAGTGGCGTCAGCCGTCGGCGGTCTTGATGGGTATAAAAAATTCTTACCTACTTTCAACGGCGAAATTTGAAACGAAAATAAGTAGGACATCGAAACTTTTCTGCTGAGAGCGGAGTAGCTCTTATAAGCGAAGTGCAGTATTTACTGGGTAAAATGGGAGGTATACAAGGTTATGACCTCGTATTTTAAGCATAAACTAAGAATTAAACGCATGCTAGGATGTAAAAGAGAAATGCTAAACTCTTATCTACTGGAATATATGTGGCTTGAAAGACATAAATACAATGTTTTCAATGATTTTTGCGATACGATTGCCAGCCGATACCGTTTTAATTAAGTTATCAAAATTTAATTTCTAGAGTTCTATAAAGTTTACAATTTTTAATTGTTTTAAAATAAAATCTTTAACAAATATGTTTCTGAAATAATTTTTGAAAGTTATTTTTATTCATCCTTGGGAGGGATTAGCTTTACTATGGTAGGGATGGTCTTTACTTAGTTAAATGGGGGACTATCTCTACTTGATGCCATATACGAGGGGCGGTCAATAAGTTTTGCAATTCGGATATAAGGAAACTAAATATGAGGAAATGTGTTTTATTATTTTTCAATATAACTACCTTCGACTTCAATGCACTTGCGCCACTTGTCCCTGAGGCTTCGAATTGCCGACAACCAGAAATCTCCCGACTGCTGTTCAATCCACTCCTGGACGGTGAGCTGGACATCTTCATCGTCCTCAAACCGGCGTCCACGCAGTGCAGCCTTGAGCTGGCGGAATAAAAAGTAGTCGCTAAGGATCCCAGAGATGGACCCACGTTTCATCACCTGTCACTATGCGTGACTCGAATCCCGCCGGGCCTTGGTTGTACAGGAGCAGCAGCTCTTCCGAACTTTGACGACGTTGAAGTCGATCATGTGGCATGAGGTTTCGTGAGGTTTCTAGGGACCCAACGGGCAGAGACCTTGGTCATGGCCAAATTGTCGTGGATGATGTTAATAACACTTCCATGTGATATTCCAAGTACTCGCTCGATTTCTTCGACCTTCACCCGTCTATTTTCGAGGATCATCCTCTACACACGGGCCACATTGTCCTCGTTGGTCACGTCTGACGGGCGTCATCTTCAAGGGACTCACGACCATGGTGGAACTCCCTATTCCAGTGAGCAATGGTTGCATACGAAGGGGCGGTGTCGGTGTACACTGCAACCATGCCTTCATGGATCTCTTTTGCATTCTTGCCTTCCTTGGTCAAAAATTTGATCACTGCGCGGTGCTCAACCTTCTCCATTGTTGTAAAATTTGTGACTGAGGATCTGTGACCAGCTACTGCTTCTTAAATAGACAAGGCAGGAGCGTGCGGCTACAGGAACTGACTTGTCATAATTTGGCTTAACACCCCCACAAACAGCCATCCCGATTCCTCTGTTTTGCCCTACCGATTCACAAAACTTATTGACCGCCCTTCGTATCTACAAATACATGTAGAGCATATTTACTAGAAAACATACAAGTACATACAATATGAAAATATACATTGAAATAAATATGTAAATACAGAGATATAAAGACACACATACACATATACATGTGCATACAGAAAAGAAACATAGGAAGACTATCTTGGTATCTGAGTATTTGGAATACTTCTCCCGTTGCTTCGAGGTCTGATGGAACTTAGCAGCGCTGATACTTGAACTTCGTTCAAGGGGTTCGGTTCTGTAGAAGGGTAAGGGTCATTGCTTCTCTGAAGAGGAGGTATTGAGCTATTTCTTCGTGTTCGTCTTGCTTTGCACGACACAAGTATATTATCAACTTCTTGCTGTATGTTCAGGGTGGGTTTCTGAAGGGTGATGCTTACAGCCTCGGTTATTAGAAGGTGGTCGTAATTCTTCTCCTTATGAATTATCTCTGTGTTTCCCATCAATTTTTCTATGGTAGGTATTCTGTCATGGTCATCCACGAAGTTGTGATATATGATTCAATGGGTTTTGTAGGTCATTAGTGTGGTAGTGGTTTCTCCGATATAGTCTTCAATTTGAGATTTGCACATCTCCTCTGGGCACGGAAATTTATAAACCATCTCAGAGCACATTTCCTTGGACACTCCGGGGGCGGTGTTGTTCTTCATTACCATAGATGCTACCAAATTTGGTTTACTATAGATCCTAAGAAGGATCTTTTAGTAGGGCCCCTTAGGAGTTGTACCTAGAATTATGATCCCTCGTAGGACTTCACATTCTTCCTTATAGGCTGATCCGAATTGAATTTGAGTCGGTATCAGACGATTAAGTTTTCATCAATAGATGCCTCTTATGTGATCTGGATAACTATTGTTAGTCAGCAATTGGCAGATTCTATCTTGTTCTGAATGTACATCCTTCCACGTTGTGCAATGTGTGAACGACCTTGTGACAGGCATTAACAACGGACTTTTTGTGTGAGTCACGGCAGTTTTGCATTGAGGCATCGCCCGTGTTGGTAACCTTTGTGTACACCGTCGCTCTGAATTTATCTTCCGACTGGCTAATAAAGACATATATATATATATATATATATATATATATATATATATATATATATATATATATATATATATATATATATATATATATATATATATATATATATATATATATATATATATATATATATATATATATATAAATATATACAGTAAACCCTCGATATAACGAACTATATGGGGCGGGGGGCGTTCGTTAAACCCGATGGGCGTTAAAAGCAATGGAAATAACGAACAAAGTTCGTTATGGATATGTAATACGTATGTAATTACTAATAAAGTTAAGTGGACTACACAACATAGTATTGATACGAACCTTGCACTGTAGGAGACATGTGACACACCAACACTCACTCAGGCTGGTCGTAACGCTTGCCTGTTAAACCCGATGGAGTTCGGCCAGGAAATTTAGTTCGTTATATCCAAAATTCGTTATATTGAGGTTCATTATATCGAAGGTTTACTGTATATATATATATATATATATATATATATATATATATATATATATATATATATATATATATATTTATTTATTTATATATATATATATTGTATGTAACTTAAATTTTCATTATATCTCAAATTTTTGGTGCTTTCTCTGCTTATAAAATTAAAATTAAACTCAATAAGCATATATTTCATAGAAGAAACACAGATAAGAGAGATTGTCTTTGTGTATAACAACATTGATAATAAACAAAATTTAGCATGTTATAAAAGTAATCAACCACTCTAATAAGCTGCGAGAATATTGTTATTAAACAAAAGAAATCTTATGAATTCGATGAAAAGTATAAGATTGAAGATTCGAGAAAATTCTCGAAACAAAATTGAAGTAAACTGCCGAATAATACCACCGTCGATCATTGAATTAGAATCCATAGAAGAAAGAAGTTTGCTATGAGCTTTTAGATTGCAAATCATTAAACTTCATTCAGATAGATTATTTTATTACCTAAAAGAGTATTTATGAGCGAGTTGAAGTGCCTCGTCAACTGTAAATTCTATAATTCGAAAGAAAGTATCGAGAGTATGGACTCACCTGTAAAGACAATAAATACTAATGAAAGACTTACAAAGCGATCTGTAATTGTCAAGAAATAAATCACTTTAATAATCTGCATTCTTTCACTCCTGCGCAAAACTCCACTTCTTAATAAAAAAGCATCTAAAAACCGTTTATATTGTGCCAGAGAGCACCCAGAAAAGGCAGTGAATTTTGTAACAACGTTGTATGACCAAATGAGACCAAAATATAACTTTTCTCTGTGTATACATTTTATATATATATATATATATATATATATATATATATATATATATATATATATATATATATATATATATATATATATATATATATATATATATATATATATATATATATATATATATATAGCAAAAATTTTTAAAAAGCCCTGATGAAAAATGAACAGCGAATCCTAAGTACTTTCTAACTTTATTCAGTTCATTCTCAAAGAATGCATGTATATATTACTCGAGAATAAAATGAATAAAATTCGAAAGTACTTATTTGAAATCCGCTTCTAATTTTTCCTCTATGATTTTTGCAATTATTGCTCTACTCACGCGTTACCCTGTGAGTTTATTATATATATATATATATATATATATATATATATATATATATATATATATATATATATATATATATATATATATATATATATATTCATACATATATCCCGTTTAAGGTAAATCTATACAAAAAAGTGTGCCCTAGGGTTAATGACTTCACCACTGTAAGTTACTTGACCTTGGACACGATCAGTATGTGTTTAGGTTTCATGTCAGTAACAAAATACGCGATTTCTTCTCAGAATGCCAGCTGAAGTTAAAAAAAAACAACAGTACGCCATATTCTACACCCTCCGCGCCGAAATTAATTAATATGGAAATAAAAAGCAGCTCAAATCAGTTTGATTTGCGTGTTGTTGTGTCTTTTACCACACACATCCACAAAAGTATCAACATTGATGTCTCTTGCCCTTTTAGACTCCACACTTAATACCCCTGAATTATGTACCTAAACGCTCATCAGTCATTTTATTTCTTAAATGAGTTTTGACCAACTTAATTACAGAAAAAAACTACGTTCACATGACGCACTGCTAATGGGTAATGCACGTGCAATTTTGCATAATTTGAACAACTCACCAAACACCTCACTATTGGTTCAAAATAGACTGTGAGTTCCATTAAACTAGGTGTTTTCTTCCCTTTAGATTTCTTCTTCTCAATGATTCTCTTAAGCTGCCTCATCTCAGATTTCAGGTCTTTTGTGCTGCAGTTATATTGCAAATCAAACGGTAACACTCCTTCTTCAACACAGAATGTGGGACTATTGGGATTCAGGGATGGTATCCCTTCAATGATAGCACAAATTAAAAAAACCCGCTGGGTTATCTCAGGCAGAAGTCGATTAATAACTGGAATAAATGATCCTACACGAAATGACTCCTTATCTGTACGCTGACTCAAAGGGGACTGAGCGATTTGAGTGAACTGGAGTTGAAACGCTGATAGAACACTGTTCTTTCAGGGACATAGCTTCTTCCCACATTTCGTCAAAGAGTGTACCATCTACCCCAAAGCTCTATAACGTGTCAACAAGAACAACCGCAAGTGATACTGCGGTGCCCAAATTTAGTTCAGGGGACTGTAGAGCTTCTGATAGATAAATGACTTCACAAAAAATATGAGTTTATGTTACAAGAAGGCCAACAAACTTCTGATCGAGTTGAGCTAGCAAACCTCTCGCACCAACAAAATGGTCACCGCCTCCCTCAAAAGAACTTTCCTTCAGAAGACGAGTGATGGCTGGCAGTCTGTCATAAACTACCTTACATGCTTTATATCTGAAAGCTCACCGTGTTTCTATAGGCCTTTGTAGCTCTCTATGGAGTGTGTGATACATATTTTGCTAGATTTCTAGACATCTTTGCTGTACTGTTGATCTTGATACAAATATATAAAGCCTTTGTAAAAGGGAAAAAAAGAGGATGCTTAATTGATCGATTTAACACAATCTAGTAATACCAAGTTTAAACAATGGGTATTACAATGCACATCAAAAGCTAAAGGTGCCTTAGCCTTAATGCGATCTTGCACACCTGTGTTCTTTCCACTCATTACAGAAGCACCATCATATGCTTGTCCTACCAAGTGCTTTCTGTAGTCAAAGACATGCTTCTGTAGAGTTTGAATAACTTTCTCTGTAAGTGCAGCGGCATCCAAGGCCCAGTGTGGTCTGAATCTTCTGGGGCATCTTGTTCTGAGCCCTCTACTGTAAAAGATAAGTGAAAATAAATAAAATATTCTGATTGATTATATATGCAAATACAAAATTAGTCTGCAGTTACTATAAGACGATTCATCCTCTGAGTTAATGATACTTGAGCGCCCAGATTTCAACATCAGGATATCATCCTTACCTATTATTCTGCAACAGCATTCAGAGCCCTCTCCTGTTGAGTGGAGATAGGCATGGATTATATTCATCCCCAGAGGAGAAATTCTTGTCAAAACGGCACTACATTTGTCAACACTACACGACAGTTACAACAGTAGAGTAATAAACAAATAACAGTCATGGAAAAAGCACAAGAACAAGTAACATTACACTACAATAAAAGGTCTAGGATTCAATAAATTCAGTGATATTGCTTTGAGAAATAAATCTACCAAAATTGATAATCTCCTTAGAAGTAAAGGAAACAGTTGCGGTTGACTTGACTTAAGTTACCTTCAGCTGTAGTCACTGTTTTACTGATGTCATCATCGGTCTCTGATTCTCTCTCTGGCTGTCTAATATTAACCCTGTGCTCCTCTCTTGCGCTTGTTATTGTAGCTGTCTGTCTTTTATGGAAGTAAAAGGCAATATCTTTGGCCTTACTCTTCATGGTCTGCAAATTGACATAACGTTGGCACAGAACAGTGACTAATTAAATCATAACGTATATATACCAAATGCTGTGTAACGTTAGTTGCCTGTAGCAATCAGCTAGCTAACATTAGCTAGAGTTAAAGACAAGTTTGCAAGGTGGTTTAAAAATGGTTCTCCGTCCAACGTAGCTAACCTTAATAATGTTAACTAGCTAACGTTAGTTAAGTTATGGGTGGCTTGATTTGGAAGACACTAGCTAGCGTTAGCTAGATAACATAACCCTTGGTTAATAGCCCATGTAACAGGAACGTACATTACCTGCTTTCATTCATTTCAGTTAGCTAGCTAACGTTCGCCTGACACAATGATACTAAGCCTTTAGCTACCTAGCCTGTTTCAAGGGAATAAGTTAGCTAGCTTAACACTAATGTTACCCAAGCTACCAATAGCTAGCTAGTGTTAGCTAAGCTACGGTAGCACCACCAACTACATCTACATACCAACATCTCTGTATTTATTTAAACACCGAAGACAATAATTGTCAAAAAACTTACTTCAATGTTAAACTGAAGTGATTGTTGTTATATTATATACTTACTGACGAGCCTTTTGTTGACGAGTGCTGAATTTATCTATGTAGCAGCCTACGAACGCAGAAAATAATTTTAAAACACCCCGCCTCTGTGTCCTCGTTCTAAGGACCTCGCTCTAAGGGCCAACCTGTGAGGTGCCCTCTGTGCGCCTGATTAAAATATTTTGACATTCAAATATAAACGAAACCTGCTGCACTATGTTAACAGTACATAAATGCTGGTATAAATACAAAAAAAAATACAATTTTGGTAGGGGTGGCCAGTAGGGTGGCCTTATAAACCCCTTGACACCACTCGGGGGAGTGCGTGTCCAACAAAGGGATCTTGCCCGGGCCTCTAGAATGAATGAGTTTCTTTTTACATCTCGGGCTACAAGCTTTGTACCACGTACGGATATTTTCCGAGGACGTCTAAATGACGGCAGGTTAGCGGCATTTTGGTGTTATTTCCATTTTCGAATGATGGCTTTGACTGAGAAAAGTTGCATATTCCTTTTAGTAGATATGTTTATATAATGCAGACCATCTTTATGATTGTAAATGATCACTTTACAAAGACCCTCTGATAGCTTTTTCATCTGAATCATTTTGTAAACCACCGCACATGACGTGAAACATTCTGATTGATCGAATGATTTTTGAAACTGCCATGGAAGGTGCAATCATATTCAAATGATAATCACACACTATACGCTATTGGGTGCCCAATACTTTTGCATCATGTGTTTGTTAGTGAATTTGTTAGTATCAAATCTTTTTCAATTACATTTTACTTGCTATATTATACTAGTACAGCCAAACCTCGCTTAAAGATCACTTCGCATAACGAGCAAGTTTCCCCCAAAAGTTTTGACTTGCTTAGCGAGCAAAATTAAAATTGGCCCTGCGCATTTTTAGGGTGATCATTTGCCCAACATGAAGCCTCCTTTCTACCTAGCGAACCACGAGTCACGAGCTGACATTACGAGTTTCTTTGTATTCTACTCCTTTCTCGCTCCCACCTGCTTCTCGGTTATGAGTCTGTGTTTAGTGTTCGTTCTAGCAACATTTTAGTGTCGTCTGTGATCGTACATTTTCCAAACTTGTGTTCAGACGCATTATTTGTGATTTTGTTTAGTGCAAAGTTTAATAACCTTTGCAATAATGTCCCCGAAGAAAACACCGCAAGAAAACAGCGATAAGAGAAGAAGAATCACCGTAGAAGTGAAATATGAAATCATTGAGAAGCGAGAACGAGGTGTGAGCGTTGCTGACCTAGCACGCACATACAATCGGACTATATCAGGAATTTGCACTATCCTCAAGAACAAGGACAATATTAAGGAGATAGCTGCTTCAAATGGAGTGACAAGAATATCTATCCCACGGCCACGTATTCTTGACGATGTTGAAAGGTTGCTTCTCATATGGATTAACGAGAAGCAAATGCAAGGTGACAATATTAAAGAGCATCATTTGTGAGAAGGCGAAAGTGATTTTCTCTGACCTCGTTAAGAAAACGCCAGGAGCATCCATCAACGGACGAAGAAGAAGCATTCAAGGAAAACCGTGGGTGATTCGAGGAGTTTAAAAGAAGAGCCGTCATCCTCCTTCACGCTAAAAATCCCCCCACCCCCGTTCCTTTGTCCTTTGTGCCACGAGCTACCTTCTTTTTCCGGAAGTTGCAAAGGTATTTATTTTTTTTAATTTTACTAGTTATTTTTTTTTCCAGGTTCATTTATATTAATAATACTTTTGTTCTATGCGTTAATAATAAAAAAAAAACGACTTTAGGTATTATTACAAATTGTTTGGGGGCATTTTTTCTAGGTATGGGATGCATTATCGTATTTTACATTGATTCCTATGGAAAAAATGTTTCGCATTACGGTAAGATTCGGGAACGAATTATTCTCGTTAAGCGAGGTTTCCATGTATTTAACAAGTTATATTCCAATTTAATCCCATATATATATATATATATATATATATATATATATATATATATATATATATATATATATATATATATATATATATATATATATATATATATATATATATATAGACTGACGAACATATTTGCACAATATTATTGAGTATGGTTTGGTAGGTTGTGGTTTTTACAGAACATGAAGAGGAACTGACGAATTATCTTAATTAAGAGTAGGTATTAAAGATTTAATATATACTGATTCAGCGATCCTGAGTGTGGTCGGACATTTATTGCTGGCTATGATTTTAAAGTTATTTATTGTTATTGATGTCAATAATAATAAATGTCCGACCACACTCAGGATCGCAGAATAAATATATATTAAATCTTTGAAACCTACTCTTAATTCAGATAATTCGTCAGTTCCTCTTCATGTTCTATTTAAAACCACAACCTACCAAACCATAATTAATATATATATATATATATATATATATATATATATATATATATATATATATATATATATATATATATATATATATAATATATGTGTGTGTGTGTGTGTGTGTGAATTTAGGCAGTATATTTTCATTATGGCAGATTTTATTGAAAGCGAGCGCATCACGTGTTAATATATTTTTTTTCAATCTTCTCGATTTGTCTTATGTTCGCCTTTTATTCATTGTTTAACCTGTGAATAAGCCTACCGAAGTTCAATAAAGACTGATATTTATTAATTGCGAAAAGGTGGAAGGAAATTAATGCATTTATTATACTGACGCGTTTCGAAAGTACAAGTATCATCTGCAGAGTTAGAATGGGAAATAAATACATGTATTCCAGTTTATATATTATAAAAGATGTATTAACAAACTGCCGAACGGAACGTAGATACGTGTAGGTGAAGTAGCAGGCTGATGAGGTGCAGATAGGGATTGGTCGAGGAAGTATGGTATGTTATATACAAGCTAGTTTGTTATCTACATGTATTATAGGGAAACCGGAATACACTGACATGCGTGTTTTTTACCTTTTTTTATTACTCCCGACCTCTGTACATCCACAAGGAGGTTAGAAGCATTTAATTACTTCCTCTTTCGGTAAAGTTTAGGGAGGGTGGTATGCTATAAAAGAAAATAATTGCCTTCTTATATATCATTTATATTTTCATCATTGAGACAGCCCTTAGGATGCTCGATAAAAGATTTTATACCAAAACCTGCGATGAAACTAAGGCACTGGCATTTTTAAGAAAACATGGACTCTTGGACGAAGACCAAGATGCTCTACCGTGTCATCGATGTGGCGGAGAGATGAAGGACGCTGATAAAAGGAGACGAAATGGCGAATTTATGCCCATTAAAATCTTTAATTTATTCACATGGGAAGAGATAAAAAAGAATTTAGCAATGATGTGGATGGGCACTGGCTGAATAGAGTAGAAAATGAGACAGACTTAAGAGTAGTAGTAGATAGATCACTGAGGCTTTCTACGTAATATATTGAGGGAAAAAAATAACCCTTCATTAAGAGGCTTCATTAAGAGGAATGTTAGTTATAAGAGTAAAGAGGTTATCCTTAAACTATAACTAACTCATATGTTCGGCTATATTAAGAGTACTGTATACAAGCGTGGTCCCTACACTTTAAACATGATATCAACCTGCTAGACTCAGTGCAAAGGAGGGCAGCAAAGATTATACCTTACCTGAAGCACCTTAATTATTTAGAGAGGTCGAGGGAGCTAAATATGTTCTAATTTGAAAGGAGTGTGAGAGGAGATATGATTGAGCTTTTCAAAATTTGTTCTGGGTTAGATAAGTTTGATTTCAGCAAGTTCTTTGATTTGGAAGGTAGTATTAGGACTAAGCGCCATCACTTGAAAATTAAAAAACAGAGGCGTAGGTTCGATGTGAGGAAGTATTGTTTTACCAACAGAGTGGTAGATTACTGGAATGGTTTATCACATGACACAATATGCAGTCCAAATTTAAATGTTTTCAAGCGCAGGTTAAATGAATATATGGGGAGGGTAGGTTATGATGGTTTGTAAGTTGCATTAGAGCAAATTAAAAAAAATATATATATTGTCAGAGATCAGAGAGAGAAACAGAGAGAGAGGGAGGGGGGGGGAGATACGCACCGCCTCGCTCTTCAATGGAGAGAGAGAGAGAGAGAGAGAGACAACAGGCACCTTGGCGACCATTATTGCCTGCGCTAATAGAGGTGCGAACTTATGAAACGCAGTCAGACGCCATGGTGGCCTGAAATCTTGGTTCTGGTTCTGGAGTTTAAAATGTGAGAAATAACTATTGCATACCTATTTGCGAAGTGTATTTGTTCCTGTTCGTGCGCAAAGGAATCCATAATTCCGCCATATTCATTGCCGTGAGTTAATTTAATTCTTGTTGTTGTGCCCATCGCGTAAACCATCATCAGGTCGCCGTTTGAAATTTTCAAAGCCCAAGGTGAGTCACTCGGACTCAGTGGCAAAGATCTGATGTCCTACATCCAGGAAGAAGAAAGAAGAGAAAGAGACGGAGAAGAAAAAGAAAAAGAACGAGAAGAAGGAGGAATAGAGAGTATTCGCTCTCACGAATTGGGAATGAACAGAGCGATGAACGAGACGCTCTCCATAAACTCCTCAAGTGCTAGACTAGACGCACCGCAGTCTGCGACCATAAAACTCCACGTCTTTAAAGAAAGCGACGACTTCGGTTCTTATCTCGCCCAATTCGAACAGATCTTCGAGGTTAACCAGTGGGACATCGAGACGGACGGCGTTGCACAATTATTGCCCTTGTTGAGCTCTCAACTCAGGAATATTTTTATTTCCCTCCCATCAGAGGCAACAATTGATTACTCATCTCTAAAAGCCAAGTTGCTCGCCACTTGCAACATGACTCTGGATTTCTATAGAGCTAAATTTAGGCACTGTCGTATTCAACGGAACTAGACCTTCCGATAGTTCGGCTACTCCTTACAGCGTCATTTTAATTTTGTGATTAACGTGTCAGAGATGCCTCTTAAATACGACCTATTGGTCGATTCCGTCCTTAAGGAACAATTTCTTGCGTCGCTTCCTTCGGAAATCAGATCATTCGTGAAGGACCGGAGGTGCCGTACTCTCAAGGAATGCATCGAGGAGGCAGACGTCTACGCGGCTAGCAACAAATTTTGAACGAAGTAAGGGAAGAAATCAGCCCCCCTTCCATCTCCTAAATCCAAAACCAGCAAGAACAAATTTGTTCCTAATAATGGGAATACGTTCGTTAAGGTGACTGGGCCCGTCAAACCATCGTGATGTTAAGCCATTTTCTCCCAACCCCCCCTGCTTCATCGTTCCCCCGGAGGACCATTGTGTGCTATTTATGTGGAGTTCCTGGCCACGTGAGGTCCAACTGCCCTCAAAACTCGCAGATTAGCAGCACCCCTCCTTCTCACCAGGTACACTAGGTCAGTGCCACTTCTACGCCCCCACCTTGGCAAAATGAAGCCCCTTCTTCTTCAAACCCGCTGAATACTGCTGGCCACCAGGTAAACTTTTTGTTGGATAAAAATACCCCTGGGGCCCTCCAATTTCAAACTGGAGCAGTGAATAGGTGCCGGATCTCCACCCTCGTCCGTAATACAGGGTGCACGTGCATTGTTGTATGCGAGGCACTACTCCCCACGATAAGTTGTCCTGTAGGGCATGATTATTTGAGGCGCTCCAATAAATTCCCCATTGTTCACTGCTACATTCGGTGCGCGTACTTTACTGGTTGGGCTGAACTTGTTTCACTTCCAATCAAGTTTGCTCTGTCCTAAGTGGTCAGTCCCCCAGGGTTTCTTCCGCCCCTATGGCTCAACCCGTTACTACTCGTTCCCGCACGAAGAAGGAACTGGAAGCCCCTACACCTCTGGAACCCCCGTATGCTCCCGAATTCTAGAGTGCGATGACCCGTGACTTTGCCAAAGCCTGGAGGGAATGTGAATCTCTTCGTCCCTTGTGGTCCAAAGCCCAGAACAAAACATGCGAAACTGTCAGAGGGAATATGGTGATTTCCTTCCTGATCAAGGACGACCTCCTATATCGATTGTGCACCAAGGAAAACGACACTGAGTCCCGCACACTATGTGTACCCCGCTCTCATGTCCCTCCAATCCTGCAAACGGCTCACAATAGCCTATTTGCTGGTCACTTTAGTCACACGAAGACCGCTCAGAGGATCTTCAAATATTTTTATCGGCCTGGCGCGACCGACGAAATTCTGCGATATTGTCGTTCGTGCGACATTTGATAAAATACCGCAATAAAAGGACGAGTCAGACCTGCGGCTTTGCAGAAGGGACCCTAATATCTGAACCCTTCTCCCGAGTAGCTATCGACCTAACCGCATTGATGCACCCCCCGTCCACCGAAGGCCATAGTTACGTTTTAACGCTGGTCGACTTTGCCACTCGCCTCCCCAAGACTGTGGCCCTTAAGAAAATCGATAGCATCTCCTGCGCCGAAGCCCTTATTTCCATCTGTAGGCCTGCCCATAGAAATCCTCTCGAATCGTGGTCGTCAATTCACTTCCGAATTAATGGAGTACGTTGGTCAAATATTGATGATCAAGCCCCTGTTTACCATTCCTTTTCATCCAAGGGGGAACAGAATGTGCGAAAGGCTTAATGGAAGCCTTAAGGCCATTCTCAGGAAGTTGAGGTAAGATCAGACCACTGAATGGCACTGCTTCGTTCCGGTAGCCCTCTTTGCCTACCGTAAAATTCCCCATCGTACATTAGGATTCGCCCTCTTTAAACTTTTTTATGGTAGAAACGTCAGAGACCCCCTGAGTATCCTAAAAGAACTTTATTCCAATCAGAAATTGGATCAAAATATCCAGACTTCTTATGTGTATCTACTGGATTTAAGAAAGAGGCCGGAGAAGTGCGTCGAAATTGCGTCTCAGAACGCGGACGTCAATTTTGACAAGTATAAGAAAACTTCAAGTTGAAATCCAAAGAAAGGAAATTTACCCCCAGATAAGAAGTTTTGCTTCTTCTCCCCATGGACAACAACAAATTGTTAAGCCAGTGGGACGGCCCTTACCACAAAGTCAAGAAGCGTGGCCCCGTTGATTACCTTATTGAAACCCCCCTCGGGAAGAAAGCTTTTCCATATTAATATGCTCAAGCGGTATCACGGGCGCGCGATCATCAATCATATAGTTGCAATCGACGAAGAATCCCCTATGGAATCTGACTACCCCCTGGACCTCTTTTGCATAATCCAAGTCGCCTGGGTGGATCAAGACAAGGAATACCCGTTGCATGTCTTGCCCGACTTTAATAATTCCCCGCCTGTGAAAATTAAGATATGCGACCAGTTATCATCTCTTCAAAAGGATCAACTGCAAGCGCTCCTGATTCATTTTGATGAAGTCATCACTGAGATCCTCGGTTGTGCTACCCTCTTTGAGAACAATATCCAACTAACCACCCTGGAACCCATCCGTTCCAAACCATACCCACTGCCTATACACCTCCGGGAACAAAATTTGACAATTGGCCCATGCAACTGCCACTTCGCTTTCGGCACTATCGATTACCTCGGCTTCCATATCGGAAATAATCGATTAGCCCCCTAGCAAGAAAAGATCCGGGCCATCGTGGACATGCCGTCGCCCACTAATAAAAAGCAGATTCGATCCTTCACAGGCTCTGTGTCGTTCTATCGTCGCTTCATACCCAAATTTGCGACTATATCCGCCCCCCTCTGCGAGCTGTTAAAGAAGAAAGCCCCCCGAACGCCTGGATTGAACGCCACTTTCAGCTCACAGCTTCAACAAACGCAAGGAGAAGTTGGCATCCGCCCCTATCCTCCGCCTCCTTAACTCGGACAAGTTTCAGAGCCCAAAAGGTCCCACCGGAAGTCGGACAAAGTTTCGCCTCGGCCTAGGAGCCTTCCAGCGATCGCGCAAAAAAGGCGAGACTATTCTCGTCTGCCCATGCAACGGACCTTGGAACCCTCCCGTTTGGACGGAGGGAGGAAAACCTCATTCGACCCTATAATAAATCCTCCGGCGCCAGAGTTGGAAGGGAGTATCTGCCGCCCGCCCTGCCCCGTCAGTATCCGCCGCTTACCCTGCCCCGTCAGTATCCGTCACCCGCCCTGCCGCCTCAGTATCCTCTGCCCGCCCCCTGTTGGTACCCGCTATTCACATCCCGTTGGACTTTTCACAATTCTCGCAGAACCCATCAAGCTCCCGGTATTCTCGTTAATTCACGTGAATATACCTCGTACCCGCTTCCACCCACTCCTCAACGCAGCGCGCTGAGTCTCAATTCGTGTTTTACTCGAAAGCAAGATCTAAGTTCACCACGTTAATAGTCATTGTCAAAGGACTATTATTTGAACTTTGCGCCAAGGCAAGGATTACACCCTCGGACCAAATCTTCGAGGTAACAACAACGCGCAACTCTCCTGTGCAAGTGCTCTCTTTACCCCCCTCCCAGTATAAGACTTCATCGTCGGCTTCGTATACGCTCAAGGTAATTCTAGTGACCCTCGGTCAATATTATTCGTTTGTTTTTAGGGTGACCGTCCCCACCAAGTCTCCTCCCTGTTAGCCGCTGAGAGCCGTGTACGTCTAATGTGTATATAGCTTGTTTTAAAACTCCTTTTAAACTTGGAAAGTAATATTAATTTGCATATTAGTAAAGTTATTTTTATACCCGTTTTTCTGTTAGCGCGGAACCTCCAAGATAGTCAACTGTTGACCAAAATACATTCGGTTAATTTGCACTCTGCTTATATTATAAATCTCCTACTCACTCGAAACGCAGAAATAGTTAACTTGACCCTATTCTACGATATATATATATATATATATATATATATATATATATATATATATATATATATATATATATATATATATATATATATATATGTGTGTGTGTGTGTGTGTGTGTGCGCGCGTGTGTGTGTGTGTATGTGGTTGATATTTTGTGTGTATAGCAAGAATTAGTGTTTTTGACATGCCAGGATGGTGATGTCTTTTTGAGCAGTTCAGGCACGATCTTGTAGATCAAGTTTATGAGTTCTGGTTGACTCAGATGACCTCTGATAGGCCCTTGTGGCTTTTCGCATTCGTTGAACTATGTTTTATGTTTAAGTAGGGGAGGGAGACTAAAAGCAGATCAAGGTTTATCAGGAGCAGGTAGCAAGGTCAAACGAAATGGCAGAAAAGGTAAAGAACAAAGTCAGAAGACGAAGATTATGGGAGATACGAGAAGCAGCTAAATTGAGGGGCAAAGAGAGTGAGGGAGAGAGGGAAAGTAATAAAACAGTGATTAAATACAAAATCAATGATTTCTTTAAGAATTTGTTTTTTGATAACATCAATTTTAAAAAGACTAAGTGAAATGTTAAAATTATTGGAATGATTTATAAAAGAACATTCAACAATATTTCTGTTTCTAATTTTATTGGAGCGATAAATAAATTTAGCGAATTTCAATTAATTAAATGGTCACTCTCGAACATATGAACAAAAAACGCACTATTATTTTCACCTCTCCGTATATTGTATTTATCTTGATTGATACGGACCAACAATTGCTTGCCTATTTGTAAAAAATATTCAGGCAGACATAAATACTTACACTCTACGGAAAGGTGAAAATAATAATGCATTTTTCGTTCATATAACTGAGAATGACCATTTAATTAAATGGAATTGAGCTAAATTTATTTATCACTCCAATGAAAGAAACATTGTTAAATGTTCTTTTGTAAGTCATTCCGATAACTTTAACCTTTCCCCTGACCTTTTCAAAGTTGATGCTGTTTCCAAACTCTTATTCTTAAAAAAATCAGTCAATGTGTACTTATATTCTTAGTTCTGTGTCTAATGTTCATAATTATGGGTACCCAGTTCGCTATTTTAATTATTTCCTTGATTTTGTATTTAAAAACTGTTTTACCTCTCTCTCTCTTCGCCCTTCAAATTAGCGGCTTCTCATTTCATCACTAATCTTCCTCTTTAGCCCATCTCCTTTTCCGTTAATCTCTTTATTG
Source organism: Ceratothoa steindachneri (assembly GCA_963969495.1). Taxonomy (NCBI): domain Eukaryota; kingdom Metazoa; phylum Arthropoda; class Malacostraca; order Isopoda; family Cymothoidae; genus Ceratothoa; species Ceratothoa steindachneri. The sequence goes on from OZ018330.1 coordinate 134,117,161, forward strand.
GCTCTGGCTTTGTACTTTACAGTTTCTGCCACTTCGTTTGACCTTGCTACCAGCACCTGATAAATCTTGATCTGTTTTACTTTCCCTCCCCAACTTCTTCATTGGTAATTTCTTGTCTTAGAAGGTATGCTGTATTTTTTTTTCTTTCTTATATATAACCTTGTTATACTAAATTTTCTTGTATATTATCCTTGATAAAGAACTGAATATAGTTGAAAGTACTCGGAAATACCTCCTTTTTTTACCCTGCGCTCATTGCATTCATTGCTAATCTCATGTGCTACTTCATATATATATATATATATATATATATATATCACCCTCACGTGATACTTTGTGAGTTTTTCATTTCATATATATATATATATATATATATATGTATATATATATATATATATTAGTTTAAGGATGAACAATACGGCTGAATTTATGATTTCTAACTTGTAAGTTTATTTCTTTGGTATCGGACGTTCCAGGCTGCAGGTCCTATGACACTAGGGAACAATGTATTTGGTGAATTGACAAAAGTACATTTTCCTACCTAATTCGAGCATACTGAATTCAAATCTGAAATCAGATTATCTCTAAATGCTACATATTTTTCGTAATATCAATAACTAATATTATACAATAATTTTCATTTTATCACGCCTATCATCATGCCCTGAAGTAATTTTAAATCATCCGTTTGCGTTATTTATAGTAAAGCGGGTTTTTTTGCACAATCCTTTACTGTAATCAAATAGATGCTAATTTATTAATGACCGTACATCAGGCTGGAGGACATTCTTCTTGAATTCAATCGAGCAAAAAATTGGCGTTTGTAACTCTTTTTCTTGTAATTCTTCTCTGGCTGATCTATTCTAATCGTCGAGCAATAGTCCGCCATCATGTGTATCTCGCAGTGACCTTGGTAGCGCTCTTCCATCGTCATCAAATCCTGATGGAAGCGTTTCCCTTGTTCGTCGCTCACGACTCCCAGATTCTCTGGGAATCAGTCAAGGTGACTATGTGGCGTACGAGAAGTTTAAGCGATTGGCTTAAATGCTTTGCTTGAATAAACATTTTAGGGACTCAGGATGGACGAGTGGTTTAGAACTCTCGCTAACGGCGCGTTCGAAACTCGTTTCGCTAATTTTATTTATTTATTTTTCTTTGCGACACTTTCCTCCACTAACCTATCTAAAACTATTTAGGAAATACAGCTTCAAACTCATGTTGCCTCCCAGATCACTCTATGCTAAAAGCATATTAGTAACCAGATCCTCGTAGTTATGCGCTTTTTTGTTTCTCAAAAAGTTACAAACAACGGCAGAAAATGAGAGCCATGCGGCCTTCTCTTTTTCATTCATTGTATTCATAAATCTTTAGAATCACTCAGAAGTCTTCGGATTTGGGGACCATTAAATACTCCTGCTTTTATTATTTCCTAAGACAAAGCAGGGAACGCCGATACTATGTACTGAAAACAATCATTATAAGTTCTCAACGCCTTGACATACTGCTTCATCAACCCGCGTTGAGATGAAGTGGAGGGAAAACGATATTCTCTCGATTTACGATTGGCTCATTAACAATGTTTGGCATTCCTGCTTCCAAAGTTTCCCGATTTTATTTTTTTTTAGCCTATCTGGCGACTGCCTACTTGGGCATAAGTCGCCGGAATCACGACAGCCTAGCACTAGGCTACTTTAAAATAAGAATATGAAAACACAACAATGATAAAAAATGGAAGATCGTAACAATTAGAAAGCAATCTCCGGCGTCAGGGGGAGGTCCCCCTCACCCCGGCCCCGAAGCGTGCGACCTACAAAGAAAACAATAAAAAAACATAGTTAAATAAATGGGAGATGCCCGGCCTCCCCCCAAAAGTCAACAAGTCCACAAGTGAATGTGCACGAACTCGTCCTGAGTACAAGGGACAGGCGGTAGCGACCCCGCCCATCCCGGTACTGGAACAGGTATCATGCGCGAAGATCACCCAGACTGGGACATTCTAAAAGAATGTGCCGAACAGTCTGGGGGACGACGCAATCGTCACAATGGGGCGCTGGCGAGCGCTCCATCAGATAGCGATGCATCACACGAGTGTGTCCGTTTCGGAAACCACAGAAAGCGACCTGAAGCCGTCGCGGAATTGGGGGATAGGTCCATAGGAACAGTCGCAGCGCAATGGCACGCAACTTCAAGTTCCCTTCGACCGTCTCCTATCTTCTTTGATAAGCAGTCCGAAGAGCTGACCGTATTCTTGCCATGTAGTCGGTGTGAGGAAGAGCGAAACGTTGGTCTGGTCGCAGAATCCTCGTGGACTCTTTGGTGCCCTCAAGGGCGCGCTCATTCCCCGCAATTCCTACATGTCCAGGAACCCAGCAGAAGATAATCTCGACATCCGCACAGCTCGGCAAAATCGTGGATGCACGGATATCGCGAACCAGGGGATGCGGAGATTCCAATGCCCCGAGAGCACTCAGGGTGCTTTGTGAGTCGCTATAGATCACAATCCGGTCTCCGAACCGGGCACGTCGCGTAATCTCCCGTACCGAGTGGTGTATTGCCACCAGTTCGGCCGTGAAGACAGATACAGCGCCTGGCAGAGCCCCGCTGACTTTAAGCAGAGGGGATACGGCGTGGATGCCAACCCCCTCTTGGGACTTGGAGCCATCCGTATACACTGGCACGGTTCTCGCGTGACACGAGGTATGTTCCAAAAAGGTCGAACGCAATACTTCCGGTGCTGTACAAGCTTTGGGAGCAGAGGCGTGGCGACAAATAGCTAAATGTGGTACCCTCCAGGGTGGGTACTGGGCAGAACCAGGGGCGCCCGAGAGCTATAACTAGATCTCGAAAGAGTTTCCTGGCCCTAAACCCAAAGGAATTAGGGTATGACTGGCGTCTCTCGGCGGCATAGGCACAGTCGAAATCAGTTGCGAATGAAGTGAGAGCTGTTGGCGCCTGGCACGCGCGTAGAGGCGAATGATGTACTGTACACGGCGTAGAGTGAGTAAGAACCCCAGCATCGACTAGTAGGCTCTCAATAGGTGAAGTGCGGAAGGCACCGGTCGCAAGGCGAAGGCCGGTGTGGTGGATCGAGTCCACCTTCCGCAATAAACGCTCGGCTGCGGGTGCATAAAAGTCGCATCCGTAGTCGAGCTTCGAACGAACAAAGGATGGATAAAAAAGTAAGGCAGTATCCCTATCAACACACCAAGCACTGAACGTCACGGAACGGACGAATATCCATGGCGCGGGTACAAGAGACCCTAAGGCTGCAAATATGAGCCTCCCAGGTGAGGCGTCGGTCAAATACAAGCCCATGAAACGGTGCGATTCAACCACTTCCAGGCGTACCACATTAATAAACAAGTCTGGTTCTGCGTGGAGCCGTGAATGGCGGCAGAGATGCACCACCTTAGCCTTGGCCAAAGAAAACCGAAACATGTGCGCTGCGGCATAGCTAGAGACGCGGTTCAATGCCTGGTGGAGTCGACGCTCCAGAGTTGACATCTGGTCGTCCACGAAAAGCGTAGCGAGAACATTTTCCGGCAGCACTAAGGTGATGTCGTTGATGCTTAGGGCAAAGAGTGTGACACTGAGGACACTTCCCTGCGGGACACCCTCTTCCTGCTCCATTGGGCCGGAGAGGGCTCCCCCGAACTCGTACGCGAAATCGACGATCTCGCAAAAATTCAGATATATACGTTGGGAGGCGTCCCTTTGCCCCCATCGTGTGGAGAGTCTCCATGATACCATATCGCCATGCGGTATCATGGGCCTTCTTCAGATCGAAAAACACCATGGCGCTTCGGCATAGCTAGAGACGCGGTAAAATGCCTAGGGGAGTCGACGCTCCAGAGTTGACATCTGGTCGTCCACGGAGAGCGTAGCGAGAACATTTTCCGGCAGCACTAAGGTGATGTCGTTGATGCTCAGGGCAAAGAGTGTGACACTGAGGACACTTCCCTGCGGGACACCCTCTTCCTGCTCCATTGGGCCGGAGAGGGCTCCCCCGAACTCGTACGCGGAATCAACGATCTCGCAAAAATTCAGATATAAACGTTGGGAGGCGTCCCCTCGCTCCCATCGTGTGGAGAGTCTCCATGATACCATATCGTCATGCGGTATCATGGGCCTTCTCCAGATCGAAAAACACCATGGCGTAGTGCTGTCTACGTAAGAAGGCCTCGCAGACGGCATTTTCCAGTCGGAGCAGAGCATCAGACGTGGAGTGAGACCCTCCACCCAGATCCTGTTGAACAAATCTAACAGGAAGGCCATGCCTCGCTCACCCAGGCGTCGAAGCATGGAGTACAGGACGTCATCCGGATCATGGGCGGTGTCCGCGCACGAAGCAAGGGCGGAATGCAACTCACTCACAGTAAACCTGTCGTTGAAGGGTTCTCCGCCTCTGGAGGTAAAGTCCAGCCAGCGGCCTTCCGCGACATCACGACGTGCAGTGAATGCTGGCGGAGCAGCATCCCGGCTAGAGAATGCAAAGAAAGCGTTCGCGAAGGATTCCGCCACGGACGCGGGGTCTGAGATTGCGGTCCCATTCTCATGGAGAACGGGAGGGGGGGTCCTGCGAGAACTTGCTCCGAATGCTTTTGACTCACTTCCACACCTCTGCCAGAGGGTTCTTCCCGTTAAGTGAAGAAACGTATGTCCGTCAAAAGAGCGGCAGGCGTGCTTTGAAATATACCGGAACCTAGTCTTAGCCAGACGAAATTCAGCGACAGTGAAATCGTTCGGGCGGCGCTTATAGCGCATGTAGGCATAACGCTTTTGTTTGAGGGCCGTCTCACACTCGGCCGACCACCACGGGAGTGGTTGGCGTGCAAAACGGCCAGACGTTCTGGGAATAGTAGTCAGGCCCATGGTGTTGAGGTAACCGGAGAAGAATTTCCTGAATTGCAGGCCACCGCGCCCGTGCCAATCACTACCGAGGTAGGCTCTTAGGCGGCAGTTGCCCTGAAAATGATATTTGAATAGGAAAGTGATCACTACCATGGAGGTCATCGAGCACCCCCCAATCAAAATCAGGCTGTGCATCCGAAGAACACAAAGATAGATCAAGGCAAGAAAATGAAGCGGTTATCAGGCAGTGATACGTAAACTCATCCACATTTAGGACACCTATCCCACCTCTTTGATCAGATCGGCAAGAATTTGTCCCCTGAGATTTATTGAGTAATCTCCCCAGAGAGGATGCCTGCCGTTCAGATCTCCAAGCAAGAGAAAGGGCCTCGGCAACCGTGCCACCACGCGGTGTAAGTCCCCCGTGTCGAAGTCAGCTGACGGTGGAATGTACGCAGAAATGATAGTAAACTTCCTATCCAGGTGAAGCTGCACAGGTCCTGCCTGAAAGGATATATCTAAAGTGAAAGGAAGAACGTAGACATCATGCCGGGTGTAAACCGCGCATTCCACAGCCCGGCATCTCTAGGTGGTGAAGTCGCAAGCCTCTTATACCCCGGGAGGGCAGGCAGGGGGCACGCGCCTAGCATGGTCTTCTGCAGAAAAAATAGCTAACGGGGAACGGGACGAGACGAGCCTCCGCAGCTCCTCGTAGTTGGCCTGGAGTCCACGAAAATTCCATTAAAGGAATATGCCCTCCAGGCCTAGCTCGGAGGAGATGCGAGGGCCCTCCTCGAACAGAATCCCCTTACGGAAATGGCGGTACGCTTCCCGGAGGCAGAACCACGGGCTCTGTTTGCTGGACAAAGCGTGGAAGGCGCTGTCCCTCCGCCAAAAAAGCCTTAGGCAGGCATTGTGGCTTCGGAGGCGAGGGCCCCTCTTTTCTAGGAACCACTGTCTCCGTCCTACTCAGCCCACCACTACGCGTGGGCGAAGGAGCCGGAGCTCCTTTCTTGCTGTCCTCCTTTCGGGGAACAGCTCTAGGAACACCGTAAGATGGACTGGCGACCAACTTCCGGGGAGTTGCCTCCTGTGAGTCTAACGACTCCGTGAAGGCGCGTGGCCGTTTCACCTTACGGGAAACGGTCACGATGGGAAAAGGGGTGAGCCCTGGTTTTAGCTGGGGCTGCGTGTGAACCCTTTTTGCCGCCAGCTTTACCAGTGGAGCGCCCTGGTTGAATAGAACCCGCAGAAGGGCTCCGAATGTGCGCGGAAACAACCGTGCTCGTTGGCCTGGATGGGCCAGGAGCAGAGGGTGCCTTTTTTAACATTGATGCATAAGACGTTTCAGGCAATGCCGGGCGCGCCAGGACCAACTCCTTAGCCTCGCAGAATGAGAATCGATCCTGGGCTGGAACGGCCAGGATTTCTTTCTCAAGGAGATATGCACCACATTGCTTCGAAGAAGCGGGGTGGGGCTCTCCTCAATTGAAACACTTGGCCACACACGATTTGGACTTATCGTGTGTGGCCTTGGAGCAATTTACACACACTTCAGGTGACCCCGACTTTGCACGTCTACAAGAACGATCCGTATGGCCGAATCAGTGACAGTAATAACACCGCCGCGGCAGTGGCACGAATGCCTTCACGCGGTAGCGATACCAACCGGCACGCACCGACTCAGGGAGCTTGTTACAGTCGAACGTGACGAAGGGTGTAGGGGTGGGTCTCGAGGCCCTCCCTGTTTTCTGATCACACGTTCGACCTTGACCACCCCATGGTCGGCCAGCTCTAAGGTGATGTCCTCTATGGAGTAGTCAACAAGTTCCCTCGCATAAACTACTCCTTTCACAAATTTCATGGTAGACTGCGGCATCACACTCCAGTTGTCCATCCCCCCTCCCCCAGGACATCGCAGGTCCGGTTGGCATCATTGTTACTAGTCAGGTGTGGTAGGGACAGGCCTTGACCCTGGCAAGGTTCAATATTCTTGCCAGCAGGTCTTTTGAGGGAAGCGACCGAAGGGGCCTGGCTTCCCTCTCCCCCCTAAGGTGGTTTGCCCTACCGGGCCGCTTCAATAGGGAGCAGTCGGCTATGGGCTGCTTGCTGGCTTTTTTGGCAGTCCCCTTGGAAACAGGGAGGTGCCCAAAAGCACCCTTTAAAGAAGGGGGTGAGGGGGAGTCCCCTACACCTGTAAGCGTAGGAGAGGAGTAAGCCTCCTCTCCGGTTAGAGAAATATGGAGGGTCCCCTGCGCAAACACAGGGGAGGGGGACCTCCATTTTTTTCTGTGGAGCTACCCGAGGGCGGCTCCGTCGATGGAACAGGGAAAGTTGAGGGTGGTTTTTGTTTTTTTTAATTTGTTCATCATTGGGCATGATGACCCTGTATTTTATAATGGAAGCAATAACTCATCACCCCTCGCAGTAGCCCGCACTGCAAGGGGTGCGTACATGCCTGGAAGAGCCAGTTGCCGCCATTCAGGACCACCCCTTCCGCCTGGTAGCCAGGCAGTCTATCTGCATGGCGCCTCCACCTTGGACACGGCGTAAAATTGATAGAATGTGAAGAGGAAAGGAAAAGGGATGTTAGGAGCGTATGGGTGGGGATGGAGCAGGTTGTTAAAAAAAACATCCAGGACCGGAGCTCAGTGGTTAGGGAACATTGTCCCCTACCCCCTCAGCCCTGATCTAGGACGGTTGGCTGAGAAGAAGGTCAGCATCTACCCTGTGAAATTAGAGGCCGACCAGAGAAAGTTGTGGGAGAGGTTGTGCTGAGTCCCGTCAGCACATGGCAAATCGCCGTCCCCCTTACGTGGCAAAGTTTCCCGAACGGGCCTATCTTTTGGGGACCAGTGTTTGTCACGGGATCGACTGCCCCACATACAGATATAGCATGGAAACTTTGTATATCCTTTCTGCTGGCCAAGGAGGAAGTTGGCCATCTTAAGGCCTACACATATGATCCAATTATGTTCATGGTACTTAAGTAAATCCATGACCATTCATATGTCATCGTGAGTTTCTCGCAGATGTCCGGAACTGCAGCAAAGTCATTGCCATTATGACAAAGGACACACTTGAGGCTACGCTTGGGGCTATCCAAAAACAGTCTCTACTCATCAGGGCTATAGGTGCCAAGTTCCAACTAGGTAAACAGACCAGGAAGTTCGTGGCAGTATACAAATTGTTTGTCCTCAGAGAAATACTTAACAAATGTTCTCTCCCTTGTTCGGTAATATGCTACCATACCCGTACCAACCTGTCAAGCATGTCTTTTACTTAACCTGGAGCCTAATAGTTCTGCAGCTTTCTTGGAGAGCGCCAAATCATGTATCAAGTCATTCAAATCCTCTTGATTGAAACAGTGAGGAGCTAATGACTGTTCAGCATCTGATGATGAATCTGTAGACTCTGAATCCATTCCGTGGATGTCTATATCAGGTACATCATTTTCATCGTCGGAGGAAGCATAGCCACTGAAAATCGGAACTGGTAAACACTCAAAAGGAGGTACTGGCCAGATCCCTGAGGGAATGTTGGGGTAGTAGAGATCTTTTGCCGATTTTTCTTGCCAATTCCTTTAGTAATCACCAGACAGAAATAACAGTCCGATACATGATCCTTTGGCTCTCGCCACACCATTGGGATTCCAAAAGGAAGACCATTTATCTTTCCTTTCGTCAACTCACGAAGATGTTCCGCACAACTATGGCAACCAGCATGTGGGGCCCATTTCTTATCTTGATCGCCAAGAGAAACATCAAAATATGCCTTATAAGTGCGGATCACAAAGTTTGATATATTGTGCCTTTGACGAACTAGCATGTAACAGCCACATATGTAGCAGAAGGTTTATGGATCATTAACGCAATTTCCTCTTGACGAAGCCATCACTCTAACATGAGACCTAAAAAAAGAAACAATAATGTCAATATTTTGCACAATAACACTTATTACTATCTTACTACTATGTACTGTGAAGTATTTGCTTTCTACAAGCACCCTCTCTGTCCGTCCGGAGGGCAGTTTTCGGGGAAACGAGAAAATAGAAATTACCGAATAACTATAGCATGTAGGTAAAAATGGATTATATATTTGAAATCAGCATGAAAAAACGAATTAAAATTGGCAGATAAATCTAAGTCACCATAAAATGTGATTAAAACTGTTACCTTGTGTAATTAATAAAATTAAATGAAAACGTGAATAAGTTTTGGCTTTTTGTCGTAAAATGCTAATCAATTTGGTATTTTCGATTTATAAATTGAATATAAGGACATTAAAAAGGAAAACATTGAAATGAATGATGCTAAGTTAGATGTTTATCTGTTTATGATTAAAAATGTATACATTGCTTGGAGAAATAATAGGAAAGGTGAATGTAAAATGACGAAAATTGGAGTCAAGACATGGAGAGGATATGACTAACATGTTGCGTGTTTCTTCTTTTAATTGAAAGGCGAAAAATGACTACTTGTGATCGTTATTACTTGTTGGGGTGAGAGAAGTTTGTAGGTGAAGGATTGTGGTTGTTCACATATGTAACACTAATAAAGGGACGGGGTGGTACCGAGGTTAGAGTCGGGTTTGTAAATTTAATGTAGAGATTCCAGTGTTCTTAATTGACTTTCTTTGTTGTGGTGTTTTTAATTGAAAATTCATCGAAGGAGGGTGTATGGTTAAGGTGTTCGGTTTGGTAATATAATCTGATAGGTTTTTTATGGCCTGGTAATGGGGAGAGGGGGACTTAATTTCTATGGCTTATTCCATGGTGTGTGCTAATACGGACATGTAAAGTGCGCTGTATCGATCTTAAATAAACATCGGATTTGCATCGTGAGCAGTTATATTCCTGAATGATTGAGGATTGAAGCAGTGTTGGCATTTTGTCTTTGTTATTAAAGAGGTTTCTTAATTTGCGTGGGTTTTGAAAAACGGGTTGAAAGGTGGTCGCGGGAAAAGTGTGTTTTAGAATAGATACAGAAAAAAAGAGAGATGAGAAGTCCAATATAAGGCAGGGGTATGAATATCTTCTCTTTTGGAACGTTGCAAGACGGTACTTTAAGATTGAACTTTGCATTCAGAAAATGTGCAAAGAGAGTTCGTTCGAATAGGCTTAGCAGGTACCCGCTTCGGGCGATATAATTAGAGAGGATGATAAATTCGTTGTGAAATTGTCTGTCATTAAAGGAGATGTACATAATTGTCTTGAGAAACAGCAAGGATTAGTTACTTTATTGTTTTGGAGTGAAACTATAAAAGAGTCAGGAGGAAGAGGGAAAGGGGGAAGAAAAAAATTACACTGTCCAACAATGATTTTACTACAGAAATGAGAAAGTAATTTTCCATTGTAGTTTTTTGCGTAGATTACGAAAATGACCTTTATTTTTCATGAAATGACTTCAGTATTTTTTAATCTGCACATTTATTTTTTTTATTAATATTAGATTATTTAGTATATAATGGTATGAAATATTTGTTATTATTTTTATTTTATTTGACAAAAAGTACAAAGATAAGTAGAAACAAAAAGCTTATTCATTAAAAGAAATTAATAAGTCATTTTAATACATTTCAGAGTGTGGTATTATAGAAATAGATTTAAAAAAATAATGAAGATTTATGATTTTTTCAAAATTGCTGAAATCTATACATTAGTCATATATTTTTAGAATATTTAGGCTTCTTTTTATGTACATCTTGTCTGTTTCTGTGAAGAGTCTAGCAGGAGTCAGCAAGCATTGCAGGACTCCATTTTCATTTATAACGATTTTCTATAGTAGCAATATCTTGGTGGAATTTTTCATTATGCTCATCGCTGACGTCTGCTGGATTCTCTGGAAATAAAGACAGATGGGAATGAAAAAAATGCACCTTTAGTGACATACTAAATCCCAACTCATTATAAGACCTAATCAAATTCTGAAAAAGAATGTGGTAATTTTCTGATTTGTGCCTTTCAAGGAGACCATTACATACACCTTTGAAACTATGCTAGGCCTCAAATTCTGGTTTGCTAAACTTTGCCTCAAATTCACTATCTAACATAAGTTGTCGAATCTAAGATCCAACAAAGATTCCTTCTATAATTTTAGCATCACTAATCTTAGGAAATTTTGTTTTTAAATATAAGAAGGATGGCTGGTGATGCTTTAAGGCTTTCACAAATTGTTTCATTAAATCTAATTTTATGTGAGGTGGTGGCAAAATTATGTTTTCCTTAGGAACCAACGGTTCACGTATGTCATTATGACAACCTACTTTTGTCTCTTCTCTTAAAGGCCATTCTGAGTGCATGTAATGTTCTCCTCGAGCTCTATTGTCCCACAGGCACAAAAAACAAATAGATTTTGTGTAGCCCGACTGCTAACCATTTAAAATGGCTACTACCTTAAGGTCAGCACAAATCAACCATTTATGTTCACTGTATTAAATGCTTTTTAAAATGAAATCTAAATTCTCATAAGTTTCTTTCAAAACAACAGAGTGAGCTACTGGTATCGATGGTAGTTTATTTCCATTATGCAGAAGCACGGCTTTACTACTATATAAAGAAGCGTCAATGAAAAGTCTCCATTGACTGGGTTCATAATGTATATCTAATTCTTCAAAGAGACGTGGAATATTCTGACAGTAGCATAAATTGTTGTTAAATAGAAATCTGTCTTGTAAATTGTTTGATCGAATGCAAAACTTAGTAAGTCGGACATCTTCTGCTACTAAATTTCTTTCTTTCAGTCTTGAAGCCAGAAATTCACTCTGTTCCTTTGTTAAGTTTAGATCTCTTACAAGATAATCTAGATCAAGTTGTGAGAAAGGTTTTGTAGTGGTATCAACAGTTTCAGAAACATAAATTTCAGTTTCTGGTTCACATGATTCTATATCTGATTCATCAGAGTTAGACGAGACAATTTTTGCAGGTCGTTCAGGTATTGGGATGTCTTTTGAGTGAGGTATAGGTCGAATAGCAGATCTAAGGTTGGGATATAATACAGCTGAAGCGTACTTCGTTGTTTTACCTAAAAGTATGGAAATGATATGCATAAAATTTAATTTATACTTATGTACATATGTGTGATTACAATAAAATAGTTCTAAACTTAATTAATTTTATATTTTAAAAAAATAATATTACAGTATACTACTTCAAAATATAGGTACAGTGGACAATAAACAATTACTTACTTGGTATGTCTATTTTTACACTGTTCTCTTGGCATTTTAATTAAAATTGTTGGTTTTATTTAAAATTTTATCTAGTTAAATAACTTGAAAATAAGAAATAAAAGAATGAATTTCGTTAAAATCTTCAAAATTTGATAAAAATAGTAATTGGCAACTTACAAAAAAATGGAGTCATTTCGATAAAAATAACTTCCATTTTTTAAATCTACGCATAAAACTACAATAAAAAAAATGTTACTTAAATCTTTGTAGTCGACAAAAAGTTCAATTTTGTTAGACAGTGTTATTAATGGTTTCTAGAAGTGGGACACTGGTATAGAGTGAGGTTACGTCAGTTAGGATGTAATGATTTAAGTTTTTCAATAAAATATAGGGAATTTTTATCAGTATCTTGGTTCGTGGCGAATGGGCCGATTCGGGGGAAAACGAGTTTGATGATTTTATAATTTGGAAGGAGATACGTTGCTAGGAGAGATTGCGAGGTACATTCGCTTTATGGATTTTAGGGAGACCGTCGAGTTGACCTTCGGGCGAGCCAGTAGCTTGAAGTTGTTTGTAGAGGAATTCGTCAATAGCGTGAAAGTTTTGGAGGGAGAAAATTATATTGACTTTATCTTGTTTGGTCGGAGGACGCTCAGTGGTAAATACCCGCGCCTCGCAAGCGCGAAGTCCCGATGGAGGCTGACTTTTCCGCTACAATTTCAGAAGAAAGACACGCGAACACGCTCCTGGACTAAGGCAATAAGGTCCTTGGCCAAATAACATATGCACAAAACATTGAAACTCAGCAAAACATTAGACCACACCGTGCCTGCGCTGCTAGAAGATTGGCCACCAAACATATACATGCCAAGCAGACCGTGTCTGCTACAAATACGGTATAAAAGACCACTTTTACACAGACTGTACCAGCACCACCCTCCGATATATTAACTGCGGTGGCCGAAACGTTGTATTTACGATAGATGTTCGTCCCTTATGGAAAAGTGTGCGGCTGTCTTGTGGAGCTAAGGAGGACCCAATTGTTCATACCCCGACACGCTTCCATCTCACCTATCCTCACGTCCCCTCACAATAACATACGCCCGTGATGCCGGCGCACAAGAGGCCACCCAAACTGCCCAACCGACATCCACACCACCACATGCTAACCACAAAACACAATTGGCTGCCGTGCTCTTCATGGTGGCTAAAGACATGACTGGAGGCGACACACGCCTCTACTCTGCAGTTCTAATCCAGCTTTATGCTGCTAACGGACTAGAACAGATCATCTTCTCCGAGATGGTGTGCGCCCTAATACACGAACACAGAAACAGATGACCTATACTTCTACTCATACCGGGGTGCACGAACTCGTTCCAACATACTACCTCTCTTTCCAGGTACTCTTCTCACATCAACACACACACTTTCCTTATCTCTCTCGCCCCTGCCCCAGCATCAATCCCTCCTCTGCCCCCCCCCCCCCACTCTACTGTCTTCGCCAATTCTTCCACTTCTTCGACTATCCCCACCCCTCCTTCCTTTGTCCCCAACTCCCTTTCTGTTGCCAAACCTCTTTTATACAATCTCTGCACCCTCTGACTCTACTGTCTACCAATCCCCGCTCACGGTCTTATGACCACCTCCTCCTAACCCGCCAAAACCGTCGCCCCAGCACTCACAAATAACAGAAACTCTACACTCTCCTAGTCTTTTTCCAACCTTTCTCCATTACAACAAGCACGATGAAGGTCTATGCGGTGGCTCCCACTCTCTTGGTGCAAGGCGAAGAGATCAATGAAAGTTATGCGGCACATGCCAACAGCGTTGCACGCACACTTTGCACTAAGCCATAGCTCGGCTTAGCGTGGTCGACTTAAACTTCCTCAGTTGGCATTGCTGGTCACCACACATCCTCACTCCAAAGGAGTTCCAACTAGGATTAACGATCCTCGTTACGCGCTGCGTATATCACACACTAATAAAGATGATTCTTTAATAGGTTGCAAAATACTCACCGATAACGGCCAAATTCTAGTGGCCACACACTACCTATCCACCACGAAAACAGTTACACATAGATCTTCCTCTCCGGGCTCTATCCAACCATAACCTTCCACTAATCTTTATGGAGGACCTAAACGCACACCATCCAGTATTCTTTCAAACCAAAGTAACACCCAACATGTAAACAACAATCAGAGCAGTTGGCCTAGAGACTCCAGGACTCAACCTGCTCAGGAGACGATTCACCGGAACAAGGACAGTGAACAGGCTTTTTTAGAGACTTGCATCTTCAAAATCCAAACATTGGTGGAATGCCTAATTGAGCGGGCATACAGGCTAAAGAAGAAACAGAGAGAGGATCTGCTGCACCCACCACTATCAGCCTTCTATGCAGGGAAAATTCGGGGCCTTTACCCAAAGTAAGGTCCCAATGTTGCAAGAAGTGGCAAGCCTAGAAAAAATATTCTTTCTAGCGCTTACCGAATCACACCTAAAGGTTGAAATAAAAGACATATATTTCAACCTGCAAGGATACACTTTCTTCAGGACAGATCGAAAAGAGATAAGCCATTGGAGAGTAGTTTTCTACTTAAAAAAATGAAATGGCTCAGGACATAAAGGTGCTGGTTACTCTCTCCAACAAGACAACAGAAATGATTGCTTTTTATCTTGAGAAGACAAATTTAATCTTAATTAACGTATACCATCCTCCAGACACAACTTCTGAAAAATTTAGGGATGTGATGAATAACCTAAGAGCAATTTTGAATGAGCAGCCAAACCCATCAATAGATGTCCTCATGATGGGAGACCTTAATTTTCCTCATGTCTGCTGGGATTACTTCACTGTTAAAGGAGGAACTGCTGATGACAAGCGGAGGATTTTTCTTACAGTCATCGAGGACCATTACCTGACGCAGTTCATTAGAGCATCAACAAGATGAGGTAATATATTGAACCTGATCATAAGCAACAACCATAATATTATGCACTCATATGAAGCATCACAAACTTCACTATCAGACCACAAACTAATCAAAGGCCTAATTACGCTGCCAGGAAATTATCAGATAAATACTGGTACTCGGAGGAAAACTACACACAGCAACCAATCTACCGGTATTTATGATCTGAATTTCTACAATTCAGAAACAAACTGGCAGCAAATAAAGCATGAACTGAGCCAGGTGGACTTGGAAAATACTTTCAATAACAAGAACGAGAGCCAGATACTTAATGTCCTGCTAAAAGTAACGTACGATATATGCAAGAAATACGTTCTTGCAAAGAGCAAAAGCAAAATGAAGCAAAAGATTCCTAGAGATAGAAGAATCCTAATAAAGAGAAGATCAAGCCTACGGAAGAAGCTCAGAAAAACATTATGTAGGAGAAAGTCTGAAAAAGTGGAAAAGGAAATCAAGAGAGTTGAACAAAAATTGCTCAAGTCACATGACGAACAGAAGAGAAGAGAGGAACTACACAAACAGTCTCCAATATCAAGAATAACACAAATTTCTTTTTCTCTTATGACAAAAAGAAGCTGAAAAGTTTCTCACCAATTGGCCCCCTAATAAATGGAGATGGTGGATTAGAAAATGACCCCCCCCCCAAATGGCAGATATAATTAGTAAACAGTACACTAATGTCTACAGTCGTCCAGACGAGAACAAAAAGGTAGCAGATCCAGATGATTTCTTCGGTGAACCCAGAGTGGATCCAAACTGTTTATAAAGCATTGAGGTGTCAACTGAGGACATAATCACAGCCATTGACCTCATAAGGTCAAATTCAGCTGCTGGCCCGGCTGGTTTTCATGCCTTACTGTTAAAAAATTGCAATGAAGAGCTAGCAAAGCCTCTCCAGCTACTGTGGTCTCAATCTCTTCATTCGGGCATCATACCACCTGCCCTTAAGTTGGGTATTGTTATACCCATTCACAAAGGTGGTAGTAAAAGCCTCGCCAAGAACTACAGGCCTGTAACATTAACATCCCACCTCATCAAAATTGTTGAAAAAATTATACGCAACAAAGTGGTAGCTTATATGGAATCCATAAACGCCTTCAATGATGGCCAACATGGGTTCAGAAAGGACCGTTCCTGCCTCTAGCAGTTGCTACTGCACTATGAAACTGTATTAGACGACATCCAACAAGGCAGCAATACCGATGTAATCTAACTCGATTTTGCCTAGCCTTTGACAAGGTAGATCATGGTATTGTTTTCCATAAACTGAGAGTCCATGGCATTTGCGGGAGGTTGGGAAAGTGGCTACACAGTTTCCTCTCCAACCGGTCGCAACAGGTAACTGTTAATGGAACGCTATCAGAGCCCAGTAATGTAATAAGTGGTGTTCCTCAAGGCTCTGTCCTGGGTCCACTGCTATTTCTGGTGATGATAGAGGACATAAATGAAGATCTGCAGCACTCCCATGCTACGTCCTTCGCTGATGACGCCAGGATAACCAGGAAGATCCGGACAGAAGAAGATACAACCCTACTACAGGAGGACCTAAGCAGAATTATAGCCTGGGCAAAAAAGAATAACATGGCGCTCAACAGGGATAAATTCGAGCTGTTACAATATGGCGCCCTACAAGAAATTAAAAACTCGACCAGCTAAGAAGTCAGCTCTCATAACATTGCTGGCAAAGCACACGTTAAAGACCTGGGGGTGCATATGAGCAGTGACATGACTTTCTCTCACCAAATCAACAAGATCTCTGATACCACCAGAAGGCTCTCAGGCTGGATGCTCCGAACATTCCAAACAAGAAATATAACATGTATGCTGACTCTCTGGAAAGCAATAGTGCTCCAGAAACTTGAGTATTGTTGCCAGCTTTGGTCTTCCTTTAGGACAGGAGACATTATCAAGTTAGAAGCAAGCCAGCGAACATTTACAAGCATAATAGAGGGACTGCAACAGTACAACTACTGGGAACGGCTGCAACAGTTGGGACTGTACTCTCTCCAGCAACGAAGCGAAAGATACATAATAATATGCGTTCGGAAGATTCTGAAGCATCTGGTACCGAATGTGAGTCTGCAGGTGAATCACCATCCAAAATGTGGTCGCCTGTGCTATGTGCGGAGGACTGAGAGGTCGTCACAAAGGATGAAGACATAGTGCATCATAGCTTTACCTACAAAGGGGCACGCCTCTTCAACTCTGTCCCACGAGCTTCAAGAACCAATTAGACAAGTGGCTACCCACAGTTGATGACCAGCCAACTACACCGGGGTACACCAGCTCCAATACCAACTCTCTCGAGTCACTGGGCCAGTACGTCAGTGGGGAGGATCTGCCTGGGAACAGCGGACGTCCAAGTTAGCTGAATCAATCTAGATGGAATCGGACAAAGGTAGACAAAGGTAGATAGACACAAATGACGTGAGTATGTATCAGATCGGTACTCTGTGACGATTTCGCTACGATCACATAGGTCTGAACTTCCTCACATTCTTTTATAACCGCGGAGGGACCTCATGCTCAGACATAGTCATTCGCAAGGACCACGACACGCGTTTATACACACACACTTAGCCCTAGGATCCTATCTACATCCTGATCACATTCCCATATGCCTCCTCCTTTACTCTTCAACTCTCCCCATACCCAGATCACCCTTTTATGAATTCACACACGCGAACTGGGAAGAGTTCAGAAGATACATCTCGAACACACCAGACCATTTCAAACTCCTGAACACATTTACGGCACAACGAGACAACCACTGGAGCAGACTCATAGACACAGTAAACACTGCTAGAAACCTTTACACAACGCGGCAATCATACATGCATAAAACAAGGTCACATTCTTTATACACACACAAAACCTATTACCTTATACAACAACTACTATGGCTAAGGGTCACGCCAACATAAAATTACACTACTACTTGTCTGCATTCTCCAATTCGTGCATCTAAACCGAAACCATTAGTGGTGCGAGGTGACCCACAGAGCGGATGATGCTCGTTGCATTGATCTTCCTTCTTCTGGCGGTGTGTGAAGAGGTTGTTGGCCACAGATCCACCAAAACGTATAACCCTACAACATAACAACCGCACCCTCACTGACACTAATGACAACCCACGACGCATTCAAGTATCACTGGGACAACTTACACATACAACATTCCCAAACCACACACACAAGAAAACTTCCAGGAAGTCCGAGAATGGTGTCGGCCTCCAGGCGGAAGAGCTTGCGCCCCCCTCCCTTCCCCGGTACGAATGGAAGTGCTAGACAACTCTACCTCACTGACCACTCCTATCATCGTCGAGGAAACAAGACACTACATAAAATCAATTCCTAAATGCGCCACCGGCCCGTCTGGCTTCCCAAGCATAATATTCCAACACCTACGCGAAAACATATTCCCAACACTCACAACACTCCAAAACTCCCCTCGCGCTTCTGAAAACTTTCCACGCAGAGAAGAGCAGAGAGAATACAAGACTGCGCTGAAAGGAGCATGGCGCTCTCTTCAATTTACATGTATGTCTACACTGTACACATAAATGGCTCGATCTTGATCTTAAAGATCCCTTTTATTATGGTGATCTTAACTTTGATGATCACTTTTAAGTTTAGATTCTGAAATAGGCTGCTATGCGAATGTCATTTGTTTCACATACCCAAAGCTGTAGATTTTTCACCCATATGGTAAAGGTTAAATATAAACATACATATATTTTGCAAACATTGATAACATATATTAAATTATAGTTATTTATATAATTAAACATTATGTGCCTTTAATATGCGTCAAATAATACGTATGCGTAGTTAAGGTTATTTAATGGAAAAATTTAGCAAAGAAATTTAATTTTAATTTTTTTTTTATATATATTCGCAAAATATGGTATGTTCACGTATGAAATAATACAGGTATAAAATTTAGCTTATAATCCGTATTTATGATAAATTAATTCTAAACATACTTTATTTACAGGTTGATTTTTTTAGTAATGAGTGCAATTTTACAACTTCAACATGCTTACAAGGGAACCAAATTTTCTAGGTTATCATCAGAACAGTATTCAATATATTTAGATAACAGTGTTGGTAATAAGGATCAATCTGTGCTAATGAAAGGAAAATATTTGTAAACTGTTGAAAAAACTCGAAACAGTATCAAAGTTCAAGGTGGGTACAAAAGTATCCATGCTGTATGTACCTGTGGGACAGTCGGACTGACGACCATCATTTTGCCAGACAAGACTAGCCGTCAAGACAATGATTAGAACCCGGTTCACACAACGTTCTGTCTTACCCTCTGTTTGAACCGAGCAAGATATTGCTTTCATCCATGTACGTCACACTCGCTTTGATGAAGAACTTTGTCAAGGGAAGGTAGAGGATTTGCTTTCCTCAGTCAGAAGTTTCCACGAGTCAGCATAGAAAGACTGAAGGCAGGTGTATTTGATGGTCCTCAAATAAGGACCTCATCAATGACACCAGTTTTGATGAAGCCCTGAATCCTGCTGAACTCTCTGCCTGGTTGTCCCTTAAGTCATTCATTACAAACTTCATTGGCAACCACAGAAGTATTCGGTATGAGATGGCGATTGATGAGTTAATGGAGAATTTCCGCAAACTTGGTGCGCGCATAGTGAAAATGCACTTCCTTCGGCCCTATCTGGACTATTTTCCCGAAAATTGTGGAGACTTCAGTGAAGAACAGGGTGAGCGCTTTCGCCAAGATATCCGTGTGATGGAAGAAGGCTACCAATAGCGCTGGGATGTCAATTTGCTGGTTGACCTCTGCTGGTGCCTGAAAAGGGATTTGATGTCTGCTAGGCACAATCAGAAGTCCTTGAAAAGACAATTCATCCATGAGTAGCTTATTTTGTATTTTGTACTCTTCTTGATGACAATTAGAGCATACTTTAAACCACCTGTGTATAAATCAGTTAAAATTTATACTATTGTGTGTACATTCGCCCCTTAACCCCCACCCCCTTGATCCGTGCCTGTCAATTGTCGGTTCCCATATAGAGCACAGCCTTTTAATTATTTAAGTAAAAAAGAAGCACGCTTTGCGCTCTTTGGGCTGATTGGAGATTTCTCTATTTCCTTTGGAGCGAAGTAATAATTCAAAGTGGTATTGCTTTTTCCTCCTTCTGTCCCTTAAGTAATCTAGGCTCTTATCATCTCACACTAAATTTCACCTACTAGCACAACTTAAATCGATCCCCGGCAAGTTTTGATAGGCAGTTGGTACTATGATATAGCGAACCCCTGAAGGAAATTCCGTTAGGAGGAGGGGACCAGAAAATGGGGACCGGTTAGGGGTAACGAGCACGAAGAAAACATAAAATAAGGTACACCCTTTTTTTCAGAGAAAAATAAAAAAAAACACTGAAAGAAGAATAAGAAAACGAATAGAAGCGCATCTGCTCAGGAAAATATGGAGATGGATTGCAAAATGATTGCACTCCGAGTAACGGGTGAATCCCCTCGTCCAGCTACAAGAAATTTGGTAGAAACACTAGACGGGCATATGAAAATTGCCCTCGTAAAATTAATAGAAAAAAACAATGGATATATAGCTCTTGGCCATCAGAAAGAGGATGCAGAGAGACAAGTGACTAAGGAAGTAAATAAGATATTAAAAAAAATAAGGCTAAACTCTGCCATTTCAGCCCAAATTATTGCTAACAGAGCGTAATATGCAGGTAGGTAGATCTATGGATAGGTTCATACACAGCCTAAAAAGGAGATAGAACTAAGCAACAATTGAATGAAGGTAAAACAAATGATAGAATTCAGACAGTAGACTGATGTGTTCAAAGTACTTTGCAGGAATCCAGAAATGGCAAGAAAATTGCGACCAACTGTTTGCTAGAGTTCAACATGCGAATTCCAGCAGACATTTTCGAAAAGGAAAAATAAACAAGTGTCCAGATGGGCTACAATTGTTACGCACTTGAAGATCACACAACCAGAAATTGCACCGTGAACCAGACGAAATGCTCGGTATGCTCAGGAAAAAAAGGTACGGAGGGAGAGGTACCTACCTCAAACACTAAAAAGTGCCTTACTGCGCTCATGTTTAAATTGTCCAAAATCTTAAGTGAAACCGGAAATTTCAACGAACGTATTTATGATAAACGGGAGGGAGATATAAGACGAGGAAGTGTGGCTTCTAGTACATTTATTCAATCATTAAAATAATTTTAAACACGCAATAGAATTTAACAATGCTAAGCTTGTGTATTATTCCGAAAATTATTATAAAAAGAGCATAATTGAGTCAAAACTAATTAACGACACAGCACATTATAATATGTTCGAAGATTCATTCAAATTTAATAAATTATTCAAAATACTCTCGGCCTCAAACTAGCTTCTAAAATTATCATAAATTTACGAGTTCCTTAATCCCTACTTTCCTTCATTTATGAGTGTATACCTCATCCTCCCCCCTTTCATCTTTCAATCCTCTTTCTTTTTCTAATATAGCATTTGTGTGTCCAGCTTTGTTCATAGTACAGTTGAAGATGGTAGTGGATACCGAAACTAGTTTTGTAACAGAAGTGAGTCTATTGAAGAGTGAGTCTTACATGCCTGTTACTGTGAACTTCTTCGTTAGAACTTTACAAATCATTTCATTTCATTTTATTTTCATTTAGAAAAAAATAGAATAAGAGGTGGGAGAAGTAATAAAGAGAGGGGATGGCAAAAGAGATAAAAGAGGAAGGCATTGGTGTCCCACTACGGGATCTTTTTTATTTATTTTTTTAGTTTTGGGTGTCCGAATGAGGGATCTTTTTTATTTTATTTTATTTCTTTTATTTATTTATTTTTCTAATTTTGTTTGTCCCACTACGGGATCTTTTGCCTTGTTTATTGTTTACTTATTTTATTTTTAGAGTTATTTGTATTTAGGTATAGGTGCTATCGTTCTGGTGTTGAAAGGTAATTTTTAAATCTACCTCCTTCTGCTTCTGGGTCAAGGGCGTACGGGGTCTCCCTGGGGAGAATTGTTTCGAGTTTTGTCCATATGTCTCGTCCTCATTTGTGAATAAAGACATTGATTGGATCTATGCCAACCTCTTCATGGAGGCTCCTCGAGGTCTGGAACTCTTGCTATCTTGCGTTGGTGATGAACCGGAGTCCTCGATTTTGAACCTGCTGAAGTTTTGACTTGTTGCTGGATGAGACTGCGTTGAACAGAATAGCAGAATAAACTAGTTTATATCTTACTAAACTAGTGTATATTTTCTTCTTATTTGCTTGGTTAAGGTTTCTAAATCTGTGAATTTTGTTCAGTTCCGTGTTCGGCATTCTAATCCTAGTGCCAATATGTCCACTCATGCCCGTACTGGCATGCTTGAAGCCAAGTACGGACAGACTTGGCGAATATTCAATGTGGGTCACGTCTAAATTGAATTGACGGTCCGATGTCTCTCCATCGCGGTTGCTTTGAATTTTGTGATTTTGGTCTTGATTTTCCATCACCTTTCAAAGCTGGAAGTCCTTTTAGCTTCCGCAGCCGTGACTCTGGCCATCATTCTTGCGGATATTTTCCTAGGAGCGACGATTTGGGTGACATCGTCCGCTTACTGGATGTTGAGCGTTCTTCCGTCTATAGGTTTAGGGATATCTCTCATGAAGATGCTGGAGAGAGTGGTGCTGAGGCATCCTCCTTGCGGTACACCGGATAGGAGCTTGAAAGCATCCCCTGTGTGCTCCTCGAAAGCAATGACAGTTTGCCTACCTGTCAGGTAGCTGCAGAGGACGTCGATCCAGCTTCCATTAGCTCGCCCTGTTGCTGCACGTTGGAGCATATAGGTTATAGCTGTCTCCGTGCTGCGGTGTTTTCTAAATCCATATTGTTCTTCGTTCAGCATAGAATGGTCCGATAGGTGTGTAGTTAGCCTGCTGTTAAGGATCTTCTCGAAAACCTTCCCAACGGTCTCCAGCAATGAGATAGGCCTAATGTTCAATACCTGGTTCACAGCGTATAGACCATCTGGGAAGTGTCTCATTGCCAGTGACGCGTTAAACAGGTTCAGCAGTCTAATCCGGATCTTTCAGGTGCCTCATGCCAATTCGGCTGAGGCCTGGTGCTTTGGGTCTGAACGATGAGATAGCCTCCCACAATTCCGCACTGGTGATGATATTTCCTTCCTGTGAGTTATCATGAAGACGAGTGAGGTTCGCGGTACCGTAAGGAATGAACCTATCTTCCCTCCTTTCCATGTATTCGAAGACCTGATCATCGAAGGCTGGATCGAAGCCCTCCTCTACATCAGAGATTTTGAAGACATTCTTCCAGACTTCACGAAAAAGTATTTCCTTTTCACAAGGGGTAGTCGCCATGATTCCGTTGTGTGAAATTGTTGTAAGCCTGCTGATGGCTGACCAGAAGGACTTCTCCTGTCAATGTCTATTCTTTCGATCAGATGGTTCCACTTCTCCCTCAGTTCGTTAGACAGGGCGGTGTTAAGCTACCTCATGAGTTGTTGGAAATCTTTAAGGCCATGGGCCTCGTGTAGCTCATGTCGAGGATGCGAGCGTATATCTCATAGAAGCGCTCTTGGAGCACCACCCTCTCTTGTGCAGTAGTGGTAGGCAGTATCTTTTTGTATAAGATTTACGGGATTGAAATAGCGTCTGCGTTGGAGATGCAGCTGTTGATATTGGTCAATTCGTAGTTGAGATCTTCTTCCGATGCGTCACTCAGATCTGGGAGATCCAACGGGGACACTCTCCTGTATGCGTCCCAGTCAGACTTGGAGAAGTTTTTCCTGGGTGCAACAGGAGCTAGGATAGAAGTAGCTTAGCTACTACTGTTAACAACATAGGAAAGTGATCACTGGGCCTCAATGGCCCCGGCTGGACTCGTGAGTGGAACGGGAAGATAGTGTTTGTGAGAACTACATCAGGCTTGGTGGCTGACCTGGGTATAGGTATGTAGTGAAATCCGGCCCGACGTGTTCTACGATATCATTTCTTAGCAGATGGTCAATGTTTCTTCCTCTAGTGTCCGGTCTCGTGTAGCCAGCTTCATATTCCTCGCGTTCAGGTCCCCAGTGAATAGCACTGGGCACAATTTCTTGAATAGAGTGTGCAGGTCGTGAATGGGCAGATACTGACGGCGGGGACGTTCGTATCCCGCACCTAACTCAATGTTCCCTAGTGAGCACCTCAGGCCAACCGACAGGAATGATTCGTCCATTGTATTCCCCGGTCTGTACTACAGATCCTTCTTGACCGCTATCATTGTCCCATAGAATCTCTCTCCTGTGATGTTCTTTTCGAGAACATTGTATCCAAGAATTTTCTAACCTGTCATCATTCCTGATGCCGGTTTCCGACAGCAGCAAAATATTCCGGTCCAGTTTTCTGTAGATGTTGTGAAGTTTATTTTTGTTTGTTTTCGATAACTGCACGTTGTTTGCTAGACTAGTAATTCTATTTCTAGCAGCCATCTTGTTTCTTCACTCGGTACGAGGGCTTCTGATAGTGAAGGGGGCTGTAAGGGATTGCTCGTAATGTTTGAAGCAGTTGTCGTGTAGTTTGATCTTTTTCTTAATCAAAGCAGCCTTGACCGTCACTTTCTCTAGATTTGAGTCGTAGCGCCTCCTCTAGACAGCTTCCCTTTTTGTGAGTGTGGTGTGAGGGTTTAGCGCGATGGTGAATTTGATCTCTCTACCATCGAGCTTGTACTTGTTTGTTGCGTCTGATTGGGTTGGCGCGCTTCGACTGACCTCCCGTCGTTTCCTGGTGTTTTCTTTGTCTCTAGATACTTAGGTTATGGTCGAGGAGGGTACGATCTTATGGGATTCTGCGGGTTCTAGGTTGGTATGTTCTCTTCTTGCTCCGTAGCATGTGGAGCGCGGGGGGATGGGGGCATTCTCTGCAGGCTTTTCCTGAGGTTTGGCTGGCTGCTGCTGAGAGAACCTTTGCCGATTGCGGGTTGTCTGTGAACTTCAGGGTTCCAGTCTATTTGCAGCCAGCATCTTGTTCATCTCAATGTTGAATGTTGAATTTTTAAGCAACTTAATATCTCAGTAAATTTTAGATATGAATCCATTTTATATAAAATGTTAGTCCACAATAATACGAAGAAACAAGGGGAAGTATACTCTATAGAATGTTCTATTTATAATTTACCTTATTTCGGGCAGACTGGTAAATCTTTATCTACTAGAATTGACCAACATAAGTATACTATTAGAAGAGGTGAAATAAACAGCACTTGTATTTTTACATATATTTAAAAATAACCACCCCATTGACTGGAATTCGGCAAAATTTCTTTATCATTCCGCTGATTTCACAAAAAGAAATATTGTCGAGTGTTCCTTAATTGCCATCTTACCCAATATAAACATTTCCCCTAGCTTATTTAAACTCGAACCTGTTTTAAAAAAACTTGTACTAAATGAAATAACTTCATAATGCAGCCTGTTTTCACTCTTTGTTAGTGTAATATCCTTCGCATTGCCTCCCTCAGCACGTGTCTCTGTTGTTACTGTAGATTTCTTAGCCCTAAATGTTTTCGCTCTAATGATAATCCTTTAAAATGTTGTTTTTTTCACCCACCATATTCCATTTATATACAGGGCGTTGTTGTATGTATATCGTTTTAGGGATGCATATGTGTGTTATTAGTTGCCTATTGTTCTTTTTCTTGGTATTTTTCTCTCTTGTTTTTGTGTTTTTTTCCATTGGGTTGTACTATGTGATGGGCATTCCCTTCTTTTCTTTGTACCCTATATAAGGTTGTCGTCTCCATTTTCATTATATCCCTTGGAAATAAACTTGCAAATATAGTTCGAAATTGCTTGGATTCATTTTTCATTTTCCTCTGGGTTAATTTTCATATTATTGCTTTCCTCACGTGACACTTTGTGAGATTTTTCATTATATATATATATATATATATATATATATATATATATATATATACATCTGGAAAAAGAAAAGATCCAACATAAATTGGTACCGTTAATGTAGTAGCATTATTCGAAAACTGCTCTGCTTCAGGTCCAGCGGGAGATCCTTTTCTCCTCGAACTGAAAGACTATAGTTATATGATAGCTAATCCACCTGTCAAAAACAACTGGTTTCAAAGTTACCCTTTTATGTTAGCCTCTTTACCGTCACAGAAAACTGTTATTAATAATATATTAAAAAATATAGGGATAACTTTGAAACCAGTTTTTTGGGGACTGGTGGATTAGCTATCCTATAAATGTAGTCTTCCAGTTCGAAGAGGAAAGGCTCTCCCGCTGGACCTGAAGCAGAGCAGTTGTCTAACAATGCCAATATATATATATATATATATATATATATATATATATATATATATATATATATATATATATATATATATAGCTCAGGAGACATTGCAAGGAGAAAATGCACAACAGATCTTTAATCTTTATTCACCAAGCTTTCGGGTTTAAGCTAAAACTCTTCCTCAGAGCTGAATGGAAAATAGCCAAATGATCTGAAGACACGGTTGGATTAAATCATACCGATCCGGCCATTGATGAGAGGAGGATGACGTGGTTTCTAATGTTCTCAAAGCAAATATTGAGAAGATTTTCTTTTAAATAACAAGGAGGGCATTATATGGATAAATTCTTATGTGTAAATGGAGGGTTAATAGAGATAGTAAAATAATAACACTAAAATAGAAATAATCTGTAAAAAAATATATATTAATGCTGTTAATAACTTCAACAAACAATTCACAAGCACAACCATACACCAAACGAAAAATGAAAACAGGGAAATAGACAGACTTACAAAGAACCTCCCCAAACCACAATTTACAACCACAACAGAACAGACCATAAGAGCCACAAAACAAGCAAGAGGCAACTCCACCGGCCCCGATGACATAAAATTAAATATCTCAAACACCTAGGTCAAAACGCCATAAACCTCCTCACGCACACTTGCAACCTCACTATAAACACAAACAGCATACCTAAACAATGGAAAGTAGCAAAAATAATTCCAATACCCAAACCAAACAAAGACATAAACAAAAGAGACTCCTACAGACCAATAGCGCTGCTTTATCCCATAGCCAAAACACTAGAAAAGATCATCCTACCCTACATCACATCTAACATCCCAAACACATCACACCAACATGGGTTCAAAACCATGCACTCAACCACCACAGCATTACACACATAAACAACATAATCACAAATGGATTCAACAAAATAATTCCACCACATACAACCATAGCAGTCGCCCTTTACATGTCCAAAGTATTCGACACAGTAGACCTACACAAACTAATCAACAAGATCCACAAACTCACCATACCCACCACTCCTATCAAGGGGCGACTCCAATATACCCAAATACAAAACACAAAATCTAAACACAGACACGCAAAATCCGGAGTTCCCCAAGGAGGAGTATTTTTCACAACACTTTTCAACATCTACACCTCAGATATACCAACTCTCCCACAAACAGTAAAAATTGTCACTTACGCAGACATCACAATACTCTCATAACACAACAAACCAGAGGCCGCTGCACAAGAAATACAACCTTATCTCAACAAAATATACACATGGACAATAGAAAACTACCTAAAGCTAAACGCCACCAAAATAATGACCATTTTCTTCACACCAGACCCTGCAGAATACAACACAACCCTAAATCTAAACATAGAAAATATACCACTACCCACCACAAAAGAACGAAGATCCTTGGCCTCACTTTCGACCCAAAACTCAAATATTAAAAACACA
Organism: Ceratothoa steindachneri; assembly: GCA_963969495.1. Taxonomy (NCBI): domain Eukaryota; kingdom Metazoa; phylum Arthropoda; class Malacostraca; order Isopoda; family Cymothoidae; genus Ceratothoa; species Ceratothoa steindachneri. Next base: position 134,144,944 of record OZ018330.1, read on the forward strand.
ATAACCAAGGCCACGAAAACACTCAAAGTCATCAAGGCACTCACAACTACACACTAGGGGAAAACTAAGGAAACACTCATTAACACATACAAGACAACCACAAGACCATCACTATAATACACCAAAACAATCTGGTCTTCAATCATTTCAGAAATCAACACCATAAAACTACAGACAATACAAAACACAGCCCTCCGCACTGCCACAAGATGCACTCTTGACACAAACACCCAACATCTACACGACGAGACGAAAATCCTACCAATCAAAAATCACCTAAAGCTGCATTCATCACAACTTGGGCAGAAAACACAAGATCCAAATTATCCCCTCCACCACATCACCAGACAACCTCCCAATCACCGACACAAAAAACAGATCGCTTTCGATAACAACAACAACTACACCACCAGCTTAGACACAGACCCTAACACAACAACAACAGAAGACACAATCAAGCAAAACAAGAAAACAATCCACTCTCAGATTACACAACAAAATATTAAGTGCACCACGTCCAACCATACACAACTCAGAACAAACACTCACAAAGCAGATCAGAAGAACACTAGCAGAGATACGAACAAACAAATCACCCCTCCTAACGTCATACATGCACAAAATATCTCCCACCACTCATACAACACCAAAACTGTCCCAAATGCTTAACAAAGATACACGACACCACACATCTATTCAACTGCCCACAGATAACCACAGACATGGGCCCGGTGGATCTCTGGGAGAGACCCCGGGAGCTACAAGTAGCTACAAGGAAAATAAGTACCCTAGAAGACCTTACGGTCCATACAAGGAGGGTACTTTTGGCGCAATCTTCGAAGGTGTCCGTTGGCAACCTCGAAGATCCCTCGCGAGGATCTTAACGGCGATTTCGCAAGACTTTATCTAGTCTTAAATTGAACTGGTAAACAGATTCACTGTTGACAACTTCCGTCGGAAATGCGTTTCAACTACCGCAGATACTGTAAGTGAAGAATTTCCCCCACAGATCACGGTGGTATCGCTTCAATTCAAGTTTAAAGCCGTGATTTCTCGTTCTTCCCTCGCTGAGCTGGAAAATATCCCCGTAGTCCAGTCTGTCGAAGCCTCGAAATATTTTAAACACTTCGATAAGCTGACCACGTAGTCTCCGGGTCTCCAGCGAGAACATATCTAATTCCCTTAATCTATCTTCATAACTTTTATGTCTGATAGATGGTCCGGGGAGCTAGGCTAGGTCCTGGAATAGGTGTGAGGGTCCCCGACCCACTGTCGGGCCGGGGACGGGGCCGCCACCACCACTACAACTAAATACTAATTGTGAATCAATCCTACAAAACGACCCCAGCCTATGTTAGGGCTCATTATCCAGGATTGAGCGTTTGTGTGGGAGGTCAGTATCTAGGAATGATCTTTTGGGTGGTTCATTACTTAGGATTGAAATATTTAAATAAGCAATAATTATTGATAATAAGATTGAGATAAATTATAAAGTAAAAAAAGCTACTTAGGATTAAATTTGGTTAAGATAATATTGGTTGGGTTAGGTTAGGTTAGTAACCTAACCTCGGTTAACCTTGGCTATTATGTAGCAGGACCGATTCCTTTTGATTGGATTTGGAAATTTCTGCTATCATATTTCTCCTTTTTACTCATTGAATTAATATTTTAGTTAATCAAGATATGCAGGAAGATGTTATTCAGGGAAATATCTCCAAGCTTTTGAAGAATGTCCATTCCAAATGAGCGATTGGATTGTAGTGGTGGCAGTAATGTCCATACAAAGAATATACTGCGTCAAACATTATTACAAGACAGACTCGTTCAAGAAAGTGCAGGACATTTTCGTGCATCAGTTCGAATGAAAAGGCACCCTCCAAGAGCTGAATTCAGGACTGGGTGGACCACATCGAGAACTATGGGACAGTGTAGAACCTCAATGCAGCCAGTGACAACCGTCCAAGCCATTTAGCACGCCTCAGCAAGCGTACAGCTGAACTGGTCGAGAGCGTGAGAGAGTCAGTTCAGCAGAGTCCAAAATGATCTGTGCGCAAGCGAAGTCAGTCCCTCGGTATATCCCGTGAGACTTGCAGGATAGTGTTAGTAATGGATGTAAAGGCCTACCCATACAGAATACCGACGGAGCAGACCCTTAAAGCCTCAGACAAGGAGCAGAGAAAGGCTATAGCAGTCATGATACTGGAAAAGATTCAGGAGACCTCAACTTTCCTTAACCTCCTTTGGACCTCAGATGAAGCTCACTTCCATCTTGAAGGAAAGGTAAACTCGAAGACAAATGTCTTCTGGGGGACCTCCAGACCAAATGAGGTAGCCACCAAGCCCCTACACTCCCCTAAGACCAAGAAATGGACTGCAATTTCAGCCAGAGACATCATCGGACAATTCTTCTTCGAGGAATCTGGCGCGACAGTGAAAGTTACCAAGGAGCGGTATGTTGAGGCCCTCAAAACCTTCAAGAGGGAGCTGCAAACCCTGTTCCTGTCGCTTATGGGGAAGTTCTGGTTCCAGCAAGATGGAGCAAGCTCTCACACCTCAAATCTGTCCCGAGATTGCCTGAAAGAGAACTTTGGTGGCCGTGTGATCGGTCTCAAGACTGATTTTGAGTGGGCACCTCACAGCCCAGACGTTAGCCCCCCAGATTTCTTCCTCTTGGGCTACCTTAAAGACAGAGTGTACGCAGGAAGACCCAGGATGAGGCCTATCGAAAGTTCGGGCCCATTTTTTTTTGGGGGGGGGGGGTGACCTTGTATTCTTGAATGTGATGAAGTGTAGAATTTACTTAATATTTTTTCAGTTCTTTTATTAATTAATGAATTAATTAGGCTGATGAACTTTATCTTGGAAAATAATCTAGATGGTGTTCTTAGTGAAATTACGAAACTGATAAAAATCCTCTTGACAATTCCCATGACTACATCAGAGGCAGAATCGCTGCTTTTGAACACTGAAAAGAATAAAAACTTTTCTAAGGAGCAAAATGAATTCTAAAAGACTAAATGCACTTGCAGTGTTTTCAATGGAGAAAAAGATTCTTCAGTAGTCAACCAAAGATCAAGGAGAAAGTAATTAATCTTTTCACGCAAATTAAAACAAGAATGGATTTCGTTTTTTCAATGAATGGATCAAGTTAGGCTATGAGTAAGTAAAAAATGTTTGATTTTGTTCTGTTTAGGATTTTATCAAGTTTATCTATAAATTTTCTGTTTATGTTTATTTCCTTTTACACAATATTTAAACAATGCTAAATAAATTCTGATGCAGCAACCGCACTAATTTTAGCTACGAGCTGCCACTGTCAAAATTCGACTAATACTTTCGCTTTCAGACCTATATCTTTTTCTCTTACTATCTCCCACTCAGTCTCCAGGCTGCAACAAACTTCTCTTCCACTTGGCATCCTGGAGGTGGAGAAGAAAGATGGGAGAAAGGGTTTACTCGCGGCGTCAGCACTCCTTACCTCTCGCCACCACCAAAGTAGGAGATGTGTTAGCGGATGACAATTATTTTCTTTTTATTATACCCACAAATTAAATGGGTACATAAACTCATAAAATAATTTAGACAGTACTGAAACAGACTTATCATTATTTCTGCCGATTGGGTACGCGCAACCAGAATTGCGATCTCGGAGTCAAAAGAGTCTGCTACTCTTCAAAAGCTCCATATCTCCCATTTTTTTTTCTATCCTAAACATCTTTTCTGGTGATTCTTACCTTCGTTTAATCTCTTTTTTCCTTCTAAATCTTTGGAGTTTGTATGTTTTAGGGTCCGAACTTGTTCTCTCCTCCCTAAATTACGGATACCTTCCAGCCTTCCAACGGTTCTCCAATTTAGGAATCTTTTAATAATATTGCATCCTTGATCCTAAACCCAGTTTTTCTTCGCCCTTTTCTTATCAGCACTTAACAAATGACTTCTTTTGCTTACCTTAAAAACATTACCCACGGAGGGGTTTTGGGATTCACTTTTTTTCATTTTTCCGTTCCATCCTTGTTCTCTTTGACTGTTAATCTGCCTGAAAATTCATCCTTCTCTCTGTTTGTGTACTTTCGTTCCCATTGTACGATAACATATGTGTTAGTGGCAACGTTGGTGCGAGTCAAATTCAGGTAATTTTTTTACTTTCATTCAGTAGAGTTCAAGTTACCGGTGGTGTTAGAAGTGTACCTTGCGGAAAACTATATCAAATGGGTTAAGTTCTCTCCGTTGCTGATAACATTTGAACCACTACATTGCGGGTTAAGTGTCTATCTGAACTTTACCATTGACCACCATTCGTGTCCAAACTGAAAGCACTGGTGATCTTGAATCCAAAGAACAGAACTTGACCTCAAATTGAAAGGTAGCTATTTAACTGCAATTATTTTTTTTCGAAAACTGAAGCAAGACTAAACAATAACCTTGATTGAGATTATCTTAGTTGGCATTTTGATAACTTGGGCTTAAGTGGACATTGTTTTATACAAGTCGGGCGAAGGACTTAAAAAAAAGTAGAAGGTGCGAGATAGACACTAGGAAAAACTCCAGAGGTGAACTTCAAAAGACTTACGCCGTGTTTTTAGTATTAAAAACAGTACTAATGGTGTTTAGGCATCGTAGTTATCATATATAGTTTCGGTTTGGCGCGTAAAGTACATATTTTTAAGATGCTCCACCTTGACGGGGGGCAAAATAAAATTAAAATAAGTCCACCTTGGCTTCTCTCGATCTGTAAAGAATTCCTGATTTCCAATATTAGCAACACTGATTTCAACCTGTGCTACTACTACTAGGTGATTAAAAATAGTGGGGAGGGTGGGGGTGCCTTCCCTTACAAATAAAGAGGGTATGGGGCGAAACCTCCATTTCGAAATAATTAACCTTAGGGTTTAAAAACAATCGAAAGCCTATCATTAGGTTGAAATCATACTTGTCAATATTGAAAATCGGGTATTTTTTACAGATCGAGAGAAGCCAAGGTGGACTTATTTTTATTTTATTTTGACCCCGTCAAGGTCGAGTATCTTAAAAATATGTACTTTACGCGCCAAACTAAAACCATATATGATAACTACACTGTCTAAAAAAAAACATTAGTGGTGTTTTTAATACTAAAACACGGAGTAAGTCTTGAAGTTTCACCATCATTGAAGTCAAAGGTCGATTGAAATTTTATATTGGAGTTATTATTGTCCAGGTGAATTTGAACACCTGTGCAAACCCCTGAGAACGATACTGTGCGACCGGATGCTTCAACATTAACTTCCCAAATATACAGCCACATTGACAATTGGCATCTCGTTATATTATATATCATTTTGAAGGAATATTTTGTCCGAATTAAAAGATCGTATGGACCTTTTGTATTACTAAATATTAAAGAAAATGTAATTGATTTAATTAGCGTTCGGGGCGGGGCTTATGTCTGAACATTAGAGCGCCTAACGACGTCTGGCAATCGTAATGAATTCGAACATAATGCTAGGCTTCCGAATCGTGTATACTACTAGATAAATAAAATAGCAGGGTGTTTGGGGGCGAAGCCCCCCTATTTCGAAATCATCACCTTAAGGTTCGAATTCAAATGTGGTTACCATACGTTAGGTGCTCCAATGTTCATTGTTTTTATGCTATGATCCGCCCCTTCGGGGAGGAGCGCCCGCGCCTTGGAGCTTCATATTCATTTTTTTTTTAGTTTGTGTTTTAGGGCTTTTTTTGTGTTTTCTTGTTCTTATTTTAATATAATCTAATGAATAGGCTGAATTGATTTGGGGATCTGTGCCCTTGGTGTTAGCAGTCGCCAGATGCGCCCCCTTTAAATAAAAATGATATCCTGCAGCTTCTTCATGAAATCCTGTGGGTGAATATAGCAGTTACCAAGATCCCAAAGGAAGGGGGTTTATCGGGTGTTTCTGACATCACCGATGGTGGAACTCTCCGTTAACCCAGGAAAGGGAACCCATCCTCGTCGGAGTTATGCGGATACGAGTGCCCCCATAGAGGACACTGTTACTTATTGGACATGGTTCAGAAACAGTGTGTGTGTTGTGTTGTAAGGGCGTTGTTGTGATCGACTAAGTACATGATGATGCGTGTGGAACCATTTACCCCCGCGGGGTGAGGATCAGGGTATCTTCCTAATGGGTCGCCAGCTCATGACACAGCTGAAAGTGGTACCACATGTCCGTTGGGATTAAACGCCTTCCTTGACGTCATAATTCCAACACCTTATTCATTATGATTGTTTACCCATCGACCCCTGCGCACAAGGTTACCCGCTCTTGATGTCTCTCTTGTTACTCTTCTTGGTCCATTTTTAGCTTGAGTCCAGCTTCTGGTTGAGTTCACTTGATGTCCTTGATTAATAATTATGACCTATGGATTCAGGATGTACGCCTTGTAATTATGCTACATTTGAATAGAAAATGAGGGGAAGCCAACGAAGGCATCTTCATGTTTTCCAAGAGTTTCGTCCTTGTTATTCTCGATCCTTATTAAGCATGAGGAAGAGAAGAACAGTGGAGAAAAATGGATAAATGTAAATATTGAAGAGTTATAGGTTAAAAAAAATCTAATCTTAAAAGTTTTGGCAGAGTGGCGCATAATAAGCTGAAGTAAGTGTAGGCTTAGGAAAAAGTGGTAGAAATTGGTTTACAGATCGAATGGTATATGAATGGGCTAGACTGACTAGTCATGTGATAGAAGCGGCTTCCCTTCAGGGTTGGAAGAATAAGACTGGATAGATTTATGGATGAGGACGGTAGGTGGGACTGAACTTGGTGATGGAAATAAGAGCTGCCTTTTAAAGACGCCTTCTTTTCTCATGTTCTTATGTTACGTTCTTATTTCAACGCCTCTTGTTTTTGTTTTTTTTCAGTGAGAAAGATACTTCAAAGTAAGAACTTAAGCTTCCTGGTAGATAAATGTATTCATTTAACGGCCTCTAACTGGTGAGGCTGAAAAGTGAGGTTCTAACTATTCCGATTTCAGTGTTGTTTCCCCAACGTGGTTGAGTCAATCTGTCACATCACATTTAAATAATCTACGCTCCTATACCCCCCGCAAGGTGACGTTTCTGCCCTGCTGAGTAAGACAGGTTCGGGGGAGTTGCACACCTTCGCCAGTCAATTGTCTCCCCCCCCCCACTTCCAAAAAAATTCTCCAGGCTACTGGGCCATGTTGGATTATAGGACGTTAGGGTAAAAAAAGTCCAATGACTTCATTCAAGGCTATACGCAGTCGACATCAAACCTTTGAACCCATACTTTTAATTAACTATGCGGTAAGACTTTCAAATATATTTCTGCCTCTCATGTAAAAAAAAAACCCAACTCTCCGCGATATTAATTTCAAATTTCATCTGGCGCCACATGCATCCATCGCTCATAATACGCCTTTGCCTGTTTTAGAAGAAAAATTTTCTATTTCTTAGTGGTGTCAAAGCCAAGCCTTTCCTGATCTCGGACTTGGATTAACTATTCGCTCGAGAGCCATACTTCCCAGCGATTGTAAGATCAGTTCCTTCAGTATTTTATATATTTTAAGCTAAATTCATTAAAGGAAGCTGATCTCGGTTAAAAAACTGCCATGGTTTGATCTATGTTTTGTTTTTTTATTCCTTATATTTGTCTTTTACTTTATTTTAGACGTATATGGGTGACTTGTACCTCAATAGAAGATTGATTACAGGAGAGGTTTCGTGATTGCCGCAATGAGATCTTTAATAAAATGTCTGGGGCTAAGTATATTTCTAGTAAATATATACTTTCGCATGTATAGAAACTAGACTCTACCTGCCTGCCCCGAATAAAGTAGAAACGTATTTATACGGAGGGACATTTGTCCTTAATTTTATAAATTTGTCAACGACTCAGAGGACTGTTGACTTTCTTTGCAGCCTCGATGCGCTACCAGTTTTTCAAATGTAAAATCATTGTTACCCATAACAAATCTTTCTCTTACCAGTTTCTATTTAATGCTGATCCCAATATGGTAGGATTATGTTCCTGGTTTCTGTATCCAGTGTGTATTTCTTGCAATTCTTGAGGTTTAATTTAATCTGGCATTTACGAGAACCCAGGAAATTGCTCAATATTAGATTATTGTTTTATTTTGTCCTCCTTATATCCATTCTCCCAACCCCGTAAGGGGCGCGGCGATTTGCTTCTTACCGCCGTGCTAACGGGATTCAGCGCCTCATCCGGCCCCAGCCTAGCCTCTTCTCCCCCTTTCACTAACAACCTTTTAGCCTTCTCTGGCAATTTCTTCCCCAACTATACTACTCCCTCCATCTCTTCGAAGAATTTGTTTCGATGGGATTGGCCTTCTCTACTCGCGTTCGGGCCTGTGCGAATTTCGGTCGGCGAGAGGTCTGATTCTCGGGAGTCTGTTCTGGCTTGATCTTCCCGCAGGGAAGTGTCCTCAGTGTCACACTCTTTGCCCTGAGCATCAACGGCATTACCTCGGTGCTGAAAGGAAGATGTTCTCGCTATGCTCTACGTGGACGACCTTTCGATCTCTTTTGGTGCGGCCCAGATGCCAACTCTGGAGCGTCGACTCCAACAGGCATTGAACCGCGTCTCTCGCTATGCCGAAGCGCACTGTTTCGGTTTTCCTTGGCCAAGACTAGGGTGGTGCACTTCTGCCGCCATTCACGGCTCCACCCCGACCCAGACTTGTTTCTTAATGGGGTACGCTTGGAAGTGGTCGAATTACACCGTTTCCTTGGTCTTATATTTGACCGACGCCTCAACTATGGAGGCCCATATTCGCAGCCTTAGGGTATCTTGTACCCGCGCCATGGATATTCTCCGTTCCGTGACGTTCAGCGCTTGGGGTGCTGATAGGGCTACTTACTGCCTTACTTTTTTATCGATCTTTTGTTCGTTCGAAGCTCGACTACGGATGCGAGGTTTATGCATCCGCAGCCGAGCCTTTATTGCGTAGGGGGAACTCGAACCACCACACTGGCCTTCGCCTTGCGACCGGTGCCTTCAGCACTTCCCTCATTGAGAGCCTGTTGGTCGATGCTGGGGAGATGCCACTCGCTCTACGCCGCGTGCAGTGCATTACTTGCCTGTACGCGCGAGCCCGGCGCCTCCCTCAGTCACCAACAACTCTCACTGCATCCGCAGCTGATCTCGACGGTGTCTATAGCACCGAGTGACGCCAGCCATACCCTAAGCCCTTTGAGTTTAGGGCCAGGAAACTCCTTCGAGAGCTAGGTATAGCTCCCGATCCGGTGGCGCCCCCGGTTCTGCCAAGGACGCCACCCTGGAGGGTACCACATTTGGCTATTTATCGCCACACCTCTGCTCCCAAAGCTTGTACAGCGCCGGGAGTATTGCCTTTGACCTTTTTGTAGCACACCTCGTGTCACACTGGAACCGTGCCAGCGTATACGGATGGCTCCAAGTCCCAAGAGGGGGGGGCTTCCACGCCATATTCCCTCTGTTTGAAGTCAGTGGGGCTCTGCCAGGCGCTGCGTCTGTCTTCACGGTCGAACTGGTATCAATACACCACTCGGTACGGGAGATTACGCGACGTACCCAATTCGAAGACCGGATTGTGATCTATAGCGACTCACAAAGCGCCCTGAGTGCCTTCGTGGCATTGGAATCTCCGCATACCCTGGTTCGCGATATCCGTGACGCCACGGTTTTGACGAGCCAGGCGGATGTTGATATTATCTTCTGCTGGGGTCCTGGACATGTAGGAATTGCGGGGAATGAGCGCGCCGATGAGGGCGCCAAAGAGTCCGCGAGGACTCTGCGACCTGACCAGCGTTTCGCTCTTCCTCACACCGACTACATGGCAGGAATAAGGGTTGCTCTTCGGACTGCTTGGCAAAGAAGATGGGTGACGGTCGAAGAGAACTTAAAGTTGCGTGCCATTGCGCCGCGACTGTTCCCATGGACCTTTCCCCCAATGCCGCGACGGCTTTAGGTCGCTTTTTGTCGTCTCCGAATCGGACACACTCGTATGACGCAGCGCTATTTGATGGAGCCCTGCCATGGAACCGTGCCAGCGTATACGGATGGCTCCAAGTCCCAAGAGGGGGTCGGCTTCCACGCCATATTCCCTCTGTTTGAAGTCAGTGGGGCTCTGCCAGGCGCTGCGTCTGTCTTCACGGTCGAACTGGTATCAATACACCACTCGGTACGGGAGATTACGCGACGTACCCAATTCGAAGACCGGATTGTGATCTATAGCGACTCACAAAGCGCCCTGAGTGCCTTCGTGTCATTGGAATCTCCGCATACCCTGGTTCGCGATATCCGTGACGCCACGGTTTTGACGAGCCAGGCGGATGTTGATATTATCTTCTGCTGGGGTCCTGGACATGTAGGAATTGCGGGGAATGAGCGCGCCGATGAGGGCGCCAAAGAGTCCGCGAGGACTCTGCGACCTGACCAGCGTTTCGCTCTTCCTCACACCGACTACATGGCAGGAATAAGGGTTGCTCTTCGGACTGCTTGGCAAAGAATGCCCAGATGCCAAATCTGGAGCGTCGACTCCAACAGGCATTGAACCGCGTCTCTCGCTATGCCGAAGCGCACAGGTTTCGGTTTTCTTTGGCCAAGACTAAGGTGGTGCACTTCTGCCGCCATCCACGGCTTCACCCCGACCCAGATTTGTTTCTTAATGGGGTGCGCCTGGATGTGGTTGAGTCGCACCGTTTCCTTGGTCTTGTATTCGACCGACGCCTCACCTGGGAGGCTCATATTCGCAGCCTTAGGGTATCTTGTACCCGCGCCATGGACATTCTCCGTTCCGTGACGTTCAGCGCTTGGGGCGCTGATAGGGCTACCGCCTTACTTTTTTATCGATCCTTTGTTCGCTCGAAGCTCGACTACGGATGCGAGTTTTATGCATCCGCAGCCGAGCGTTTATTGCGGAAGGTGGATTCGATCCACCACACCGGCCTTCGCCTTGCGACCGGTGCCTTCCGCACTTCCCCCATTGAGAGCCTGTTGGTCGATGCTGGGGAGATGCCACTCGCTCTGCGCCGCGTGCAGTGCATCACTCGCCTGTACGCGCGAGCCCGGCGCCTCCCTCAGTCGCCAACAGCTCTCACTGCATCCGCAGCTGATCTCGATGGTGCCTATGCCGCCGAGAGACGCCTGTCATACCCTAAGCCCTTTGGGTTTAGGGCCAGGAAACTCCTTCGAGAGGTAGATATAGCTCTCGGGCCGGTAACGCCCCTGGTTCTGCCCAGGACGCCACCCTGGAGGGTACCACATTTGGCTATTTGTCGCCACGCCTCTGCTCCCAAAGCTTGTACTGCGCCGGGAGTATTGCGTTCGACCTTTTTGGAGCACACATCGTGTCACGCTGGTACCGTGCCAGTGTATACGGATGGCTCCAAGTCCCAAGAGGGGGTCGGCTTCCACGCCGTATCCCCTCTGTTTGAAGTCAGCGGGGCTCTACCAGGCGCTGCGTCTGTCTTCACGGCCGAGCTGGTGGCAATACACCACTCGGTACGGGAGATTACGCGACGTGCCCGGTTCGGAGACCGGATTGTGATCTATAGCGACTCACAAAGCGCCCTGAGTGCTCTCGGGGCATTGGAATCTCCGCATCCCCTGGTTCGCGATATCCGTGACGCCACGGTTTTGGCGAGCCGGGCAGATGTCGAGTTTATCTTCTGCTGGGTTCCTGGACATGTAGGAATTGCGGGGAATGAGCGGAATAAGTTGCACGCTCCTGCGCCGGGGGGGACCCCCTCCCGACTCAGCAGCTTGCTTACTACTCGTTTCTTTTCCCTTTTTTTAGTTTCTATTGTTGTCGTTTGGGTTGTTTTTTTGTGTGTTATTGTATTAAATTTAAAAGTAGCCTAGTTCTAGGCAGCTTTTAATACGGCGAGTAATGCCCAAGTAGGCAGTCGTCAGATGAGCTCTTTAAATAAAAAAAAAAATAATGTCTGCGTCAATGGGCATTCGTGGGGATAATGGAAACCAAGCCATAAGCCTCTCTCTCGGGTCCGCTCGTCTATTGGATCTGGCAAGACGGTACTTTCGCGGGCGGTAGATTCCTGTTTTTTCGAACAAATTAAAAACCCAATGTAACCAACAAAGAAGGTTTTATGCTGCGCATCCCCTCCTTTCCCCACCCCCTTTATTTCTCAGCTCGTCGAAGAAAATAGATACGAATCCACTAACTCGAGGGAAGAAAAGAACTCAAGACGTGAAAAAAAACTGGTGGGAGAACTTTACCTCACAAGATCGCCCTCTAAAACAACTGGACAGATAGAAGAAAATTGCATAGAAACGAGTAAGGTCTCAGGGAATCGAAACTCACCACCGCCAAATCGACCAAAGTCAGTACGAAGTCCACAGGAAGTTATTTTCAAACTTCCAGCAAGAAGCAGGTCCAGCACCACCCACTAAAACTCTGCCTGAACTGCTCTCACTGTAGGTACTCCCAGGACAATTTGTTGGTCGATCTTTCAGAAGATTTTACCTGATAAAACCAGAAAGCCAACAAACAAACCTAATGAAGACATGCATGGTCAAACAGAGGCCATAATAAAGATTTCCAAAAACTACTTCAACTTCCCAGATCATAATTTCCACCTCTCTCGCCTCAACCATATGGTAGTATACTAGTCGAAGTAAAAACAAAAGAACAAGCTGAAAAAAACTTAACATTAAAAGAATTGGCAGGAGATAAAGTAATCGTAACAGCACATCCCTCTTTTAACATGCGTAAAGGCGTAATAATAGAACCAGACTTCGCCCAATACTCAGAAGCGGAATTAATTGAAGAATAAAGCGAGTATTCTGTCACTCAAGTACACAGAGTACATAAAACGATTAACAACAGCAAGATAACAAACAAACACTTGCTTCATATCATTTGACCTAATCATCCTACCAATATATATATATATATATATATATATATATATATATATATATATATATATATATATATATATATATATATATATATATATATATATATATATATATATATATATATATATATATATATATATATATATATAGGATGGCGCCGCTTCACAGTTGAATTCAAACCTAGCCCCAGAAGATACTAATACTGCCAAACTTTTGGGCACTCTACAAACACCTGTCATCGCAGGAATCAGGGCTTTGCGCCCACCTGCGTCAACTGCGCAAATACTTTACACCTGAACAAATCGAAAATTGCCCAACGAAATGTGTAAACTGTTGAGGGCCCCACCCAGCCTCAAGCAAAAAATGTAATGTCTACAAATTCGAAGTAGTAGCATCCATATGTTAAAAAGAACGACTAAACTTTAGAGATGCCTGAGAAAAGGCACAGACCTTCATAGGAATCAAAGGAAACTCTTATACCTCTGTAGTTGAAATGAGCAGAGTGACCAGACCCCCATACCACGGGGTTAAAGCAAAAACTCAAACGCCCCTTCCCGAGGAGCCTCCACCACAGGCCCCGAATATTGAACTCCCCTACCCCACGCATATGGTCGACCATCGCACCCCCCCCCAAAAAAGTTGCCGCACCGCGAGGCACCTGCACCCGATACCTCGATGCTAAACCCCATCCCTAACAGAGGTAAATCTACAATCAAAATCACATCAAATCCTTGAGCACATCGACCCCCACCTCGAACAGATGGACACTCAGAATATACCAGAGATCGTCCGCCCACAATCTCTGTCACCTCCTCAGTGTCTTGCCCCCCTCCCCAAACATTGCTTACCACTGACATCACCTACGAAGAGAAGGTAGAACACGAGAAAGACGCCCAAGCCCCACGTGGAGCAGACCTCGTCCCCATCAAATACTTTGAAGCTCGAATCATACCACCGGCGAGCCACTTCACTCACCCACCATCAGAAGCAGCAAAATAGATAATCCGTCCTATTATTTATTGACGGACCCCCCCCCCCCAACAGTAGATATCCAAGACACAAACAATAAAAAGTGACAGAGAAGAACCAAAACCTCAATGACCAGTCCACAGCAGACTCCAGTGGCCACAGACCCCCTAATAAATCACTTGGCGCCATGACCTCCGCAAAAACCAAATCGCTGACTTCCCGAACTAAACCAAAAGAATAATGAAGCTAATCCAGTGGAATATCCGCGGAATCAGAGCCAACTGGAAATAATTAAGGCTTCTTGTAGTGGACGAGAGCACCGCCTGCGTCTGTCTTCAGGAAACCATGTTGGGAATACACTCACCACGAAAATTAGTTACAGTTGCTTAACCACCCTAATACCAAATGATGGCAGCACATCTGGCATCTGTGCCCCCTACACCCATCAAGATGTTCCCACATTACCCATCAGATTAAATTCACCTCTGGAAACAATCGCCGTGACCATCCACATCAAGAAACGGTACACGATCGCAAACGTTTTCCTCCCACCCACAGGGCCCCTTCCACTCACCGCCTTACAAGACTTGATCTCACAACTACCAACTCCATTCATTCTAATAGGGGACTTTAACAGTCGTCATACTGAGTGGGGCGACAATATATGCAACGCCAGAGGAAACGAGCTATCAAAGCTAATAGAAAACCACCAACTTGAAATAATGAACCAGGGCGAAGGTACTAGATTTAACATACAAACGGGTACCTGACCCTATGCTCACCCTACATCACGGCGGACTTCGAATGAAGAATCTTGAATAACCTAAAAGGAAGTGACCATTACCCGATCATCCTTTCCTCAGTCGAGGGATTACCCACTTCGGGTATACCACGCTGGAGACTGGACCAAGCAAACTAGCGAAAATTCAACAAACTCACCGATGTCCAAGTCGATGACATCCCTGAGACGGAGGAAGCGCTGAAAATATTTACATCTATTCTATACCAAGCAGGTAAAGCATCCATCGCAACCAGCTCAGGACAACCCAGTCGGAGATCTATCCCATGGTGGAGCCCAGAATGCTTTGCTGCACTGAAAGAACAAAGGAAAGCCTACCGAACATACAAACGATGGCCAAATCTGACGACTAAAATGGAATTTAATAAAAAGAGAGCCAAATATATACATACTTAAACAAACCCGCCGGAAAGCATGGAGAGCTTATGTCTCCACGATAAACTCTAAAACCCCCATCCACCGCACATGGAGCAAGATCCAAGGAATGCTAAGTAAACCCAGCCGAGACCCTACCCCGTACTTCGGATAAATGGAAACACTATCTTAAACCCCATCGATGTAGCATACACGCTAGCGACTAACTTTGCCAAAAATATCAAGTAGAGCGAACACAACACCCGAGTTCGCCCAATACCGGTTGGAGAGGGAGTGCTCACCTCTAAACTTCGCATCAAGAGAGTACAAATCTTACAACGAGGAATTCAGCAAAAAAAAGAGTTCGATACAGCTCTTGCATCATATAGAGACACGGCCCTAGACCCAGATAATATACCTTACGTAATGCTACACCACCTAGGCAAAGGGGGCAAACGCTTTTTCCTAGATATATTCAACAAAATATGGATGGAAAACGCCTTCCCAGATACCTGGAGAAGGGCTACAGTTCTCGCTTTCCGGAAACCAGGCAAAGACCCAACCAGTCCCCAAAACTACCGCCCATTCGCCCTAACCTCCTGTATATGTAAACTTATGAAACAAATGGTGAATGTGCGCTTAACATGGTTCCTTGAAACAATCCTGTATATCTCCATCACAGTGCAGATTCCGAAAATTACACTCAACCACGGATCTTATCCGTCTAGAATCCGCGATATGTAATGCATTCGCCAGGAAACGGCACTTAGAAGCTGTTTTCTTCGACCTCAAAAAGGCGTACGATACGTCATGGCGTTACGCTATCTTAAAAGCCCTCTATAACCTCGGATTACGCGGACAACTACCAAACTTAATTCAAAATTTCCTAACCAACTGCACCTTCTCTATAAGATTTTTAGTGCGAGATCCAAATCATTTCTACAAAAAGAAGGCGTTCCACAGGGCAGCATCTTAAGCGTACCCCTGTTTGCTATAGGAATCAACGATCTCACAAAACTTCCATAAAGACATTACAGCCAACCTGTATGTAGATGACTTCTCTATCTCCCTAGCAGATTCCGAAATGGCAACAATAGAACGTCGCCTCCAGATCGCCATCAACAACATCACGAGATGGTCTACCACCCACGGCTACCAATTCTCAGCCGAGAAGACCAAAGTAGTCCACTTCTGCCCTCGTAGGTGTATTAGGGAACCTGACCTATATATATACCAAAAGAGGGTAGCAGTCGTTGAGAACTATAAATTTCTGGGACTAACATTTGATAGAAGGTTGACATGGGAACCACATATAAGAAACATTAAACTCTTGTAAGAAACAAATGAACGTCCTACGTACAGTATCATGCCACTACTGGGGAGCTGATCGCGAAACACTCCTCAATCTCTACCGCTCCTTAGTGCGACCCAAACTGCACTACGGATGTGAGATCTACTCCTCTACTTCCAAGAAACTCCTTGCCCTCATCAACACAGTGGCTAATGAATGTCTCCGCATGGCTACCGGAGCCTTCCGATCATCACCCATACCGAGCCTACAATGCGATACCGGGGAGACACCACTAGACCTCCGTAGGATTTAACCCTCTCTACGCCTCTTTACCCGCATCCAGTGACTCCCAACATCGCCGACTTCGACCGCCGTTATGAATGACCAAATGAATAATATTTTTACAACACGCCTAACTCTCCCACTACCATTTGGAACTAGAGTGCGACTATGGATGGAGGATATCGGGGTAACGATAAACCCCATCCATCTACTTGCTTTCCCAGATATTCCATTTTTGAAAACAACTTTAAAGATATGCCATGGCAATATAACAAAACAATCAACAACTACCCCTCTGTGAAAGAAAATTCAATTCTCTACCCACGCAGTAACACATATGGGTATACATATATACACCGACGGATCAAAATTCAGAGATGGAACAGGATTCTCGGTGATATTAAATAACTACAGCATTGTGAAAAACTACAATAACCCAACATCCGATGAATTCCCAAGCTTCACCAACTCCTTCAGCAGCCTACAAACATTAAAACGAATGACAGACAGACATCCAATTCTGTTAGAAATAAGAAACTACGTATAAAGAGCAGCATGCGAAAGAAAGAAAATTTCCTTTTGCTGGTTCCCAACGCACGTAGGGGTCGCTGGAAATGAGCAAGCTGATACAGCGGCAAAAAACTCCGCCCTTCGTCCAATCAGGCCCAATGATATCCCAATACTATACGAGGACTACATCATCGCAATAAAAGCCGCCATTCGGGAGAACTGGATGGCCAGATGGGCAGATTTATATGGACAAAATAAGATGCGACACATTTTCCAAAAGTTATCGCCATGGAAGCCTCGAGAACTTACGCGCCGGCAAGAGGTATCCGTATGCAGACTCCGCATCTGGCACTCGTTACTCACACACTGATACCTAATGGAGGGAGACTATCCCTCTTACTGTGAATATTGCATTCTGCCCCTCACAATTGTATATCTTATCGCGGAATGCCCAACCTATGGAGAAGTCCGACGAAGATACATACCCATCGATGGTGGGGGTACCCTCGATATCCTAAGATCTGCACTAACGGCTGAAAAATATCCGCCAGGCAGCGGAATCATCCTCTACCTCGAGGAGACAGGACTATTAAAGAAGCTATAAATAAGTCTCCAATAGTATGAACTAAGTTTTAATGAATTTTAATTCTTTTAACATCTTACTCCTTTATCATACCATTTATCCATCCAGTGTTTCAATCATCACTGCATAATCACCACCTCATCATATCAGACACAACTTTTATATCTCTTCTTTTAAAACCTTTTTACTACAAAACGAATTACGGTGCAATCACCTCGCAGTGAACACCAAGGGACTCGTAAACAATCCATCCATCCATCCATCCATCCATCCATTCATTCATTCTCCCAATTTTTGTATCCTCTCTCACTGTAGATATGACAAACATCAATATCATCGAGTGTTAACGAGAATTCGATCGAATAATTCCCTCCGATGCTTTGAAAAGCAACTTTCTTAATTACTCCTTGTTGATGAATTCTAAAGCCTTTTTGAAATCCAAGTAAAAATGACGGACATCCACCGCCATTTCTTATTTAATTAAGTCATTTTTTTATTTGGGAAATATAGAAGAAATTCTTTAAACACGAAGTTAATTTTTCTGAAAACTACGTCGATCTTTGCGTCTTGGACCACAATGGATCAGATGCTTGGCTATTTTCATCACTAACTCTATAATTTAAGAAGGATTTTTTTTAGTATGTATTTGAATAATAATTTCATCTTAGTTTCGTTATGACTGTTTTTTATCAAAGTTATTTCTAATAATTCTTTTATAATATCAAAAAACAAAATGGTGAAGTTCAGAAATAAATATAAGTATCGAAATTTTGTGAATTTTTTAAAACCCAAAGAATTACAAATGGTGAAGTTCAGAAAATTTATTTTTATATCTTCATCTATAAACTATATTTTAACAACGTGATATTTTGAAAGGGGGGGGGGGATTTAGTTTAGAGTTCCTTTTTAAAATTATTATAATTGGCGAAGTTCAGAATATTTATAAAAATTTAACCATGGATGCATTTTTTTAGATTTTAAATTTTAATCTTAGTAGCGAAGCCATTACCTGGTATGCCTATTTATGGATTCTATAAGTTTACCACTATGGTAGATTAGGGGCAGATAGTTCTCTTATCTTGTTTATTTAGGGATTCTATAAATTTACCACTAATGGAGGTCGAGGTAATTGTTCTCTATTTGAATAGTGGGAATTATCTTAAGTATTGACATGATATTTAATATTATACAATCAAAGAGAACAATCCCTTGAATGGATTAATTAAACAAGGATTCTTAATTCCTTTTACCTTCTTTAAATGCTGGGAGTACATAGAGTCTGGTCCAGTGATTAATTTTAATTTTCCAACGTGGACTATTTCTTGGTTTTCACTTAATTTTTATTATGGTTGACTCCTCGTTAAGGAGAATGGTTTCTGAAGCTTCTTCACGCGTTGTCCGAATTTTCTAAAACAAACGCTCAACAGGAATAATCAGTCAAGATTTGCACAACCCATTTAAGATTTTAAATCAATGGTTCGTTTTTGATTGTCCTGTTTTCTGTGTTTCTGCATACATTTTCATTTTTCTTGATCTCATACCTCGCTACCTTTTTTTAAAAAAATCCTAAGATAGAATGCAGTACTACGCATCCCTTCCTTAACTTCAATAGTATTTTTATAAACCGTCTTATCGAAGAAGCTCTGCTGGATATTCATTTTTAAAGTAAAAATAATACCGTACTTACGCATCCACTTCCTAACCTCACCACTTTTTCTAAACCCTCGTATCAAAGATGCTTTCGCTGGTTCTTACTTTTAAAGTTAAAGGAATAAAGTACGACACATTCTTTCCTTCATCTTAGCGATTTATGAGTCAATGGAAATGGTTGTATAAGCGTTGGCGCATGGAACATTTTTGACACCTGCTTCTTGACTTCCAGATATGTGTTATAGAATTTCGTGACCTTCAAATGGATGGTGCGGAAAGCTTTTGCGAATATTCTTAGTTGCTACGCAGGAGTCTTTCAAGGGGAGGAATCTTGTTTTTCCACTCCTAATCGTCTTAATGTCTTGACTACAAAGTCCCTGAAAGCGAGTTTCAAATATTTTCTTAGTTGTTTTGCGAACGAAGGTGAAGGTTAAATGTTTGCATGTAATTTATATTCTAAACATTTCTACACATTATAAATCCCTTCGCCCCGTAAGGGGCGCGGCGATTTGCCATCAAGGCCGCTGTGCTGACGGGACTCAGAACCCCGTCCGACCTCAGCTTAGCCTCTTCCTTCAAAACATTTGTTTTTCTCCCCAGTTTATTCGCTTTTCATACAAACTCTCCCACAACTTTCTCTGGTCAGCCTCTAATTTCACAGGGTAAATGCTGAACTTCTTCTCAGCCAACTATCTCAGATCGGGGCTGAGGAGGGAGGGGGCAATGTTCCCTAGTCCCTGAGCTCCGGTTCAGGATGGTGGGTTTTTAACAACCTGCCCATACCATCCTCACATCCCCTTTTCTTTTCACTTCAGCCTCCATCTGTTTTTACGCCTTGTCCAAGGTGGAGCCACCATGCCGATGGACTGCCAGGCCACCAGGCGGAAGGGGTGGTCCTGAATGGTGGCACCTGGCTCTGCCAGGCCTGTACGCATACCTTGCAGGGCGGGCTGCAGCGAGGGGTGATGAGCGTATGCATCCCGTTGTAAATTTAGGGTGACCATGCCCAAGAATTAGAAAATTAAAAATCTCCCCTTAATTTCCCCTTGTGCATCGACGGAGCTGCCCTCGGGAAGCTCCACAGAAAAAAATGGAGGTCTCCCCTGTGCTTGCGCAGGGTACCCTCCAAACTTCTCTAACCGGAGAGGAGGCTTACTCCTCTCCTACGCCTACGAGTGTAGGGGGACTCTCCCTCACCGCATTCTCTGGAAGTGCTTTCGGGCACCTCACTCTTCCCAGCCTCAATCGACCATTTTCTTTCCAAGGGGACTGCTAAGAAAGCCAACAGGCAGCCAATAGCCGACCACTCCCCATTGAAGCGGCTTGGTAGGGCAAACCCCCTTAGAGGGGAGAGGGAAGCCAGGCCCCTTCGGTCGCTTCCCTCAAAAGACCTGCTGGCAAGAATATTGAACCTTGCCGGTTTCAAGACCTGTGCCTCCCCACACTTGACTAGTGACAATTCTGCCAACGGGCCCTGCAATGTCCTGAGAGGATGGCCAACTGGAGCCCTCCCCCCCCCTGAGATAGATATGGTCCTTGAGGCAACCCAACCTCAGACGGTACGGCCTTCCATGGGAGAGAATCCGGGATCAGCGCCAAGCACCGAACCAGAATGCGCCCCTATGCAAGGTCCTCCTCAAACGGCCCGGGTTTCCAAGGCATTACAAGGAGGGGGCGGATCTCCTCCGACCGGTGCCCCTGCGACTACCAGGACCTTCTCCATCTCGAAGAAGGACCTGGCTGAGGCCGGTCCATCTGGCCTTAGGGTTCTTCCGGCGAAGGGGAGAAGCGGGTTCATTCCCCGCCCTCCTCTCCTGAAAAAAAAGGAAAAAAAACTAAGAAGACTCGGGGCTCCTCTCCATCCGCGGGGGCTGCGGGGACGGATGGGTTTGCTGCCACTTCGGTAAGCGACCAAGCCAAGATCGGCACATCCGGCCCCTCTGCCCCCCCCCCCCCAGGTGCGGGGCCCCTGACCTCGACTAAGACGAAAAGCGCAGGGCGGAGCCTCGATAAAATCCGGGTCCCTCATTTAGAGGTTACCTGGCGTTTTCGTGCCCGCTGGCTTCAAACGCTTCCTCGTTATTCG
Source organism: Ceratothoa steindachneri (assembly GCA_963969495.1). Taxonomy (NCBI): domain Eukaryota; kingdom Metazoa; phylum Arthropoda; class Malacostraca; order Isopoda; family Cymothoidae; genus Ceratothoa; species Ceratothoa steindachneri. Next base: position 134,166,328 of record OZ018330.1, read on the forward strand.
CTCCACTGATGGCAGCATTTTGTCCAAAGGCAACACGATCCATCAGAGGAGAGCTTTAGCTAGTGTGATTGGTAGAGAGCTGAAGGTGACGCGTTTCTCGGATGGAAGCCTTCTTACCAATGCGGCGGGTCCCTCCGAGGCAGCCAAGATAAGTGCTCTTCGGATACTTTATAGATCCCCGGTGAGTGTGACGCCGCACTCTACCATGAACATTGTGAAAGGAGTAGTTTATGCGAGGGAACTTGTTGACTACTCCATAGAGGACATCACCTTAGAGCTGGCCTACCATGGGGCGGTCAAGGTCAAACGTGTGATGAGAAAACAGGGAGGGGCCTCGAGACCCACCCTTACACTCTTCGTCACTTTCGACTGTGACAAGCTCCCTGAGTCGGTGCGTGGGTGCGTGCTGGTTGGTACCGCTACCGGGTGAAGGCATTCGTGCCACTGCCGCAGAGGTGCTATTACTGTCACCGCTTCGACCATACGAATCGTTCATGTAGACGTGCAAAGTTGGGGTCACCCGAAGTATGTGTAAAATTGCTCCAAGGCCGCACACGATAAGTCCAAATCGTGAAGTGTCCAAGTGTGTCAATTGCGGAGAGCCGCACCCCGCATCTTCGAAGCAATATGGTGCATATCTCCTTGGGAAAGAATTCCTAGCCGTTCGGGCATAGGATCGACTCTCATTCCATGAGGCTAAGGATTTGTCCTGGCGCGCCCGGCTTTGCCTGGGATGTCTTACGCCTCAATGGTTAGAAAGACACCCTCTGCCCTTGGCCCATCCAGGCCAACGAGCACTGTTGTTGCCGCGCCCTTTCGAAATATTTCTGCGGGTTCTAGTCAACCTGGGCGCTCCCCTGGTGAAGCAGGCGGCACAAAGGGTTCACACCCAGCCCCGGCTAAAACCAGGGCTCTCCCCCCTTCCCCCAGCGTGACTGTTTCCCGTAAGGCGAAACGGCCACGCGCCTCCACCGAGTCGTTAGACCTCACAGGAGGCAACACCCCTGAAGTTGATCGCCAGGCCATCTTCCGGGGTTCCTAAAGCTGTCCCGAAAGGAGGACAGCAACAAAAGAGCTTCGGCTCCTTCGCCCACGCCTAGTGGTGGGCTGAGAGGCTCTGAGGCGGTGGCTCGTCGAAAAGAGGGCCTCACCGCCTCCGAAGCAGCAACGACCGCCTAAGGTTTGAGGCAGTGAGAGGAAAAGACTCTCACAGCGAGCCCAACCTCCCCCAATAAGTCCTCGAAGGCGACAGCGCCTACAGCGCATTGTCCGGCCAACAGCGCCCGGGGTTCTGCCTCCGGGAAGCGTACCGTGATTCTCGGGAGGGTCTTCTGTTCGAAGAGGGTTCGGCCTGAAAGGCATATTCCTTCAGGGCAACTGCCGCCTGAGAGCCCACCTCGGTGGTACTTGGCGCGGGCGCGGTGGCCTGCATTTCAGGAAATGACTCAATTCTCTATCTCAGTCCAGGTATTTAGGTCGGTTTATGAGGCCATTGAGTTCTCTTCCGGTAACCTCATCGCCGCAGGCCTGACTACTATTCCCAGAACGTCTGGCCATTTTGCACGCCGACCACTTCCGTGGTGGTCGGCAGAGTGTGAGATGGCCCTCAAACATAAGCGTTATGCCTACATGCGCTATAAGCGCCGCCCGAACGATTTCACTGCCGCTGAATTTCGAAGGGGTAAGGCTAGGTTCCGGTATATTTCGAAGCAGGCCCTCCGCTCTTTTCGGCGGGCATACGTGTCTTCACTTAACGGGAAGACCCCTCTAGCACAGGTGTGGAAGCGAGTCAAAAGGATTCGGGGCAAGTTCTTGCAGGACCCCCCTCCCGTTCTCCGGAAGAATGGGATCGCAATCTCTGATCCCGCATTCTCTAGCCTGGATGCTGCTCCGCCAGCATTCAATGCACCTCGTGATGTCGCGGAAGGCCGCCGTCTGGACTTTACCTCCAGAGGCGGAGAACCATGTAACGACAGGTTTACTGAGTGAGTTGCGTTCCGCTCTTGCTTCGTGCGCGGACCCCGCTTATGGTCCGGACGATGTCCTGTACGCCATGCTTCGACACCTGGGTGAGTGAGGCATGGCCTTTCTGTTAGATTTGTTTAACAGGATCTGGGTGGAGGGTCTTCTCCCAGATTCCTGGCGAATCGCTACTGTGCTCGCCTTTCGCAAACCGGGGAGAGATCACTCTACTCCGGCCGGTTTCCGCCCAATCTCTCTAACCTCTTGCGTGTCTAATTTGATAGAAAAATTGGTAAATGTTAGATTAGCCTTTTTCCTGGACAGCGGAGGCCATCTGTCTTCCTCAAGTTCCACTCCACGTCGGATGCTCTGCTCTGACTGAAAAATGCCTTCTGCGAGGCCTTTCTTCGTAAACCACTACGCCAAGGTGTTTTTCGATCTGGACAAGGCCTATGATACCGCATGGCGATACGTTTTCATAGAGACTGTCCACACGATGGAGGCGAGGGGACGCCTCCTAGTCTCTATATCTGAATTTTTGCGAGATCGTCGATTCCGCGTACGGGTGGGGGAGCTCTCTCCAGCCAATGGAGCAGGAAGAGGGGCATCCCACAGGGAAGTGTCCTCAGTGTTACACTTTATGCCTTGGGCATCAACGGCATCACCTCGATGCTGCAGGGAGATGTTCTCGCTACGCTCTACGTGGACGACCTTTCGATTTCTTTTAGCGCGGCTCAGATGCCAACTCTGGAGTGTCGACTCCAACAGGCATTGAACCGCCTCTCGCTATGCCGAAGCGCACAGGTTTCGCTTTTCCTTGGCCAAGATTAAAGTGGTGCACTTCTGCCGCTATCCACGGCTCTCCCGCGACCCAGATTTGTTCCTTAATGGGTTGCGCCTGGAAGTGGTTGAATCGCACATTTTCCTTGGTCTTGTATTTGACCGACGCCTCACCTGGGAGGCTCATATTAGCAGCCCTAGGGTCTCTTGTACCCGCGACATGGATATTCTCCGCTCCTTGACGTTCAGCGCTTGGGGTGCTGATAGGGCTACTGCCTTACTTTTTATCGATCCTTTGTCCGTTCAAACGACTACGGATGTGACTTTTATTTATCCACAGCCGAACGTCTATTGCGGAAGTTGGACTCAATCCACCACACCGGCATTCGCTTCGCGACCGGTGCCTTCTGCACTTCCCCTATTGAGAGCCTGCTTGTCGATTCTGGAGAGATACCAATATCTATGCGCCGTACACAGTACGGTTACTCGCCTGTACGCACGAGCGCACCGTCTCCGTTTGTCGCCAACGGCTCTCAAAGCATCCCCAGCTGATCTCGACCGTGCCTATGCCGCCAATAGAAGCAAGTCATACCCAAAGCCCTTTGGGTTTAGTGCTAAGAAACTCCTTCGAGAACTAGGTATAGCTCTCGTGCCGGCGGCGCCCTTGGTTCTTCCCAGGACGCCACCCTGGAGGGGTAGCACCGTTGGCTATTTGTCGCCACGCCTCTGCTCTCAAAGTTTATATAGCGCCGAGAGTATTACGTTCGACCTTTTTGGAGCACACCTCGTCTCACGTTGGAACCGTGCCAGTGTATACGGATGGCTCTAAGTCCCAAGAGGGGGTCGGCTTCCACGCCGTATCCCCTCTGTTTGAAGTCAGCGGGGCTCTACCAGGCGCTGCGTCTGTCTTCACGGCCGAGCTGGTGGCAATACACTACTCGGTACGCGAGATTACGTGAAGTGCCCGGTTCGGAGACCGGATTGTGATCTATAGCGACTCACAAAGCGCCCTGAGCGCTCTCGGAGCATTGGAATCTCCGCATCCCCTGGTTCGCGATATCCGTGACGCCACGGTTTTTGCGAGCCGGGCGGATGTCGAGATTATCTTCTGCTGGGTTCCTGGACATGTAGCAATTGCGGGAAATGAGGGCGCCAAAGAGTCCGCGAGGACTCTGCGACCTGACGAGCGTTTAGCTCTCCCTCACACCGACTACATGGCAGGAATACGGGCAGCTCTTCGGACTGCTTGGCAAAGAAGATGGGAGACGGTCGAAGGGAACTTAAAGTTGCGTGCCATTGCGCCGCGACTGTTCCCATGGACCTATCCCCCAATGCCGCGAAAGTTTCAGGTTGCTTTCTGTCGTCTCCGAATAGGACACCCTCGCAGGACGCACCACCATTTGATGGAGCGCTCGCCAGCGCCCTACTGTGAAGACTGCGAAGGCTGCGTTGTCCCCCAGACTGTTCGGCACATTCTTGTCGAATGTCCCAGTCTGGGCGATTTTCACGCCCGTTACCTGTCCCGGTACTGGGATTGGTTTGGGTCGCTACCGCTTGTTCCTTGTACTCGGTTCGAGTTCGTTGACACCGATCTGTTGACTTTTAGACTTTTTGGAGGAGGTCGGCCTTCTCCCTTTTATTTAACTAGATTTTGTTGTCGTTTTTTGTTATTGTTGTTTTCTTTGTAGGTCGCACTTTCCTGCGCCGGGGGGGAGCGGGATCTGCCCGACGCCGGAGATTGCTTCCTAATTGTTACGATCTTCCCTTTTTATCATTGTTGTGTTTTCCTGTTCTTATTTTAAAGTAGCCTAGAGCTAGTCTGTCATGATTGCGGCGACTTATGCCCAAGTGGGCAGTCGCCAAATCGGCTCTTAAAAAAAAATCGCAGTGGTTGTCTTTTCCGAGCCAGGTTAAAAAACATGGGAATCTCCTCGAGTGAGATGTATTGCTCTTGTGGTTCCCTTAATTCCTTCTAACTCATTGTCAAAGCTGTGAAAATATGAGAAAAAAAGCGTATTTTTTTCGTTTCCCAAACATTAGCAAGTAAGAGAGATCTTGTTTATATCAAACAACTACCTTCTTCTGTTACGAGATGCATTTTGATATATAATTACTATCTATTCTTTCCTCCGGGAAGTGGACTATTATAAGCCCTGGCTGGATATTCTGAATTCCATCGACCACCGTACATTCCCCTCAGTGAATACAAAAAAAAATGAGAGGAAATTTGGCTATAAAGGAAATTCCATTACTGGACATTTCTAAAACAGTGGCAATCATTCAGAAAGGAATTGTAAATCAAGTATATTAAGAATCTTTTAGTATATTACATGTACTAATAGTCTTGACCTAATTGATATATCAAGTGCCACTTTGAAATTATTAATAATCAAAGCAGATTCCATTTAAAGATGGCAATTGGCAATTGAATTTCCTCTCACTTTGTCGCAAGTGTCGCTCGGGGTTATGGTCATTCAAGCCACAGAATCGACGGGACGCAATATATTTTGCTAAACACAAAAAGGTGTCTAGGATTATAATGTCTTAGGAAGATGGGTTTAGTAGTATAGGGCAAGTGTATCTTTCCGGGTTCCTCTGCGATAGCTCTAATATTGATTTGTTGAATATTCTTTCATTTTTTAGTGCAAGAGCGAGGAAGATCTAAGGAAACATGTGTGTGAAAAACCAAGATGTAAGTTAAAGTGAATTATATCCTTTGAAGAAGTGATCCTGATGGATCGCTATTATAATGTGCCAGCGCAATCGCCACCAAAGCGTATAACAAAACTCTACACATTTGGTGCCAGAACATACTACCTGGACATGTTCGTAATTGAGAAGCTACATGTACATATAACTGATACACTGAAAATGCACGTCACGATGCTGAGACGCGCGTCAAACAAACGTTTTCTCGATTCGATTGTTTACGACAATGGTTCTCAATTAATTCTGTTAACCACTCAACTGGGTGAAATATGTCGATGAACTATAAAATTATTGACATCACTGAGCAATGAACTCATTTATTTATACTTCAAGTTATTTTTCTCAAAACGCACAAAGGTACACATTAATGTAAAAAAATGCATGCGAGGAAACGCAGATGTAGGCAGGAAATAAAGAACGCATTTGTCCAATTAGAATTTAGTGTTTATTGACTTCTGTAATTCACCTTTCAATGTCAAATTTTTTTAGAATTTATTGTCATCCCAATGCCCAATAAAGCTTCTAAATACGCAAATATCACTAAAATAGTCACCATGACCAATCACTTCAACAGAATTTTCCTACTCCATTGTCCCTATATCTTTGAATCATTTTCTTTACTTGTCTGAATTTGGCTAGGCACAAAACGCGCTCATCCAAATTTACTGGGCGAATCTTTTATTTCTAAACCATCCGGGCGTAAAAAAAAGTCTTCGGATCACCTCTTTATTCATTACATCTTTGACCCCGCTTCTCTTACCCCCCCCCCCCCCCCCCCACACACACTTTCCTAACGGTATTTAGGGAGATTCGGGCATAGCCACCTGAAAAGGTTTCTCTCGACCCTTTCAAGAGAGTCATTCGCTGCCAGGAGAGAGCCTCATTTGCTCCATTGCACGAATTTTCATTTCCTTTGTTCGCGAGAGGGCCAGTAATTAGTGCCACGTAATCGCCATTCAGACGAGGCTGATTTAGCAGACCGTTATACGTGCGACTGTTTTCAATATCTTTCTGTGAAGCGCGAAATTGAGAAAAATATGGAGGCTTCCAGAGGGAAATAGCTATTGATTCGGTATCATTGTGAGAAGCTCTGATATACAGCTTAAGAATTAAGACGGAATATATCTCAAAAGCAGGGGCATACGTGTAGGAAAAGAGCCTTTTAAAGAACTGCCTCATAGGGGAATTATTCGGAAAAGTTCTGTATGACTATATTTTTGACAGTGCCATATTGAAAATGGCATTATTCGACAGTTCCCCATTGAAAAGTGTTGCTTGACAAAATGCACCATTGGACAGAATATTGCTTGACAAAGTTCACCATTGGATAGAGTATTGCTTGACAAAGTTCACCATTGGATAGAGTATTGCTTGACAAGGTGCACCATTGGATCGAGTATCGCTTGAAAAAGTACCACAGCTGCAATGATAGTGTCACCTTGAAAAGGGTATTGTTTACCGAAGTGTCACATGGGAAAGTACTATTTGACAATGTTCGGAGTGGGAAAGAGTACTTTGAAGGAGTACTTTTGGAAGCGTCTGCTTGATTATGTTCCTTATGGGAAAGAGTAGTGTTTGACCTCGTGCCCGCTCTTTTGCTCTCGTCCTCTCCCACTTAGAAACTTTGCCCATTTTCAGTCTACATTCACCATTTTCATTTCAGCTCTCGTTACTAAGTTCTGTCCTGCAAGAGGGTGAAACCTGGAGGACAGGTACGCCTTCCCACTCCCAGTGCTGGGTTATGATATTAATGGGTGATGATTACCCTACTCCTTTGTGGACCCGCCTATCCCTATTCCTTATTACATACCCTAGTATACACCTCTCAACATTTCCTCTTACTACCCAAAGAGGTTCAAGTAGCTCGGTGCAATTCGGGGCTCTTACCAGAATCTGGCCGAGTGGTAGGATACATGGTGAGGTTCTTGCTGTTATGAGGGTCGAAAGCCATATGGCTGTAGGAGGTATGAGATGCGAGTGTTCTGTGTTGCCGATTCTCTTCACTGATTCCAGTGCGCGTTTGAGTTGTTACGCCGGCCCCATTCTTTATGGACAGAGTAGCCTGGTAGGGTGGAGTGGGTTGTCGAAGCCAATCTTAGCTCACAACCGAGGTCGTTTATGTATAAATGATACCCTTTTTGATGTTTTTGATCATATAATGATGCTTCCCTATACCTCCCAAGCCATTAGGAGGTCATGAATTTGTTCCGCGTCTTTTTTTTCTATTTCTCAATCTGCATATAGCCAGACCCAAGAGAAGCACAGTGAGAAAGCATTCGTGCCGTTACGGAGAAGATATTACATTGCCACTGCTTCCACCATACAATTCGAACTTTCATACCTGCTAAATCGGGTTAACTGGAAATATGCACGAACTGCTCCAATGCATTAAATGGTAAAGCTGTATCATATAGATCTGTGTGTGAAGTGCGGCGAGCCACACACTTTCAGAAATGACAAGAATTATTCATATCGCAATCTACGCGACTAGAGACCTTATGCCTCTCAAATTGAGGAAACCACCACCGCTCCTGGCCCTTCCAAGCCTACAAGCGCAGTATCTCCCGTCCCCAGTCGGAACGTGTATGCGGGTTCTACGTCCGAGGGCGCCACCCCAGTAGAGCTGGCTCAGTACAAGCTCGAACCCTAACTCGCGACCCTTTTTCAAACAACGAAGAGGCTGTGCGCCTCCACCGAGGGCCTATTTTCTTTAACCCTGGACAAGGAGATATTCTGACATATGTGTATATATTCCAGTGTCAGCTGACCTCGGCGCGGCAGATTTCTTTTGCGTCCTGACACAAATGCCGAAGCCATTTGCCCACTTCGGAGATCAGAACAGTAGGCACACTCTTGAGGGGGACAACACAACCAATCTCAGAAGCTAAAACCTGACAGACCTGATTGAAGAGATGGAGATCAATCAATGTCTTAAATGTGAATGAATTCAATATAAATTTACGAGAACCGATTCGGTTCCTTGCCTCGATCTGATATTGCGCTACGGATGCACAGCCTGATTTTGGGCGGGATGTGGTAGACGGACCTTCTCAGTAGCCATCAATTTTCCATCTTAAATATTTTTTGCCTAGAGCTACGGCCTCAGAAGCTACCTCCGTGGTTCTTGGGGTGGGTAAGGTGGTCCCATTTTGAGGAAACGATTGAATTATATATCTGTCGGTTGATGAGACCTTCGAGTTCTTTTACTGTACCTGCATCACCTTGGGCATAACCACCATTCCTCGAACGTCAGCAGTTGTGCACGTCGTCGTTTCCTCGATGATCGGACGAGTGTGAGACAGGCGTTAGATGGAAGCGATATGCCTATAGGTGCTGCAAGCGCCGCCAGAAAGATATTACTTTGTGTGAAATTGGTTGAGCAAGAGCAAGAATCCGGTATGAATCGAAGCACACTCTGCGTTATTCTTAGCGATCATATGCCCCTTCATTCCCCCGTAAGGGGCGCGGCGATTTGCCATCCTGGCCGCCGTGCTGACGGGATCCAGCGCTCCGTCCGGCCCCAGCTTAGCCTCTCTTCCTTCCTTCAAAACACTTGTTTCCTCTCTTTTCAAACAACCTCTCCCACAACTTTCTCTGGTCAGCCTCTAATTTCACAGGGTAGATGCTGACCTTCCTTTCAGCCAACCGTCCCGCATCGGGGCTAAGGGGGTGGGGGACAATGTTCCCTAACCCCTGAGCTCCGGTCTGGGGTAGCTGGTTTTTAACAACCTGCTTCATCCCCACCCATACCTTCCTCACATCCCTTTTCCTCTCCTCTTCACAATCTATATATTTTACGCCGTGTTCAAGGTGGAGCCGCCATGCCGATGGACTGCCAGGCCACCAGGCGGGAGGGGTGGTCCCAAATGGCGGCGCCTGGCTCTGCCGGGCTTGTAAGCACCTCTCGCAGTGCGGGTTACTGCGAGAGGTGTGCGCTATTGCATCCCGAGTTAAAAAAAAGGGTCACCATGCCCAATGATGAAGACCAAAAAAAAAAACCTCAACCCCCAACTTTCCCTGAAACATCAACGGAGCCGCCCTTGGACAGCTCCAGCAAAAAAATGGAGGTCCCCCCCCCCTTGTGCTTGCACAGGGGACCCTCCATATTTCTCTAACCGGAAAGGAGGCTTGCTCCTCTCCTTCGCCTACGGGGGCAGGGGACTCCCCCTCACCCCCTTCTCTGGAGGTGCTTTTGGGCACCTCCCTTTTCCCAGTGGCAGTCCCCTCTTTTCTTTCCAAGGGGACTGCCAAGAAAGCCAGCAGGCAGCCCTTAGCCAGCCGCTCCCCATCGAAGCGGCTCGGTAAGGCAAACCCCCTTAGGGGGGAGAGGGAAGCCAGGCCCCTTCGGTCGCTTCCCTCAAAAGACCTGCCCTAAAGAATCTTAAACCTTGCCGGGGTCAAGGCCTGTGCCTCCCCACAAAAGACTGGCGACACTGCCAAGGGGACCTGCGATGTCCTGGGAGGGGATGGCCAACTAGAGGCCCCTCCTGTGATAGACATGGTCCTTGAGGAGACCCAGCCTCAGACGGTAGGGCCTTCCATGGGGAGGAATTCGGGCTCGGCGCCAAGCACCGAACCCGAATTCGCCCCTATGCAAGGTCCTCCTCAAATGGCTGAGGGTTCCGATGCAGTAAAAGGAGGGGAGGGATCTCCTCCGACAGGTGCCCCTACGACAACCAGGACCTTCCCCATTTCGGAGAGGGACCTGGCTGAGGCCGGTCCATCTGGCCTGGGGGCTTCTGCCGGCGGAGGTGAGAAGCGGGTTCATTCCCCGCCCTCCTCTCCAAAAAAGAAAAAGACTAAAAAGACGAAAAAGACTCGGGGCTCCTCTCCATCCGCGGGGGCTGCGGGGACGGATGGGTCTGCTACCACTTTGGTAGACGACCAAGCCAAGATCGGCACATCCGGCCCCTCTACCCCCTCGTGTGCGGAGCCCCTGACCAAGACTAACACCAAGAGTGCACAGGGCGGAGCCTCGATGACATCGGGGCCCATCATTCAGAGGTTACCTGGCGTTTTCGAGCCCACTGGCTTCAAACCTTCCTCGTTATTCGCTCCACTGATGGCACCATGTTGTCCAAGGGCAACATGATCCATCAGAGGAGAGGATTAGCTAGTGCAATTGGTAGAGAGCCGAAGGTGACCTGTTTCTCGGACGGCAGCCTTCTGGCGAATCCCGCCGAGGCAGCCAAGAAAAGTGCTCTTCGGACACTTCATGGCACCCCGGTGAGTGTGACGCCGCACTCTACCATGAACTTTGTGAAAGGAGAAGTTTATGCGAGGGAACTCGTTGACTACTCCATTGAGGACATCACCCTAGAGCTGGCCGACCATGGGGCGGTCAAGGTCGAACGTGTGATGAGAAAACAGGGAGGGGCTTCGAGACCCACCCCTACACTCGTCGTCACGTTCGACTGTGACAAGCTCCCTGAGTCGGTGCGTGGGTGCGTGCTGGTTGGTACCGCTACCGCGTGAAGGCATTCGTGCCACTGCCGCGGCGGTGCTATTACTGTCACCGCTTCGGTTATACGAATCGCTCATGTAGACGTGCAAAGTCGGGGTCACCCGAAGTCTGTGTAAATTGCTCCAAGGTCACACACGATAAGTCCAAATCGTGTGTGGCCAAGTGTGTCAATTGTGGAGAGCCGCACCCTGCTTCTTCGAAGCAATGTGGTGCATATCTCCTGGAGAAAGAAATCCTGGCCGTTCAGGCCCAGGATAGACTCTCATTCCGCGAGGCTAAGGACTTGGTCCTGGCGCGCCCAGCTCTGCCTGGGACGTCATATGCCTCAGTAGTTAGAAAGGCACCCTCTGCTCCTGGCCCATCCAGGCCAACGAGCACGGTTGTTTCCGCGCCCATTCGGAGCCCTTCTGCGGGCTCTACCCAACCCGGGCGCTCCCCTGGTAAAGCTGGCGGCAAGAAGGGTTCATACCTAGCCCCGGCTAAAACCAGGGCTCCCCCCTCTTCCCCCAGCGTGACCGTTTCCCGCAAGGCGAAACGGCCACGCACCTCCACCGAGTCGTTAGACTCACAGGAGGCAACACCCCTGAAGATGGTCGCTAGGCCATCTTAGGGGGTTCCTAAAGCTGTCCCCCGAAAGGAGGACAGCAACAAAGGAGCTTCGGCTCCTTCGCCCACGCCCCGAGGTTGAGCGGGTTGCTCGGAGACGGTGGTTCCTCGAAAAGAGGGCCCCCCGCCTCCAAAGCCGCCGCGCACGCCTAAGGTTTCGAGGCGGAGGGAGGAAAAGACTCGCATGGCGAGCCCAACCTTCCCCAATAAGTCCTCGAAGGCGACAGCGCCTCCAGCGCTTTGTCCGGCCAACAGCGCCTTGGAAGCGTACGGCTATTCCCGTGAGGGTCTTCAGTTCGAGGAGGGCCCCCGCGTCTCCTCCGAGCTAGGCCTGGAGGGCATATTCCTTCAATGGAATTGCCGTGGACTCCGGGCCAACTTGGAGGAGCTGCGGAGGCTCGTCTCGTCCCGTTCTCCGTTAGCTATCTTTTTGCAGGAGACCATGCTAGGCGCGTGCCCCCTGCCCGCCCTCCCGGGGTACAGGCGTCTTGCGACCCCACCACCGCGGGATGGCCGAGCTGGAGGGTGCGCGGTTTACACCCGGCATGATGTCTCTGTTCTTAGTTTCTCTTTAGATACCTCCTTTCAGGCAGTGGCTGTGCAGCAGAACCTGGATAGGAGGTATACTATTATTTCTGCGTACATTCCACCGTCAGCTGACTTCGACGCGGGGGACTTCCGCCGCGTCGTGGCACGGTTGCCGAAGCCCTTTCTCTTGCTTGGAGATCTGAACGGCAGGCATCCTCTCTGGGGAGATTACTCTATAAATCCCAGGGGACAAGATCTTGCCGATCTGATCGAAGAGCTTGAGATGGGTGTCCTAAACGTGGATGAGTTTACGCATCACTGTCAGAGAACCGCTTCATTTTCTTGCCTTGACCTATCTTTGTGCTCTTCGGATGCACAGCCTGATTTTGATTGGGGGGTGGTCGATGACCTCCATGGTAGTGATCACTTTCCCATTCAAATATCATTTTCAGGGCAACTGCTGCCTGAGAGACCACCTCGGTGGTGCTTGGCGCGGGCGCGGTGGCCTGCATTTCAGGAAATGACTGAATTCTCTATCTCAGTCGAGGAGTTTAGGTCGGTAGTTGAGGCCGTTGAGTTCTTCTCCGGTAACCTCATCGCCGCGGGCCTGACTACTATTCCTAGAACGTCTGGCCGTTTTGCACGCCGACCACTCCCATGGTGGTCGGCCGACTGTGAGACGGCCCTCAAACAGAAGCGTTATGCCTACATGCGCTATAAGAGCCGCCCGAACGATTTCACTGTCGCTTAATTTCGTCGGGCTAGGGCTAGGTTCCGGTATATTTCGAAGCACGCCCGCCGCTCTTCTTGGCGGGCATACGTGTCTTCACTTACCGGGAAGACCCCTTTAGCTGAGGTGTGGAAGCGAGTCAAAAGGATTCGGGGCAAGTTCTCGCAGGACCCCCCTCCCGTTCTCCAGGAGAATGGGACCGCAATCTCGGACCCCGCTTCCGTGGCGGAATCCTTAGCGACCGCTTTTTCTGCATTCCTAGACGAGATGCTGCTCCGCCAGCATTCAATGCACGTCGTGATGTCGCGGAAGGCCGCTGGCTGGACTTTACTTCCAGAGGCGGAGAACCCTTCAACGACAAGTTTACTGTAAGCGAGTTGCGTTCCGCTCTCGCTAAGTGCGCGGACACCGCCCATGGTCCGGACGATGTCCCGTACGCCATGCTTCGACACCTAGGTGAGCAAGGCATGGCCTTTCTGTTAGATTTGTTCAACAGGATCCTGGTGGAAGGTCTTCTCCCAGACTCCTGGCGAATCGCTACTGTGCTTGCCTTTCGCAAACCGGGGAGAGATCACTCTACTCCGACCGATTTCCGCCCAATCTCTCTAACCTCTTGCGTGTGCAAGTAGATGGAGAAATTGTAAATGTTAGATTAGCCTTTTTCCTGGACAGCGGAGGCCATCTGTCTTTCGCACAGTGCGGCTTCCGCAAGTTCCACTCCACGTCGGATGCTGTGCTCCGACTGGAAAATGCCGTCTGCGAGGCTTTCCTTCGTAGACAGCACTACGCCACGGTGTTTTTCGATCTGGAGAAGGCCTATGATACCGCATGGCGATACGGTATCATGGAGACTCTCCACACGATGGGGGCGAGGGGACGCCTCCCAATTTTTATATCTGAATTTTTGCGAGATCGTCGATTCCGCGTACGGGTGGGGGGAGCCCTCTCCGGCCCAAAGGAGCAGGAAGAGGGTGTCCCGCAGGGAAGTGTCCTCAGTGTCACACTCTTTGGCCTGAGCATCAACGGCATCACCTCGGTGCTGCCGGAAGGTGTTCTCGCTACGCTCTACGTGGACGACCTTACGATCTCTTTTGGCGCGGCCCAGTTTCCAACTCTGGAGCGTCGACTCCAACAGGCATTGAACCGCGTCTCTTGCTATGCCGAAGCACACAGGTTTCGGTTTTCTTTAGCCAAGACTAAGGTGGTGCACTTCTGCCGCCATCCACGGCTTCACCCTGACCCAGATTTTTTTCTTAAAGGGGTGTGCCTGGATGGGGTTGAGTCGCACCGTTTGCTTGGTCTTGTATTCGACCGACGCCTCACCTGGGAGGCTCATATTCGCAGCCTTAGGGTCTCTTGTACCCGCACCATGGACATTCTCCGTTCCGTGACGTTCAGCGCTTGGGGCTCTGATAGGGCTACTGCCTTACTTTTTTTATCGATCCTTTGTTCGTTCGAAGCTCGACTATGGATGCGAGTTTTATGCATCCGCAGCCGAGCGTTTATTGCGGAAGGTGGATTCGATCCACCACACCGGCCTTCGCTTTGCGACCGGTGCCTCCCGCACTTCCCCCATTGAGAGCCTGTTGGTCGATGCTGGGGAGATGCCACTCGCTCTGCGCCGCGTGCAGTGTATCACTCGACTGTACGCGCGAGCCCGGCGCCTCCCTCAGTCGCCAACAGCTCTCACTGCATCCGCAGCTGATCTCGATGTTGCCTATGCCGTCGAGAGACGCCAGTCATACCCTAAGCCTTTTGTGTTTAGGGCCAGGAAACTCCTTCGAGAGGTAGATATCGCTCTCGGGCCGGTGGCGCCCCTGGTTCTGTCAAGGACGCCACCCTGGAGGGTTTTACATTTGGCTATTTGTCGCCACGCCTCTGCTCCCAAAGCTTGTACTGCGCCGGGTGTATTGCGTTCGACCTTTTTGGAGCACACATCGTGTCACGCTGGAACCGTGCCAGTGTATACGGATGGCTCTAAGTCCCAAGAGGGGGTCGGCTTCCACGCCGTATCCCCTCTGTTTGAAGTCAGCGGGGCTCTACCAGGCGCTGCGTCTGTCTTCACGGCCGAGCTGGTGGCAATACACCACTCGGTACGGGAGATTACGCGACGTGCTTGGTTCGGAGACCGGATTGTGCTCTCGGGGCATTGGATTCCCCGCATCCCCTGGTTCGCGATATCCGTGACGCCACGGTTTTGGCGAGCCGGCAGATGTCGAGATTATCTTCTGCTGGGTTCCTGGACATGTAGGAATTGCGGGGAATGAGCGCGCCGATGAGGGCGCCAAAGAGTCCGCGAGGACTCCGCGACCGGACCAGCGTTTCGCTCTTCCTCACACCGACTACATGGCAGGAATACGGGCAGCTCTTCGGACTGCTTGGCAAAGAAGATGGGAGAAGGTCCAAGGGAACTTAAAGTTGCGTGCCATTGCGCCGCCACTGTTCCCATGGACCTATCCCCCAATGCCGCGGCGACTTCAGGTTGCTTTCTGTCCTCTTCGAATCGGACACACTCATGTGACGCATCGCTACTTGATGGAGCGCTCGCCTGCGCCCTATTGCAACGACTGCGTCGTCCCCGAGACTTTTCGGCATATTCTTGTCGAATGTCCCAGTCTGGGTGATCTTCGCGCACGATACCTGTCCCGGTACCGGGATGGGCGGGGTCGCTACCGCCTGTCCCTTGTACTCGGGACGACTGCGTGCACCATGACTAGTGGACTTATTGACTTTTGGGGGGAGGCTGGCCTTCTCCCTTTCATTTAACCCAGTTTAATTGTTGTTGTTGTTTTTGTTATTGCTTTTTTATTGTTATTGTTACTCTTTTTATTGTTTCCTGTTTAATTTTTAAAGTAGCCTAGAACTAGGCTGTTTGTTTACGGTGACTAATGCCTAAGTCGGCAGTCGCCAGATAGCCCCTTAATTAAAAAAAAAAAAAAATGTCCTCTTCGAATCGGACACACTCGTGTGACGCATCGCTACTTGATGGAGCGCTCGCATGTGCCCTATTGCAACGACTGCGTCGTCCCCTAGACTGTTCGGCATATTCTTGTCGAATGTCCCAGTCTGGGTGATCTTCGCGCACGATACCTTTCTCGGTACCGGGATGGGCGGTGTCGCTACCGCCTGTCCCTTGTACTCGGGACGAGTGCGTGCACCATGACTGGTGGACTTATTGACTTTTGGGGGGAGGCCGGCCTTCTCCCCTTTATTTAAGGTTCCTTTTTTTTGTTATTGTTTTGTTTGTAGGTTGCACTCTCCTGCACCGGGGTGAGGGGGACCTCCCCCCGCTGCCGGAGATTGCTTCGATTGTTAAGTTTTTCCAATTTATATCATTGTTAAGTTTTCATATTTTTACTTTAAAGTAGCCTAGTTCTAGGCTGTCGTGTTTTTCGGCGACTTATGCCCAAGTGGGTAGTTGCCAGATGGGCTCCATAAAATTAAAAAAAAAGAAAAAAAAGCCCCTTCATTCAATAGGAAAACGGCAGATTTTTCAGAGGTGCCAAAGCTTGTCAATAGAATTAGGGGCAAGTTCTCTCGGGACCCTTCTCTCGGGACCCTTCTCTCGGGACCCTTCTCTCGGGACCCTTCTCTCGGGACCCTTCTCTCCTCCTCCATCAGGACGAGACCGTAGTACCGGAACTCGTGTCCGCGGTGGAATTCTTCGCGAGCGCTCTTTCTTAATTATCCAGTTGGAATGTTGATTCATTAGCATTTAAGTTGTGGTGTATGGTCACTGAAGGCCACTCGCCGGACGCACCGCTATTTGATGTAGCGCTCGCTTCCGCCTTATTGTGAAGACTGCGTTGTCTCCCAGACCTTTTAGCACATTCTTGTTGAATGCCCAAGTCTGGACGATCTTCGCGCACGTTACCTGTCCTAGTAACGGGACGAGCAGGGTCACTACCGCTTGTCCCTTGTACTCGGGACGAGTTCGTGCACACTGATTTGTGGACTTTACGACTTTTTGGAAAAGGCTGGCCTCCTTCCCTTAATTTTACTGGGGGTTTGGTAGGTCGCATGTTCCTACGCCAGGGGTAGGCGGGCCTACCCCCGACGCCGGAGCGGCGCTTCATTCTTGCCTTTTTGTTTTGTTATTTGTTTTTAGGCTTTGTCCTTTTTTATCTTTATTTATTTGCCCATTGTTAGTTGTTTTGTAATATAGCCTAGCAGTAGGCTGTATTGTGTGTAGCGACTTATGCCCAAGTAGGCAGTCGCCAGATGGGCTTCCAAAGTTAAAAAAAAAAAAAAAATTAAAACCCACTGAAGGCCACTGACTAAATTTCACCTCCAAAGGCGATGACCAATTCAACGACCTATTTACGCCAAATAAGCTTTCGTGGCTACTGCCCCTGGTACAAACCATATCACCTAAGCCATGCTCCGACACCTGGGTGGCGAGGCATGGCTCTTTTGTTAGCCATGTTCAACAGGATCTGGACGGTGGGTATTCTCCAAGATTTTTGACGAGTGGCTACCGCACTTGCTTCTCACAGGTCAGGAAGAGATCACTCTATCCCGCCAGCTTATGCCCATTTTTTCTAACCTTTTGCGTGTGCAAGTTGATGGGGAAAATTGGTTAATGTTAATTTAGGTAATATTCTGGATAACGAAGGTTACTTCTCCCATAAACATTGCAGTTTTTCAAATTTCACGCCACTTCAGAATCTCTGCTTCGGCTGGAAAATGCCTATCTGCGAAGCCATCCTTCGTAGGAAGAACCTCACCCCAGTTTCTTTCATCCGGAGAAGGTCTAAAGTTTCCGCGTGGCGATAGAGTATCATAGAGACCCTCAAAAGTATAGGGGCATGGGAACACTTACTAATTTTCTTCTCTGGATTCCTTGGATTTCGTCTATTCTGCGTATAGGTAGCGTGAGTTATTTCTGGTGTAATGAGCCAGGAAAGAGGTTTGCAGCAGTGGAATGTCCACCATCATTCCTTGGCGTTACCTAGATGGATGTCGCTTACTTTGATCATAACTTATGTGCTGCAAATTTTCCGCCTTCCACTGCTTCACCCCGACCCATAATCGTTACTAAATGTAACTCGCATGGATGCTGTAGTCGTACAGGACACCCGTCTGAATGGTACCGCCTTTGAACGTTTGTCGCGATGCCTCTGCTCCCAAAGCTTATACATTTACGAAAGTACTTCATACCACTAAAGCTGTGCCAGTGTAGCCCTATAACTCTAAAACAGAATAGAGGACCGACTTCCACGCTCTCACCATCTTGTTTGAAGCCTGCGGGGCTCTTCACTGCCAAACTGTTTGCAATACACAGCTCGCCACGGGAGATTTCGCACCGTCCTCAATTCGGAAACCGGAATGTGATTTATAGTGACTCAAGAGTGCAAAGTGACCTCGAGACATTAGAAACTCCGCACCTCTTTGTTCGCAAAATGCGTGGCACTACTGCTGCATCGAGCTAGATAGATGTCGAGATTGTCCCATGGTGGTTTCTTGGACATATAGGGATTGTGCGCTAATGAGGATGCAAAAGATTATGCAATCCTGGGCTATCGGATCAACGTTTTGCTCTCCCATTCTAATTTCAAGATCCTGTCCGCTCTTCTGATTGCATGGGGAAGAAGTTGGAAGATGGTCAAGTAAAATCTAAAGTTATGTACCATTAGGTCACAACTTTCACTGCGGACCTAATCTCCATTGTCTCAATGACTTTGGGTCGTTTTCTGTCACCTCAAATCAATCAAACTCACGGGACGCAGCGCAATTTGATGGAGATCTCCAATGAACGCTAATATAACGAATGATTGGTCCCCCAGACTTTCCGGTATATTCTTCTTTAATGTCTAGATTAGGGTGGGCAGGCCTTTGCGCGCACTACTTGTCCAGATACCGGCACTAGCAGGGTCAGCCCCGCTTATCCCTCGTACTCGTGACGGATTCGTGTACTCATGAATGTGTAGTAGTTGTTTCTGGACGAAGCTGGTCTCCTCCATAGTATTTAATTATTTCGGGGTGTTCGTTGCATGCTCTGTCCCCGGATGGAGGGGGCCTCCCTCTGCTACCTGAACATGCGTTTTTTACTTTTCTTTTTTGTAGTTTTCATTTTGTCTTGTTTGCTTTTTAGTTTTTCTGTTTTCTATGTATTTATATTCATACATTAGTCTTAGATAGTTTGGCTTGTAATTTCGCCTGTCGTATCCTTGTTTGTTTTTGACGGAATAGACAAAAATAAAAAAACTCCAATACTTTTGTGTTGACATTTTAAGTCGTTTCGAATCGGACACATTCGCGGGAGTCTGCTCCCTCTGATGTGGCAATGGTGTGAACAAGTTTAGGAGAATTGCGCCCCCTCTTCTGCTCTAGTCTTTCGAGTAATCCACTTGTACTAGCACTTCCACTTCCCAACTTCGCTATTTTATCTAAGAATCTGATTTAACAGATTCTGGTGGAGATGGCCTCGATGGTTTTATTTGCTTCCAAATCAGCTTTCAAGCTAAGCAAACTGGGTCCCGTCGTGGATGCTTTTACCACGTCAATCAGCGACCAGGGATTGCGTAACTCGCCTTCCAGAACTGACGTTGAAATTAAGGATGACGGAGACCAGGACAAGACTGTAAAATGCTACTGGGGTTCTGTCCTTGTAGCTTCTCTCTGCTGTGTGACAGAATTAGAGATTTTTTTAATAAATTTAAATCGAAAACCAGCAAGGACGTCTCCACCACAAAGTTCGTAAGCAAAATGGTGAAAATGAAAGAAGGGAAAATGTTTGGAAGACATAGCTGCCAATCTTCTTGCATGATGTGGGGCCGGAAGGTCATGCAATCCTCCAAATGTCGGATGCAGGTTGGGTCCTTTCTGTTGCACCTTACCCTTGACAAGATGAGTGAGAGGGTTGGGAGGGGGGGAAGCGAGGAATTAGTGATTGGTGTGTTTGGCAATTCTAAAATCGCCTGTGGATTGGTGCCATCACCTTATTACTAGGGACTTATTTGATGTTTGGGCTGGGGATGACTTGTCTTGAAAATTATCAGTGACTTACACGCTCATACTCACATATGCGCACATATTTCTACACTTATATTAACATACAAGACACGTTCAGAGGGATAATATACTGGCTTTTGAACCGCAAAAATAGGCAATCATTCACTCGTTACACACACACACACACGGCTTAATTACCCCCTAGTACTCCCTAACTCATGATAATCGTCTCTTTTAAACTAGGATGAAGCTCGTCAAAGGAACGAACCTCAATTTCTCGCTCTGTCTTGCCTTCTGATATGGGAGAGTTCGTTGTTCTCATTCTCCCTCTCCCTCTCCTGTCTTTCTCCCCCTACAGAATGTGTTGCTTCTGTGGGAGGGTCGTGTCATCCGACCCAGGTTATCCTCCAGCGGCCCCGGTTATCTAAGGTGACCTAACTCTGGCCTAATGTGATACAACCCCCCGGGATCGATTTTCAGTGAAGAGTTCACGAAGGTTGTTCACAAGTGAGATCGCCGAGAAAGAACGGTGCTCTTGAATGATTTTCTCTTGTCTCAATTGAATTAACTCGTTTTGATTTCAAATTCAAAACTGATCCACGAAAAAACGCGAAAAAATCTAAAGTAAAAGACATGTGACAGCCTTAATTCCGACCCTAGTATCTCCCTTGCTACCCCATTTTATAGGGGCGATAGGGGTCCAGCATTTATTTGACTTTGCAGCATAATTGTACAATATATCCAACAATGCAATAAAGGAACACTTGTGCATGCTATCGATCTGCTGGTGTGTATCGTTTAAAGCGTGATGTTATTTTCTTATAGATTTTACATGTGAACTTAAAGCATATTAAAGGAGTTGCGTGATGTTGGGTTGATACGCTTAATTGTGATGTCGGTTTTTTGCATTTGCAAACCGAACTGGATTTTGACGCCTCCCCAAAAACATTTGTAAAAAAAGCGAGTTATTTTTTTAAAAGAGTCGCGTGACCAATATTCGATTCAATTTACGACTTATTTACCCTCCATTTTAATGAGTTGAGCTGAAAATAATACCTGCAACTCGGTTACTATAACATATTCGGCTGTCTTATCTTTTAGTATTTTTCTCTATTTATAGTTCCGTTTAAGCTTCGTCTGTCATCTGAACTAACGTAACTTCAAGAAATTCCGGTCACATATGATGGGCCTATTTTCACACATTTTCCCGGCCTGAGTGGTAATTAGTGAAGGCCCTGTCACTGGGTTGACTTGAACTGTCTGATGGGTCTTGGGAAATTTGCTGGTGACCTTTGCCTTCGCCCTAGCTCAACAGTCTTACATTCTTATTATTATTATCATTTAGTTATTATTTGAATTACTATTGTTATTCTTCTTATTATTATTTAGTATTAGTATTTATTCTTCTTATAAGCTATTATTATTATTTATGATTATTATTATTTCTCATATTTAGTACAATGCATTATAATCATTCTGTATTGTTATTATTCGTTATTATTATTAATTATTTAAGTGTTAATTATTTATTATCGTTATTACGAATATCCCCTCAAACTTTCCTACCCGCACTTTGTACCAGGAGAACTGTTCCCAACCGGATCGAGGTCGGCCCGGTAGTCATGGTGCCTTGGTGGTCTGTAATCTATCTGAAATCACCTTAGCACCAGGGTATAATAAAAATAGGTGATCACCCACCTTACTCGTTAGTGGAACCGCCTATCTCTACTTATCTTTATTACATACCCTCCTGCCCCATTCCATACTTGCACTCCTATCCACAGAATTTCTGGCTGCCGGGCGCACTTTCGTCCTCTTATGAACCTTAGTCGAGTGGCAGTGTATACCGGGAGGTCCCTACCTCCTGCGAGGGCCGGAAGCCCGCTAGCTAGGGCAAATATTAGGTATGGGGTGTCTTGGCCCGTTGACTTTGCCCACCTTCCTCCAGTACACATAAGGTGGCTACGTCAGCACCATCCATCATGGTTAAAACTCGAGGAGAATGTCTCCTAATGGCTCCAACTTCCAAGGTGGGGTCGATTTCCCTGCCATCTCTACTCTCTTTGAAGTCAGCTGGGCTCTACACTTGCGTTGACGGCCGAGCTCGTCGCAATACACCACTCGATACGCGAGATAACGCGTTGTGCCGAGTACGGAGACCGTATTTTGATCTTTAGTGACTCACGAAGCGCCTTTAGTACTCTCTTGGCATTGGAATCCTCACACACACACCGTTTCCTGCTATCCGTGACGCCACGGTAGCCGCGAGCCGGGTGAATATTGAGATTACCTTCCGCTGGGTTCCTGGACATGTGGGAATTGCGGAAAATGAGCGCGGTTATGATGGTGCCAAAGAGTCCGTAAGGACTGGGCGACCAGACCAGCGTTTTGTTCTTCCTCATACTGACTACATGGCAGGAATCAAGGCAGCACTCCGAGCTGCTTGGCAATACAGATGTGAGACGGCCGAGGGGGAACTTTAAAGTTGCGTGTCATTGTTCTGAGACTGTTCCCATGGACCTATCCCCCAATGACCCGACGGATTCAGGTGGCTTTCTGGCCTCTTCGAATTGGGCACACTCGCGGGACTCGCCGTCATTTGACTGCCTGGTACATTCTTGAGTGTCCCATTCTGGGTGATCTTCACACTCGTTACCTCTCCCAGTATCGGGATGAGTGGGGTGGCTACCGCTTGTCATTTGTATTCGGTACGGGTTTGTTTACAGACTTGTGGACTATCTGACTTTTTGGAGGTGTTTGGCCTCCTCCATGTTATGACTTTTTGTTGTAGGTCGCATGTTCCTCTGCCGGAAGAAGGCATGCTTCCCCTCACCCCCTAAACCGTGACGTGCTTCTTTTTGTTTTTATTGGTTTCGGTTTTGTTATTTTTGCGAATTTGAGAATAGATTTTTAAAAGACTAGAATTTTAATTACGGTGACTTATACTATTGAAGGCAGTCGTCAAATAGGCGAATTAAAAAACGTTTCTCTTCATTACTTTGGTCACAGCTCTCTCCTGACTAATTCTCTGGCAGAAATGCCTTAGTTTGCTTCCCCTCTCAGTTTTAAATAAAGAGCAGCAAAAAAAAACAGGCAAAACAAAACGAAGAAAAACGAACAAAAGAGGGAATAAACAAGACTAAATAAAAATGACATGAAATTAAAAAAGAGGACCAAAATTTTAAAAAAAAGTCCAACATAATTTTAAAAAATGAAATCGATATACATTAATAAAGAAGACCGACATAAATTAAAAATGAAGACCGACATAAATTAAAAATGAAGACCGATATAAATTACAAATGAAGACCGATATAAATTACAAATGAAGACCGATATAAATTACAAATGAAGACCGACATAAATTACAAATGAAGACCGACATAAATTAAAAATGAAGACCGACATAAATTAAAAATGAAGACCGACATAAATTAAAAATGAAGACCGACATAAATTAAAAATGAAGACGGACATAAATTACAAATGAAGACGGACATAAATTACAAATGAAGACGGACATAAATTACAAATGAAGACGGACATAAATTACAAATGAAGACGGACATAAATTACAAATGAAGACGGACATAAATTACAAATGAAGACCGATATAAATTAAAAATGAAGACGGACATAAATTACAAATGAAGACGGACATAAATTACAAATGAAGACGGACATAAATTACAAATGAAGACGGACATAAATTACAAATGAAGACGGACATAAATTACAAATGAAGACGGACATAAATTACAAATGAAGACGGACATAAATTACAAATGAAGACGGACATAAATTACAAATGAAGACGGACATAAATTACAAATGAAGACGGACATAAATTACAAATGAAGACGGACATAAATTACAAATGAAGACGGACATAAATTACAAATGAAGACGGACATAAATTACAAATGAAGACGGACATAAATTACAAATGAAGACGGACATAAATTACAAATGAAGACCGACATAAATTACAAATGAAGACCGACATAAATTACAAATGAAGACCGACATAAATTACAAATGAAGACCGACATAAATTACAAATGAAGACCGACATAAATTACAAATGAAGACCGACATAAATTACAAATGAAGACCGACATAAATTACAAATGAAGACCGACATAAATTACAAATGAAGACGGACATAAATTACAAATGAAGACGGACATAAATTACAAATGAAGACGGACATAAATTACAAATGAAGACCGACATAAATTACAAATGAAGACGGACATAAATTACAAATGAAGACGGACATAAATTACAAATGAAGACGGACATAAATTACAAATGAAGACGGACATAAATTACAAATGAAGACGGACATAAATTACAAATGAAGACCGACATAAATTTTAAAAAATAGGACAGTCAAAAATTTTAAAAAATAGGACAGTCAAAAATTTTAAAAAATAGGACAGTCATAAATTAAAAAAAAATAGGACAGTCATAAATTAAAAAATGAAGTCTGAGCTAAATAAAAAAAAAGACAAAAAAAACGAGACAAATAAAAAGATATAAATTTAAAAAACGACAAATTAAAAAAGACAAATTAAAAAAGACATAAATAAAAAAAGATATAAATTAAAAACCCCCATAAATTATAGACATATAAATTAAAAGAAGACAGTTTTTAAAAAAAAAGACGGGATTTTTTTAAAAAAGAAGACATATTTTTTAAAAAAAAAAGACGGAATTTTTTTTAAAAAGAAGACGGATAAATTTTTAAAAAGAAGACGGATAAATTTTTAAAAAGAAGACAGATAAATTATAAAAAAACAAGACCGACGTAAATTAAAACAAGGTCTATGACCAAATTCACGTACTCCCACTTATTCTGATATATGACCTTACGACCTTCAAAACTTTTAAAATTACCCGATTAACCTTGGGAGGACCTTGGCAATTATATCATTCGAAAGACAATGGAAAATAACATAAGGGTTTCAAAATTTTGTTGAATCGGCCGAATAGTTGTTATTCCCAAATAATTCCCCGACTAACCTTGAGAGGACTTTGACAATTATATCCTTCGAAAGAGAATGTAAAACAACATAAGGGTTTCAAATTTCGTTAGAATCGGACTAATAGTTATGATGTTATTACCAAAACAAAATAATTCCTGTATAACCTTTGGAGGAATTGGCAATTATATCATTCGAAAGAGAATGTAAAATAAGGGTTTCAAATTTCGTTAGAATCGGCCGAATAGTTAAGTGCTATTACCAAAACAAAAATGCAAAACGCGGACCACCAACATAATGAGATATAGAGTCGTACGCGACTAAAATGAAGACCGGCATAAATTAAAAAAGAATACCGACATAAATAAAAAAAAGAACGTCAAATTGAAAAAAGAAGACCGACATAAATTTAAAAAAAGAAGACTGACATAAATTAGATAAAGAAGACAGGCATAAATTAAATAAAAAAGAACGACAATAGAATACAAAACAAACAAAAAAAATAATAGACATAAAATAAGACGAAAAAAAAGTGACCTAAAATAAGACTAGCAATAAAGCGACCTAAATAAGACACAAAAAAGAAAAAAATAAGAGCGACATAAAATAAGACCAAAAAATAAGAGCGACATAAAATAAGACCAAAAAATAAGAGCGACATAAAATAAGACAAAACAAATAACAGCGACATAAAATAACTTCTTTTTTTTCAGCCATCCCATCTCTTCTCTTGGAGCAAAATGGGCGCTGGCACCGCAGATGAACCGAGACCAGATGGTGAGTCGACCCTTTCCAAGGAGGACAAGGCCGAGTTGAACCCCGAGGGCGAGGACGAAGACAGAGGACATTGGGACAATCAGTGCGAGTTCTTCCTCTCCTGTCTCGGATACGCGGTCGGCTTTGGCAACGTCTGGCGCTTCCCTCATCTCTGCTTCAAGAATGGAGGAGGTGAGACTGGGGTTTACCTCTTTGCCCACGAAGGCGTCCGCTTCTTGCTTTACTGGCCACGCCACTCTTGGCCGTTCTTTCACCTATCCCGCTTGTCTTTCTCCGTCCGCACTCTAGATAGCTCTTGCTAGGTCACACTGAACAGTGCATTCATCTTATAATTCTACTGTCATTATATCTTTTAACAATTAAATTACCTCATTTCAAGAGCATGGTAACCAACGTGAGTTGGAGATAGGATTGGAGCGTGTAGTAGTAATGGTTCGCCACCCTTCCTTTATCCAAGCGGATCCCTACCAGATAGTGAAATAGACATAAAGGTCAGTATAACAATCGCTGGTGAGCCCGATAGCATCAAGGGGGATGGGGGGTAGAGCTGCCAGGAAGTATTATGCTTTGACACCAAGCAGCGTTCAGGTGGAACCATCGTCGCCCCGGGGCAAAAAAAATCTGTTCCACATTAGTGGTATGTGGATATGAATACCAATCGGCAGGAGTCCTTGGAAAAGAGAGAGAGAGAGAGTGTGTGTGTGTGTGTGTGTGTGTGTGTATGTGTGCGTGTGTGTGTTGTGCTGCGAAGACCTGAGAGGAAAGAAATCAGTGATGTAATTGGCTGTGTGTGTGATAAGTGTAAGATCTACCCACCCACCTCATTACAGGGCTGAACACAGCGCGTCCACCAATTGGTAGCCAGATCTCTGCGTGCGCTGATGTTTGTGTCCGGTTTTGCCGGGATTGAACCCGGTACCACAACGTTAGTAGACAAACGCAGTATCCACTCAGCTAGCAGAGGTCTTCATTGTGGCGTGTAAATTCCCGTAATTAAGCAGGTACAAGAGGGGCTTTTACACGAACACATACAATGTGTCACGAAATAAGTAAAGTTGCGTTTTTAATGCTCAAATGTTTTTGCAGCTGTGTTTTTGATACCCTACGTAATCATGCTGTTCTGCGCTGGTTTGCCGCTCTTCTTCATGGAGCTGTCTTTAGGGCAGTACGTCAGCCTCGGCCCTAATATCCTCTTCCCAAAGATATCTCCGTTATTTACGGGTAAGTGATGTTACAAGGATAGCCCTGAGCTATTCTTTTGGGGCCTGTTACACCTGGTAACCAGAGGAGCAACTGGTCCTCCTGGCCAGAGTCCAAATGAGGTAAATCCCGTCTCTGGGTTGACTTTAAATCTATGCTGTGGTCTGGGGAAGATGATGCGTTCCCACTTTCCCCCATTTGTCATCCACTTTCATCTATGCCTATCCCTTCTCTCATTTCCAATATCGGCAGTTATACCGTGTCTGGCAGCGGCCTAAAAATACACACACAAAACCCACCTCTAGAATTAAGCACCACTAGATGTGCCCTGTCTAGTTCGCTACAAATGGTACCTGGAAGGATTGCACGTCTTCAAGGGATAACCCAGTGCCGGGGTAACAACAATAGGTAATCACCCTCCCTCCTCGTCAGGTGCCCTGCAGGGGTACCCTATGTAGCCTGTTACACTTGGTATCCGGAGGAGCTGCACGTCCTCCTGGACTGAGTGCAAATTAGTGAAGTCCTCTGACTGGGAAAGGTGTTGGTGCGCTTTCCCTTTGCTTCCTCTCAGCACTCTTTACCTTTTTATTAGTATCATTATTATTAGCTTTTATTATCAGCATTATTATTATTAATTTTTATTATAATTAGTATTTAGTATGATTTTTATGTAATTTATTATTAATATTATGATATATTATTATTCATCATTATTAATATTCTGTATTATAATTATTTATTATGATTAGTATTAACCTCTGGTCTGCG
Organism: Ceratothoa steindachneri; assembly: GCA_963969495.1. Lineage (NCBI taxonomy): Eukaryota > Metazoa > Arthropoda > Malacostraca > Isopoda > Cymothoidae > Ceratothoa > Ceratothoa steindachneri. Next base: position 134,193,794 of record OZ018330.1, read on the forward strand.
CTGTATTCAAGGTGTAACAAAGAATACCTGATTTTAGGTATTTTTTGGGGGGGCTGAATCCGAAAATCATGCTCATTTTATCCAATCGGGTCAAGTTTTTGAGATATCCGCACATGCCAAAAATTCGTATATTCCGATCTATTTGAGGCGAATGTACACACACAAATATAAAATTTTGAACTGATTTTTACACAGAAGGCTTACAAAATGTTCTAATTGATACCAAGAAGAGTACAACATACAAAAAAGCTACTCATGGGTGAATGATCTTTTTTAGGGACTTCCGATTGTGCCTAGCAGACACCAAATCCCTTTTCAGGCAACAGCAGTAGTCAACCAGAAAGTTGACATCCCAACGCCCTTGTTAGCCTTCCTCCATCACACTGATATCTTGGTGAAAACACTCATTTTGAGGAAAATAGTCCAGGGAAGATCGAAGGAAGTGCATTTTCACTGACATGGGCACACCAAGTTTGTGGAAATTCTCCATTAATTCATCAACCGCCTTCTCATAGCGATGACTTCTTTGGTTGTTAAGGAAGTTAACAATGACTGACTTAAGGGACAACCAGGCAGTGTTCAGCAGGATTCAGGGCTTCATCAAAACTGGTGTCATTGACGAGGTGCTTATTTGAGGACCATCAAATACACCTGCCTTCAGTTTTTCCATGCTGACTCGTGGAAACTTCTGACTGAGGATAGCAAATCCTCTACCTACCTTGACCATTGTCTTGACAAAGTTCTGCATCAAACCGAGTTTGATGCGCAGGGGTGGAAGCAATATCTTGTTTGGTTCAACCAGAGAGTGGGACAGAACTTTGTGTGAACCTGCTTCTAATCCTTGTTTTGACGGCCAGTCTTGACTGACATAATGCTGGTCGTTAGTCCGACTGTTACACAAGCACATAAAACATGGATATTTCTGTACCAACATTGAAAGCCTAGGATGAGTCCAATAAATTTAAGATCTCCATAGATCAGATCAGCCATTTGTGTTTCTGGTAGTTGAGAGCAGACAACAGACTGTCCATGCTGTTGCAGGGTTCTATCATTGCAGCTGAGTGTCGTAACAGGGATCGATAAAATCTTATTGCCGTTATTAAGAAAAACTGCCTTGAGACTTCTGTTAGATAATTCAATGAAAAGTCTCAATTCCATAACATCATAAATCCTAAATTTTTTTCTCACGGTCCCGATACCATTAGAATGTTGTCGCTGTTGCCAGCATACATTTCTCTTGAAGTCGTGAATCCAATAGCTGAGCAGATTCTTTAGAAAGGTTCAGGTTTCATGTCAGGACGATGAATTCGGTTTGTATAAATGGCACTAGTTGGTCGCCCTCTTCTGACTTGTATGCATCAAACTCAGCTGTATCGGTAGTGATACTAGTCTCGGAATCAGAGCTAGAACCCATGGTAAAATCATGCTCAGGAACTGGAAGATCGGGGCCTTTCGGGACTAGTTTTATAGCAGAAGGAACATTGGGATATTGAACATGGTGCTTGCTCTTGCGATTGATGCCTTTCAAATTTTCCGGGCAGAAGTATCAGTCGGTGACGTGTTCTTTGCCTTCCCTCCACACCATTCGGACATCAAATGGCATACTCTTCCTTTTCTTATTGCTCCAATCCCGTAAATTTTTCACACATGTTTTACAGCAAATATGAGGAGCAAATGACTTATCCTGGTCCCCTAGTTTCACTCCAAAGAAAGCATGATATGCCCTTTTCACAAAAACCGTGATTTTTGCTTGACGGTCTGGAAGAGCGACATGTCCGCAAATGTAACAAAACCTATTCAGATGATTCTTACACGTACGATCCATTGTAATGCAAATCTAGACATGAAAAGATGAATAAAATAGGTTATGTATGGTTACTTATCACTAGATGTGACAAAACAGAAGTAATAAACGTTTGGATGATAGCACGATTTCGGAATATACGTTCTAATATAAATCGAAGATATCTTGGAAACCACATCTGACCAAAGAAACTAATTATATTATTAAATTCAGCAAAAATGATTCTAAATCAGTTAGAAAACCTATGACCTTTGAAAAAAGGTTTTGAAACGCAGGCCAGCGTTATTTTTATTATTATTTATTATTATTAAATTAATAATATTTATCATTATTTAATATTATTTATTATCATTACGGACATTCCCTCAATCTTTTCTACCCTCACTTAGTAAAGTAAGACTCTTCCCACCTCTACATTGTCTTGTCCCATAGCTATGGTGCCTTGATGGACTGCGTGCCTTCCTTCATCACCTAAAACCAGCCAATAATAATAATAAGCCATCACCAACCCTATTCTTTGGCGGACCCGCCTATATCTACCTCCCTTTATTACCTACTACTCTTCTACTCCTTTCCACACTTGATCTTCTATCCACAGAGTTGCTAGATGACCGACCCACATTCGATCCCTTATGAGCCTTAGTCGAGTGCAGTGTATACCTTGAGGTCCCTACCTGCTTCGAGGTCCGAAAGCCCACTAGCTGAGGCAAGTATTCAGTACCTGATGTGTTGGGCCGTTGACTTTTCCCACCTTCCTCCAGTACACATACATATAAGGTGGCTACGCTAGCACCATGCTTTATGGTTAAACCTTCAGGACAGGTCATGGGTATTTACATTCCATGAGACCTTTTATTCATTTTACTCTTATCATGGTTACGAGGAAAATGTGCTTCCCCTTTGCCATCTTTGGAGCTGCTCTATGGCAGCTCAACCCTGTGTTTTCTTTGGAACCCTCCAACCTTCTAACGGAGAGGAGGTTTATGCCTCCACTAGGCCTACGAGTGAGCGAGCTTCCTCTCGTTCCCTTCTATGGAAGCGCCCTCGGACGACTATCTCCCTACTAGCGGCAATTCCTCTTTTTCCCATGTCAGGTGACTGCCAAGATGTAAGGTAAGCGACCCAAATTTACGGCTCCCGCTGAAGTTAGCTCGATAAGGCCAACCTGCATAGGGTGGCAAGAGAGAGCAGGACCCGTCGGGCCGTGCCCCCTAACGTCCTGCAGTCCTGCATAATAAGTTTGCACGGGTCGAAAAAACACGACGCGTCCTTGATTAGGACCTGTGATGCCTCAGGGGAGGGGGGCACATGCAGGCCCCTTGAGATGGACAGGGTCCCGGAAGCCGCCACCCAGCTGCGTATAGCAGAACTTTCCATGGAGGTGAACTTGAGTTCGGTGTCGAAAACCGAACCTCGATCTACCCCTGTGCAAGCTTCTCTTTGAGTGGCTTAGACCCCGGAAGATTCAGAAGAAGAGGAGGGAAATCCTCCCCATGCTGATGCCTCTTTGACAGCCGAGTCATTCTCCAGATTATGGTCTCCTTCCGGCTGTGAAGAGAAGCTGGTTCATTCACCACCTTCCTCTCTTAGAAAGAAAAGAGTAAGAAGACTAAGGGTTCCTCTTCATTCGCGGGAGCTCCGGGGACGTACGTTTCTGTAGCCGTTTCGTTAAGCGACCAGACCCATATCTGCACATCGGGCCCCGATGCCCTTTATAGGTGGAGGGCCTAGGCCAAGACCAAAGTCACAAGTGCGCCGAGCGGCCCCTCGAATACGTCAGGGACCCTCATTGAGAGACTACCTACCGTTTTCGGGCCCCCTGGCTTCAAGCGCTTTCTGGCTATTCTCTCCACTGATGATATCATGATGGCCAGGGGCAACATGTTCTATCAGAGAAGAGCACTAGCTAGCCTGATTGGTAAAAAGCAAAAGGTGACCGGTTTCTCTGACGGGAGACTTCTGGCGAATGCGTCGGATCCCTCCGAAACGGCCATGATTAGTGCCCTTCGGAAACTTGATTGCACGCCATTGAGTGTGATGCCGAACTCTAGTATGAACTTCGTGAAAGGAGTGTTTTACGCGAAGGAACTCGTGGAATACTCCATAGATGACATTATTATAGAGCTGGCTGACCATTAGGCGGTCAAGGTCGAACATGACGACTGTGATAGGCTCCCTAGGCTGGTGCGTGCCAGTTGTTATCGCTACCGCGTGAAGGCACTCGTGCCACTGCCACGGAGGGGCCCATTTGGAACGTTTCTCTACTGGTTCTGACTAACCCGGGTGGTCCCATCGTAAAACTGGCAGCAAATGGCTCGCATGGCGAGTCCAACCTCCCTACATAAGTCCTCGAAGGCAACAGTGTCTTCAGTGCATTGTTCGGCTAACAGCTCCCAGAGTTCTGCCTCCGGGAAGCGTACGACCATTCTTGTGAGGCTCTCCTTTTCGAAGAGGGCTTCTAGATCTCCGAGCAAGACCTGGAGGTCACATTCCTTTAATGGAATTTCCACGGACTCCGGGCCAACTATCTTTTGTAGGAGACCCTTAATGGGCGCGTGCCCCACCCTTCTGGAGTATAAGGGTTTGCAGCCCCACAACTAGGGGACGTGGCCCGGGTAGGATGATGCACCATTTACTCCCGACGTGATTTCTCCGTTGTTCTCTATGCTTAAAATACCTCATTTCAGGCAGTAGCAGTGCAGCTACACCTAGGTTAAGAGGTAATAATTTTATTTCTGCGTACATTCCACCTTCAGCCAACTTTGACGCGGGGGACTTCCGCAGCGTCGTGGCACGATTGCCGTGACAGTTTCACTTGGTTTGGCATTTGAACGGTAGAAACCCCTTTTGGAGAGACTACTCGATTAATCCAACGTGTCAAGTCCTTGCCGATCAGATCGGTTAGCTGGAGATAGATGTCCTAAATCTGAGTGAGTTTACGCATCACATCCTTGTGCTCTGGATGCACAGCCTGATTTTGGGTGCGAGGTGGTCGATGACTTCCATGGTAGTGATCACTTTCCCATTCAAATACCATTTTCTGGGCCGCTGCCGCCCGAGAGCTCGCCCCGGGGGTACTTGGCGCGGGCGCAGTGGTCCGCATACCAGGAAATGACTGATTTTTCTGTCTCAGTCGAGGAGTTTAGTTCAGTAGATGAGGTCGTAGAGTTCTTCTCCAGTAACCTCGTCACTGTAGGCCTAGCTACTATTCCTAGAAGTTTCTGGGTGTTTTGCACGACGACCGCTCCCCTGGTGGTCAGCCGAGTATGAGATGGCCCTAAAACAGAAGCGTTCTGCTTACATACCATTATCGCCGCCCGAACGTCTTCAAAGTTTGTAAATTTCTTCGAAGCACGCCAGCTGCTCTTCCTGGCAGGCATACGTGTGTTTCACTAACCGCACCATTTGTTATAATTTTCCAAATACGCGTCCTCACTTAACGGAAAGACGCTTCTAGCAGAGGTGTGGACTTGAGTCAAAAGTATTCGGGGCAAGTTCTCGCAGCCCCCCACCCCTCTCTCCAGTTCTTCAGGAGAATGGGTCGTAATCTTGGACTCCGCGTCCTTGGTTGAGTCCGTCGCGACCGCTTTCTAAGCATTCTCTGGCCAGGATGTTGCTCCGCCAGCATTCAATGCGTGTCGTGATGTCACGGAAGGCCGCTTACTGATCTTTGCCTCCAGAGGCGGAGAACTCTTCAACGAGAGGTTTACATTGAGTCAGTTGCGTTCCGCTCTCGCTTCGTGAGTGGACACCGCCCCCGCCCCTGGTTCGGACTATGTCCAGTACACCATGCTTCAACACCTGGTTTAGAGAGGCATAGCCTTTCTATTAGAATTTTTTCAAAGGATCCGGGTAGAGGGTATCTTCCCAGATAAGTGGCGAATCGCTACTGTTCTTACCTTTCGCAAACCGGGAAAAGATCAATCTACTCTGGCTGGTTGATAGAGAAATTGATAAATGTTAGATTAGCCTTTTTATGGACAGCGGAGGCCATTTATCATCTGCACAGTACAGCTTCCGCAAGTTCCACTCCACGTCGGATGCTCAGTTCAGAGTGGAAAATGCTGTCTGCGAGGCCTTCCTTCGTAGACAGCACTACGCCAGTGTTTTTTTGATCTGGAGAAGGTCCATCATACCGCATGGCGATACGGTATCATGGATGCTCTCTACACAATGGGGGCGAGGGGATGCCTCTCAATTTTTATATCTGAATTTTTGAGAGATCGTCCATTCTATGTACGGGTGGGAAGAGCCCTCCCAGGCCCAATTGAGCAGGAAGAGGATGTCCTGCAAGCAAGTGTCCTCAGTGTCGCATTCTTTACCCTGAGCATCATCCGCATCACCTCGGTGCTGCTGGAAGATGTTCTCTCTTCGCTCTACGTGGACAACCTTTCGATCTCCTTTGGCGCGGCCCAGATGCCAACTATGGAGCGTCGACCCAAACAGGCATTGAACAGTCTCCCTCGCTATGCCGAATCGCACAGGGTTCGTTTTTTCTTGGCCAAGAGTAAGGTGGTACAAATCTGTCGCTATCCACGGCTCCACCTTGACCTAGACTTATTTCTAAATGGGGTTCAGCTTGAAGTGGTAGACTGGCACCGTTTCCTTGGTCTTGTATTTGACCGACGCCTCACCTGGGAGGCTCATATTCGCATCCTTAGGGTCTCTTGTACTAGCCCATGGATATTCTCCGTTCCGTGACGTTCAGCGCCTTTGTGCGATGAAATGTCTACAGCCTTACATTTTATCGACCCTTTGTTCGTTCGAAGCTTGAATATGGATGCGAGTTTTATGCATCCGCAGCCCAGGGTGTATTGCGGAAGGTGGACTCTATCCACCACACCGGCCTTCGCCTGGCGACCGGTGCCTTCCGCACGTCCCCCATTTTGAGCTACATGTCGATGCTGGAGAGATGCCACTTGTTTTACGCTATGTACAGTGCATTATTCGCGCGAGCCCGGCGCCTCTCTGTCGCCAACAGCTGTCATTGCATCCGCAGCTGATCTCGACGGTGCCTATGCCTCCGAGAGACGTCAGTCATACCCTAAGCCCTTTGTGTTTAGGGCTAGGAAACTTCGTCGGGACCTTGTTATAGCTCTCGGGTCGGTGCCCCCCCTGGTTCTGCCCAGATTGCTACCATGGAGGGTACCACTTTGACTATTTGTCGACACGCCTCTGCTCCCAAAGTTTGTACAGCGCCGGAAGTATTGCGTTCGACCTTTTTGAAGAACACTTCGTGTCACGCTGGAACTGTGCCTAGGTTTACGGCTCACTCCAAGTCCCAGGAGGGTGTCTGTTTCCACGTCATGTACCCTCTGTTTGAAGTCAGCTGGGCTCTGCCAGGGGCTGCGTCTGTTTTCACGGCCGAACTGGGTGCAATACTCGGTTCGGTACGCGAGATAACGCGACGTGCCCAGTTCGGAGACATGATTGTGATTTATAGCGACTGACAAAGCTCCCTAAGTGTTCTTGTAGTATATGAATCTCCGCATTCATTAGTTTACGATATCAGTAACGCCGCGGTTTTGGCGAGCCGCGCAGATTTCGAGATTATCTTCTGGGTTCCAGAACATGTAGTAATTGCGGGTAATGAGCGCACCGATGAGGGCGGCAAAGAGTTCGCGAGGACTGGGCGACCAGCCCAGCGTTTCGCTCTTTCTCACACCGATAACATGGCAGGAATACGTACTGCCCTCCGGGTAGCTTGGCAAAGAAAATGGGAGACGGCTGAGGGAAGCTTATATTTACGTGCTATTGGCTCGCGACTTTACCCATGGATCTACCCCCCTCCCTCTCCCCCAACCCCTATCCCGCGATGACTTCAAGTTGCTTTCTGTCGTCTCCTTATTGGACACACTCGCGAGACGCACCGCCATTTAATGGAGCGCTCGCCTACGCTCTACTGTGAAGACTGCGTTGTCTCCCAGACTGTTCGGCACATTCTTTTCGAATGTCCCAGTCTGGGTGATCTTCGCGACTTTACCGGGACGAGCGGGGTCACTACCGCTTCTCTCATGTGATCGGGATGGGTTTGTGTACACACACACACACACACACTTGTGGACTATAAGACTTTTTGAAGGAGGTTGGCCTCTTCTCTTTTATTTAACTGTTTTTTTTCTTAGGTCGCTTGTTCCGGCACTGGGGGGAGGAAGGCCTATCCTCGACGCCGGAGCGTGCTTCCTTCTCTTTGCGTTGCATCTTTTTTTACTATTGTTGTTTTTTAGCCTGTTGTTAGTCTCTCTTTACTTTATCTTTATTATTTGTTATTTACATATGTTTTTTAATCTAGCCTACTAGTAGGCCTTAGCGTGAGTACGGCAATGGCTAGATGGGCTCTAAAATTAAAAAGAAAAAACATTTAGTGGATCTTCTCCCTTTACTTCACTGCGGCAACTGTCTTATCTCCCACACTGTTCGGCACATTCTTGTTAAATTCCCCACACTGGAGGATCTCTACGCACGTTACCTGTTCCGGTACCGGGACGAGCATAATCGATCGTTTTGAGGAGTCGGGCCTTCTCAACAGCACATAATTGTTTGGTAATGCTCACACACACACACACACACCTACATGCTCGGCGGTCGGAGAGAGGAGGACCTCTCTCTGACGACGGAGGTTGGATTAATTATCTTTTGAGTTTGGTTTTAGTTTGTTTTGTTTCTATTTTGGAGGGTTTGTTTATTTTTACTTTTGGAGGGCTATTAGTGTCTTCATTCAAGGCAAATGTTTATTTCGGAAACTGTGACTTCAGTACTCTTAAAGGAAACCATACCTTCAGTACTCTTAAAGGAAAACTTATCGCTCATCTCTTCCCATTCTTTCTATAACAATCTTCATTCCGCTTTAGTGAAATGGTTTCCCTTTTGCCACAAATGGCGCTAATTTTTCCTTTTTTAGGTCTTGGATGGGCGATGTTAGTGATATCTGCCTTAGTAGCCATCTACTACAACATTATTCTTGCATGGACATTCTTTTACACCATTGCCACCTTCCAGGCAATTATCCCAGAACCTACAGGCATTCTTCCATGGAGTCATTGCAATCATACCTACACTTCACCAGGTGAGTTAGATGAAAAGTTGGTTTCATTTTGCTAATAAGATTACAGTTTTTTATGCAAATTGCAATAGTTGACTTCTGTCCTTTGCCCGCCCCCGTGTAGGTGGCGCATGTAACATGGACAACCTTGCTGGAGTATCCATCATTGCCATCTCCCTCAGGGTGATCTCCTTAAATTTGTGGGTGGCGGGTATTGGTGACGCGCTCCCTATTGCATCAAGTAGTCTCATTTATAGACAAAATCAGACTTTACACTAGAGAGACTCCGTGTCTCTCAACCACAACACTCTTTCTAGTACTCAAAATAGAAAATTTGATTTAGACACTCCCAGACTGAAGATTCACCAGACCAACAAAACTGCCTAAAAGAGAAAGTGAAAAATGGATTAGGGGGAAAAAAAAATTTGCAAATCGATACAAATGGATGGATCGGAAAAACCCTTGGCAACATCTTCAGGAAAATCGATCCAGACCTAATTTTAATATCTGAACGTGGATTAAACCTAGATAGAAGAGCAATGAAAATTTTCAATGATGGTCATTAACATTAACCCGATAGGTGAAGCGCACGACAAGGAGGCCATAACAATCAAAAAAGACAAAGATTAAAAAGAAATCGATGACTTAAATAAAACCTACTTGGGCTTTAGAATTGAAACGGGTATCACCAATAATTATAATAGTCCCTGGATACCAACTGCAGAGACGAAATATCATTCCTATGCACAATATGATGACCATTTTCACACAGGGTTCCCAACAATATTCATAAGATAGCTGAATGCAAGGTGTAGATCGAATGGCTACCGAGATAAACCTCGAAGTGACGAGAACTTTGAAGTATTGCTGGAAAGAAACATATTCAACAGAATCGGTTCAGACTTCCCTACGTACTATTCAGGTAGAGCTGCTACAAAGCCAAACGTTACGTTAAGCAACCACTATATGCCATACAAAATTCTATTGCAACACGTCAACGTAGCATTTAGTGATCACGTGAGAAGACTAATAGAAGTAAACCAGAATTCCATACAAGTAACAGTACAAGAAATGAAAAGCTACATTAGAGCGAACTTGGTGAAATATAAAGAGGAATCTTTGAAGATTCGTCCCAGCCGACCTTGATGAAAGAAACTCGGAAGAAACTGATGAAGAAATTGAACGTATAAAATCGGTTATCATTGGGGCAGAGAATAAGAACGTACCGAAAACGCGACAGTGCACAATCCCTCAACCAAGATGGACAGAAGAGATGAGGGATAAGAACCTGCAACTCAGCAGTGTCTACTACCAAATTAGCAATTTTCGGAGGCGGCAGTCCCTCTTTTACTTTCTAAGAGGACTGCCAAGACAGCAGGCTGTGCCAGCGGGTGGTCTTTTACCCCCGGCAGATCCAATCATGCTGGCGCGGTTCTGATGGTGGGGACCAGACTAATGGGTGACGACTGTGCTGAACCCAGATTGCAATGTCATTTACGAAACCGAAGGCTGTTTCAGTAGGGAGAATAAGGTCTCCCTGGAAGGTTCAACCATACTGAAGAGGTTTCGGCGGAGAAATCTTGGATGGACTCTGCCATTGCCCCTACACATAAATCTGCGGCCCCAATTATGGGTTAAATATTTGGGGATGGAGATCCCCCCCCCAGGTATCTGATAAATACCAAATAATTATGCCCTAATGTCCACTCTAAGCATAAACCACAACAGCGTAAACGGGGCTCCCGACACAAAGGATGTCGGAATCATCGCGCTCGTCGCGCCTTTCTCTGGCCATAAGGAGACGGGTCGTCAACAAGCGACTGTTCCAGGATCGAGTGGTGTAGACCAGGCTCGTCCTGCTTGTGATTCTTTCCGGAATTGCGAAGATTATGCGTCTGGTACCGACCGTAAAAACGAAAGAAGCAGTAGGTTAGATCGACGACATAATTCCCCAGCTAACCTGTTTGGAGAAACTAAGGACTTCACACGATTTTATACTTTGAAGTATACCAACAACGGAACCTAAGCAAACTCAACTTATTTCAAGTCGATAGAGAGTTCTGCGATGCGATAGGGGAACCCGGTCGCATCTCTAAGAATGACGACCGAACGCTCACGGTTGAAGTGAAATCTGAGGCACAAGACCGTAAATTGCAGCGCCTGCCAGAACTGGTCCGGGAACCTATAGAAGTGTCGATTCATCAGCGTTATAACCAGTCTCAAGGGGTTATAACCTTCGATCTCTTACGGCTATATTCTAAAGAGAATATTGCCGACGGACTATCATATCTTGATGTGATTAAGGTCCACCATCTGGTGACCTTGAACCGACTCGAACGTTGGTCTTAACATTTGATACTCCAACTCAACCTGATCTTATTCGGATCCGCGCTCGTCTCTTTGAGCGTCTCCGTCCGTACATGCCCCTTCTTCGCCGTTGTTACAAATGCCAACAATATGGACACGTGACCAAGAGCTGCACACGTGATCAAGCCATCTGTGGCCGCTGCGGTCAACACTGCGGTGAGGATCATGAAACTGCGACGTGTCAACTGCCTCCCAACTGTATTCATTGCAACCAACCTTATAGCACATCAGCAAAGACTTGTCAAAAATACCTCATTAAAAAAGAAATATTGGCTGTTAAGGTCAAAGAACACCCGACCTTTAAAGAAGTCCGACATAGAGTATTCACAGTGTACCTAAATACCAAAACTTGCGTCTGTTGTGCAAGCACCGCAGTCTCGTGAGAATCCTTCCGCTCCGTCGAAGGACCCTGCTCCGCCGGGGAATTCTGCACGCTCACTACCTCCAAAACCTAAAACTGACACCTGTTCGACGCAAAACGAACGTTCTACCTGTACCTCTCCAAAGCGAACATCTAGCAATAAACGCCAATCTCCAACATCACCCACATTGGATGCTACTCCTGAAAATCCTAAACGCTAGAAACCACCCGATCATTCTGTAAACATCACCAGTACACCTTTACCGAAATATAGCTGCCCAACTGATGAGTACATCGAAACAGTCAGAGCACAAAACATGACCATGAAATCAGTGATATCACACTGGAATATACGTGGATATCGAAATAATTATTTTCATTTAAGAAGGCTACTTGCAGATTCACAGGTGGCTGGAGGTGTGCTGATACGGCGCCTGGGGCGGATACGATTTCATACGTCCTGCTTCGCCACCTTCCTCCAGTATCGCTGCAGTTCTTTTATCTTTGTATAGCCGCATATGGATGGAGGGCTGCTTTCCGACACTTTGGAGAATGTCGACTGTACTCCCTTTCCAGAGCCTGGTAAAGAGGGAACACATCCGCTGCATTACCGCCCTATAGCACTTATTAGTTGGATGTGTAAACTTATGGAACGGATGGTCAACGCTAGGCTCGTGTAGCATTTAGAAGAGCAAGGCGTGTACCATCCCGATCAATGTGGTTTCCGACGATGTCGCAGCACAACAGATCTGTTAGCCAGGTTCGACACGTTCATTAAGACTGGATTTGCCGAGAAACAACACGTAGTGGCTGTGTTTTTTGATTTGAAAAAGCTTACGATAAAACGTGGATGTACTTCACTTTGAAAGTTCTATCCGACAATAGATATTTGGGACATCTACCAAAATTCATCAAAATATTTCTTTCGGACAGGGGTATACAAATCAAAGTTGGCAACAAGCATTCTGATCCGCTTCCGCAGCATGAGGGCATCCTGAAAGGGAGCGTCCTTAGCTGTACTCGGTTTGCTCTAGCCATCAATGGCCTTCCATCCTGCATACCACAGTATATGGAGAGTTCGTTGTACGTCGACGACTTCGCCATATTCACTCAGCTTCTTGAGAGCCTCCAAGTGCCTGTTCTGCTTGTGATGAAGGCGAGTTCTTACTCTGTTCCACCTTATTTGTTACGCCTGAGAAGTTTAGGCCCGGGTGTGATGTCGAAGGTTTCTTCTGATACCCCGGTGGATATAAGGAGATCACTTTTTAGTCCATGTGGACACCCACCGTGAGACCACCCCATTATATACTGATGGATCGAAGAGTTGCGATGGAGTTGGCTGCGCTGCGGTCCTTCCGAACAGAACTATATCACTGAAACTAACCGCAGTGGCCTCGGTGTATACCGCGGAATTGCTGGCGATCCTCTCTGCATTGGCTCCTCTGACACGGTATACTACTCGCCGATTTGTTGTCTATTCCGATTCCCAGACTGCCTTGACCAGTTTTCTGTTCATCCCATAGTGACACAGATCCATCGCTGGCTGGACCTTTTGCGTGATGGCGGTCGATTTGTTACTTTCTGTTGGGTGCCAAGCCATGCAGGGATTCGGGGTAACGAGTTGGCTGATCATGCGGCTAAGGCGATCATTGTGGATCCCAACGAGATTATACCCCGTCCTCTACCGAGCAGGGATTATTACCCTTACCTCTATGCATTTCTGCCCAGACGATGGAATTTGGCCTAGCCACTATCTAGCACAATAAACTCAGGACGATCAAGGATAGTTTGACGGTGTGAAGTACTTCGTGTCGTAGGACCCGCCAACACGAGGTCCTGCTCACAAGGCTTCGCATTGGGCACACACGCCTAACACACAAGTTCTTCCTTGACGGTGAACCACCACCTTTCTGCGATGGATGTATTGTCCCTCTCACAGTTGAGCACCTCCTTGTTGAGTGCCCGGAGTATGCTGATGAGCGGGTGACCCACTTTGGCCCCCGCGGAATCGGTCAGCTTCTGAATATTCGCTGAGTCCTTTGAGACGATGAAACTGCTGTCTCCTTTTTAAGCGCAACAGGCATTTCCTCAACCTCTGACACATGCGTGACTCCATCACGCATCACCTATAATTGTGGTGTTCGTACCATACATTTCATTTTAAATGTAGGACTAGTTTGGCCTATGTACCTCATTTTACGTTGGGTGTGGCCTACTTGCCACATTTTATTTGCGGACCACGTGTCACTTTCAGTCACTGTATAATGTACTTAGTACATCATAGACTACGCGATGGACATACTCCAATACATCCTGACACTATTCAGAACGATATAGCCATTAGTGGTTGGAGTGATAGCTAACTGGGCTGTCGTAGTAGACAAGCACCATTTATAATAAAAATAATAATAATAATTACCCCCGTGTGACCCACAGCTTAGCCTGTCCTCCTTCCGTCAAAACACTTGTTTCCTCGCTTTTCATACCTCTCCCACAACTTTCTCTGGTCAGCCTCTAATTTCACAGGGTAGATGCTGACCTTCTCAAGCCAACCGTCCCGGATCGGGGCTGAGGGAAAAGGGGACAACGTTCCCTAACCCCTGAGCTCCGGTCTGGGGTGGCTGGTTTTTAACAACCTGCTTCATCCCCACCCATACCTTCTTCACATCCCATTTCCTTTCCTCTTCACAATCTATCCTTTTACGCCGTGTTCAAGGTGGAGCCGCCATGCCGATGGACTGCCAGGCCACCAGGCGGGAGGAGTGGTCCGAAATGGAGGCGCCTGGCTCTGCCAGGCCTGTAAGCACCTCTTGCAGTGCGGGCAACTGTGAGAGGTGGTGAGCTATTGCGTCCCGCAGTAAATTTAGGGCCGTTCAGGCCCAGGATCGACTCTCATTCCGCGAGGCTAAGGACTTGGTTGTGGCGCGCCCGGCTCTGCCTCGGACGTCATATGCCTCAATAGTTAGAAAGGCACCCTCTGCTCCTGGCCCATCCAGGTCAACGAGCATGGTTGTTTCCGCGCCCATTCGGGGCCCTTCTGCGGGCTCTACTCTACCCGGGCGCTCCCCTGGTAAAGCTGGCTGCAAAAAGGGTTCAAACCCAGCCCCTGCTAAAACCAGGGCTGCCCCCTCTTCCCCCCTCTTCCCCCCTCTTCCCCCAGCGTGACCGTTTCCCGTAAGGCGAAACGGCCACCCGTCTCCACCGAGAAGTTAAACTCACAGGAGGCAACACGCTTGAAGATGGTCGCTAGGCAATCTTCCGGGGTTGCTAAAGCTGTTCCCCGAAAGGAGGACAGCAACAAAGGAGCTTCAGCTCCTTCGCCCACGCCCCGAGGTGGAGCGAGTGGCTCGGAGACGATGGTTCCTCGAAAACAGTGCCTCCCGCCTCCAAAGCCGCAACGCCCGCCTAAGGTTTCGAGGCGGAGGGAGGAAAAGACTCGCATGGCGAGCCCAACCTCCCCCAATAAGTCCTCGAAGGCGACAGCGCCTTCAGCGCTTTGTCCGGCCTACAGCGCCCGGGGTTCTGCCCCAGGGAAGCGTACGGCTATTCTTGTGAGGGACTTCTGTTCGAGGAGGGCCCCCGCGTCTCCTCCGGGCTAGGCCTGGAGGGCATATTCCTTCAATGGAATTGCCGTTGACTCCGGGCCAGCTGGAAGGAGCTGCGGAGGCTCATCTCGTCCCGTTTCCCGTTAGCTATCTTTTTTGCAGGAGACCATGCTAGGCGCGTGCCCCCTGCCCGCCCTCCCGGGGTATAAGGGTCTTGCGACCTCACCACCGCGGGATGGCCGGCTGGGGGATGCGCGGTTTACACCCGGCATGTCTCTGTTCTTCCTTTCCCTTTAGATACCTCCTTTCAGGCAGTGGCTGTGCAGCTGCACCTGGATAGGAGGTATACTATCATTTCTGCGTACATTCCACCGTCAGCTGACTTCGACGCGGGGGACTTCCGCCGCGTCGTGGCACGGTTTCCGAGGCCCTATCTCTTGCTTGGAGATCTAAATGGCAGGCATCCTCTCTGGGGAGATTACTCCATAAATCCCAGGGGACAAGTCCTTGCCGATGTGATCGAAGAGCTTGAGATGGGTGTCCTAAACGTGGATGAGTTTACGCATCACTGTCAGAGAACCGCTTCATTTTCTTGCCTTGACCTATCTTTGTGCTCTTCGGATGCACTGCCTGATTTTGATTGTGGGGTGGTCGATGACCTCCATGGTAGTGATCACTTTCCCATTCAAATATCATTTTCAGAGCAACTGCCGCTTGAGAGCCCACCTCGGTGGTGCTTGGCGCGGGCGCGCTGGCCTACATTTCAGGGAATGACTGAATTTTCTATCTCAGTCGAGGAGTTTAGGTCGGTAGATGAAGCCGTTGAGTTCTTCTCCGGCAACCTCATCGCCGTGGGCCTGACTTCTATTCCTAGGACGTCTGGCCGTTTTGCACGCCAACCACTACACAGGTGGTCGGCCGAGTGTGAGACGGCCCTCAAACAGAAGCGTTCTGAATACATGCGCTATAAGCGCCGCCCGAACGATTTCACTGTCGCTGAATTTCGTCGGGCTTGGGCTAGGTTCCGGTATATTTCGAAGCACGCCCGTGCTCTTCTTGGCGGGCATAAGTGTCTTCACTGCACGGGTAAACCCCTTTAGCTGAGGTGTGGAAGCGAGTCAAAAGGATTCGGGGCAAGTTCTCGCAGGACCCCCCCTCCCGTTCTCCATGAGAATGGGACCGCAATCTCGGACCCCGCGTCCGTAGCGGAATCCTTTGCGACCGATTTTTTCGAATTCTCTAGCCGGGATGCTGCTCCGCCAGCATTCAAAGCACGTCGTGATGTCGCGGAAAGCCACCGATTGAACTTTACCTCCACAGGCGGAGAACCCGTCAACGACAAGTTTACTGTGAGTGAGTTTCGCTCCGCTCTCGCTTCGTGCGCGGACACAGCCCATGGTCCGGACGATGTCCTGTACGCTATGCTTCGACACCTGGGTGAGTGAGGCATGGCCTTTCTGTTAGATTTGTTCCACAGGATCTGGGTGGAGGGTCTTCTACCAGACTCCTGGCAAATCGCTACTGTGCTCGCCTTTCGCAAACCGGGGAGAGATCACTCTACTCCGACCAGTTTTCGCCCAATCTCTCTAACCTCTTGCGTGTGCAAGTTGATGGAGAAATTGGTAAATGTTACACAAGCCTTTTTCCTGGATAGCAGAGGCCATGTCTTCTGCACAGTGCGGCTTCCGCAAGATCCACTGCACCTCGGATGCTCTGCTCCGACTGGAAAATGCCGTCTGCGAGGCTTTCCTTCGTAGACAGCACTACGCCACGGTGTTTTTCGTTCTGGATAAGGCCTATGATACCGCATGGCGATACAGGATCATAGAGACTCTTCACACGATGTGGGCGAGGGGACACCTCCCAATGTTTATATCTGAATTTTTGCGAGATCGTTGATTCCGCGTACGGGTGGGGAGATCCCTCTCCGGCCCAAAGGAACAGGAAAAGGGTGCCCCGCAGGGAAGTGTCCTCAGTGTGACACTCTTTGCCCTTGGCATCACCTCGGTGAGGCCGAAAGATGTTCTTGCTACGCTCTACGTGGACGACCTTTCGATCTCTTTTGGTGCAGCTCATATGTTAACTCTGGAGCGTCAACTCCAACACACAACATTGAACCGTGTCTGTCGCTATTCCGAAGCGCACAGGTTTCGGTTTTCTTTGGCCAAGACTGAGGTGGTGCACTTCTGCCGCCATCCACGGCTTCACCCCGACCCAGATTTGTTTCTTAATGGGGTGCGCCTGGATGTGGTGGAATCGCACCGTTTCCTTGGTCTTGTATCGACTTAGGCCTCACCTGGGAGGCTCATTCGCAGCCTTAGGGTCTCTGGTACCCGCGCCATGGATATTCCGCGTTCCGTGACGTTCAGCGCTTGGTGCGCTGATAGGGCTACTGCCCTACTTTTTATCGATCCTTTGTTCGTTCGAAGCTCGACTACGGATGCGAGTTTTATGCATCCGCATTCGAGCGTTTATTGCGGAAGGTGGATTCGATCCACCACACCGGCCTTCGCCTTGTGACCGGTGCCTTTCGCACCTTCCCCATTGAGAGCCTGTTGGTCGATGCTGGGGAGATGCCACTCGCTCTGCGCCGCGTGCAGTGCATCACTCGCCTGTACGCGCGAGCCCTGCGCCTCCCTCAGTCGCCAACAGCTCTCACTGCATCCGCAGCTGATCTCGATGGTGCCTATGCCGCCGAGAGACGTCAGTCATACCCTAAGACGTTTGGGTTTATAGCCAGGAAACTCCTTCGAGAGGTAGATATAGCTTTAAGGCCGGTGGCGCCCCTGGTTTTGCCCAGGATGCCACCCTGGAGGGTACAACATTTGGCTATTTGTCGCCACGCCTCTACTCCTAAAGCTTGTACGGCGCCGGGAGTATTGCGGTCAACCTTTCTGGAGCACCCCTCTTGTCACGCTGGAACCATGTCAGTGTATACGGAAGGCTCCAAATCCGAAGAGGGGGTCGGCTTCCACGCCGTATCCCCTCTGTTTAAAGTCAGCGGGGCTCTGCCAGGCGCTGCGTCTGTCTCCACGGCCGAGCTGATGGCAATACACCACTCGGTACGGGAGATTATGCGACGTGCCCAGAGGCCCGCGAAACGGCCGCGGGCCTCCACCGAGTCGTTAGACTCGCATGAGGCGCAACACTCGTGAAGTTGGTTGAGAGGTCATCTTCCGGGGTTCCTAAAGCTGCACCCCGAAAGGAGGACAGCTGCACTAAAGGACCTTCTGCTCCTTCGCCCACACCCAGTGGTAGGCTGAGAGGCTCTCAGACGATGGATCCTACAAGATAGGTACCCCGCCTAAGGTTTCGAGGCAGAGAGAGGAAAAGACTAGCACGGTGAGCCCAACCTCACCCGATAAGTCGGACAATGCTCCTGTAGGCGCATTGTCCGACGAACAGCGACCTGGGTTCTTCCTCTAGGAAGTGTACGGCCATTCCCGCGATGGTCTTCATTTCGCTGAGGGTCCCCGCATCTACTCCGAGCTAGGCCTGGAGTGCATATTACTTGAATGAAATTGCTTCGGACTCACAGCCAAATGGTAGGAACTGCGGAAGTTTCTCTCCTCCTGTTCCCCGTTAGCCATCTTTTTGCAGGAGACCATGCTAGGCGCATGCTCCTGCCCAACCTCCCGGGTATAAGGGTTTTGCGACCCCACCACCACGGGATGTGGGCCGTGCAGGAAGATGCGCAATTTACGACTGGCATGATGTTTCCGTTCTTTCTCCTCTTTGCTTTAAATACCTCCTTTCAGGCAGTAGCTGCGCAGCTGCACCTGGATAGGAGGTATTCTGGTATTTCAGCGTACATTCTACCTTCAGCCGACTTGGGCGCAGGGGACTTCGGCCGCGTCGTGGCACAATTGCCGAGACCTTTTCTCTTGCTCTGAGATATAAATGGTAGACACCCATTCTGGGGAGACTACTCGATTAATTCTTGCGGTTAAGTCCTTGCCAATCTGATCGACGAGCTGGAGATAGGTGTCCTAAATATGGATGAGTTTACGCATCACTGCCCGAAAACCGATGCGTTTTAATGCCTGGATCTATCTTTGTGCTCTCCGGATTCACAGCCTGAATTTGAGGAGGGGTGGGGGCATGACCTCCATGGTAGAAATCACTTTCCTATTCAAATACTATTTTCTGGGCCGTTGCTGTGGTGGTCAGCAAAGTATGAGACTGCCCTCAAACAGAAGCGTTATGCATACATGTGCTAAAAGCGCCGCTCGAACGACTTCACTGTCAGTGAATTTCGTCGAGCTAGATCTACGTTGCGGTATATTCCGAAGTACGCCCGCCACTCTTCTTGGTGGGCATACGTGTCTTCACTAAACGGGAAAGACTCCGTCTAGCAGAGTTGTGGAAGCGAGTCAAAAGTATTCAGAGCTAGTTCTCCACGAGAATGGGACTGCAATTTTGGACACTGCGTCTACGTCGGAATCCTTCACGACCGCTTTCTTCCCATTCTCTCGCAGGGATTGTTTCCCCAGCATTCATAGCGCGTTGTGATGTCGTGAAATGCCCCCGACGTGACTTTAATTCTAGAAGTAGAGAACCTTTCAACGACAAGTTTACTTTGAGTGGATAGAGCTCCGCGCTCTCTTCTTGCGCGAACACCGCCCCTGGTCCAGACGATGTTCCGTACGCTATGCTTCGACACCTAGGTGAGTGAGGCATGGCTTTTCTGTTATATTTGTACAACAGGATCCGGGTTAAGGGTATCCTCCCAAATAAGGGGCGAATCGCTTCTGTGCTCGCTTTTCGCAAATCGGAGAGAGATTAATCTACCCTGGCCGGTTTCCGACCATTCTCCTTAACCTCAGTGTGCAAGTTGATGGATAATTGGTTAATATTAGATTAGCCGTTTTTCTGAACAGCGGAGGCCATCAGTCTTTTGCACAGTGCGGCTTTCCCAAGTTCCCTCCACGTTGGATGCTCTGCTCCGACTGGAAAATGCCTTCTGCGAGGCCTTCCTTCGTAGACAGCACAACGACACGAGTGTTTTTCAATCTAGATAGGCCTATGATACGGGAGCTAGAGGGAGAGAGGTGATGCCCCCTTTGTCGCGGGAAGAGAGCTTGTGCCTACCTTTGACCTTTCGAGCTATGTCGGCTGGGGTACCTCTCTTCTGGGTATCCCTGGTAGGGATCTCCTTGTCGATTTGGTCGGAAACGACGTTCCAGACTAAGTGCGTCCTTATTTTTTCTATTCTATCCTCCTTTTTCAGTTTTATCCTATCTCTTCCACTTATACAAAAAAAAACCCTACCACTATCGTGTCACTCTTACCCTTTTTCCCCCCTCTCTCTACATATAAGGACCTGGCAGCTACCTCATGCGTCAGAAGAGAGGCTTTGAAACCTCTATAAACAACGCCAATCGACGCTCACTGGTTGCGAGAGACTAAGACTAGAGGTGTCCTAGGCGTTGGGGCACAATGAATGGGATGAGGGTAGTACCCCGTTAACCCCTTTCCTGGCGCGTAATTATTGACCATTCCCAGTGACCGTGTTCCCAGGCCAATAAAAAGCCTTGGGTTGTGTCTCTTGGTGTGGTGGGATATCCCATTGAACGCTGCTTCGAGATCTTGGCGGTCGTGAAGGAAACTAGTAGGAGTTTAGTACGGGGTGTGCTCTGTTGTTCACCTGGTGAGAAATCGATGGCCCCTTCGGGGACAGTCAGTGCTGCTTGGTTGGGAGCCACGGCACGCCGAGGTTTGACGACTCGGTCGGACGATCGGCAGCACATGGAGCGTGCCTTCTGAAAGATCCGAAACGTCCCCGATTGGTAGGCGGGAGCGACTCACGCCGGGAGAACTCACCCCCCCCCCCCTTCCTTTTTACATATTGATTGGTCACAAGCATAAGAAATATAGTGTGTTCAAAATGACAGGCAAGAAAGGTCCAGCAGCGCTAAAATTTACGTGTGCCACATGTAAGAAGGACAAGTGGTGCGTTGACTTCCCGGAGGGCTGCTATGCGAAATGCCACCCAGGCAGTGTATGCACCACCTGCATCTTAAAGAAGGAAGTGGAAGAAGTAGTGGCCTACTACAGGGAAAGGACGACAGACCTCGAAAAGAAAATCGAGAGGCTCAAGGAGGAGCACTCCCACCAGATCCGCAGTCTCGAAGAGAAGTTAAAAGAGCTCTCCAGTCCTGTGGCAAACACCACCTCAACAGAAAGGCCGGGCCTTTTGAAACTGCATTGGCAGTCCCACTTCAGCCATGCGGAGAAACAAATAAGAAAAAGAAAAAAGAAGAAGAAAAACGACCTTAATGCAGCTAACCCCAGTGTAGAGGATTCGAACGTTACTGGTGCGCAAGGGAAAGTGAAAAGAGAAAAAGAGAAAAGAGAAACGGAAGAAAAGTCAAATGAATATCGAAAAAAGGGAAGAAGAAGAAAAAGAAGGAAAACGAGGGAAATACGGAGACGAAATAGAAAAGAGTGGTCAAATGTGCGAAGGGCATCCTTATTGGGCACTCTCAAGCACGGGCCCTGCAACCCCTGCTAGCAGCACGCCTTAGCACGAGTGTGAAGGTAACTTGCCTACCAGGAAGGGGAAACCAGCAGATCAGAGTAGAGGCAGAGAAATCTCAAATTTCTGAGAACTCAGCTGGGTTCCTATCGTGAAATGAGCCCGCCGATGTGGGCGTAAAGAGTCCGAGAGGACGAGGTGACCAGACCGGCGTTTCGCTCTTCCTCACACCGATTACATGGCAAGATTAAGTGTTGCTCTTCGCCTTTTTGGCAAACGATATGGGAGACGGTTTAGTGAACCTTAGTTAGGTGCCATAGCGCCGCGACTCTTCCCATGGACCTACCCCTCAATGCCACGACGGCTTCAAGTTGCTTTCTGTCGTCTCCGAATTGGACTCATTCGCGGAACACTACCATTTTATGGAGTGCTCGCCTATGCCTTATTGCAACGACTCCGTTGTACCCCAAACCTTTCTGCACATTCTTGTTAAATGTCCCAGTCTGGGGGATCTTGGCGCACGTTACCTATCCCGGTACTGGGGAGTGGGGTCGCTACCACCTGTTCCTTGTACTCAGGATTGGTTCTTGCACACATGCTTGCAGACTATGACTTTTTGGAGGAGTCTAGCCTCCTCCACTTTATTTAACTGTTTGTTGTATTTCGCATGTTCCTGCGCCGGAAGGGAGCGGGCCTGCCCCGACGTTGCAGTGCGTTTCCCACTTGTTGCCTTTTTGCTATTTTTTTAACTTGTCTTGCCTCTATTCCTTTTTATATTTGTTATTTATTTACTTTTTTATTCTAACCTTGTATTAGGCTTTGCGTGAATTACCGCGACTTCTGCCCTAGTATGCAGTTGCTAGATAGGCTTTATAATTAACAAAAAGAAATTGTGACGACTGCGTTGTGTACAATTCTGTTCTGCATATTAGTTACCTTTCCTGGTATCTGGACGAGCCGTGTCGCTACTGCTTTTCGCTATACTCGGAACGGGTTAGTGTAAACTGATTTATGCACTATGACTTTTTATAGGAGGTTGGCCTCCTTCATTTTATTTTATTCTTTATTGTAGGTCGCATTTCCCTTTCCGATGGCCCTCCCCGAGATGTCGGGGCGTGCGTGTTTCCTTTTTTAATCTACCCTAGCATTAGGCTGTAAGGGGATCACAGCTAGATAGGCTTTTACAAAAACAAAAATCTACTTTTTCTTAAATACTTGCTTAATTTCCATGAAATTTGCCCAAAATGTATGTATGGCAACCTTGCCTCACGTTCATTTTATAATGATACTTATAGTGTTACTTATCAGGATGGAGAAACGAATTAAAGTCGATAAATCCTTTAGAGAGGAGATTGTGCAGTGGAAGGCGAGCACTCACCTGGAAGAGGGGGGACGTTCTCAGGCCGAGAAACCGCTCATAAGTTAAAAGAATAAAGCGGGTAGGTTGGCTTTTGCTACAGAACATGTCATGTTGAGTTCTGAAAGGTGTTTTTCAGCAACGAAAGCAAATTTAATTTGTTCGGATCGGATGGAAAGCAACATGTAACGCGGAGTCTTACGTGCGATAGATTAAATCCTATATGCACGAAAAATATGGATAAATTGGGAGTTGGCAGCATTATGAAGTGGCGAATGTTTTCACGCTCTGGATTCTGTCCAGTCGCCCGTTTATGCGGTAACGTGAACGCTGCGGTATGCAAGAAATTTCTTCAGGAATATTAGTCCAAACATCGGAAGTATGCAGCCCGTTTTCTTTCAGAATAATGCTCAGTCACTGCAAAACGTGGCTCAGTCAGCGATCACTGCCAATCCAATAATGGCGACACCTGGCAACCTCACGCCATCGAAGCCTACATAATTTCCACATACAGTAGAGTCTGCAAAGTACAAACTGACACTTGGCCAATTCTATTGAACAAATACTACCGTCCACCACCACCACAACAAGTATACAAAGATGTAACTCTCCTAGTTCTCTCCAACCACAACCTTCCATTCTCGTTTGTCTGGGACCTGAACGCACGCTATCCTACACTACTTTCCAACACCAAAAATGATTCGGGTAGGTACGAGTATCTGACCGGCCTTCCCTACATATTCCTTTGCAACGATCACGCTATACGTTTCCACACACACACATACGCAGCCCCAGGACCCCACGTACTTTCAGACCACATCCCCGTATGCCTCCTAGTCTCATCTTTACATATCCTCATACCTACACCACCCTATTACGACTACACAAACACAATCTCCAGAAAACCAATCATATACACATATAGAGAACCACTAGAGCACACTCATGAGCGCAGCAGGAAACGTGTACAAATCACGTAAAAATACGTATGCATTAAACACGACATTCTCCATACTCACAGACTAGTAACCATATACAACAACCACTACGGTTGAGGCCACGTCAACACATCACTCGGCACCCCACAATGCGTGCAGCTGGATCGGAATTGTCAGTGGCGCGAGGTGACCCGCTTTGCGCATAATGCTCGCTGCACTGACCTTTCCTTCTTCTAGCGGCGCGTGAAGGGTGATGGGAACGGACCCACCCAAACCCCTAACCCTACACCACAACAACCGTACCTTCACTGACACTTAGCTACATCTTTGATGCTTTCAAAAGGCACTGAGACACGCTGTATCCACACAAAATACCCAAACCACATGCACGACAGCACTTCCATGAATGGTATTGGCTCCATGCTGAAGAGCCTGGGCCTGCACCACTGGTACGAAGGGAAGTGCTAGACAACTCCATACTGAGAACTCCTATAACTATCAAGGAAGCAAAACACTACATAAGAACAATTCGCAAGCGCGCCCCCAACGCCTACTCGAAAACATATTCCCAACACTCGCCACACTCTACAATGCCTCACTTGCCTTTGGTTAGTTTCCACATATTTTCAAAACTTCACACACAATACTAGTAAAAAACAACACAAGAACCACAAACGCCCACATAACTACAGGAATATTACTCTTAGAGTACCTAGGTAATATCCTCGAACGAATGGTTAACACCTACCTCCAGAATTTCCCGGAGGAGAGCGCATCGTTCTCCCCTTGCCAGTATGGTTTCAGGCGAGGCCTGTTCACTCAAGCGGTTGTGGACATCGTTCACGACATCATACAAAGAGCACGATAGGCAAACCAAAAGACTCTCCATCAGCAAAGGATGTGGAGAAGCTTTCAACAAAATGTGACACGGAAACTCCGTTGGAAACTAGTCAACAATATGGAGTTCCTTTTCTATACCAGAATGTTTCTCTCTCAGTACCTTACTGACAGGACTTGTCGCATTAAATACAACAACTCAACATCACATCATTTTTTACTACGCGTCGGCGCTACCCAGAGTAGTGTGCTAGCACCTACCCTTTACATTATATACACGAACGAGGCCCCACGGTTTCCCTAAAACTCCAAGTACACATACACACTCCTACGCTAACGACGAGACCATTCTCGTTCCCCAGACAAAATCACGCACCCGGCACAGATGATACTAGACGAAAAGACAGAGTACAAGGACAAGTGGTTCATATCCACCAATCCTCTTAAGACGCAGACGACACACTACGGCGCGCGAGGTCACTACATGCACGATATACAAATTACACTCCCAAACACCAAACCTAAATTACGCAGCCCCACAAGACTTGCATAATAATCTCGCATAAAGATAATCAGGGCGACATGCGACAAATACCTACGCTTCTACCTACACCAAGACCTCACACAGTCAAGAGCAAAACACAGTTGTTACCCTGTCAGCTGATAACTACAACTACCCTTATTTAAAAAACTAATTCGACCATTCCTAACCTACTCACCCATTACACTCACCCGCCAGTCGCCCATGGAAAAGGAAAGCACATCGAATTCACACTCGGCGCTAAAACGCGCCTGTCGTTCTCGATACATATTCATGTCCACACTACACGAAAACAACAAACTCTCGCTAGTCAATACATACACCAACACCATCTTAACACGGCAGTCGGGGAAACTCGCAAGACACCCCACGTAAACCCAAATACACGTCAGACAACACGCTGCATTGGCGTTGAAATACCCACCCAGCAGCCCTTAATTACTCACAACAAACGTCTAACTATACATAATTAGCCGCATCATCAGTCTTGCGTTTCCTTTACTAACACCTCATCCTTTCCACCCACACCACTTGCCGCCACAAATTAATATTACCACGTACACACAAAATCACTACGCATAGGTGTCTAGCCACCTACCTGTAACTCTTCCTATCCCCTCATGTTTTTCCGCACCATTTCCTCTTACTACCTGATCTATGTGTATCACGACAGTCATCCATTTGTTTTGCTTTCTATTCTCATGATATCATGTCAGTCTCGTCATTCATTTATCAATTCACATACACACAAAGCCATCGTTGCCACCCTCGCTCCACTTCTAGTGCCAGCTTTCACTGTGAACCTCCAAGCTCTCCATTCACGCAACCTGCAGCCACTTGACTTGAGCAATCAAGATGAATTCTTACCTGCCATTGTTAATAATAAATAATATATTACAAAATTGGAGTGTTTATATAACAGACCACTCCAGACAGTCCGGCACTTCTTTGGATGCGGAAAATAATGACGTGATAACTAGCCTGCGCAGAGCCCTGATTTAAACCGATTGAAACCCTATGGAAGATATTTGTCGCTAAGGTTATGGCTCGGAAACAGACTAATGTTGAAGATCTAGGGCAAAGATTGGAAGAATGGTATAAAATCACACCCGAACAATGCGACAAATTGATCAAATCCTGCGGCTATTGATGTGGTAAAGTCAACCGAAACAATGGTTGATTGATTGGTTTTGAGTGGCGCAGCTACTGTTATTGCCACTCCGAAACGATGGTCTGCATATTTCTTATTAATATTTTGTTAAATTTTTCAATAAACTTTTATTTTGTTATGTCTGGTTTTGGAGTCATCCTTTCTTCAATCACAGATTTCTTTACTCCACTTTCTTTATGCAATGTTTTATGAAATGAAATTTGTGCACTGAGGCAAATTTCATTCAAGTTCAACTTGAAATTACAAGAAAGCACCCCGTAGATTTTAGTTTAGTATTTTCTTTTATCGTTTTGGATGGTACTGTATATGTCTCAAATATTTCTATTTCATCTCCACTTTCTTTATGAACGCCACCTCACTAACTTTTCGAAGATACCGTCGTTGGTTTTCGCTGCTTTGTTTTTAAATAAATATTTCAAATCATCAATGAGCTTTGGTCAAATACGACCATCATTGTGGTTAGTGGAGCAATGAGTAGCCAGCGATGCACTTTATTGGGCACTCCTGGAAAGTGGGGGGGGGGGGCGCTCTTCATCAACGCCAAGCCAGTAAAATAGATTAATCTAACAATCCCTAAATGAACTGTATCAATTGGGTTTTTCATTTTCACTTTTGCCCTCGGAATACTCGGAATCTCCCCCCCCCCCCCTTGGCTATTTAGCCATACGAAGATACTGAATCGAAAAAAAAAGTTAAATAGTAAAAGATGGCAGAAAAGGAGCGAGAATTGGGGAGCATTAAATACGATGGTGTACGGTAAAGATTTTTGTAAGGCTTAAGAGAAGAGACATGGATGTATACTTCCTTGTAAGGGCGTCCGTTCATAAGCAGTAATAATAATATAATTATTTTTTATAATATTCATAATAAGAATATTATTATTCTTTGTTTCTTTGGGCTAGGGTTTAGCGGAGTGGAAATACCGCATCCGATTACAGCTGAGTTAAACCACATCGGGTTCTGTTAGTCGGCAGATGGAGTCCCAAAACGAGTCGACTTCATCACTACGGCTGTTATACGTTGTAGATCCCGTGGTTCGAATCCTACGTTAAAATGTATAGGGTTCTAAAGAGAAAAATAACATTTGAATATATTTTCTTTCTCTGTAGGTTGTTTCACTTCTGAAAGATCGAAAGAGTGCGAAGCGAAGAACACAGTATACTATAATAACACATGTATGGAGCCGGATGAACTGTGCTTCCTGTTTGAAGCAAGTAGCTACAACTTGACGCACTGTCAGAATGAAAATAATGGGACGATGGAGCAAGTACATATGGATGAACTTGCCAACAGAATTTCAGCCAGTGAAAACTATTTCAAGTAATTAGTATTTGAACATCTCCCCTTGAGATACTTACCTGTGTTGACAATCGAGTGGTATTCTTGTGACCATGTTGGCCCAAATGACTGGTAGTGTGTTGGAAAAGAGTGTTAGGATACTCCCTAATTTCGGTTCTGTAAATAAAATTAGAGGTGCCATTATGTGAGTGACAAAATTGGTTTTATTTTACGTTATCAATGACGTATTCTCCCGAATCGGTTTTTGCCATATAATAATTGACATTGATTTTGGGCTCTCAAAAGCTTTTCAGTAACTGCTGTTGTCAAAGTAGTGAGTGATAAGAGGATCAACACCCTACTTATCATTTATCTATTTGTAGTAGTCTTACTTATCTAGTTTGGAATAGTTCTCCTATTACTTGTTTATTCGCAGAACTTAGTCTCTACAACAGTATTTTGTCAATTCGACTAACTTTAATTTCTATCTGGAATTTTGTCAGAGAAAATCCCTCGGCCATCAATTTTTTCCCCTTCTTGGTATACGAAAATAACCACATTCCTTCATTCCAGAAATCGGATGCTGGGAGTAACCAACACAACTTGGGAGAACATGGGGGGACTCAGATGGGAACTGGTTGGCTGCCTGGCGTTGGCTTGGGTCGTCGTGTGTTTGTGCATGATTAAGGGCGTGAAGTCATCCGGGAAGGTTGTATATTTCACTGCCCTCTTCCCATACGCCGTGCTGATTATTCTCTTCATAAGAGGTAATTGATTCCACGTATTTTTGCTCATTGTGAAGCGTTGAATTTTTACTCGGTTCAAATTGGATATTTTTCTGTCTGACACTTGGCTTTTGGGGGGGGGGAAAGGCACCACAGGCTACCTCTAGTGTTTATATGTACTACGTGGGACTGAGAGAATTTTGTTTTAGTTTTAAATCGTTTCAGGAATAACACTTGACGGAGCCTATCTAGGAATAGAGTTCTATTTTTTAAAAGCAAACTTTACCAAATTAACTGAAGTTACGGTGTGGAATGATGCAGCGACGCAAATTTTCTATTCTTTGGGGTCCTCCTTCGGAGGATTAATCACCCTGGCTTCCTACAACAAATTCAATAACAACTGCATGAGGTAAGGTCTTCTCTGAAGTTGCCTAGTAACCAAACACTAAATTTTAACGTATGATTTACCAGTATTATTCATTTACCGTTTCCTTGTACACAGTCCCTCAGGGGGTACCACTACACGTACTACCTGGAGGAAAGGTACGTCGTCCTCACCCAATCCCTGCACTTAAGAACCTTCTCCCTACAGGAGGGGTTACCTTGTGTAGCCTTTTATGTTGCACTTGGTACCGGGAGGAGCCGAACATCCTCCCGGCCTGAGTGCAATTTAGGGAACACACCGTCGCTGGGTTGTTGGTGCACTCCCCCCCTCGCCCCGTTCACTACTTTACCTTTTTATTAATAATTATTTTTAATGGCATTATTATCGTTATTATCATTCTTATTGTTTATTATTTATTGTTAATTTTTAGTATTAATTTTATTATTTATGAATATTAATTATTGATTATTTATTATTGATTGTAATTGTGTAATACTATTACTGGGTATTATTATTATTAGTTATTATTATTTATCATTATTAGTTATTATTAATATTTTTTATTATTATTAAGGCCATCCTCTCAACCTTTTCTGCCCGCACTTTGTACCAGTAGGACTTTTCACACCTGGAGAGAGTTCGGTCTGGTAGCCATGGTGCCTCGGTGGACTGTATGCCATCCTCGAATCACCTAACACCGAGGTATGATAATAATAGGTGATCACCCACCCTATTCGTTAGTAGATACACTTACCTCTACTTTTCTTTATTACATACCCACCTACCCTTTTCCAAACCTGTTCTTCTATCCACAGAGGTTCTGGCTGCCCAGCGCACTTTCGTCCTCTTATGAGCCTTAGTCGAGTGGCAGCGTATACTGTGAGGTCTCTACCTGCTGCCAAGGCCGAAGGCGCACTGGCTAGGGCAAGTATTAGGTACGGGGTGTGTTGGGTCGTCGAATCTGCCCACGTCCTCCTAGTTAGTATATAAGGTGGCTACGTCGACACATCCTTTATAGTTAAAGCTCAAGCTCAAGTTCAATTTCGCCTGAACGCTGGGCCCTTTTGGCAAGCCCATCAACGCTGGACCGGGACCGATTACGTGTAAATGATCACATTCTGCAATTTTCTAATCGTATGGAAACTTTTCTCTTAACATCCAAGTCAGTGGGAGGTCATAGTATCTACTTTCCATGTGCCCCACGCCGTAAGGGGCCCGGGAATTTGCCTGCCTGGCCGATGTGCTGTCCGTCCTAGCTTGGCCTCCTCTCCTTCTTTCTGACACGGTCTCCTTACACTGCTCTCTCACTTTCCCTATACCTCTCCCGCAACTTTCTCTTGTCGGCCTCTAATTTCACAGGGTAGACGCCGACCGACTTCCCCTCGCCCATCTATCCCGGATCGGGGCTCAGTGGGGAGGGTACAACATTCCCTCACCCTTCAGCTCCGATCTGAGGTGGCGGGTTTTTAACAACCTGCTTCATCCCCACCCACACCTTCCTCACATGCCCTTTCTTTCTTCTTTCACTGTCTATTAATTTTACGCCGTGTCCAAGGTGGGGCTGCCATGCTAATGGACTGCCAGGTTACTAGGCGGGAGTAGTGGCCTTAAATGGCAGCAGCTGGTTTTGCCGGTCCAATGTTCACCTCTCGCAGAGTGGGCTACTGGGTGGGGTGACTTGCGTTTGCGTCGCTTTATTATTACAGGGTCACCATGCCCAATGATAGGAACCTATTAAACAAACCCCCTCTCCCATTCCTCTTTGCCACCGTCGGAGCCTCCCTCGGGTAGCTCCAAAGTAGAAACGTAGGCCTCTCCCCTCCCCTTGTGCTTTCACAGAAGACCCTCCAAACTTCTCTAACCGGACAGGAAGCTTAGTCATCTCCTATGCCTTTGGGTACAGGGGACTCGCCCTCACCTCCTTCTCTGGAGTCCCATTTGAGCAACGCCCTTTCTCCAGCGGAAATCACCCCCACCCTTTACATTCTAAAGGAACTGCTAAGGAAGCATGCAGGCGGTCCATATACCTTCACCCCTCTTCCAGTACCGATGCCGGTTGAACGGACCAGGACAGAATGAAAGGTACCTCGAAGGGGACCTGTGAAGTCTTAGGGGTGGTGGGGGTGACCATGTGGAGGCACCCCTGAGATGGACACGGTCCTTGAGGTAACCTAGCCTCAGACGGCTCAGTGCCAATGACAGAATACGTATCCGCCCCTATGCAAGCTCCTCCGCAGACGGCTAGGGACATATAGACCTCACAAGGAGAAGAGGGATGTCCTTCCCCGGCTGGTTTCCCTGTGACAGCCAAAACATTTTTCATTTCAGAGAAGGAATTTGCTGATGCCGTCCATCTGGCCTAGGGGCTCTTGCCGGCGGAGGGGGAGAAGAGAATTCATTCCATGGCCTACTCTCCTAAAAAAGACGAAAAAGACTGGGCTCCTGCCTCCGTGGGAGCCGTAGGGACGGACGGGGCCACTGCCGTTTTGGTATGCCACCAAGCCAAGATCTGCAAGTCTGGCCCCCTATGTTCCTCCGTGTAGGGAGTCCCAGACAAAGACCAAAAGTGCGCAGAGTGGAGCCTCGATTACGTCGGGGCCCCTCATTCCTAGGATACCTGGTGTTTTCAAGCCCGCTGGCTTCAAACGCTTCCGTGTTATTCGCTCCATTGTTCGCTAAGCATGTTTGCTAAGGGCTATACGATCCATTAGAGGAGATCACTAGCTAGTGTGATTGGTAGAGAGCCGAAGGTGATCAGTTTCACGGCCGAGAGTCTTTTGGGGAATGTGTTGAATCCCTCAGAGGTAGCCATGACTAGTGCCCTGAGGACACTTGATGGCACGCCGGAGAGTGTGACGCCGCACTCTGCCATGAACTTAGTGAAAGGAGTGGTTTATACGAGGCAATTCGTGTACTACTCCATAGACGACATCACCTTAGAGCTGCCCAACCATGGAAGGGTCAAAGTTGAGCGTGTGATGAGAAAACAGGAAGGGTCCTCGAGACGCACCCCCTACACTCTTCGTCACGTTTGACTGTGACAAGCTCCCTGAGTCGGTGTATGACTCACCACTTCGGCAATACTAATCACTCCTGTCGACGTGCAAAGTCGCGGTTACCCGTAGTCTGTGTAAATTGCTCCAAAGCCAGACACGATAAGTCCAGCATCGTTTCTCATTTCACGAGGCTAAACACTTAGTTTAGCCTCCTATGACTCTATGTTGTGAAAGACCCTCTGCTCCTGTTTCCTCCAGGCCTACGAGCACGGTCGTTTTCGCGCCCATTCCGAACCCTTCTACGGGTTCTACCCACCCTGGGTGCTCTCTTGGGAGAGCTCGCGGTACCAAGGATTTACACCCACCCAGGGTGAAAATCAGGGCTCCCTTCCCCAACCGTGACCGTTTCGTGTAAGGCGAAACTGCCGCGCGCCTCCATTGATTCGTTACACTCAGGAGGCAACACCCCTGAAGAGGGTCGTAAGGCCATCTTTCTGGATTCCTAAAGCTGCCCCCCGAAAGGAGGACAGCACTAAAGGAGGTTCGGCTCCTTCGCCCACACCCAGTGGTAGGCTGGGTGGCTTGGAGACGGTGGATGCTCGAAAATAGGGGGCCGCGCATCCGAAGCCTCCCCGCTCGCCTAAGATTTCGAGGCGGAGGGAGGAAAAGACTCGCAGGGTGAGCCCAACCTTCCACGATAATTCCTCTAAGGCGACAGAGACTTCGCATTGTCCGGCCAACAGCGCCCGGAGTTCTGCCCCCGAGAAGCGTACAGCCAGTTCCGTTAGGGTTTTCTATTCGAGGAGGACCTCCGCATCTCCTCCGAGCTAGGCCTAGAGGGCATATTCCTTCAATGGAATTTCCGTGGACTCAGGACCAACGCGGAGGAGCTGCGCAGGCTCGGCACCTCACATTCCAATTTAGCCATCTTTTTACAGACCATCTTGGGCGCGTGCCAGCTGCCCGCCCTCCCGGGGTATAAGGGTTCTTCTCTTTTTTTTAGATACCTCCTTTCAGGCAGTAGCTGTACAGCTGCACCTTGAAAGGAGGTATACTATTATTTCCGCGTACATTCTACCATCAGCCGACTTGGACGCGGGGGACTTCTGACAAGTCGTGGAACGGTTGCTGAGTGAGCTGGAGATAGGTGTCCTAAATGTGGATGAGTTTACTCCTCGCTGACCGAGAACCACTTCATTTTCCTGTCTCGATCTACCTTTGTGCTCTCCCGATGCACAACCTGATTTTTGGCTTTGGGGTTATCGAGGACCTCCAAGGTAGTGATCACTTTCCCATTCAAATATCATTTCCTGGGCCACTGCTGCCCGAGAGCCCACCCCGGTGTTGCTTGGCGCGGGCGCTGTGGTCCGCATTTCAGGAAATGACTGATTTCTCAGTCTCAGTTGAGGAGTTAAAATCGGTAGATCAGGCCGCTGAGTTTTTCTCCGGCAACCTCATCGCCGTGGACATAACTACTTTTCCTAGAACATCTGGCAGTTTTGCAGGCCGATCACTCCCTGTGCACGCCGATCACTCCCTGTGCACGCCGATCACTCCCTGTGCACGCCGATCACTCACTGTGCACGCCGATCACTCACTGTGCACGCCGATCACTCACTGTGCACGCCGATCACTCACTGTGCACGCCGATCACTCACTGTGCACGCCGATCACTCACTGTGCACGCCGATCACTCACTGTGCACGCCGATCACTCACTGTGCACGCCGATCACTCACTGTGCACGCCGATCACTCACTGTGCACGCCGATCACTCACTGTGCACGCCGATCACTCACTGTGCACGCCGATCACTCACTGTGCACGCCGATCACTCACTGTGCACGCCGATCACTCACTGTGCACGCCGATCACTCACTGTGCACGCCGATCACTCACTGTGCACGCCGATCACTCCTGTGGTGGTTAGCAAAGTTTGAGGAGGCCCTTGAACGGAAGCGTTATGCCTACATGCGCTATAAACGCCGCCCGAACGATTTCCCTGTCGGTGAATTTCATTTAGTTAGGGCTAAGTTCCTGTATATTTCGAAGCACGCCAACCGCTTTTCATGGTGGGCATACGCGTCTTCACTTAACGGAAAAAAACCCTCTAGCAGAGGAATCAAAAGTATTCAGGGCAAGATTTAGCAGGACCCTCTCCCGTTCTCCAAGAGAATGGGTCCGCAATCTCTGAACCGGCCTCCGTGGCGGAATCCGTCGCGACAGCTTTCTCCGCATTCTCAGGCCGGGATGCTGCTCCACCAGCATTCAATGTGCGTTGTGATCTCGCGCAAGGCCGCCGACTATACTTTACTCCCAGAGAAGAAAAACCCTTCAACGACAGGTTTATTCTGAGTGAGTTGCGTTCCGCTCTCGCTTCGTGCGCGAACACCGCCCCTGGTCCAGATGATGTCCCGTACGCCATGCTTAGACACCTGAGTGAGCGATGCATTGCTTTTGTTTTATTTGTTCAATAGCATCTTGGGGGAGGGTATCCTCCCAGATTCCTGGCGAATCGCTACTATGCTCGCTTTTCGAAAACCGTAGACAGATCACTCAACCCCGGCCGGTTTCCGCCCAATCTCTCTAACCCCATGCGTGTACAAGTTGATATAGAAATTGGTAAATGTTAGATTAGCATTTTTATGAACAGCAGAGGCCATCTATCTTCTGTACAGTGCGGCTTCCGCAAGTTCCACTGTACGTAAGATGCTCTTCTTCGACTGGAAAATGCCGTCTGAGAGGCCTTCCTTCGTAGATAGCATTACGCCACAGTGTTTTTCGATCTGGAGAAGGCCTATGATACCGCATGGTGATATGATATCATGGAAACTCTCCACAAGATGGGGCGAGGGGACGCTTCCCAATCTGTACATCTGAACTTTTGTGAGATCGTCGATTCCGCGTACGGCTGGAAGCATCTCTTTCAGCCCAATGGAGCAGAAAGAGCGTCTTTCCCAGGCAAGTGTCCTCGGTGTCACACACTTTGCCCTGAGCATCAATGGCATCACCTCGGTGCTCCCGGAAGATGTTCTCACTACGCTCTACCTGGACGACCTTTCGATCTCTTTTGGAAGGGCTCAGATGCCAACTCAGGAGCGTTGACTTCAACAGGCATTGAACCGCGTCTTTCGCTATACCGAATCGCACAGGCTTCGGTTTTCCTTGGCCAAGACTAACGTGGTGCACTTCTTCCGCCATCCACGGCTCGATCCTTACCCAGACACGTTTCTAAATGGGGTTTTCCTGGAAGTGGTGGATTCGCACCGTTTCTTATGTCATGTATTTGACCGATGCCTAGCCTTAGAGGCTCATATTCGCAGCCTTAATTTTTCTTGTACCCGCGCCATGGATATTCTTCGCTCCGTGAAGTTTAGGGCGGGTGCGCTGATAGGGTTACTGCCTTACTTTTTATCGATCCTTTGTTCGTTCGAAGCTCTACTACGGATGCGAGTTTTATGCATCCGCAGCCAAGCGTGATTGCGGAAGGTGGACTGGATCCACCACAACGTCTTCGCCTGGGGACCAGTGCCTTCCGCACATCCCGCATTGAGAGCCTAATTGTCGATGCTGGGAAGATACCACTCGCTCTGCGCCATGCACAGTGCATTATTTGCCTCTAGGAGCGAGCCAGGCGCCTCCCTCACTCGAGAACAGCTCTCACTGTATCTGCAGCTGACGGTGCCTCTGCTGCTGAGAGACGCCAGTCATACCCTAAAGCTTTTGAGTTTAGGGCTAGGAAACTCCTTCTAGAGCTCGGTATAGCTCTCGGGCCGGTGGTGTCCCTGGTTCTCCCCAGGACCCCACGCCTCTGCTCCCAAAGCTTCTACAGCACCTGGAGTATTGCGTTGAGCCTTTTTAGGACACGCTCCGTGTCACGCCGGAACCGTGGTTGTGTTTATGGATGGCTCCATGACCCAAGAGAGGGTCGGTTTCCACGCCCTATCCCCTCTGTTTGAAGTCAGCGTGGCTCTGCCAGGCGCTGTGTCTGTCTTCACGGGCGAGCTGGTTGCGATACACCGCTTTGTCCAGAAGTTAACGCGGCGTGCCCAGTTTGGAGACCTGATTGTGATTTATAGCGACTCAACAAGCGCCCTGCGTGCTCTCGGGGTATTGGAATCTCTGCATTTCCTAGCTTGCGATATCCATGACGCCAGATTTTGGCGAGCCGGGTGGATATCTAGATTTTCTTCTGCCTGGTTCCAGGACATATAAGAATTGCGGGAAATATGCACTCCGATGAGGGAGCCAAAGAGTCCGCGAGGAATGGGCGATCTGACCAGCCTTTCGCTTCTCGTCATACTGATTACATGGCAGGAATACAGGCTGCCTTCTGGGTGGCTTGGCAAAGATGATGGGAGAGTTTAGTGTAACTCAAAGTACGTGCCATTGTGCCGCGACTGTTCCCATGGACCCCCCCACCACCCCCACCCAATGCGGCGACGGCTTCAGTTTCTTTCTGTAGTCTCCGAATTGAACACACTCGCGGGACGCACCGCCATTTGATGAAGCTCTCGACTGCGCCTTATTGCGACGATAGCGTTGTTTTCAGACTGTTCGGCACATTCTTGTTGAATGTCCCAGTCTGAGTGATCTTGGCGCAGGTTACCTAAGTACCGGGACGAGCGGTGTCGCTACCACTTGTCCCTTGTACTCAGGACGGGTTCCTGCACTCAGACTTGTGGACTTTACGACTTTTTGGAGTCACTTTATTTGACTTTTCTTTTCTTTTTTTTTGAAGGTTGCATGTTCCTGCACTGGGGGGAGGTGTGCCTGCCCCCGACGCCGGAGCGCGCTTCCTTCTTTTCTTTTTCCTTTGTTTTCTTGTTGTTATTTCTTTAGTCTTTTCCTTTTTATCGTTGTTATTTACATATTGTTATTTGTATTTTTGTTTTTTTAATATAGCCTATTAGGAGGCTGTGTTGTGTACGGCTACTTATGCCAAGTAGGCAGTCATTAGATGGACTCTCAAAATTTAAAAAAACAAACAAAAAATGACGGGCTCTGAACCTCGTCTCTCTCTATGCTGAACTTCTACTAATGACTTTCGGTTTTCAACCAAAAAGAAGTAGTCTTTCCACTTGTGGTCGCTGTCATGGCTGCGTCAGAGATTTCGACTACAAATTTATACCATCGAAATATCGAGGTGGTAGAGAATATAAAATTTCTACCAACAGTGTCCCGGGATAGCTGGGGAGCGAATAGAGAAACCATCCTCATCCTGTACCGCTCACCGATTCTCCCGAAGCTGGACTCCGGTTGCGAAATCTACTCTCCGCCTTCGAAAGACTCCCCCAAAAGATTAACACACACAGCTTCTTGATAGAAAGTGGCAACCCCGTTACTGTGAATACGGCATCTTCCCCCTTACGATCAGCATCTTGTGGTAGAATGCCCGACAGTCGGCGAATTAAAATGCCGTTTCACACCCATCGGCGGTGGAGGGACCCTCCCCATCTTCAAGCTAGCACTGGCGCCAGAAAATATTTATCCAGGAGGTGGAATCATCCGCTACATAGAAAAACCTTGACTCACCAATAAACTAAGAATCTTCGGCTCTTACAATTTTCAAAAAACTTTATACTAACCCCAGGCACCATTTCATTATTACCTTTCATGCCATTTCCATTTACTTCAACTACCACTGTCACGCAAACCACTTGATTTTAACTTTTTAAATCTTTTAAAATAAATAACTCTTGTTTATGGCGTGATCACCGTGCTGTGTGTGCCACTGCACCTTTTAACCAATCAATCAATCAATCAATCGATATGCTAAGCTCATGGATTTCGGCTTTCTTTGGTTAAGACTAAGTGCTGTGGTTTTACAGTTAACGCGGCTTCGCCCTGATCTGAATGGGGCTAGCCTAGGTCTAGTTGTCGCAGAGTTTCTTTGTTTTGTTTTTTATGTGAACCGCCCGAGGGGTCGACCCGCGGTGAAAGACACATTTATATAGAGAAAGCTACACAGGATTGTACAGTCTCCTAATACCAGATAAGATTGATAAATTGGGTGTAAAGATGCAACGTACTCCACCGAGAAGGGAAGATGGCGCTGAGACGAGGAGGAAACTCTTCAGTAGAGGAACCTAAATTAGACAATAAAAATTGTGGCGCAAGTTTTAAGAGAGTTGTTGATGCTGACCAAGCACTTTGGTCAACGGTTCCACTGCAGCTGCATGGGGATGAATCGATCCCAGTGTAAGATGTGGTTAGACTCGGTTCATCCTTGGTTCTGTGTCGAGTGTAGAGGGCAAATTAAGGAGAAAACAATGAGAATTGAGAAGTTAGAGGAAATTGTAGCCACTATTCTGCATGTGGTTTAGAGAGTGGAGGAGGCTGGGCAAGAGGAGAGCAGGGAGTTGGAGGATAAAATTGAGCAGATGTCAAGAAAAGTTGGAAGAAATGATGGATATAGAGAAACAAAAGAAGAATTTTATAATATTTGGTGTAAATGAGCAGGCCTTGGAAGACTCTCCTAAAGAAAGATAAGAGAAGGAGCTTTTCTGGTTGAAACTCTTTCACGATAAGGATAAGATAGATTTGCAAGAGGAAATAAAGATTGAGAAGGTCTTAAGAATAGGAAACGAGCTGATACGGGATGACCAAGGCCACTGGTTGTTAAGTTGGGTGAAAAACATCAGCATTGGATAGTGCTCAAGAACAGCAAGAAGCTGCAGCTGCACCCAAATAGAAATATCCGGAAGGTGCGGGTTGCAAAAGACCTAACTCTGCACATAGGGAACATGAGAATGAATTGTCTCAGAAGCTGAAGGAGAAAAGAAAAAAGGGTGAGGATGGATGGTATATTAGAGGTGGCCGATTGGTCAGAGATGAAGATAGACCTCAAAAGAGAGCAGTGCTGGAATGCGTGTGGGGCGCGGAGGACGAGGAGGACAGCGTCCAACACATTGAATAAATAACCAGAGGGGTGAGTTGAAGATACATTTAATTAATGTACAAGGTCTCACTGCTGCAAAGATGATGGAATTGGATCATTATTTTAACTGTAGTAAAGTGGAAAATATGGTAAATATATTGTGTTTAACAGTGACCCATCAGAAGACTAGAAAGATAAATATGAAGGAAACATACAACTGTGTTGATAAGATGTGAGAGCTGAGTGACAAGAAGGGAGGAGGGTTGACACAACAGATGGCGTGTCATTGGTTGAGCAGAGGTGTGTGTGTGCTCGGATGTGTTGGTGGTGATGGTTAGTGTGGGGGAGGTTGAGATAACTATCGTTTTGGTAGATATGAACCCAGCAGACCAGGATATAAACAATATAATGGCGTCTATATGGGACATTGGAGGATTTGGATGTGAGCGTAGGTAAAATCATGCTGTTGAGAGATCTCAATGTGCATGTTGGAATTATTGGCCCACAAACATTAAAAATAAATGGAAAAAATATTATAGAACTAATGGATAATTTTAATTTGATTACGTTGAATTTGGATGAAAGGTGGCAAGGGTGGATAACGAGGAACTCTATGAATGAGGAGAGTGCCATTGATTTTATTCTGATAAACCAGGAGCTGTATAACCTCTTTGAGAAGCTGATGTATGATTTGTCTGATCGCTGTATGCTTGGTGCTAGCTTTAAGTTGACAAGACGGATGAAGCTACATAAAGCTAAGCATCATAGAGAAGTTGAATATACTACAGTTAGAGAGGATTTTAGGGAGTAATTTGTCACTAAAGTGGTGAAGACATAAATAATATTGAAGTTAAAATTGAGAAAATTCATAATTGTAATAACAGATAATATGAAGTTGAAGTAAATGGAAATGGCATAAAAGGTAATAGTGAAATGGTGCCTGGGGTTAGTATAAAGTTTTTTTGAAAATTGTAAGAGTCGAAGATTCATAGTTTATTGGCGAGTCCAGGTTTTTCTATGTAGCGGATGATTCCACCTCCTGGATGAATATTTTCTGGCGCCAGTGCTAGCTTGAAGATGGGGAGGGTCCCTCCACCGTCGATGGGTAGGAAACGGCGTTTTAATTCGCCAACTGTCGGGCATTCTACCACAAGAAAACTGATAGATACCAGAGAGAGGAACCAATCTGGATTACAGAGGATATTAAACTCGAACAAAAGAGAAGAAGAGAAATTAATAGAAGACGTTATGCTGAAGGTGAAGAGGAGGAGAGGCTGAACACAAATTACCTGGAGCAGGAGAGTAAGGTACAACAGATGGTTAAGAATGCAATAACAGAATATGAAAAGAGAATCACTGAAGAGATCAGAGACAGTAAGTATTCAGGCGTTAAGATGTGGACCCATATTCGAAAACTGAAAGGAAACTATGCAGAGAGAGACGAGAACATCAAGGTATATGGAGATGGTGTTGAGCTCGAACAGGCGGAGTTGCCAGGTGCTGTGATGGACGGATGGATAAATGTGTAGCAAATGCTTGGAAATACACTAGCAGAGGTTTGGAGTCACTTGATACAGGTATAAGGAAGTAGTTATAGGGCATATAAAAATGTAGAACATCAGTATTTTCCTCCTGACCTTCTGGAACATTGAAATGCTGAAGGGTGAGATAAGTTGTGAGGAGGATAGAAATAAAATAACCTATAATGATCAAGATGCATGGGCACTGTTGGAGCAATTTGATGCTGCACATGTGATGATAAACAATGTAATAAGATATAAGATGGAAAAGGTAGTGATTAAGCAGCAAAATTTGTTTAAGATTATATCAGAGATAAAGAGAGGGAAGCAACCTGGACCTGACGTAATCAAGCTTGAACTCTACAAATGGCTCAGTGAAAGTGAAACATTCATCACTGTAATGGAGACGGTCATTAATAATATGATAAATGAGAAACCACCGCCTGAACACTGGAAACAGTCAAGAACAGTGATGATACCGAAGGTCAAGAAGCCAAAGATTATGGAATTTATACCCATTTCTTTAACAAACGTAGATTATAAAATATTTATGATTGTGGTTAAGGAATATCTTGTAAAGCATTTGGAGGAGAATGATGAGCCAAATGAGTTACAGGCTGGCTTTACTACTGAGCAAAGGCTGGAGGATAATCTTTCTTCTGCAATAGTCTTTGGGAAAGTGCGAGGATGAGGAAGATATTAATTATTATAGTGATGGACTTTGCTAAGGCATTTGATAGTATTAGTAGACATAAATTGATAGATACACTAATCTTTTATAAGGTTGATCCGGAAATAATTAATATTGTGGTTAAATTATAGGAAGACAAGCCATACTTCGTATTCTTTCTTACAGAAAGAACTTGGTTCCACAGGCACTCCGACGTGTGGCCGTCGGCCTATTTGCTATTCTAAACCGCTTTTTTTAATCCCCTTTATAGACTTTATTTTAAGTTATTTCACCTTTTATTGTCTATCCTTTGAAGATTTATAGATAGTTGAGAATTTTCCCCAACACTTTTTTCAACATAGACACCCTGAAACCTTTTTTATAAGTTACTTCACCCGGTTTGATATATAGAAAAACCTTCGTCAGACCTTTTTTTTTATCTAAATTTGTTTTATATACGAAATGATAGTAAAAAAGCGCCAAAGCCCTAATTTTAATACATTTTTTGAACTTCACGATTTGTATGTTTTTTCATTCCAAATCATTCGATAATTATATTTATTTTTTTCTGAACTCTTAGAAAGAACTTTGATAAAAGCTCGAAACACAAAAAAAAAAAAACAGCCCTGCGAATAAAAGTTTTAACTAAACCTAAAGTCAAAAACATGAAAGGCTACTTGTCCACTAAGCAAAAAAAACATTTTCAAAAATTCACCAAGTTAAATTATAGAGTTAAGGACCAGGCAATGGCTTCGCCACTCACCCCCTACTGGGGTAGCTTGCGCTTCGTTACTAAGATTAAACTTTAAAATCTAAAAAAAAAAGCAGCCATGGTTACATTTTTATAATTTTTCTGAACTTCGCTATTTATAATAATTTTAAAAGGAACTCTAAACTAAATTTTCCCCCTTTCATAATATCACGTTGCTAAAATATAGTTATAGAAGAAAATATATAAAAATAAATTTTCTGAACTTCACCATTTGTAATTCTTTGGGTTTTAAGAAGTTCACAAATTTCGATACTTATATTTATTTCTGAACTTCACCATTTTGTTTTTTTGATATAATAAAAGAATTATTAGAAATAACTTTGATAAAAAGACCTAAGTCATAACCAAACTAAGATGAAATTATTATTAAAATACTAAAAAAAATCCCCTTCCTAAATTATAGTTAGTGATGAAGTGATAATGATGATGGAACTGAAATAAATATGGATAACTGATATATGGGTACAATGAAGATAAAGAACGGCATTAGACAAGGGTGCACCAGATCCCCTCAACTCTTTGTAATGGTGGGGAATATGATTATAATGGCAATAACGGCATTTGGGCTGGGATATAGAGATGCGAAGCACTATATCCGTGCTCTGTTCTTCACCGATGATGGTCTGCTTATGGCAAACAGTGTTATGGAGATGGAGCAGATGCTGGATGTGTTGACGATGACAGCTAGAGCGATGGGGTTGGGGATAAATAAGGGGAAGAGTAACTGTATGATTTTAGAACAAAAGAGAGACCCAATAGCATCTGTGGAATAAGGTTTTTAAATAATTGAAATACTTAAGGATAACTATAAATGACAGCGTGGAATGTTTCAAGAAACGTAAGATGGACAAACTCGAGTTGGCGAGAAGGATGGCTGGAGTTACATAGTCTGAGATAGTGAGGTCATGCAATAAACTACTGATTAGTAAAACCTTTTTAACTGGGTTAAGGGGGGATGGGGTAAAACTGCAAAATTACAAAAACAGATTGGAAAAACTCAAGCCCAAATGACCAGGATGGATATGGGTGAGGTATATATTCTTGTCGAGGATTATGATCTTCAGAGATGGAAAAGCGAATGGGGCGAACAAGGTGACGATTAGACACTATAATGAATTCAAACAGGAGATAGATGATGAAAATATCTACAGTAACACCTTCCGATCAATAATCTCCTACAAATGTGGGAGCAATACACTGGGAATGGAGTGGAGGAAGATATTTGTGGGTGAACCAGTTATCTGTGGTTTGTGCGAGTGTGATGAGGAAGAGACCTTGGATCATTTCCTTCTGGTTTGTCCTAGTCTGGATCATTTGAGACATTAAAATGGTATGGTTGGAAAAAGGCTAGAGGAGCTGCTGCTGCTGCTGCTGCTGCTGCTGCTGCTGCTGCTGCTGCTGCTGTATGGACAGAGGAAGGAATCTGTGAGAGAGAGTATGAAACGGTATACATAAATGCTGTGGGCGGAGAGGAGATGGATGATGATACCATAATATTGTAAAGTCGAGCACCTCAAGTAGGAAGATTACAACTAGCATCCAGTGCCGATGCAAAGGCTATACTGGGATATTACAAAGTATCAGTAAGGCTTATATTCAGTGTCTCTTGTACCCACGTCCCGAACATTCTTCGTTACGTAGTGTTCATCACTTGATGTGCTGATAGGGCTACTTCCCTACTTTTCTACGGATGAGAATTTTACGCAGCTGCAACAGAGTATAAATTGCGCAAGGTGGAATCGATCCACCAATCTTGTCTCTGTTTGGCGACCTCTGCCTTTCACAAAGCCCTATATAGAGCCTCTTTGTCGATACTGGCGAGATTCCGCACGCCTTACAGTAAGCACAGTGCATTCTACCTTTGTATACTGGAGCCTAGTGTCTTACTCAATCGCCTATGGCTGTCAGTCTA
The DNA here is from genome assembly GCA_963969495.1 of Ceratothoa steindachneri. Classification (NCBI taxonomy): domain Eukaryota; kingdom Metazoa; phylum Arthropoda; class Malacostraca; order Isopoda; family Cymothoidae; genus Ceratothoa; species Ceratothoa steindachneri. The sequence goes on from OZ018330.1 coordinate 134,237,372, forward strand.
TAAGGAGCCGATCCAGAAGTTGGCTATGCCGCCAATCACATTCTAAGCATTTTTGGTTTAGAGCAAAGCAACTCCTTCGAGAGCTCGCTGTAGCTCTCGGGTCGGTGGCCCCTCTGATTCTATCCAGGACGCAACCCCGGATGATACCACCTTTGATCGTTTGTCTCCACCTTCTGCTCTTGAGTTTTTACACCACCGGTAGTACTGAGTTCGAATTTCTTTGAGAGACTTCGTATCACGTAGGAGTGGTGCCTACTGTAATCGATGGCTCAACGTCCGAAGAGAAGGGCTCTCACGATTTCCCCCTTTGTTTGGTTTGGAGCCGAGAGGCTTTTCCAGACGCAGTGTCTGCTTTTACGGCCGATCTGTTTGCAATACACCGCTCGATACGAGAGATTGCGTGTCGTTCCATTGGTTGGAGAACAAAGTATGATCTATACTAAATCTACCAAGTGAGGGCCATCAAGACATTGGAACATCCGCAACCCCTTGTTCTCATTATCCGTGACGCCATGGCTGCTGCAAGCCTGGAAAATGTCGAAGTTACCTTCTCTTGAGTTCTGGATATGTTGAGATTGGCAGAAAATGAGGACAACAAACAATCTCAAAAGACTGTGCGACGGAACCAGCGTTTGGATCTCACCACTTCTAGCTACTTGTCAAGAATCAAGTCAACCCTTAAGGCTGCATAGCAAAGAAGATGGGAGAGGGCCGACGATAATTTGATATTGCGTGTCATCTCGCTGCGACTTTTCTCGTAAACTAACCCTCCAATGCCTCGACGGCTCGGCCTCAGATCGTTTTCTGTCGCTTTCTAAGCGGGCACACTGGTGAGACGCAGCGCCATTTTATCAAGCACACCTCTGAACCTTATTATGACGACTTATTGGTCTCCTAGACTTCCCAGCACATTCATGTATAATGTCTACCTTGAAGTTCTTCGCGCTCGCTACTTGACCGGGGTTGAGACAAGCGTGGTTGCTACCGCTTGCCCTTTGTACTCAGGACGATTTCGAGCACATCCTAATGTGTAATAATGGAGTTTTGAGAGGATGTGGGCCACCTCTATTGTATTTAGTCATAGGGTTTTAGATACATGCTCAGTCACCTTGATGGAAGCGTGTCTCCCCGATGCTTGAACATGCCCTTTGTTCAGTCTTAGTTTTGTTTTCAATTGCTTCTTTTTATTGTTTGTTTTATAATTATTAAAATACCCTAAGATTAGGCTAAACTTATATATATTTGCCCATAGCCTTTTCTTTGTGAAATAAATTTAATTAATCCTCATAACTTCAATTTCTTTACAGAGATGCCATTATCATTGCTATGTGCAACTGCAGTACTTCAGTATTTGCTGGGTTTGTCATCTTTAGCATTTTAGGGTTTATGGCCAAAGAACTGGGCAAAGGAATTGCTGACGTCGTCGAGTCGGGATCAGGACTGGCGTTTGTCGCTTACCCTGAAGCAGTAACTCGCATGCCTGCCCCACCAATCTGGGCGCTTCTCTTTTTCACTATGCTCATCACCCTTGGTCTTGATTCACAGGTAAGACTATGATAATGTTGTGAGCATCATTTTAGTGTGAACATAATATTTATTTAACAAAATCAAGCTCAATTTTTCTTCTGAAATGTTTACCTCACTTTGCAGTTTACTATGGTCGAGACTCTTTCTACGGCTATTTTCGATCAGTTCGAATCTCTTCGCTCCAAAAAGCCTCTTGTGGTGGTCATAATGTGTGTAATTTTATTCCTATGCGGTCTTACCATGTGCCTTGATGGGGGAATTTATATGTTTGAGCTCTTCAATTTGTATTCGGCAGGATTGTCCGTCGTCGTTTTGGCAATATGCGAAATTATCGTTGTCCAGTATATTTATGGTAAGCACTTTTTTTTCTTTTAGTATCGTGGTATAAATAAGGGTTTTACATATCTGTAGATTATTTTTATCGTTACTTAAAACTGATAAGAGAGACCTAACGGGGGAATCTCACCAGGCAGTGTAAGTAGAGATCGGTAAAGAAAATGGCCAAAGTGTAAGTAAAAATGTGTCTTAAGATAATATAGTCGGAAGACCTCCTACATGCATTGGTGCCAGGAGTAGGGGTGGGGGCACGGAATCCACCAGATGTGAGGAGTCGCTTGATTACCCATTCTACACCTAACCTCTATTTGTCTAGCACGTAATCTTCCAGATTTCAGGTGCAGATGATTATCTAATTCACACCTGAAACCGCTCTGTGGAGGCGATAGTAGATAGTAATGGTGTTATGCTGGCTAATATGGATTGTTGTGGTACTCGCATAGGGGAGTTCGGTGTGGAACAGTGGTAGATGTAACAGTTACCTGCCCTCTCGGTCGTCTGGCCCAAGCTTAGCCTCTTATCCTTCTTTCTGACACCCTTTGTTCTTGCCTTACTTCCTAACTTTCCCTACAACCTCACCCACAACTTTCTCTGGTCGGCCTCTAATTTCACAAAGTAGACACCGACCAGCTTCCTCTCACCCCACTATCCCGAATCGGGGCTGAGGGGAAGGAGGCGAGGAGTCTCACCCCTAAGCTCCGGTTTTTTTGTTTTTTGTTTTTGTTGTTGTTGTTGTTGTTGTTGTGTTGGGGTTTTTTTGGGGGGGGGTAACAACCTGCTGCGCGCCCAGCCACACCTTCCTCACTTGACCTTTCTCTCTCCTTTCAATGTCATCAATTTTATTCCAAATACAAGCTGGAGCCGCCATGTCGAAGGGCTGCCTGGCCAATGGGCGGAAGGAGTGGTCATGAATAGCGGCAGCTGGCTTTGCCGACCCTGTGTTCACTCCTCGTAGAACAGGCTGGTGAGTTGGGTGATTAGCGTTTGCGTCCCGTGATACTAAGACGGGCACACAGGCTTCGGTTTTACGTGGTCAAGACTAAGGTGGTAAACTTAGGCCGCCACCCACGACTCCACCCTGCCCAAGACTCGTTTCTAAATGGGACTCGCCTAGGAGTGGTAGACTCACACCGTTTCCTTGGTCTTGTATTTGATCGACGCCTCAATTGAGGGGTTCATATTCGCAGCCCTAGGGTCTCTTGTACCCTCGCCATGGATATTCTTCGTCCTGTGATGCTCAGCGCCGCGGGCGCTGATAGGGCTACTGCATTATTTTTTATCGATCCTTTGTTCGTTCAAAGCTCTACTACGGATGCGAGTTTTATGCATCCGCAGCCGAGCGTGTATTGCGGAAGGTGGACTCGAGCCACCCCATCGACCCTCGCCTGGCGAACGGTGTCTTCCGCGCGTCCTTCATTTAGAGACTACTTGTCGATGCTGGGAAAATGGCACTGGCTGCGGCGTGCATAGTGTATTATTCGCGCTGGCCCGGTGCCTCTCTCAGTCGCCAACAGCTCTCACTGCATCCTCAGCCGATCTTGACGGTGACTATACCGCCAAGAGACACCATTCATACCCTAAGCCCTTTACGTTTACACTTAGAGAACTAGTTTGATAGCTCAGTGTAGCTACCAAAGTTTCTACAGCGCAGAGAGTATTGCGTTTGGCCCTTTTGAAGCATGCTCCGTGTCACGCTAGAACCGTGCTAGTGTATACGGATGGCTCCAATTCACAAGAGAGGATTGGTTTGAAGTCAGCAGTGCTCTGTCAGGAGCTACGTCTGTCTTCACGGCCGAGATGGTTTGAATACACCGCTCGGTACGGGAGATAACGCGCCGTGCCCGGTTTGGGGACCCGAGTGTGATTTAGAGCGACTCACAGAGCGCCCTGAGTGCTCTTGGGGCATCACCTGGTTCGCAATATCCGTGACGCCACGGTTTTGGCGAGCCGGGCGGATATCGAGATTATCTTCTGCTGGATTCCTCGACATGTAGGAATTGCGAGGAATGAATGCACCAATGAGGGTGCCAAAGAATCTGCGAGGACTGGGCGACCAGACCAGCGTTTCGCTCTTCCTCGCACCGATTACATGGCCGGAATACGGGCAGCTCTCCGGGCGGCTTGGACAAGAAAATGGGAGGCGGTCGAGGGGGACTTAGTTACGTGCCATTGAGCCTGCGACTGTTCCCATGGACCTTCTCCAAATGCCGCGACGGCTTCAAGCTGCTTTTTTTGTCTCAGAATTGGACACACTCGCGGGATGCACCGCCATTTGATGGGGTGCTCGCCTTCGCCTTATTGTGACGACCTCGTTGTCCCCCACACTGTTCGGCACATTCTTGTTTAATGTCCCAGTCTGGGTGATCTCGCACGTTTCCTGTCCCGCTATCAGTACGAGTGGTGTGACTACCACTTGTCCTTTGTACTCGAGACTGGTTTGTGCATACATATTTGTGAATTATGCGACCTTTTGGAGGAGACGGCTTTCCTCCACTTTATTTGATTGTTTTTTTGTTGGTCGCATGTTTCTGCGCCGGGAGGGTCGCGTTTCCTTCTTGTTGCCTCTCTGCCTTCTTTTTTTTTTTTTTGTTGATTGCTTAGCCTTTCTCTTTGTTTTATCTTTATTTGTTATTTACATATTTTTATTTGTTATTTTAATCTAGCCAGTAGAGGCTGTGATGTGAGTACAGAGACTTTTACCCTACTAGGCAGTCGCCAAATAGGCTCTCAAAATATAGTAAAGAACCCCCTTCCGGTCGTTATCGCTTCATCGCAACACCTCTTATCTGGAGGAGTGAGAGGGGGTGCATGCTCATGCTCGTGAGGGAGCAGAACCCATCTCCGGCCCCTGCTCATGCTTTCCTTTGTTTTTAATTAATTTGATTTTGTATTACAAGGGTTATTAGTTTGGTGTTATCCTTTCCTCACTCTATTTCTGAATAATATAGCCTGAGAATAGGCTAGTTATTAATTTCGGTAGTTATTCCTTCGCAAAATGAGACCTAAATAAAAAGATTCACTTTGTTTTGTTGATACAGTTAAATAAAAAAGCGCTGCAAATAGAAAATTCAGGCCTGTACAGGGTATCAGGAATTTATAACCCTCCTACGACCTGTAGAGCAAAAACTACAAAACACTTTTAAAGGCTAAAATGTGAATGAAACCCATATATTCTATTCCTGTGATTTTGATTCTTACTAATTTTTTCACGGAAGAAATCATATTATCGATGATCTCTGGGGAAATTTGGGGTTCATAACATACCCTGTCAATTAATGGCCTTCAAGCTGCAAATGGAGGCAACATCCTATATTAAAAAGTCGTTTGTTTTTTTTTTATTCAAAATTAAACTCTTTAGCATGGTTTATATATTCTAATTATTTGGGGGGTTCTGTATAGGTGGGGGCAATCATTTCCTTACATCCTTCAACATATTTTCTTTTCCATAACTTCAACATTCTTTGCCAAGCCTATTTCAAAAATATTCTGGGAAGTCAGCGTTAGTTGGCTAAATATACCCCTACTCCACGGAAAATCTAGCTATTAATTGAATTAAAATATTAACTACAGCGGAATTATGAATGTAATATAGCCTAAAAAATAAAAGTCAGATTTGCCCCCAAAATATTTAAATTCCAGGATTCAAAAACTTTATGAGGAATATCCAACAAGGCCTAGGCATTTGGATACCCGAAATTTTGTTCGCCTACTGGACTGCAACGTGGTTGGTCATTACTCCTGTATCCTTATTGGTAAGAGATTTACTAAATTAAGCAACTAGTATAATCAAAATCGTGTAATTAGTTACTAAATATGTTTCTTTTCTTAGGTTATATTTGGATTCTCTGTGTACTTTTGGGAACCTTGTAAATTTGGGGACTACGTGTTCCCGGAGAACATCCAGGCACTTGGATGGGTGATTTGCGCTTCGTCTGTCATTCTCATTCCAATCTTTGCGGCTTACGCTATATTCAAGAACAGAATTAATGGCGAGGTAAGACGTCTTATAGCAATTAAATCCCTGTTGACGTAGAGGCCTACTTTTCCTCTCACTTCCCGCAGGTGGGTACTCTGTGGAGCCTACTACATTTGGTACCTAGACGGGCTGCACGCCCTCCCAGCTTGAGTGAAGATTAGAGAAGCACCAAACTGGGTTTACATGAACTCTGATGGGACCTGGGAAAGGTGTTGGTGCGCTTACCCCCGTGCCCTCGTTCATCGCTACTTTTTTTATTTTTTCAACGCTACGACTATCTGCTCAACCTTTTGTCTACCTACACTTGGTACCAAGAGGAACTGCTCTCACCCCTACAAAGTGCAAATTTTGTACGCCCGGCCACTGGGATAAATTAAACTCTTTAATAATGCCGGGGTAAGTTGTTAGTGCGCTTCCTCCTCGCTTCCTCTCAGCATTCCCTTTTCTCTATGACTATCCGCTAAACACTCTGTCTATGCTTAAGCACCTCACCAGTAATCTCATCCCGTCTCTGGGTCTCTCACAACATATCTTTAGCTCCTGGCCGTCCTGTCGAGGATTAGTAGGTCTCGGTAAGGATGTCCCCTCTATTGACATGCCTCTCTGCCAGCCTAGTTTGGAACTACGACCTTTGGGGAATAACCGACCACTGGGTAACTTATAGGTATTGGCTGTCCTAGGCTGCGAACACCATTATGTTACGCACCCAGGGCGGACCCCTGATAAGTCTGATAACCTGAGACAGATTGGCAGGAGTGGCTAGAGGCGGGATATAGCCCTCCTACCCCTTCTTTTTTCTTTAGTGGTCCAAAATGTAGGAATTTTCGTCGTATGGCAAATCTTTACAAGCTGTTGCCAAAATATCAGTCGATGTCCTCCTCTGTAAATCATCGCCCAACCCTGTAATGGGGCTGACGAGGATCTCGGATACAACACAACTCTGACAGGTGAAGAGGCTCCCCTCCTAACTTCTGAATGAGGCAAAGGGGTTTCCCCTCGTAACATTTTCGGATCCGCGCTCGGGCAACTCAATCTATGAGTCGAACCACCGTTCTCTATGCTTTCTCGGGTCCCTTTAAGAATCTTTCAATGCAGGGGGCGCTTCTCTTTCTTTGAAGAGTTCAATGGTTTCGCCATTATCCCCTTTTGCAGAGATGCTTTCGGGCGACTCTGCACTTGCAGCAGGTCCCCTTTTTCGTCAGAGTCCCGCTAAAAAGACAGAGAGGCAAAGGACACGCCGCCTTGGTTGCCGCCCATCCCATTAAGGTTAAGTGACCCACCATAAACCTATTAGAGGGCTAAGAGTTGTCAGTCTCCTGGGCCTTGCCCACAAACCTCGTTGATCCGAGGTTTGTCAAGTTGATGGGAGCCGCCACACCCTTCTCTGGAGGAGCCTTTGGGCCATCCATCTCATACAGGGGCACTTTCTCCTTTGCTTTCACAGGGGACTGCCAAGAGAGCAGGCAGGCGGCCCAAAATTGACAGCTTCCGGTGGGAGCGGCTCGATACAGCCAACTCTTTTAGGTGTGCAAGGGAAAATAGGACCCGACGGCCTGTACCCTCTAATGTCCTGTTGACATGCTTCTCCAGCTTACAGGGGGTCAGCGTATCTGTCTTCCCCCTCTCACCAGACAGATGGTGGTTCGCCTACACTAGACGAGAAAAAAGGAACCGCAATTGGGATCCGTGATGTATTAGGGGTAGGGATGGAAATGAACATGGCCCCGGAGGTGACCTAACCCAGGACAGCAAGATCTTGCACGGCGTCAGACCCAGGCTCGGTGCCAAGCATTGAACCTGAGTCCGACCCTGTGCAAGCTTCTATACAGACGGATCGGGGCCCCGAGGACTCAAAGGAGAGAAGGGATCTCCTCCATCGGCTGGTGCCCCTTTGACAGCCAAGACCTTGTCCATTTCATAGAAGGATCTTGCTGAGGCCGTTGCATCTGGCCTAAGGGCTCCTTCTGGCGGAAGAGAGAAGCAAATTTATTACCCTCCTTTCTCTCGGAAAAAAGATAGGAAAGAGAAAGATAAACTAAAGATTCAGGGCTCCTCTCCCTCCACGTAAGCCTCGGTGACGGATGGGTCCGCCGTGGTTTCGGTAAGCGACCAAGCAGGGCTCGGCACATTGGGACCCGCTGATCGCTCGGGTAGGGACACCTAAACAAAGAACAAAGTTGCAAGTGCGCAGATGGGAGCCTCGATTTTGGCCCCCTCATTCAGACACTACCTAGCGTTTTCGAGTCAGATGGCTTCAAAGGCTTTCTAGTTATTCGCTCCACTGATGGCAGCATGTTGACTAAATGCAAGAGGTTCCATCAAATAAGAGCGCTAGCTAACCTGATTGATAGAGAGCCGAAGATTACACGTTTCGTGTACGATAGCCTTTTGGCAGATGCGTCTGGTCCCTCCGAGGCGGCTATGATTAGTGCTCTTCGGACGATTGATGGCACGCCGGTGAGTGCGACGACGCACTCTCCAATAAACTTTGAGAAAAAGAGAGGTTTATGCGAGACAACTTGTGGACTACTCTATAAATGACATCACCTTAGAGCTAGCCGACCATGGAGCGGTCAAGTCTGAACATGTGAATAGAAAACAGGGATGGGTTTCGAGACCCACCCTTGCGCTCTCCGTTACATTTGACTGTGACAAGGTTCCTGAGTCAGTCCGTGCCAGTTAGCATTGCTACCGCGTGAGGGCATTCGTGCCACATGTGCAGAGATGATAACACTGCCAGATATTCAGCCATACGAATCGCTCCTGTAGACGCGGAAATTCGGAATTACCCGAAGTCGTGTGCGGCATTCGAGCAAATTACACAGTCCAAATCATGTGTGGCCAATTGTGTCAATCGCGAAGAGCCGCATCCCACTTCTTTGAAGCAAGGTGGAGCGTATCCCCTTGAGAAGGAACTCTTGGCCCAAGATCGTCTCTCATTTCGCATGGATAAGTACTTGGTCCTGGCGCGCCCGGCGCTGCCTGGGACGTCCTATGCCTCAATTCTAAGAAAGACACGCTCTGCTACTGGACACCACCATGCCTACAAGCACGGTCGTTTCTGCGCACATTCGGAACCCTTCCGTTAAACCCACCCCGACCGTTCCCTCTAAAGCTGGCGTCATAAAGGGTTCACACTCAGCCCCGGCTAATTCCAAGGTGTGAATGTTTCCTGTAAGTCGAAACGGCCGCGCACCTCCACCAAGTTGTTAGACTCGCAGGGGGCAACACCCCCTGAAAGGAGAACAACATTAAAGGAGCAGCAAAACCTCCCCCGATAAGTCATTGAAGGTGACAGCGCATTGGCCAGCCAACAACGCCTGGAGTTCTGCCTCTGGGAAGCGTACGGCCATTCCCGTGAGGGTCTTCTCTTCGAAGAGGCCCCCCGCATAACCTCCGAGCTAGGCATGGAGGGCATATTCCTTAAATGGAATGGCCGCGGACTCCGGGCCAACTGGAGGGAGCTACGGATGCTCGTTTCCTCCTGTTCTCAGTTAGCCATGTTTTTGAAAGAGACCATGCTGGGCGCGTGCCCCCTGCCCATCCTCCCAGGGTATAAGGGTTTTGCGACCCCACCACTACGGGTTGAGGACGGGCAGGAGGATTCGTGATTTATACCCGCCATGATGTCTCCGTGGTTCTTTTTGCTTTAGATGCCTCCTTCCAAGCAGTAGCTGTGCAGCTGCACCTTGATGAAAGATATACCGTTATTTCCGCGTACTTTTCACCGTCAGCCGAATTCGACGCGAGGCACTTCCGCCGCGTCGTGGCACTGTTGCCGAGCCCTTTTTTCTTGCTTGGAGATCTGAACGATAGACACCCCCTCTAAGGAAACTACTCTATTAATCCCAGGGTTCAAACCCTTGCCGACCTGATCGACGAGCTGGATATAGGTGCCCTAAATGTGGAAGAGTTTACGCATCACTGCCCAAGAACCGCTTCATTTTCCTGCCTCGATCTAGCTTTGTGCTCTCCGGATGTACAGCCTGATTTTGATTGGGGGTGGTCGATGACCTCCATGGTTGTGATCACTTTGCCATTCAAATATCATTTTCTGTGCCGCTGCCGCCCGAGAGCCCGCACCAGTAGGTGCTTGGCGCGGGCGTCCGTATTTCAAGAAATGACTGATTCCTCTCTAATTCGGGGATGAAGCCGTCAAGTTCTTCTCCGGCAACCTTTTCGCCGTGGGCCTGACTACAATTCATAGATCGCCTGGCCTTTTTGCACGCCGCCCTTTTCCGTGGTGGTCAGCCGGGTATGAGAATGCCCTCAAACAGAAACGTTATCCATACATGCGCTATAAGCGACGCCCGAACCATTTCATTGTGAGGGAATTTCGTCGAGCTAGGGCTATTTTCTGGTATATTTCGCTCTTCTTGGCCGGCACACGTGTCTCACTTAACGAGAAGACCACTCTAGCAGAGGTGTGGAAGAGAGTAAAATGAAGTCTGGGAAAGTTCTCTCAGGACCCCCTTCCTGCCCTCCAGGAGAATTGGACCGATATCTTGGACACCGCATCGATGTCAGTCCTTCACGACCGCTTTCTTCACATTATCTAGCTGGGATCTTGCTCAGCCAGCATTCAATTTTTGGTGTGATGTCCCGGAAGGCCGCTAAATAGACTATAGCTCCAGAGGCAGTGAACCATTAATGACAGGTTTACATCGAGTGAGTTGCGTTCCACTCTTGCTTCGGGCGCGCACACCACCCCTGCCCAGGACGATGTCCCGTACGCCATGTTCGACAAGGGGGTAAGCGAGTTATGGCCTTTGTGTTAGATTTGTTCAACTGGCGAATTGCTACTGTGCTTTTCACAAACCGGGATAGATCAGTCTACCCCAACAGGTTTTCGCTCAAACACTCTAACATCCTGCGTTTGTAAGTTGATGGTGAAATTGATAAATGTTAGACTAGCTTTTTTCGGGACAGCAGAGTTCGCCTGTCTTCCGCACACTGCAGCTTCCGTAAGTTCCACTCCACGTCGGATTTTCTGCTGTGACTGATAAATTCCGTCTGCGAGGCTTTGTTCACAGACAGCACTACGCCACGATTATTTCGAGCTGGATAAAGCCTATTATACCGTATGGCGATACGGTATCATGGAAACACTCAGCGCGATGGGGACAAGAAGATGCCCCACAATCTTTATTTAGGAAGTTTTGCAAGATCGTCGATTCCGTGTTCGGGTGGGGGAACCCTTCCCGGCCCGAAGTAGCAGCAAGAGTGTGTCCAGCAAGGAAGTGACCTCAATATTGCATACTTTGCCCTGAGCATTAATGGTGTCAACTTTGTGCTGCCAGACGATGTTCTTCCTATGATCTACTTTGATGACCTTTCGATCTATTTTGAAGCCGCCCAGATGCCAACTCTGGAGCGTTGACTCCAACAGGCATTTAATCGCATCTTTTGCTATACCGAAACACACAGGTTTCGGTTTTCCTTGGCGAAGACTAAGGTGGTGCCTTCTGCCGCCATCAACTGCTCCACCCTGACCCACACTTGTTACTAAATGGGGTTCGCCTGGAAGTGTTGAACTCGCACTGTTTCCTCGGTCCCTTTTTTGACCGACGCCTCACCTACAGGGCTCATATTCGCAGCCTTAGGGCCTCTTGTACCGGCCTCATGGACATAACTCGTTCCGGACGTTCAGCACCTGTGGCGCTGATAGAGCTACTGCCTTACTTTGTATCGATCCTTAGTTTGTTCGAAGCTCGACTATGGATGCAAGTTTTATCCATCTGCCACCCAGCGTGTATTGCAGAAGATGGACTCCATCCACCACACCGCCCTTTGCCTGGCGACGGGTTCCTCCTGCACCTCCCCAATTGAGAGCCTATTTGTCGATGTTGGAGAGATGCCACTCGCCCTGCGCCGTGCAATTATTTGGCTGCACGCGCAAGCCCGGCAACTCCATCAGTCGCCAACAGCTCTAGTGCATCCGCAGCTGATCTCGACGGTGCCTATGCTACCGAGACACTCCAGTCATGCCCTAAGCCCTTTGGGTTTATTGCTAGGAAACTCCTTCGAGAGCTCTGTATAGTTCTCGGGCCTGTGGTGCCCCTGGTTCTGCACAAGATTCCACCCTGGACGGTGCTACCTTGGAATATTTGTCGTTACCCGTCTGCCCCCAAAGCTTCTACAGCGTTGGGAGTATTGCGTTCTACCTTTTAGGAGAATGTTCCGTGTCACGCTAGAACCGTGCCAGTCTATACGGATGACTCCAAGTCTTAAGAGGGTCGGTTTCCACGCCGTATCCCCTCTGTTTGAAGTCAGTGGGTCTTTGCCAGGCGCTGTCTGTCTTCACGGCCGATCTTGTTGCCATACACCGCTCGGTACAGGAGATAATTCGTCGTTCCTAGCTCGGAGACCAGATAGTGATGTATATCGACTTACAAAGAGCCCTGAGTGCTATCGGGGTATTGGATTCTCCACATCCCATGTTTCGGGGTGTCCGTGACCCCATGGTTTCGGCGAGCCGGGTGGATATCGAGATTATCTTCTGCTGGGTTGCTAAACATCTAGGAATTGCGAAGAATGAGGACGTCAAAAAGTCTGGGAGGACTAGGCGACCAGAACAGCCTTCCTGGCTGCTTGGCAAAGGAGATGGGAGACGGCAGAGGGAGACTTAAAGTTGAGTGCTATTGCATTGCGCCGTGACTGGACCTACCCTCCAATGCTGCGACGGCTTCGGGTTGCTTTCTGTCGTCTCTGAATTGGACACACTCGCAGGACACGCTTCCATTTGATGGAGCGCGCGCCTGCACCATATTGTGACGATTGCCTTGTCCCCCAGACTGTTTGGCACTTCTTTTTGAATTTCCAACTCTAGGTGATCTTCGCGCTCGTTACCTGTCTCTGTACCAGGACCTGCGGAGTCGCTACCGCTTGTCCCTTGTACTCGGAAACGTTTCCTTTACACAGACTTTCGGACTATACGAAATTTTGGAGGGGGCTGGGCTCCTGCTCTTTATTCTACTCCTTTTGTTGTAGTTTACATGATGCTGCGCCATGAGGGGGCCTACCTCCGACGCCGAGCGTGCTTCTTTGTTACTTTTCCGCTTATCTTGTTTTGGTTTTTATTTTTATCTTTTCAGCTTGTTTCATAGCCTTTGCTCTTGTTTTTTTATCTTTGTTATTTACATGTTTTTATTTGTTTTTTTAATGTAGCCTAGTATTAGGCTGTAGTGTGATTACGCCGACTTATGCCCTGTTAGACAGGTGCCAGATTGGCTTTTTTTAAAAAAATTGCACGTGTTCCCATGGCCACCCTATCGGTGTATAATTGTTTTCCGACCCCACCACCAAAAGATTGGGGTCAGGCCGGAGGACCAACGATTTAAACCCGGTATGATGTCTCCATTCTTTTCTTTGCTTTACATACCTCCTTTCAGGCGGTGGCATTGCAAATGCATCTGGATATTAGCGATACTGTTATTTCTGCGTACATTCCACCGTCAGCCAATTTTAACGCGGGGGACTTCCGCCGCGTCATGGCAATGTTAACGAAGGCCGTTATATTGCTCGGGTTTTTGAACAGAGACCCCCTTCTGGGAAAACTACTCGATCAATCCGAGGGGTGAGGTCCTTGCCGACCTAATAAACGAGCTGAAAATAGGAAACTTAAATGTTAAAAGTTTACTAATAACTGCTCGAGAAGCTCTTCATTTTTCTCCCTTGATCTATCCTTGTGCTCTCTGGATGCACAGCCTGATTTTGGATGGGAGGTGATCGATAATCTCCATGGTAGTGATCACTTTCCCATTCAAATATCATTTTCTGTACCGCTGTCGCCTGTGACATCACCCAGCTGTGCTTGGGCAGGGGCAGTGGTCAGTTATTCAGGAAATGACTGATTTATCTGTCCCAATCGAGGAGTTCTGGTGTGTGGATGAGGCCGTTGAGTGCTTCTCCAGCGACCTCATCTCCGTGCGCCTAACTACTATTCTTACAACGTTTCTCCATTTGTATCTCCCACGCTTCCGTAGTGGTCAGACGAGGGTAAGCCGGCTCTCGACAGAAGTTTTATGCCTACATGCAGTATAATGGCCGACCGAACGATGTCCCTTTCGGTGGATTTCGTAGAGCTATGGCTAGGATCCTGTATATTCCAAGAACGCCTGCCTCTGATCCTGGCGGGCATACCTGTCTTCACTTAACGAGAAAGGCCCCTCTTGCAGACGTGTTGAAGTGAATCATCAGAATTCGGGGCATCTCGCTGGATACCCCTTCCTTTCTCCTGGAGAATATGACTGCAATCTCGGTCCGCGCGTCTCTGTTGGGGTCCTTCGCAACTGTTTACTTAATATTCTCCTGCCGGAATGCTGCTATGCCAGCATTAAATTCACGTCATTATATCGTTGAAGATCGCCGACTGGACTTTACTTGCAAGACGGAGAGCCCTTTATCAACAGGTTTACATTTAGTGAGTTATGTTGCGCTTTCTTTTCGTGCGCAGACACCACACCTGGTCTGGACGATATCTCGTATGCCATGTTACAACACTTAGATGAATGAGAAATGGCCTTTCTGCAGCGAGATTTGTTCAACTGGATCTGGAGAGGGGGTATAATCAGACTCCTAGCAAAGGACTAATATACTCTTGTTTTACGCAAACAGGGGAGCGATCACTCGACCCCTGCCGGATTCGGCCTAATCTCTCTCCTGCGTGTGCAAGTTGATTGATAAATTAGGAAATCTCGGACTAGACTTTTTCCTAGAGAGCGGAGGCCATCTGTTTTCCGCACAGAGCGGCCTCCGAAAGTTCCACTCTACGTCGGGATGCTTAGTTCCAAATAGAAAACGCAATCTTCGAGGCCGTCCTTCGTAGACAGCATTACGCCAGTGTTTTTCGCATGGTGATGGGGGTATCATCGATACACTCCACATAATGGGTGCGATGGGACTCCTCCCAATATTTATTTCTTAGTTTTTGCGAGACCGTAAATTTCGCTTATGGATGTTGGAGCACTCTCATGTCCAATGAAGCAGAAATAGGGTGTCCCGCAGGGAAGTGCCCTCAGTGTAACACTATTTTCCCTGAGCATCAACGGTATAATATTGGTGTTTCCGGAAAAAGTTTTTGCTACGTTCTACGTGTAAAGTCTCTCCATCTTTTTGGTGAGGTCTAGATGCCACCTCCGGAGCGTCGACTCCAACAAGCATTAAACTGTACATCTCGCAATGCCGAAGCAAACAGGTTTCGGTTTTCCTTGGCCAAGCCTAATCCGGCGCACTTCCGCCGCCATCCAGCGCTCCACTTTGCCTTGCAGTGCTGGATTCGCAGCGTTTTCTGCTCTTGTTTTCGACCGATGTCTCGCTTGGCATGCTCGTATTCGCAGCCTTAGTATCTCTTGTACCCGCATCATGGACATTCTTCTTATCATAACGTTCAGTAGCCGGGGTGATGATAGAGCTATTGCCTTGTTTTTCTAGCGATCCTTTCTTCGTTCAAACTTGAGTTCGGTTGCGAGTTTTATGCCATGCCTCTTAGAGTCGACGCGCCAGAGTTGGCATCTAGGCCGCACCAAAAGAGATTGAAAGATTTTCCAAGTAGAGCGTAGCGAGAATATCATTCGGAAAATACCTAGGTTATAATGTAGATGCTCAGGGAAAATAGCGCAACTCTGAGAACACTTTCCTTCGGGACACCCTCTTTCTGCTCCATTGAGCCAGAGAGGGTTCAACCACCCGTACGAGAAATCTACGATCTCACAAAAACTAAGAATTAAAGATTGGGAGGAGTCCCATCGCACCCTTTCTGTGTCGTGTCTCGATTATACCGCATCACCATTCGATATCATAGGCTTTCTCCAGATCAAAAAAACACCGGTCTCGATCCTAAGGAGATGACACTTACTCTGCGCCATGAACAGTCCAGAATGCGCCTGTATGCAGAGCTCGGTGCCTCCCTCTGTTAACAAGTGTTCGCTGCATTTGCACTCGATATCGTCGGTGTCTATGCTGCTGAGAGACGCCAATCATACTCTAAGCCCTTTGGATTTAGAGCTCCTTCGAGAGCTCGGTGTAGCTCTTGTGCCGGTGGTGCCTCTGGTTCTGGCCAGGAAGCTACCGTGAACGGTATCACGTATGGGAATTTGTCGCCAAGCCTCTGCTCCCAAAGCTTCTACAGCGCAGAGGGTACTGCATTCGGCCTTTTCGGAGCACACTTCACGTCACGATGGATCCGTGTCTGTGTATTGAAGTCCTTTGGGGCTGCTGTAATATACCGCTCGGTATGGGATATAACTCGTCGTTCCCGGTTTGGAGATCGAATTGTGATCTTTAGCGGCTCACAAAGCGCTCTGTCCGACCTGAGGACTCTTGATGCATTGGAATCGCCACACTCCTGATTTACGGCATCCATGACGCCACGGTTGCCGCAAGACTCTTGAATTTCGAGATTATCTTCTACTAGGTTCCTAGACATATGGGAATTGCGGGGAATGAGTGCGCCGATGTCGGCACCAGAGAATCCGCGAGGACTGTACGACCAGACCAGAGTTTCGCTCTTCCTCACATAGAGTACAAGGCAGGAATCAGGGCAGTCCTTCAGGCTGCTTGGCTAAGAAGATGGGAGACGGCCGAGGGGAACTTAAAGTTGCGTGCCATTGTGCCGCGACTGTCCCAAGTTCCTACCATCCAATCGATCGACCTCTGCAGGTCGCTTTTTGTAGTCTTCAAAGATGGCACAGTCGCGGGACGCACCGCCATTTGGTGGGTTGCTTACCTGCATTTTATTGTGATCCCTGCGTTGTCCCCCAGACTCTTGGGCCGATTCTTGTTGAATGGCCCATTATGGATGATCTTCGCACGCGTCACCTGCTCCGGTTTCGGCATAAGTGGGGTCCTATCGTTTTTCACTTGTACTCAGGACAGATTCTTGTACACAACCTTGTGGACTATCTGACTTTTGGGAGGAGTTTGTTGTAGGTCGCGTGTTCCTGTGCCGGGGGTAGGCGGGCCTCCCCACCTTACTGGAACGTGCTTCCTTCTTGTTTTTTTGTTCTGTTCCTTTGGCAAATACAAAAAACTCAGTGTGTTTCTCACGAGTCTTTCTCACCAAATTATGACCTCTGTAAGAATTTTACATGGAAGAAATTCTGTGAAGCTGACTAGGCTCTTCCACTGCTGTTGTGGTAGAAGTGATGCCTTGGTACTCATTTTCTGGCTACTTCCTCCCCGCAGCCCATTATTTACGGCAAAGCTGCATTCCATCCGGTAGGCCCTCCATTCTATCAGCTTAATCTCTCCTACCAAATTCGTTCTGTTCATTGATTCACGAACCACGATTTCTGCATTAATTACCCCACTACTCTCATTCCAATCCTTCGATCTGATTGCTCGTATGAACTTTCAAACTCGCCCAATAAGCCCGTCATCTTCTACTGGGTGCACCTCTACTTTGGAGGTGCTTGACAATGAAGCAGCTGACCACATGAGAAAGTCTGTCTGGCATATTTCACCACTCCCCAATCTTCACCGCATCAAAACCCCATCTCGGTTACTGGGCTTCACCCTTCCACCACTCTCGCCATAATTATTTGGTGGGAGCCCGCCTACACCTGGCTCGTTTCAGACTAACTCACGTATACCTATCTCGCGATCTCCCTCCCCTCTCTACCACCTTCCGTACCAGACACACCATGACTCACGTGATCGTTAAGGTCCCCTCCCCCATGTGTCAAGCTCTCGTCCTCTCATTTTACATTTTCTCTCTCCCTCCCAGAACTCAGGACACGCGTTTAATCCTGGCCAATGGTCCTTTATTCTCTCTAAATAATCTTTTTTCCTTCCTCTCTGCCAATAGTCTTGTCCCATTGATATAATTGCGCATTCGTTCTCCTACCGCTTTCCAGGCACCACTTATCCTTCCCCTTCCCCTAACCCCTTCCCTTAACCCCTAACCTCTTCCCCTTCCCCTAACCTCTTTCCCTAGCCCCTCCCGCTTCCCCTAACCCCTTGACAGTGAAAAGCTTCTCTGAATATGACGCATGCGTCAATCAGCAGTCAAAAAAGTTTCTAAAGAATAGAATAGTTACGCTTATTCCCAGGACAAAACTTTTTATGCAATCTTGTAATCTGTTGTATCCAATCTCCATGTTTAATAAATGTAGAACTAAACCTGGATTCATTTTATTTGGGTATTGGGAGGCTAGCGTTTGCTATAGATGTAGCCAAATGGTAACTACTAACTGCAACTTCACAAAGCATCTTCACTTCACTCCGTCACTACCACTTCATCAGTCCAGTATGGGTAGTTAGTTACTCGAGCCATTTTTCCTCAATTGTGCATACTTCAGGAATATTTTTTTTAAAACTTTCCCTAAGACAAAATTTTATTAGTTTTAGCGCTTTTTTTTTAATAAATATAAAAAAAAATAATATACTCGGGGTAGATACGACCAAAATAAAAATCCGAAACACCCTAGCGCCTGAACCTCTCCAGGTTTTCTCTTCTCATTTACATTTTGAGCTACGACTACAAGTGCAGGGATTACCGTGCTCATCATCCTTGCCATTGGTCTATCCTACGAAAAAAAAGTAGCATTATGTTCGATATATTTGTTCTAATTCTCCCCTTAGCATTGAAAGGCCTAACATTTCAGGGTCAAACTTAATAAGGAGTGGATGTACTGAAGAAGTTAGAATGCCTAGGAAACAATATTTACACTTGTTTTTCTCTCAAAGCCGTGGAGCAAACTGCTGGAAACGTCTGAGAGCTTCTGTCCTGCCAGCGAAAGGCGACTGAAGGCGCTCAATGGAGCAGCGCTCAAAGGTAGCCCTGAAGGAGTCTATCGGCATATGCACGACAATGAAGGCTTCAACGAGGGAACAGTCCGTATTTACCCCCGAATTGGGAAGTTCGAAAGCCAGACGAATTATGAGTATCCAGAAGGAGAGGTTCATGCTTATTCAAACGGTGGAGCAGATCTAAAGGACACCCCTCCCCCTTACTCTAATTATAAATAAAAGCCTCTTCTAATAGCCACGTATTATACTCGCCTATAATTCTCGACCGTTTTAGTTTTAACTATTGTAAATATGTATTTGTACTTAGTGTAAATCGTTTTATAATCCATAGCAATGCATATTGTGTACCAATTGGAACACAGAGCAACGGTTTTAACTTATTTTTGTGAAATTTTTGAGATGCATTCTCCTTTATTTTAAAGAGTTGAATCTTATTTATCGACCTTCTTCTGAAATTCATATGATTATATTCGCCTTACGAGTGCAGATCATAACTGACGTAGAAGAAAAGTGTACGGGAGTGAGATAACTAACTTTCTTCATAATGAAGATATTGTATTCTTATATTTTTAATTGTAAAATTAAGTTCAGTACAACCCTTTAGGTGTGACAAAATTCTACATATATGTACTAATTGAATATTAGAATTAATGCGATAGGACACTACGACTTTGAGTCCTTGTTTTTGTTTAAAAAAATAATTTTACACTTCGACCCATAGAAATGACTATTTTTAACCAAGCCATTCTTATATATTTTATTAAAAATAGTATACTTGTTCTATTTGAATCCACTCCTTTGTGGATATCTCTCTCTCTCTCAAGGACTTCGTGAAGGTTCACATATTCCAACGTGAGATCGGAAAGGCAAGGGTGTCCACCCTTAGACTTTTAGTTCAATGCCCAGGTCCCACCTCCTCACATATACTGTGGTATGAGAGAGTACGTATATTTCACCCGCAGATTGCCTTAAATGGAAAAAAGTTTAGGCATGTCGGCGCCACCTACTGAAAGACAGGCTTTGCCTCAGTCGAGAAAACCGGCGGTGCTCGAACGGCTGAAGAGAGCACCCATCATTCTCGCCGACTGACATAATCTTAAGTTCGAGTCGGAAGTCAAGTTTCTCCGATACACTGACGCTTAAGTGCTCTAGAGCCACGGAACGAAGTAGACACCAGCTGTGGTGGTCCCTCGGCTTCGTTCGTTACTCTCTTATCCCGATCTGCTCCCAATGAACTCTCATCTTTCTACCAGCGGTAGTCCTCCATTTCCTATCACAATGGACTGCCAAGAGAGCAAGCAGGCCACCCAAAACCGACCGATCGGGGCAACCACGTAAGAAGGGCAAAAGATATGATGGCCTCATAGTCCAGTAGACCTAAATTTCGAGTTTGTAAGGGTTCGGCGTCCCTGTCCCACTCTCTTTACCGATGGAGGTCGGCTCACTGCCCAAAAAGACGAATCACGAAAAGACAGTCGTTGATTGGGATCAGTGACGCTTTAGTGGGAGGGGACATGGGTGCCCTTCGGGGCTGGACATCATCCTGGAGGTTAACCAGCCACAGATGACGATCTTTCATGGGACCGAAACACCAAACCTGAATCTGCCCTGTGCAAGCTTCTCTTCACGGGGCTCTTGCCCACGAGAATCGGGGGGAGAGGACGGACCTCCTCCCGGGGCTGATTCTCCTTTGGCAGCTAAAATCTTGTCCATTTCGGAGAAGAATCTTGCGGAGGCAGGTTCGCCTGGCCTAGGTGCTCCTTCCGGGAGTGGAGAGAAGCAGATTCATTCCCCGCCCCTCCTTTTCCAAAAATAAAAGTAAGAAGACAAAGAGGAGTAAAGGTACCCCCCCCCTCCCCGCGTGGCTCCCAGAACGGACGGGTCCGCTGCCGTTGCGGCCAGCGACCAGGCCAAAATCAGCACGTCCTGCCCCTGGACGCCCTTTGGTGTGGATGCGCAGGCAAACAACAAACCTGCAAATGAGCTGAGCGGAGCTAAGATAACGTATGGGCCCCTCATTGAGAGACTATCTGGTGTTTTCAAACCGCTGTCTTCAAATCTTTCTGGTCAAAGGCAACATGGACCATCAAGGGAGAGCGTTGGCTCACTTCATTATTTGAAAGCCGAAGATGACCCTTTTCTCGGACGGGAGTATCGGGCCTTTCCAAGTCTGCTTGATTAGTGCCCTTCGGAACTTAAGGGCACGTCAGTGAGTGTGACTCCTCGCTCTACCATGAGTTGTTTATACGAGACAACTCATGGAAAACTCCTGAGAAGACCACCTTAGAGATCGTTGACTACGGGGGTCGGGGGGAGGGTCAAAGATAAGTGTGATAAGAAAATTGGGAGGGGCTTCGAGACCCTACCATAGACTGCGTCACTTTCGACCTGGACAGGCTCTGTGAGTTGATGCGTGCCGGTTTGTATCGCTACAGAGTCGAGGCATGCGTGCCACTGACGGGAAGGAGTAATTACAGACGCGTCTTAAGTTACTCCGAAGCCGTACAGTACAAGTCCCTATGGTGTATGGAGAAGTGAGTCAATTGCGGGGAGCCACACTCCGCTTCTTCGAAGCAATGAGGTGCATATATCCGGGAGAAGTAAATCTTGACCATTCAAGCAACTAAGTATCTTCTATCATTTCATGACGCTAAATACTTAATCCTGGCAAGCCCAGCTCTGCCTGGGAGGTATTAGGAATCAATTTTTGAAAAGGCACCATCTGCTCCAGGCTCCTCCATGCCTATTTGCACAGTCGTTTTCACCCCATTCTGAACTCTACTGGGGGTTCTATCCCCTGGTAGAGCTGGCGGCACAAAGGGTTCAAACTCAATCTTTGTAAAACAAGGGCTCTCCCTCATCTCTCTCCTACTCCCGTAAGGTAAAATGGCCGCGCTCCTCCACAGTCTTTAGAATCTCAATAAGCAACAGCCCTGAAAGTGGTCTGAGGCTATAATCTGTGGTTTTTAAAGCTGTTCCACGAAAGAAGGACAGCACCAAAGGATAATCGCTCCTATGCCTCAACTTAAAGCTGGGCTGGGTGACTCGGAAACAGTGGATCCTGCAAAGGAGAGATCCTCTCATCCGGTCTAGTTCGAAGCACGCTCGCCGCTCTTCCTGACGGACATGCGTGTCTTCACTTAACGGGAATATCACTCTTAATGAGGTGTGAAAGCGAGTCAAAAGGGATCGGGGCAAGTTTTCGCACCCGCCCCCCTCCCCCTCCCCCTTCGTTTTCCAGGAGTATTGGACCTTAATCTCGGACTCTGCGTCCGTATTGGAGTCCTTCGTGAACCGCTTTCTCCGCATTCATTATCTGGGCTGCTGCTCTGCTGCATTAAATGCACGGCGTAATGTCGCTAAAGGCCGTCGACTGGACTTTACATCCAGAGACGGAGAACCCTTCAACGACAGGTTTAGATTGAGTGAGTTGTATTCCGCCCTCGCTTCGTTCGTGCACGCCGCGCCTGGTCCGGACGATGTCCCGTACGCCAGGCTTCAACACCTGGGTGAGCGAGGCATGGCCTTTCTATTAGATTAGTTCAACAGGACCTGGATAGATGGCATCCTCTGAAACTCAAGTGAACGGCTCCTTTGCTTTTCTCAAACCAGTGAGATGTTACTTTACGCCGGCCGGTTTCCACCCAATCTCTCTAGCCTCCTCCGTGTGCAAGTTGTTGGAGAAATTGGTTAAAGTTAGATTAGCCTTTTTCCTGGAAAGCAGAGGCCACTCTTCTTATGCACATCGTCTTCCGCAAGTTCCGCTCTACCTTTGATGCTCTGGTCTGAATGGAAAATGCCGTCTGTGATGCCTTCTCTCATAAACAGCATTACGCCACGTTGTTTTTACATCTGGAGAAGGCCTATGATACCGCATGGCGATACGGTATCATGGAGACCGTCCATTAGATGAGGGGGGGGGGAGGGAACTCCTCCCAATCTCTATTTTAGTTTTTTGCGAAATTTTAGATTCCACGTGCGGGTGGAGGTAACCCTTTCGGGGCACATTGGTGAAGGAAGATGGTATCCCGAAGGGAAGTGTCCTTAGTGTCACACTCTTTACTCTGCCCTCAAAATCAACAGTATAACCTCGGTGCTGCCGGAAGATGTTCTCGCTACGCTCTACTTGGACTACCTTTCGATCTTCTTTGGTGCAGCCTAGATGCCAACTCTGGAGCGTCGATTTGAACAGGCATTGAGCCTCATCTCTTGCTATGCCAAGCACACATGTTTCGGTTTTCCTTTGACAAGACTATAAGGTGGTGCACTTCTACCCACTTCTACCCACTAGTAACACTTTGCTATGCCAGCTTACTTCGTAGCCAATACAGGTTGTAATCCTTCAGCCCCCTATCATATTATACTTTTGATAAATTTGAGCCTGTAAAGAGACATTACAGATAGTTGAACATCTGCAACAGAAGACATAGTTCATACAGCATCGTGTTGGGTGCGGGAAGAGACTTTCACCACAATATCTCCATCACCACGAGCCCACATACGACCTCGCTCACCACAACAAGATTTAAAAGCATCATTCAAATCAAAAACGTCAACATTAAAAAGCAGAGTATCGATAGCAGAATTTAATTGAAGAAAACAAGAATAATTGAACTATGGGTCAACTTTGTTGGCCTAAGGATTCAACCAGTGGGGGAACCTAGACTGAACAAACTTAGAACGCTTATCACGAGAACCATTCTGAGAAGGTGAGGTTACCCTAAAGGAAACAGACTGGGCAAGGGGTTGGGAAAGAGAAGCTTGAACAATTGCAGCGAGATTCGGTTCATATTCTACCTCGTCAATCCATGAAGGCCTACTTTGTAGCCGATATGACATACTGGTCGCGACTGGCGAAGAGCTTGTCACCGATATGTCATAACGGAGAGCATATACGGTTCAAACACACCTCTTTTATAACCCAGCCAGAAGAACCTTCCGGCCTAGGTCTCTACGTTTACCGAGTTGAGGCAAATTAGACTAGTGGCGGCCTTTCCCTTAGGCACGGTCAACATAATAGGATCATTCAGTTGCTCACACTCCACCGATTTCAAAGAATAAAAATGGTAACAAGTCCAAATACAAACAGATTCGTCATCAATGGCAGTCCGATAAAAGGGAGCAGAGAGTGGTTGAACAAGTAATGGCCAGACTGAAAAAAATTGGGAGGGAGAATTGTGAGAAAGAGACAAAAAAAGCAGAGATAGAGAAAATAAGGGAATACAAATGATAAATATAATAAAACTGATATAAATAAATACAAAAAATACAAGATAAATAAACTAAAGGAACAAAGGAACAAATTCGGGGTCATGGTAGGGGTAGAAGTGCACCACCTTATAGTCTTGTCAAAGGAAAACCGAAACATGTGTGCTTGGCATAGCAAGAGATGAGGCTCAATGCCTGTTCAATTCGACGCTCCAGAGTTGGCATCTAGGCTGCACCAAAGAATATCGAAAGGTAGTCCAAGTAGAGCGTAGCGAGAACATCTCCCGGCAGCACCGAGGTGATACTGTTGATTTTGAGGGCAGAGTAAAGAGTGTGACACTAAGGACACTTCCCTTCGGGATACCATCTTCCTGCACCATTGTGCCCCGAAAGGGTTACCTCCACCCGCACGTGGAATCTACAATTTCGCAAAAAACTAAAATAGAGATTGGGAGGGGTTTCCTCCCCCCCTCATCTTATGGACGGTCTCCATGATACCGTATCGCCATGCGGTATCATAGGCCTTCTTGAAAGAGCTCTCCGAAACCGTTGCCTCCTGTGCCGGGCAGTGAGGTAAAAGACCTCGAAGGGAAAAGTTCACGCCATTGAGTTCGGTTCCTGAACCTTTAGCTCCTTTACCGAGAATACACATTCGGTATCTGGATCAGAGCGTTGATTGAGTGCTTAAAAATTCGGAAATGAAATGAAAAGAGAAGTGGGAGACAAAGAACAGCTCTTCTGACCCTCCCCCGCCCCCTATTGCCCTCATGGAGCGTCCAAAGAGGGAGGGGGAGCCCTGGTACTCCTTTATAGACCTCCATAGTCACATTGTTTAGAGCCAAAGTAGGCTCCAAGCACTGTGAGTACAGCGGATAGGGGTGAGAGGGAGAGGAACAAGAAAGTTTTAGGATAGGACAGCGAAGAAAATAGTAGGAGACAAAAGTGGACTTAGTTAGTCATGGGACCTACAGCTTAACGTAGAATCAGAACCACAATGTGCCGCTTGTCTATAACTTTGCAGTTTATTGTGACCCCTGTCCCACGTATATACTGTGTGCGAATGTGATAGTCAAAAAGAATAGATGTTGAAGGCTGAAGGATGTAAGAGGTTTACAAAGAGATGTTAGTTGCCTGGAGATCAGGCTTATCTCTGTCCATTATAGGTAGTTAAAGCTACCTATGTATCTATTTTTAATATGTCTAAGTAGTATTGGTATTTATGAGGCGTTCAAACCGTTATTAGTAATTATTCTTACTAAAAACTGGTGTAGGTTTCTATCTCCCTATCTATTCTTTCGTATTCCTATCCTAGTTATAATTGACTATATGCTATTCTCTGGTGAATCTTCCGTTATTTAATTACTCTTAGGCGTCGTTGAGTATTATTTTCTTTCTCTAGGTGTATATTTCTTCTTTATCCTCTTCTCCTCCTTCTACTATCCTTGGGAAACTTGGGAATAATCTGTGCGATCTCCATCCTTCTCTTTTGGCAATTTGGTTGGTTAATTCAACTCCTACTTCATTCTGTCTTTTTTAAGACTCTCCTTGCTCTTTTTGCAATTATTCTGTTCGGTGGCTTAATCTTTGCCTCCCTGTGCAGGTCTCGTAGTCTTCTTCTTTCTCCTCTTCTAGTGTTTTTTATTAAGTATATAGCTTTGTTTTGGATTTTTTGGAGTCTAAATAGGTTACTTCTCGAGATCCCGTACATCGCGATGGTTGGATAAATAATCGCGGACTCTACTATGGCTTTATCAATTTTCCTCTTGTTTTTGATGCTTAGGTTAACTAACTTGTACAGTAATGCCAGGCCGCTCTTACCTCGATTTTCGATTTACCCTCTCAGTTACGTGCTTTTTATAACCTGATTTCGTAATGGTTAGTCCAAGCACCTTACATTCTTTGTCGTATCTGTAGCGCTGTCCTTCTACATATACATCTGAAATGCTCTTCCTGTACACGGATACCATTTTAAATTTATGCCTGTTGGTTTTAATTTTATATTCTTCTTCGTATCTATTAATGCTTCTTGTCTCTTCTACAGTCATCCTAGCTTGCATTGGGCCGTTCTTGTAGGGACAAACTATGATTTGAATAACACTGCCGGGAAATTGGATGTTCAAGCAGCCCTCATTTCTTGGTGGTGGTATATCTGCTGTGTAGATTGAATAGAGAGACGGACTCAGACATCCGCCTTAGGACAAACCTGCAGTGAGCTCGAATATTTCTTCCTGATGTCGTCCCACTTCCACATAAGGAGGTCTCTCCATTACATAATCACATTGTAGAGAAATGGCTACATTAAGCATCCTGGAGGAGTATAGGTACATTAAAGCCCCCCCCCCCCTCTCATGAGGAGAAGCGTGAGAAAGGTAGCCGGTGAAACTGCTTACCATGTGAGATCTCCCCGCCGCTGTGGGCAGTTGGAGTTAACATTCGTTTTAAGGCGACCACGTAAGGTCCTTAAACGACGCTCTAACGATCCAATTACCTACGAGACCCATAAACCCGTGGTTATGGAAAAAAAAGCAGTGCGAGTCAGAAGGCACGCCAAGTAGCGGTGCGGCTGCAAGCCTCTAATTTGCGAGCTGACTTGGGCACCCCAGTGCCACCTCAGGAATTCTCGCTCTCCCCAGATGCCTACTCACCATTCACCCCATCCCCTTGCCTCTGTGGCCTGGTCACTTCCCCCTTTAGATGGGGCGGCAATCCGCCTATAAATAAGCCCCGCAAAGAAAGAGAAGCGGATTAACAGAAGTCGATACGCCAGAGGAGGATTAGTTCGTGAAGATCGATCCATCGGCCAGACAAGAAGATTATTAGTAGTCGATTCACCAGAAGAAAGATTAGTTCGTGAAGATAGATCTTTCAGCCAGACAAGAAGATTAGAAGTCGATACGCCAGAAGAAGGGTTAGTTCGTGAAGATCGATCCTTCAGCCATACAAGACTATTTCCGTGAGAAACGATAGGATCAGATTGAGAAAATCGATCCCCCCTTTCAGGGTCGTATTAACCTAAATAGTCAAGCTTTATATCGGTGCCATACCGAAGAAGCCTTTTCAGTCTGCAAAGAAGTCCGACTGAAGAAAAGCAAAGCCGCTCACACTCGAGCGACTCTCACATCTCAAGCTCCGTAAGAGTGAGAGGAGAAGAACCCAGCCCCAACGAGCTCCCGTTCTTTAATTACGTTGAAGAATCAGCCCCACTCACAGGCGACAAGCAATCCCTCCACGAAAATTCAACCAGCGGCTACAACACTGCCAAGTGAGAGATAAGTCCTCCAGCGACATCCGGCAATCCCTAATACCTACCTGTAAGTTAAAAATAACATTTATATCTCTATTGCGATAGGAGAAGTTTAGTACGTCCCAAGTTTTAAAGGAGAGTAGAAACCATTGTTCGTGAACCTAGATCATATGTGTTTGTAGACGAGAGTACGTTAATTTAATGTTTAACGCTAATCAAATAGAGTCGCGATAAAAAAAATAATAATCGGCAATTGGTATGTTTACGGAAAGAATATTTGTTTATTTTTTGTCATTGAAAGATCTTTGATGCCAAAGATAGAAAGGTGTTAACTGTTGGTTTGTAATAATTAGGTGTTTCATTTAAAATACATGTTTATTTTGGTAGATTCTGGTGTTTCCTCTTATCCTTATGTGTTTAAAAATAGCTCTTCCTTAAGAATAAAACTACTGAATTAGCACTCTTAGAACAAAGCTTACTTCATCATAGAAGTAACTCCCCCCCCCTTAAAGCATACCGCTACTAAAAGGGTGTCAAAGAGTAGAGTGACCAAAACCAAGGGTCATTCTACGACACACATGTTGTTCATTCTTAATCTGAGTACCTTGAGTTGCATACCCCTCTGCCATACTTTGTCGAATGCCTTGGACACGTCCCGGCATACGATGTCTACGCTCATTTTTTCTCTCTTTGCTTTCGCTATCTTTTCAAAGATGATTCCAAGGTCTATATTCGTGCTTCTGTTTTTTCTGAAACCAAATTGACAGTTGTTTCTCCAGCCATTATCATCAAGGAATTCGGACAGTCTGTTATTAATTATTTTTTCCAATACCTTACCGATGAAATCTATTAGCGAGACGGGGCGGTATTTACCCACTTAGTCTAGGTGTTTCCCCGCCTTGGGTATGAATATCATCTTCGCCACTTTCAATTCATCAGGAAAGTATCCCGTGTTCAAGCACGCATTGAAGACGTTTCTCACTCCCTCCAGTATGTTCGGGGGTGCTTCAGAGTAATTTAATCTGGTGAGTCCCTATTTTCCTGGGGCTCTCTATCGGAAGTTCTTTATCATTTCTTTTAATTCTTCAGATGTAATGATTGCGTCTATTCCGTCGTTGTTGTTTCTCCTTTCCTCGACAAAGTGGAAGGGGTATGTCCTTTCGATCCCCCCATTGAGTTCGTCCACGTTCTGATGTCCGAATTCAATGTCATAGTCCTCGTTCTCTTCTTCGCTAATTTTGAATACATTTCTCCTGTGCTCTCTAAATAATGCCTTTATTTCTTCCTCATCTTCTAAAATGTTGTTCCCTGCATCCTTAATTTTTATTTTATCCCTGGTTGTCTATGTTTTTAATCTGTTGATATGTTTAAAAAATTTCCTTGGTGATGTTTCCACATCTATTTTTTCGATGTGCTGATCAAATTTCTCTTTCTTTTTTCATAAATTAGCGCTATTGGTTCTCTTTTCTGTCTCCTAAGTGCGTTGTATGCTTCCCTTGATGTTCCGAATCTTCTTATATTTTCTGCCGCCCGGCCGATCTCCTCGCTCAAAGCCACCATTTCTGATGTCCACCTAAATTGTTTAATGGTTTGGAAGAGTTAATGGGGATGGCCCCGTTCTCTGCCCTTTTAATTTCTTGTCTGATCCTACCCAACTCCCCGTCGATTTTCTCTAGAGTGGCTTTCCTGAGCGGGCTGGACACGTACGTCTGAACTAATTCTTTGTACTTATCCCAATCCACTCTATTGTACGCCTTCGATGTCTTTGAAGGGATTTGTATAGGATTCTTGTTTATGTGCATTAGAGTAGCAGTGTGGTCACTGCAAGGAACATCCACTGGTTCCATAAAATAGTTTAAGGGCAGATTGAAGTTAGCCAGGCACATGTCCGGTTTTGTTGCGTGTTCTCTTCGTAAGTATGTAGGGAAATTGGGTCCGTCTTTGCAGTATACGTCTATTGATAAGCGTGTTAAGTTGTCTTCCGACTCTGTTAGTATTTCTGTACCCAGAAGCACCACAATGGGCGTTTAAATCGCCCATCAAAATGACCGGTATCCTATAGTTAAACAGTTTAGTAAAGTTTTGTACCAGTAATTGGGGGCACCTGGTTGGCTGGTATCCAGTTGCGACAATGATGTTGCTTAATTCCATTATAATTTCTATAGCTAAATATGCATCCTCCAATCCTTGTATTGTTTTGTACTGCAATCCTTGCATGACCGCTATTGCCGCTCCGTCGTGTGTTTCTCCTGAAGGATGTGTGTTAATAACATTGTAGTTCCATATCTTTAATTTCTCGTTTTCTGTGTTTCTTTCATGTTCTGATATTAGTATAACATCTGGGTCAATCTTTTTGAATAAGTTTCCGTACATAATTTCCTTGTCTTTCCATCTGCATGTGTTAATTTGTAGTATTTTTAATTTCTTAATATCGATAATCCAATTGTCCATTTCCATTCGTTTTCCGTTTTTTTTTTGTCCTATCTGTTAAGATATCGGTGTTTCTTCTTCTTTTTCTGGTTCTTCTTTCGTTTCTCGTGGGTTCTTCCTCTGCTGAGTGCATTCGAGGGTCCTTCTGGTAATTCATCTCTGGGTGATGGACCCCTTTACTTGCGGATTTAGATCTGTTAAGTCTTTAGGCTTTCCTGCGAGTAACCTGTGTGCACTCTTGCTCTGTGTCCTCGGAGGAATTTTCAGTCTCTGAGTCATCGCTGTTTGTGTCCTGTTTTGTTTCTGCTGCCTCTTGGTTTCCTTTCACCTCTTCGATCAACTAATGTTTTGTCTTTTCTGAATTTGATTTTGAAAATGGCTGATGAGTCGACTTCTTTGGGGAATTTTATCGGTTCGAGCCCTTTTCCTGTAAAATGCTGTTGACTGTTGTGGCCTAACTTCCAGGGTTAGCTATATTTATCACGTGAGCATGTAATGTACAAGTAAGTATTTTCACGTTGAGAGTACCATCCAAATTTATCTGTGTTGCCGGTCCTTGTTGGTCACTTTTTTCCATTGATGCGTATGAGTTTTTATTTACGTTAGCATTATTTCTGTTCGACTCTGTTTCTTTTCTCTTTATAATTTCTCTTCTTCTGGGACAGATCATGGTCATACTTCTGTGTCCCCCTTGGCAGTTAATACATTTTTTATCTGTGTTGTTGCAATAACGCCAAGAATGGCCTTAAGTTTCACATTCAGAACAGATAATTAGGTCTTTTGGGGGGCAATTTTGAATTGCATGTGCCTCCAACGCATAACATCTGAAGCATATACGTATGCATGTGAAGACATTCCTTGGTATGTAGGCGGATGGGATTCTCATGTTGAAAGCGAGAAGTCCCTGTTCGATGATCATTAAAGCCATTTCGATAGATTCACAAATGACCTTGAAAACATGAGTGTGATCTTTAAATTTGATTACTTCTGCTATCTTGAGCCATTTCTGCGTCTCCTGAAGTTCTCTATTTATTTCTTGGCATGATTGCTCTCTTACCTAGGACTCGATTTTTCGGCAGATGACACTTCTGTTAGCCGTGATTTGTGGGGGTACTCTTGCTTCCAAATCAAACTTCCTTACCATAATGCTCCCAGCAGATGATAATAGCTGCTCAGCATCTTTATTCTCTGGGCAAGTAACTGGGAATCCAGATGGTGTGTCAATACATTTGATTAGTGGTATTTCCAGATCAGTAAATGTGCATTGCACTACTTCTTGTGGTGATATTTTCCTTTTGTTTGGTGTGAGTTTAAGGGGGAGCATTTTGAAGGCTGGTGGGTCCATCTTCCCTGGAAGTCGTGCCCCTCTCCGAAGAGAGGAGTTCTTCTGTCGATCTTCAGCTGTGGAGAATTTATCCAGTATCCACTAGTGGGAGGAGCCCCTCTATATGTCCTAGTTCTACCTCGCCTCCCTTCCAACTTTCGCACTCCCCTTGATCAACTCTAGCTATCAGGGCCTAGCCCTAACAGCGGTCCACAGTTGGGTTCAAGAAAACAGGGGGAATCTTCAATCAGCCCCAGGAGCGCATATATTTCTTCTTAGAAGTTTTCTTGAGAAAGGCGTTTTTAGGTCCTCCTAAAACTTTTCCTCCTTTATCTGAGATAGCCTCTGCCAGTTCGCAACGAGAGAGCAAGCATACAGACTGAGTAAATCATATTCGGAAAATGGATTTCAGCCGTGTTTACATGTAAATGGTGTGATCGTAATTAACCTTTTGAATCTTTTGTAACTCTGATTGACAATTATTGCAGTGCTTATGCCTAAAGCTGATTGGTCAATTTGTTAACGCTAAGGTCTGTTATTTCAAAAATGAACATAAGTATTACAATTAAACGTATCTCAATCCTGATTTGTTAAATTTTGTAGAATTATGAGTAGATAGAATAACTATTTATATAGGTGTATTTTTGTGGAGAAATAGAGAAATTCTAGGTAGAAGGAAAAAGAGTAGATCATTCGATCAGGAGTGGAAGGAGAATCAATCCCGTAAAAGAGGCAAAGTCAAGTGAAAGAGTCTTCATAACCTTGATACACCATTCCTGATCCTGAATTTTAACGTGCCCTAAACTATACTATTGTATAGTGACAACGTCAGAACCTAGCCGAGTAGACCCTCAAACTCCTGAATCCCGCAAGAAGTCACTGGAGCCCCGAAAAAATCACCTGTTGTAGGGCTTCCCAAGAGACCCAGTAAAACAGCTACAGTTTCACTAGCTAGACCTCCAACGAAGTCCGTTTAACTGGAGTCCCCACTTTCCCCTTTGGATCCCTACCAACCCCTCCTCCCAACGGTGCCGATTCAATCTTCAACCTTCAATCAGGGAAACTGATTGGAGATATCTCCTGTTTCTACCTGGTTTCAGGGAGAGACAGCGACCGGGCACCGTGTTCTTGTCAGCCTTCCTCCTGGGAATTGGACAGGCAGTCTCCGGACTGATGGGAGATACTTCGTGTTTCTGGCGCCTCTGAACAGGGACCAACCAGGTTGAGATAGACTGATTGGAGATACCTCCTTTTTCTGTCTCAACTGTAGGGAAGGATGGTAATACTTTACGGAAACGTGGTGGGGTACCCCCACACAGATGAAAAGACGTCCCTGCAATGAATAGAGTAGGGGAGTCTCTGGACCTTCGGGTCCCACTGCGACTAGTCGGGAATGAGAAACCCGACAAACGTAAGGTCTTTGACACTATCTTCTGGGAACTGAGGATCGGACTGAAAAGACTAATCGAGGCCACCAGATGATACACCGCGATTTGCCACAAACAGACAGACCTGGTGAAGCTGACATCAACAACCGCCATAAAAGAACTAGGCGCCGTAGGACTAGAGCCCAAACCTTCCCCAGCCCTAGCGGCAAGGAAGGCTATCGTACGCAGGTGAGTCGAACCATGGGTATGCGAAAGATCAGCCGAAGACATCAAACAAGAAATAGAGAGAAATCAAGAATGGGCAGAGGTGACCGAAATGGTTAAATTTCAGAACCTCACACACGTGTTTACAATTGTGTTCAGAGAAACGGAGATGACGGCCAAGGCGAAGGAAGTAGGACTGAAGCTCATCTCCATGATAATCTCCGCAAGGCAGATTAAAAGGGAGAAATTCTTCGAGCTGCTAACTTGCTTCTCGTGCTACAAGGTCAAAGAACACCCTACTAATGCCTACCCAGACAAGGAAAACGCTAAGATCTACTCCGAGTGCGCACAAACCGAACATGACTGGATGCACTGCGGTAACGACACGAAAATCTGCATTAACTGCGCTGGTCCCCAGCGTACCTTGATCATGCAGTACCCATTCAGAAAGGAACACCTAAGAAAGAAAATTGTAGCGGCTGACAGGGCGAACATCTCTTACGCAACAGCTTCCAAGATCCCACCACAAACAAACACAACGCCAGCACAACCTCAAATAATCCTACAGCTCACCGATGCGACATCTCCTAAAATGCTAGCATGCATTCTTCACGGTCAAGAGAGATCTGCAGTACAGACCTGGAAATTCAATGGATTAATCGTTTCTATGGATCATACTGAGGTGCTCTCTGGGTGACATCGAATTAGGCACGGGCTACCAACCTCCCCGCTGTTCATAGTTGCCCTACCACGACATGTATACTCTTTTCAGGAAAGAACACCCAGTGTTGTTCGCCGGGGACCTGAACGCCAGGAACAGAGCAGCGGGCTATGCAAAGACAAACGCAAGAGGCAGGCCTCTTAACCTCTTGCTAGGAAGGGATATCGCTGAACGCATCTGGCCGGACTTTCCTACATTCTTTTATTCAGGGTTGGCCACCAAGCCTGATGTAGTTCTCACGAATCCCGGCTTTCTCTTCCACCAGCTTGTCAGTCCAGAAGCGCTGACACCTAGCGACCACATTCCCATGTTAATCACCACAGCAGCTAGGCTTGGAGGATCAGGTTCTCGAGTACATGGAGATGAGGGAGGGCACGTTCTACCTTTATGGAACCTCGTACCTCCACCGTCTATATATCAACTCTCAAGAGGGGAACCCCATCACCAGTGCGGAATTGTGGTAAGCAATCGCTCCATTTAAGCCTAAGGCCCTAGGCCTCAGCCAAATCCCTATCAAGCATCTGAAGGAGACACCCGAAAGATTTAGTACTAGGCTGTTAAACCTGCTCAATTCGTCCCTAACAATGGGATCTTTCTCAGATGGCCTGAAAACTTCGGAAGTGATTTTCATCCCTATGCCTGGGAAGCCAGCAAACTAGGTCATAAATTTCAGACCTATCTCATTGCTGGAGGCCATTGGAAAGGTTTCTGAGGAAATTCTTAACAGCAGGCTATCAAAACACTTATCAGAGCACTCTCTGTTGAGCGAAGAACAGCACGGATTCAGAAGACACAGAAACACGGAAACAGCCATAACCCGCATGCTTCAACCCGCAGCGGCAGGGCGGGCTAGGGGGTGCTGGATCGACGTCGTTTGCAGAGACGTAAAGAAGGCCTTTGACAAAGTTTGGATCGACGGCCTGAAGTTCAAAATCTCGCGACTAAGACTCATCCTCAACTTCGAAAATATCCTCTGTAGCTATTTGACCAACAGGCAAGTTGTCATTGCCTTCGAGAAGTATACAGGGGGCGCCTTCGAGCTCCTTTCCAGCGTACCTCAGGGAGGATGCCTGAGCCCCACTCTCTACACCATCTTTACGAGACACGTCCCCAAACCAACTGATGGAAGAAGTATCAACATCCAATATGCGGACAATATTGCCCAAGTTGTGATTTGGAGAACAAATTCTGCGAGGATGATGGCCAAAGTCACGACAGCAGAAACTGAAAGAATCTCCAGGTTCGAGAAACACTGGAAAATAAAGACTAACGTATCAAAATTCTCAGCAACCACAATAGGAAGACGTCGTTCCGTCCCTCTCAATCTAGAAAACTCCGAAATTAACTACCCACCGCACGTGTCAGTCATCGGCTACAAACTTGCCAGTACTGGCATGAACAGACACGTCAGCTCCAGGATTGGATACACCAACACTGAACTCGACAGACTCCTCCTATTCAGAAACCTCAGCACAACCAATAAAAAGAAGTTGTACACAGTCTAGTCAGATCGAAACTGTTGTATCCTGCTATTCCACTCAACGCGGCGTCAAGGAAAAATATGACAAGACTCCAGAGAGTGCAAAATCGAGGCCTCCGGTTTATTACCAACGGTAAGTGGTATGAGTATCGGACCTCGAGAAGCCTCCATGAAGAAATAGGTCT
Organism: Ceratothoa steindachneri; assembly: GCA_963969495.1. Lineage (NCBI taxonomy): Eukaryota > Metazoa > Arthropoda > Malacostraca > Isopoda > Cymothoidae > Ceratothoa > Ceratothoa steindachneri. Next base: position 134,272,145 of record OZ018330.1, read on the forward strand.
TGAACCACTAAACACATACCTCTATAAAAAGGTCAATACATCTGGGCAAAACTAGAGGCTATTCTCCCTATGGAGACTGTAGCGGCTCTAGAACTAGAGGCAGAGGGAGGTGTATACAAAAGATACCTCCCTAGCACCAGAACAACGGAACCTGTACCAAAGTACAACTAAAAGGAAAGAAAAATTGCGGGAAAAATTCCAAAATGGGACAAATTAGTATGTCAATAACAAATACAAAATAATAAAAAAGATCCCGTGATGGGACAATATTAACAAATACGAAAAAATAAACAAAATAACAAATGGAATGGCCCGTTCACCAGGCACCCACACAGATACATATCTGACTAACACTTCTTTCTTTTTCTCACTATTACCCTCCACCCTCTCTTTCAAACTCTTTCCCCTCTTATTCTATATTTATCTTTCAAGATTCAAGATTTAAGAAGAAATAGATAATTAGCAATCATTTTTATTGAAGAAGAAAGAAGTTGTCTCTACTGTTCACCATTTCGAGGCTTGTTCCCGCTGTTTACCAAGGAATAAAGAATCCAGCTCAATATTTTCCTGTATCCTAAGGAAGCTTCATTTGATCAGATAACCCAGCCTGATACACGAGAATATCTCCCCTTTTCGTACTTTACATAAAAGGGACATATAACGTCAAAATACGCGATACCTATAGAGTAAATAAAAACAAATTAGTTTGTTCGTCATTCCTAAAAAGTATCACTCCTAATACTTCCCTGAGGGCTGAGGCAAATCAAGCATCGCATCCTACTCTAGTACTATATATTAAAATAGATTTAGTTTATGAAAATGTGGTACAAGGGGTCATAACTACAAGATCTACACGTTTTACTCCCATTCTAATTAACGGAAACATTTTTTTTACAGTGAGAATAATAGATAAGTGGAATAGTGCACATTCCCGTCTTTCTTATGTTTACATATTTGGCTTACAGAGTCGCACATTAAATTCCATCGAGTGACGTAAGGGTCCTATTTAAATTATGCGCCAATTATTTTGCGAATTTTATCTCCTCCAGGTGAGATACCAGTGTTCGGTCGGGATCTTCTCGAAGAGCTTCCCACCAAATTCCAGAAGTGAAATTGGGCGGCAGCTCTCTTTCAACGTTGGATCCTTTCCATGCTTCGGCAAAAAAATTATTTTAGCCGTTTTGAAAGCATCTGGAATGTATCCTGTGTTAAGAGAGGTTGTAAAAATTCTTCACATTCCCTCAATGAAATTTGCTTGTGCCTTGTCAAAGTTTAACTTTGTTAGCTCCGACTGTCCTGGGGTTTTCTGGGGGAATGAGCTGAGCGCGCCAAGTAGTTCCTCTTCGGTAGTCTTAGCATCTCCGTCGCGCTGTCTATCCACCTACTGGTGCGGGTGCGTCCTATGTATTTGAGTATTAAGCTCGTCTATGATTTCACTTTCGAACTCTATATCCTAGTCTTCATTCTCTTCTTCAGTTATACTGAAGATTTTTTCCCAATAACTTCGGAATATTGCTTCGATGCTTCTTTCTTATGTTTCTATTTTTCCATCTTCTTTGAATATTTCTATTTTCTTTATATCCCCAGTCGATCCTTTGAGACACCTGATTTTATTCCAAAAATCTTTGGGCGATGCATCATGATCGATGCTTTCGATCGCATCGTCCCAACGTCTCCACTGTTGTTCAAGGATCAACTGGTTGAGCTCTTCTTTGATCTCTTTACTCCGTTGTATCGAGTCAATTGATGCGTTTCTGATGTTAATTTCATGCAATAATTTCAATTCACAGTATAAATCCTTCATGTATTAGCTCCATCTCTATGTTGAGATCGACTTATACTCGGAATTAGGGATACAAGCTCTATCCGCGTTAATAAGATGCTCGTCGAGTGCCTCGTCGATCTCTTCAAGAATTTCCTCATCCAAATTTGGCGGATGATAAGCCTCGAGGAGACGCGCATACCGTGCCTAGTCTGTTTTTTTGTAGTTTTTTTTTCTAACAACGGCTATGATTTGTATAGGGCTCCTATTTATAGTGAGTAGAATCCCTATATGATGACTACATGGCACGTGGAGTGGTTCCATATAGTAATTAAACGGCAGCTAACGATTGGCCAGACATATGTCTAGTTTCATGCCACTCCTTCCTCTGACAAAGGTGGGGAACTGAGGGCCAATTCGCTGGACAATATTTCTGTCCAGCAAATTGTCTAGGCTCCTTCCAATTCCGTTGAAGGCCCTGTAGCCTGACTCCCGACACTTGGCGTTCAGATCCCCCTTTGATATAGTGTAGGTTATTGTGCCAAATAGGCCAATGAGAGACTGTAGTGGTAAAAATGTCTCCTTGGCGGCTAGTATCCGGCGGCTATGACTAACTTTCCAATGTCGAGTTCGACCTCAAATGTGAGATACGATTCTTCAAGATTTCTGATTTGGGTAATACTTCAGATTCGTGGCGCACGGTAGATGGCGCTGTTAGTCGGCTACAATTTTGGGCTACAGCATATCTCTTATGACGTCAGACGGTAGCCTCAGATATGACCAATCACGGCGTTATATTGTTTTGTTGTTTTGGGGATTTGTAACTTTTAGTTTGTATTATTTACTAAATATCTGTGCCTCTGCTTGTTTATAGTTTTTTTCTAAGTTAGGTAAGGTTTCTTGATGTCTTTTATTGTTTTGTTTTTTTTTGTTTTCGTATATTTTGTATTGTTACGAACGATAACAGCTTCTTACTGGCAACGTCGTAGCTTATAACTATGACCCGTTTTGCAAAAAAAATTTTGTAGTTATGTCGTCTGCGTGCTCTACTTGTGCTTCGTCATTATTCGAATTTGGCTTTATTTTGCATAACCGCGAAAAACTTTTAGATTATCTAGAGGCTCATAAATTAATTAAGAAAACTATAAAATGCCCAAAATGCAGTGCGAATTTACATTTTTCGGAAAATTTACTGTTTCGTTGTGATAAGTTCTATTTAAACGAAAACGGTAAACATTTTGCTGGCTATCTCGCAACCGCTCTTTTCGTGAAGAAATTTTCCAGTATCAAAGAGCGATTCCACGAATTTCTGCTAGCCATAGCAGAATTATACCCGCCCGCTTAAAGTTAGTATTGTTTGTCTTTAGGTTACGTTTTTTTCTGCCAGTAAAAAGCTGCTCGTGGGGGAGTAAGCACTGCAGGGAGACCACCCTACGATGACCCTGAGTTTCAATCAATTGGGGGGGTCTGGGGGGCGCAGCCCCCCAGTATATACTCATATACCAAAAAATATTACGCCGATATTGTTCACATCTGACGCTACCGTCTAACGTCATAAGAGATATGCTGTAGCCCAAAATTGTAGCCGACTAACAGCGCCATCTACCGTGCGCCACGAATCTGAAGTGTTACCCTAATTTGATTGTATTTGATCCCTTTTTAATTGCAATAGAGGCTCCGTCGTAGCAGTCTTACGAGAAATTTGTGACCAACCCTTCGTAATTCCAGATCTTCATTTCCGAATCACGTGTGTCGATCTCGTGTTCCGAAATTAAGCTGACGTCTGTATCAATTTTCCCAAATACGTTTCCGTAAAGAGTTCTTTTAGTCGTCCAGCAGTTTCTGTTAATTTCCAAAATCTTCAGTGTGTTCCGTTGCACGATGTGATGTATTTACCGATGTTTCCTTTTATTTTTACTTTTTCTTTTGGCCTGTGGGGCAGTGTTGTTATGCCCGGCTTCTCACTCTTCAGAGGAGGACTCGGAGTTTTCGATTTACTCTTCGTTGCTCGTGTACGAGTGTGTGGGACCTCATCACTGTCCGAAGAGGTGGATTCTTCATCGCCTTTTTCTTGTTCTTTTTCATCTTCCTCTCCGGATTCCTCCGATGGGGGAGCTTCGACTGCAGCTGATCCTCGTGACAAGTCATCATTAATCTGTAATATAAGAATATAAAATCAATGTTTGTATGAACATTTGTTTAAGCCTAATTTAATAATATTGGTTAGACACGCATCGCCTAAACCAAGGTTTCCTAACCTCTTTTAACCCATTGCCCACTTTAAACCCGGAATTTTTCTGTGGCCCCTGAAATTATTATAGCCCCCCAAATACTTAAATTTTACATATGCTTAATATATTCAATAAAAATACCAGTCATGTCTATTTATTGCGCATGCATAATTTTAAATAAAAACGAGGATCGGACTGTACAGTCACAGTCTGCGCTGCAGTTCCACCAGTTCCACATCCATCTCCTAAACTGTCACGTGCTGGCTGCAAGCGCCACACCCCCGTATACCGCCTCAGCCGGCGGACTAAACCACGTGAGGGGGATGGTGTTTAAAATGCACCCCCAAGCTAGGCGGAGGAGCTGCTACTAGCAGCCAACGGCTAGCACCGAGCGGAGAAGATCCTCGACTGATCCAACGGGCAAGTGTAGGGTAGTAAACCTTCCAAATTAGGAGTGGAGTCCCGAAGGTGGACCAGTCCGCTGTGCTCACGGACTTCAGCAGCTCCTGCAGCCAACCCGGTGCCAAACATACTGCCCTTCAGAAATGTCTCTCTTTAGAGTCCAGTGATGGTTAGCAAGTATACTGCTACCCGCAAACTCCTCCTATAAATTGATAAAATTAATGTAGATCAGCTTCGAGAATAAAACAACGAATCGGGAGCATTTCAGAGCAGCAGGAGTACCCAGAGGTGTTGGACCTTGGCCCACCAACAAGTGGACACTCCCTAGTCTCTTGCCACCTCCTGACTCACTGACTTGTGGATGTCCTTGACTGGACAAAGACTACGGGAGTCAACCCCTAATGCGAAATCTTTTCTTTGGCGACCCGCACTAGGCGAGCGTTATTAAAGCGACGACTCGGCAGTCTCCTGCAACACTCCACAATGGCTGGTCGTCTTGGATCACCTTGCCTCGGGGGCAAGATAGTGGGCTGAGGAATGCACGCCCCTTTCCCACTCTAGGCATCTTTTGTACAAGTTTCTCTAAATGCTCAACTTATTCGTGTTAAGGGCATGAAGTGACGTCATCGCCGAAATCGACAGATAACTAACTACTACGCAATTCCACAAGTATCAAAATTGTTGGCATCTCCAATGAAACAACCATTTATAACCATTATACATTTTCACAATTTTCTAATATAATATATAACAAAAAAAACTTTCACTGGCGAATAAAGAAATAAATAAGAATAAAGATAAAATTATTTGGCTTCAAAATATTAAACCCTTTTCAAAGTAAGAAATCTATAACAAAATTTAGTCTCAAATGCATTTATTCAATGAGATACTTGTGACTGATGCAGCTATGTCAGAAAAGACGATGTTGAAGTGGATTTGACTCGATAAAATTTTTTGCAATTTAATGTTGGCGATGAATCACATAGTGTATGCAAAACACATTTGAGACAGTCTTTTAAATATTCAATAAAGCCCCTGTATCTAGCTACCATAGCAGCAGCACATCAGTTGCACATACTATGATGTTACCCAGTAGAATATTTTTTCCCTAGAAATAGTCCAATACTTCTTTATATATGGTTGCTCCTTTGGTATCTGTCACAAGCATGCAAGAAAAAAGCATTTCTTCTCCGATGAAAATTTTATTATCAAAAAACTTAACATACACCAAAATTCCATACTTGTAAAAGTGAAACTATTTGGTTTTCAATATCCTCTGCCATTTCATCGATGTGTCTTGACACTGTATTGTTGCTCAACGGAATAGAATCAGTAAATACCTTGGGGGGACTCTGTTGCATAATAGTAAAAAGCGCCACAGATATTGATGACAAAATCAAATTTTCACCAATAGTATGAGGTTTTCCGGGTTTTGCTATTAGCTTGGAAATTACATTAGATGCGATGAAACTTTTGTTTAATTTATTCTGATATTTGCGGAATAAGGCGGTAACAGTGCTCCTCTCTCTTTGGAAATCATCACGAACCTTTTATAAATAATCTAATGATCTGACTTTATTTTCCTTGTGCTTACTATTCAGATGATATTTAAGTTTACCTGAGCGCATAGTATCGTTAGAAAGTTCTGTCATACATATGTGACACATTTGCTGTGTTACATTGTTTAGACACTGCATAAAGCCATATCTATAAACTCACTTAAGTATTGTCAGCATCGTATCTTCTTATCAACCATGGGTAGTCTGTGAGAAAAAAATAAATTGATAACTACATAGAATCTAAATACAAATATATTCTTATATGATTGGAAAATTGACTTAATATAATTAAGGATTGAATTGCCTATTTTAAGTAAGAGTTATTCAAAAATAACTAAAATGATTTAAGGAAGTAATAAACTTAATGAAACAATTACACAAAACTATCAGGTATCTATATTCTGTGTGTGTTACCAGTGTACCCATAATTTAGGGGGATCAACCAATTATTTGCAATTTACTTTTTATGCCACTCTGGTATAGAAGCACAGCCTATTGCAGAACTTACAGTATGGTATTTGGTTATTAGTGGGATTGATTTTAGTTAATAAATCATCCTAGATAGCTATTTGAAAACCATTACCATAAATTTGTTGAATTGGATGGAATAGTCGTCTGCTAATATTTAGGCCTAACGACTGATGTGAACTGAATTTAGAAAACTTCGAGCGCTAGGTTTATAAGAAAACGGACGATTAACAAAATAAATATATTTATAAAATCAACGAATGCACAATGACAGAAATGAATTAGGAAATAACTAGTGAGCGATTATTACAATTATACGAATGAATGACATAATTAAATTGAGAATTGTTAAGGAATACAACGTAATGCAATGTATGAAAGTAGAGTGAAATGTAATGTGAAATGAGGTAAGGTATGGTAAAGTAACTAAGGTAAGGTATAGTAAAGTAATTAAGGTAACTATGTAACTATGATGGACTGTGAATTGGGATATGCAAAGATAGAAGTAACCAGAATTAGGACCTACTCTCGTATGGCAGTTTGCAGAGAATAAGCGTGAGAGCACGCGGAATTAAACTAAGTATGATTAATTTGGAGTTAAATGATTAAATGGAGACGGAATGATAACTGACCTTTATGCTGAGAATGACGAGAGACGAATGGGAAATATTTGTGTTCAATGTGGTTGAGCTGAAAGCGTGTTAGTTTGTGTGTTTGACTAAAGTAAGTGTTGCCGAAAAGAATGCATCTTAGCCATGATTTTTTGATGGCAATTATATATTACAGATATATTGAAGATATATTAAGATATATTGAAAATAATATACAAAATATTTGAGATTTTGATTGATTATTTTTACATAACTAAATTGAGATTTTACGTAAGATTTCATAGAAATTGTAGAAATTAAATGGGAAAATAAATGGATAATTTTACATTGAATTTAAAAAGGAAAGTATGCTAATATTTCTGGACAAGTTACATTAGGTTAGAATGATATTAGGTAATGATAATATTTAAATTGATGCAATGGAATATTGATACAAGTAATATTTTATAGGAATGCTAGAGGGCATTGCTATAACGGTATGCCACTGAAAATTCTAATTTACAATTTGTTATACGAGATAAATATAACTAATATTAAAGATGAGTAAAACACTTGAAATACAAGTTGCTCATCTAATATAATAACAAAACAGTTACGAGTATAACTGTAATAAACAAGATTGTAACAGAACCCCAATGGTGCTGCAATCAATTATCACCTGTACAGACTACAGTAATAACTAGAAAATTATCTTTTTACAGAACCTACTTTCGTATGGCAGTTTGCAGAGAATAAGTGTGAGAGGATTTATAACTGACATTGATTGGAAGTAGAGTCGAGCACGAATGAAAGAGAATTCGCGTTATTTCACAATTGGTGAAATGCGTTTGTTTGTATGTGCGTGAAATTCTAAGAGATGTTGTTTGAACCAGTACGTTAAATAAAATCAGTTTTTCGTCACAGGATACTTGAATTATTAAAGGTTACATAAAATAAATGAATTGCAAAAATTATGCATAAAATAATTGAATGAATTATTAAGTTGTACATAATTTGCATCAATGATTTAATTTACAAAAGTTAAGTAAAATAATTGAATTTTATACATAATAAATGATGATATATATATATATATATATATATATATATATATATATATATATATATATATATATATATATATATATTTAAGTTTTCCAAGAGGATTTTATTATAGGAATGCACAGAGAGCATTGCTATAACACCCCCCCCCCCTAAGAAGTTAACCCCCCTTTTCTATTCAGATTACAAGTCCTAGTACCGACGAGGCCTCCTGACGACGCGGCCGGAGCGTGTGATGACCCTACCATTGGTTTGGCTGCGGGTACGGGGACATAGATTTGCTGTGGCAGTGCCAGTAGCGTTGGACGAGGCACTGGCACGAGAGAAGGTTGATGGAGCGAAGGTGATCCGCTTGTCGGTTCCTTCCGAGATGGCGTCAAGCGGGATGTAGGAGTCTTGAGTCCCGTTGTCCGCTGACGGAGTGACCAGTGGGGGAGAGATTTACTCCTGACTGGCCACTTCTGCCGACGAGGGTTCCTGTAACAAAAGAGGAGGAGGCAGCAAAACAGTAGGTGGAGTTGGAGTAGCAGGGGTGGTTAAAAGGGTGGGATTTATGTTGTTTGGGGGAATACTGCACCATAAAGGGGTATAGTAGGAGGAGAATGGGGTGATAGTGGTTCTAGATGAACATTTTCGGTATAAGCGGGTTTCAGGAGGTCGATAGAGACAGTATTTTGCCTGGTGGCAAGCTTTAGGACGAAGAATTTCGGCTTCTTAGAGATAACGAGAAAGGGTGCAACGAAGTGCGAGCTGAATCGCGACGGACGAAAACATGGGAGCATGTTGTCATCTACTTCGGCACGAAGGTTTTATAATTAGCAGGCACTCTAGGGGCAGTTGGCTTAATTTCAGCCATCACCCGTACAAGTTTATGTACGTATGAAGAAAGATCTAGGTGATAAGTTAGAGGGCGGTCAGAGGAAGAAAAGAATTGACCAGGTAGACGAAGTTGAGTACCGTAAACTAATTCCGCTGCAGAACAAGCCAAATCCTTGCCTTGCTCGCTCTGTGATTCCCGCTGCAGCTTTAGCCACTGGACATCGGCTTCCATCCTCCTTATTGAAGTTTCTAGGTACATCGATAGAGAAGATGAAACCCTTTAACGCTCGGCCCGGTCGTCAGAGGAGCTCGACGTTCCTCGTACCTGAGAAATTAAAAGATTGTTAAATGGGCCGTGAGTTTGGCCGTTGCCCCAATTTACGTAAGGAATCTTGTATAATTTGTCTGCGGCTGCAGCAACCTCCTCATTGCTCGTTGGGCTCGAGCTTAGAATTAGCGGCATGATTCCCTCCAGGACTCCTCTCATAAAAATCTCAGTGAGAAGAGGGCTAAATAGTTTGATTTGATCACCTTTCTTCCTGATAAAGTCCTTTAAATGAGCTAAAAAAGAAATAGGACTCTTATCTTCCATTTTCTGAGTATTCAGACGCTCTCTCAAGTCGTCTATTTGGGACCTACCGTATTTGTTGAGGAAAGCTTCCTTCAGGCGGTCTAGAATGCAAGCCTGTTCCCTGTTAATTAGCACTTCTCTGAATTGTATAAATACACTTATGGGTAACTGCTGAATTATTGCTGCTACTTTCTCTTCTTCGGTGATGTTCTGAGGTTTAAGGAGGAGGGAAGAGACTTCCAACCATGCAATTGGGTTTGCAGGATCATATACGGGCAGTGATAGGTAACCAGAAATAGGATCTACTCGGTATGGCAGTTTGCAAAGAATAAATGTGAGAGGATTTATGACTGACCTTTATTCTAAGTAAAGTGGAGCACGAATGAGAGAGGATTCGCGTTATTTCACAATTGGTGAAATGCGTCTGTTTGTATGTGCGTAAAATTCTAAGAGATGTTGTTTGAACCAGTACGTTAAATGAAATCAGTTTTTCGTCACAGGATATTTGAATTATTAAAGGTTACATAAAATAAATTAATTGTAAAAAGTTATGCATAAAATAATTGAATGATTGAATTGACAAAAAGTTAAGTAAAATAAATGAAGGAATTATTTAGTTGTACATAATTTGCATGAATGATTTAATTTACAAAAGTTAAGTAAAATAATTGAATGATTTGAATTTTATACATAATAAATGATGATATATATATTTAAATTTCCCAGGAGGATTTTATTATAGGAATGCCCAGAGGGCATTTCTATACTAACTCTACTTTCGAATAGTGTTTAAGCCTTTTCATTCATATTTTTTTATTATTTTATAACTAGCTATTGCCTTTTTTTTAATCAATGCCAGTGAAAATCCGTTGGATTGGTAGTATGAGAGTTTATACCCCCATCTAATCCCGTACCACACCTCTATCAATGTTAAACCACGCCCAGCTTCGTCAAAGCAATGTAAAGCGAATCTTGTCGAGTAAAGGGTCCTAGCTGTTCAAGCTGCAGACAGAATCTCTTTTCGCGATGCTAAGCACTTAGTGAGGTCGCGCCCAGCACAGCCTGAGACGTCCTATGTCTCAATCGATAAAAAGGTACCCTTTTCTCCTGGCCCATTCAGGCCCACGAGCACAGTCCCTTACGTGCCCATACGGAACCCTTCTGAGATTTTTACGCCCTCCTTCCGGCGGTCCTTGGTAGAGCTAGTCGCACAAAGAGTTCACACCCAAACTCGGCTACCCCCTTACCTCTTTGCCTGCGTGACCGTTTGCCTTAAGACAAAACGGCTGCGCTCCTCCACAGAATCTTTAGATTCACATGCTGCAAACGCCTAAAGGTGTTCGTGAGACCGCCTTCGGAAACTCTTAAAACTGTCCGCCAAAAGGAAGACAGCACCAAAGGAGCTTCTGCTCCCATGCCACTACCTAAATTATGGACCGTGCGACTCAGAGACGCAGGCCCTGCTAAAGATGGACCTATGTCTCAAAAGTCGCCATAGAGGTTCCAAAACAGAGAGCTGCAAAGACTCCCAGGCGAGCCCAACCTACCCCGATAAGTCTTCGAAGGAACCAGGGCTTTCACTGCATTCGACCGCCAACAGCTCCCGGACTTCTGCCTCTGGGAAGTATATAGCCATTTTTCTAAGTTAGGCCTGGAGGGCATATTCTTTTAATGGAATTACCGTGGACTCAGGGCCAACTTGGGGCAGATTGATCAGGTGCAGATGCTCGTCTCTATCGTTTCCCCATTTTTTGCCAGTCTAAAACAGACCATGATGGGCGTATATCCCCTGTCCGCCCTCCTGGGTATACGGGTTTTGCGACACCACCATCACGGGGTGTGAGTCGGTCAGGAGAATCCGCGATTTCCAACCGTCATGGTGGCTCCGTTCTTTTACTCGCCATAAATACTACCCTTTAGGGAAGTGACAATGCAGTTACACCTTGATAAGATGTATACTGTTAGTTTGGCGTACATTCCAAGCCCAACCAACATCAATGCAGTAAATTTCCGCCGCGTCATATTACGGTTACTTCTTGGTGTTCTTATGTTTTGAATCTCCCGTTGCATATTCCCTTAAACTCTTCATTGTTTAGGGCAATGCAAGAGTCTTTATAGATTTTAACTGCGCCTTCAAGCAGTGCCTCCTCTACTTCATTTTCTTTTAAGCTCGCGGCGTAGACCCATTTTATACTCCCTTGTTGGATTCCCTTAAGGATTTCCGTGGGGGAGAGTTTTTCTGGGTGGGGGATCTGCTCATTTGAGACGATTCTGAGGTCGATCTCCTCTCCGTCGTACTTGTATGTACGCTTCGAGGTCTTCGACCTACTTCTGGAGCTCACAGGGCTCTTGGTCGCTCTGTTCACTGCTTCGTCCGCTTCAGAGTCCGAGGAAGCTCCGCTGGACAAGTTTCCCTCGGCTTCTTTCAGCTTCCTTGCAGCTTTTTTCTCCTTCTTCTCGCGTCTCTTTGCCGCTTCTAGACGGGGGTCCAGCCGGGACGTGCTGGTCTTCGTGTTTGATGAGCTTTCTGTCGTTTTTATTTCTGCCATGATCTTCTCTTTGGGGAACGGGGTTGCTGGGGCCTCTGCTGCTCTATCAGAACCGAATTGGAGTCTCAGTACGTCTCCCGATGGTGGGTCATCGGGAAACCACATCTCCTCCATGCCGTTCTTCTTGAGCATGAGATTGAGGGTTTTTGAAAATGTCCCCGGACTTGTAAGATTATTAACGTGCGCGAAGAGTATGCACGTTAAAATCTTTGTCGAGTTTTCATTCTCGAGCTTGAGGTATTGTTTTTTCTGAGGTTGTGGGGTCTCTGTTATGTTTGGGGTTCTCTTCGTGGCTTGGGCGTAGGAGGTACTGGCTTTCTTCTGGTCTTCCAACTTCTTCTTCCTCACAATTTCTTTTCTTTGGGGGCAGGACATTGCCATCGCTCCATGGTTAAGGCCGCAGTTTGGGCATTTCTCTTTCGTCGCCTTACATTCCCTCCATCCATGGCCTGATCCACTGCATCTGGAGCAAGTGCTGTTGGTGTCCTTGCAGTCCTTCGTTGTATGGTGTTCCAACTTGTAGCAGCGGAAGCAGATTTGGATGGGAGTAAATTCCTCCCTTTCCATCTGGTCCGCGCTGATTTTGGCGTTGAACACCAATAGGCCTCTCTCCTTTGCCTTCTGTGCCATCTGCGTGTCTGCAAAGATGACTTTGAAGACATGCTGGTGGTCGGTGTTGTCCCGTTTGTTACGGAACTTTACCACTTCCACCACGCTGGCCCATGTCTGGTTCCTCTGGATCTCCTCCTTTATCTCCAGGCTGGAGTGTTGGCCTATCCAGGGGTCTAATTGACGGCACACGATGCTTCGGTGCGCCTGTATTTGGGGGGGGAGTGCTAGGCTGGAGGCCTATTTCCTCCAAAACTTTTCGACCTTCCTCCTTGGTCAGGGTCTCCACGTCTGCCTCTCAATCGCAGACAGCGGAGTAGCCGACGGGGGTGTCAATCAGTCTCGGGATGGCTACGTTGAGCTTCCCGAAAATTTGAGAGAACACCGTTCCTCGGTCTGGCTTCGTTTGCCCAGCGATTGTCCTCAATGGGACTCTGGTGGCTGGGTGGGAAGCCATTGTTAATCTTGCACTTGCAGCCCTTCGACTGGGGGGTGCAAGTCTTCTTCTCAAGTGCCTCTTGATAGGTGGCACTGAAGGACTTCTTATGTGTGTATGTGTGTGTGTGTGTGTGTGTATTTTTCGGATTAAAAATTTTTTACGTTTAACTTCTTATGTTAATTGCAGGTTTTTCCTTGGGGACGAAAAGAGGCCCCCCCCCCCACGTTCGCCGGTCGCCTGGATGGAAATGAAGATTGCCTTTTAGGTGAAGGATGATGATGAATGAGATGAGTCCGGGTGGGATCCTCTCAGGGGTGTGATTGTATGGCGGACTTATTGACAACGCCGCCCCCCCGAGGGTTTTAAATCGCGACTGCTCCCCAACATAGCATAGAGACGGTTTTCACCCTCTATGATCCTGGGAGGAGCCTCCGCCGTATTTAGGCACCGAAGGTTGCAGTCCGTCCCTTGTCCGGAATGTTTCTGACATTGTTCTCTACTGTGGGCTACTCCTCAAACCAGCTTCCTCCAATGCCCCCAATTATGGCCAAGCAACTGCCTGACATAGTTGGGACGAAACATGAATGGCAATTTCACTTCACATCTGACGGCGGTTCACGCGGGGAGGAGGGCCGAGGACTTAAGCAGTCATCCGCTTAAGTTGGGCCGCTGAAAATAAAGAGGGTGATGATGGTTAGTGAGTGAATGATGATGGGGTTGGACGTGACACCAGGATATTAACGTTTTTTGGAATATTTGGTCCTAAAAATAGGAACCAAATTTTTCGGAGGCGTAGGCAAAAATTACCTAAAAATTTTCCTCCTTTACCAGTTGGTAAGATGCCTGTACGAGGTACTTTCTACCAAGAATTCCGAGCTAGCCAGTCAAGGATAACAAATGAAATACGGAAGTATATAGTGTTGTGGGTGCGCGCACAAAGCTGTAGATATGCTTAGAAATATAATTCAACTTATACTGCAGCCAATGATAGAAGTAAACGAACGGCAGAATAAAGTTCTATGATTGGTTCACAGTGAACCAAAGTAACATAAAATTGGAAATCAATGTATTTTATGAAGGGAGGAAAGAAATATTAAACCTTATTTAATTATTAATTAACTAAATTAAATTGTAGTATTCTAACTTTCTTAAAGAAATAAAAATTGTATTATTCTCTCTTTCTTAGAGGAATAAAATTTCACTGTTAGACTGTCATCTTTAGTTAGCGGTGCTCCAAGTTCGTCCGAGGGTTTCGAGGAGTCAGTCGAATAATAAATAACGAAAATATTGATGTGTCGCCAATTAATATACTTTTTCCGTTCGGAAAAGTGAAAAAGATTTCACGTTTTTGACGTTGCTCTCCCTTTCATGTACCTCCTTTATCGAGTGGCGAGTCAGTCAGTCGAATAATAAATAACGAAAATATTGATGCGTCGCCAATTAACATACTTTTTCCGTTGGGAAAAGTGAAAAAGATTTCACGTTTTTGACGTCGCTCTCCTTTCATGTACCTCCTTTATCGAGTGGCGACTTTCCTTCGAATTGGCGCCGTTCCCTCAATGATTTCTGAGCGGCCAATAATGAAAAGGATGAGATGAGATGAATAAATTGTTGAAATGTGTATTATAAAAATATAGGTAAAATAGAAGTTGAGCATTGCCCTAGTGTAGAGAGCATCTCTTGAGTTCTTTTATTTTCTTTTCCTTACTCTCTTTTGTTTCGCTTTCTGTGCCATCAGTGTTTTACTGGTAGTGAGGTTAACCACTTTGCGACTATTGTTGCAGCTTTTTTTGTTAGTTTTTCTTTCTCTCTCTCTCTCTCTCTCTCTCTCTCTCTCTCTCTCTCTCTCTCTCTCTTTCTTTCTCTTTCTCTCTCTCGTTATTTTCCTTTTCTTTATTTTTTTATTCATTTATTTTTATTTTTATAAATATATAAATAAACTTTTTCTATTTCCACCGTCATGGCATTCAACCCTTTCAATTATAGTATATGCTATCTCCTTAGGTTTCTATTTTGTGTTTCATTTGACTTATATTTATTTATCGTACCGGTTTGTGGATATTTTGCCTCTTTTGTTCTTTTATTATTTGTTTTTCATTGTGGGCACTTTACTTTTTTTTTGTTCTTGTTTAATTGTAATTGTCTTGGGCACTTCGCCTCTTTTTAATATTATTTTTCCTTTTCGGTATCTAGTATTTTAATTGTAGTTGGGCATTTCGCCTCTTTTGTTCTTGTATTGTATTTTTTTCTTTTTTTGGTCGTGATCAGGTGAATATTCCATTTGAGTTCTCTCGGGAGCACGTTCTTCCACTCGGGAGTAAGGCTCTCCTGGTGGCACGTCCAATTTAAATTCTTGGAATGTCTATGTCGGTGTCCATGTTTGGGAGTATTTTTCCGATTTTGTCCCAGGTCTTTCTCCCTAGCCTCTGGAGTTCTATATTCAATTGTTTCAGTCCTGCTCTTGCGTGCAGTTCTGGCTGCCGAATATGGTCCAACCTATGCGCTCCAGCTATTAGCAAAGATGCTTTGTTCTGCACTCTCTGCATTTGCATGAGAGAGGTAGAACTCGTGGCCTGCATGACCACTGCCGGGTACACCAATGTTGAGCATACCAGAGCAGTGTACAGCTTTTTGATGTTATTTGAGCTGAGGCTTTTAAACCTATATCATTTTCAAGCCCTCTCTTGGCTAGGGAGATTCTGTTTTTAATGTACACCTTATACTCGGTTAAGGTGATGCGCAAACCTAGGACTTTACTCTCGTTAGTGTAAGTGTATACTTAATCATTTACTATGGCGTCGTCAATTTTTCGACGGTTTACTGGTGAAATTTGGAACTTTCGGCGGTTGGTTTTAATCTTCCACTTTCTTTCGTATCGATTGATGTTTTCGATTTTGGTAGCTGTCTCCCTTGCTTGAACTCCAGCGTTCTTATAAGTACTGGGGATGATTGGAGTGATGTCATCTGCAAACTGCAGATACATCACATCCTCCCCAACTGGAGCAGGTAGGTCCAATTTGTACACTAGGTACAGCAGTGGACTAAGACAGCTACCTTGTGGAACACCCGCCTCAAGTTTGAATTCGGGCCCTCTGTAGGCCCTCGATCGAGATTTGAGCTTTTCTCTCCATGATATAATCACAGAGGACCCTTTCCAGGATCTGGTTTAGCTGAAGGCCCAAGATCTTGTATTGTAAACCTCTCAGCCAAACCTTATCGAAGGCCTTTTGAACATCTCGCATCACCACGTCTACGTATTTACCTTTAGATTTACAGCGGGCGAGTTTTTCGGTGAGAATGGTGAGCGCTATATCAGTCCCCTTTCTCTTACGAAACCCGTGTTGCTGAGGGTTGTGGGCTTCCAGCTCTGTTAGCTGATCTTATAGCTTGTTTGCTATAAGTTTCTCGTAGACTTTGCCTATGAACTCGATGAGGGATATTGGCCTGTAATCCACCGGTTGATCGGGGGGCTTCTTCCCTTTGGATATAAAATTATTTTGGCCATATTCAGGTAAGCGTTGTAAATATTCGTAATTCCCTGAATGATCTGGCGGAAGGAATGCACTAAGTTGTTTTCCGTGATGCCCGTCCAGCCTGGTGCCCATTGTTCAAAAGTTTCTACGGTTGCCATGACCTCTTATGTTGTTATTGGTCAGCCATGGCCTGCCATCTCCCTCTCTTCGTCGACATAGGCCTGTGAATGCGTTCGATGTACTATTTGATTAAGATCTTCAATCAGCTGGCCTTCGAACTCCTGGTCGAATTCTGCATCATCCTCAGGTGTAATTGAGAAGATTTTCCTTCCAGAACGTGTCGAATCTCTCTTCTAAAACCGCTGGATACTCCAAGTAGTCATTACCCTCCTTAATGCTGGTCTTCTCTCTACTTGGTAGTCCTTTTAATTTCTTTGCTAATCGCCAGAACTTTTCGGGTATCACTTCGCTATCTACTTTAGTTATCAAGCTCTCCCAGATTTCAGCCTGTTGCTGGTTTATCGCCTGCTTCAGTTCTTCACTTAGGCGACGTAGCAGCGAACTTCTTTCTCGATTTGTACCTGCTCTCCTGATTTCTTCGTACACCTCCCTGTGCTCTCTAGCGAGCAATTTCATATCATCGGTCCATCTGGGTTGTGGTGGAGTCTTGTATCCTTTCATAGGTACACACTCGTGGTCAGCCTCGATGATGCAGGCTGTTATCCTCTCCAGCTCCCTGTCGATCTCTTCTAATATTGCTCCTCTTAGGTCCGCTGGTTCATATCCGCCTAGGATTTCCCCATGGCGTTCCCAGTTGGCCGAAGCGTAGCTTTTGCGGAGAGAGACCGGAATCTGGATCGGTGCGAGTGAGATGGTAATTGAGATTGCTGTATGGTTGTTGGGTATTGTGGGGCCCGGCTCACTATGGTAATTAAATGGAAAGCCGTCACTTGCCATGATTATGTTGGGCTTTGTTGCTGCACGAGGGGTGATATAGGTCGGAAAATCCGGTTCTATCCTCTGAATGTTCTTTTGACCCATAATCATTTCCAAGCTATGGCCTCTGTTGTTCTTGTTCCCATAGCCAGATGTTCGGCATCTTGCATTAAAGTCTCTCCCGAAGAATACCATTCTCCCGTGACCAAAGAGGGTGTAGAAGCGAGTGAGGGGCAGGTACGATCGTCGAGGTGGCTGGTATTCTGCCGCTTTCACGAGATTGCCTACTAGTGTGGGCAACTCTACTGCCACAAATGACTCGTCCAGTTCTGGAAGGTGATGTACGATATATTCCT